>CM044980.1:11204306-12408612 GCA_024586325.1 Stellera chamaejasme | reverse complement strand
AATAAAAGGGTGAGTCCTCGAAAGGACCAAGTTAGGGCTTAAGGTAAAAGTGCGGTTTGCCAACGTGGCAACAATCAACTCGCAAAACAGAATATCACAAAGATATGCATGTACATATGAACATAAAGCATAACGTAAATCAGAATTCAACATATGCGGTCCAACCGCCGTAACGACTCAGTAACGACAGCCCTCGGCAGAGGTCAGCCTATACAGATCGTAATGCAATGTATAGCACGGTACCGGGCCGGGGTCGCGATCCCCAAACCGTCAGACGGTCACGTATATATCGGCACCCCAAGTGCGGATATACACGTAATGTCGGCACCCTCCAGTGCGGACACAGATCAGACGTATCGGCACTCCCGGTGCGGATACGCAGAACAGAATCAAAGAGCACCCGTGGCCTCTTCGACCATTCGGGTCTCGTCACAGAACAGAACATATAATAGTAATAAGAATACATAAACATAAATGTAAGTAACATTACCCGATAACCATATACGTAATGTAATAGGAACCCGGGCCTCTAAGGTCATCCGGCCTTGAAACAGAACAAACGTACATTTTACCAAATTAAGCCCTTACCTCAGAAACGCTGCCCCGCAGCCCAACACTCGGAAGATCCCAACTCCCGACCCGAAATGCACAACTTGGCTCCTACGGGTCCGCGCTACTCTACCAACGCAGAATCAAGCAATGGTTGGAGCCAACCCCCTGTTGAATTTAGCCAAGAATTGAAGAAGGAGAAGCTTGATGAACAGTAGCCATGGCTGCTCTTAGTTTCGGCAGAGAGAGAAGAGAAGGAAGAAGGAAGAAATAAAATGAATTTTCCTCATTTTACTTACTAATTTTCCCTTATATATTAACCTTTCTTTTTCCTCTTAAATCATAAAGGGACAAGTGTCCCTTATCACACACACACACACATGCTGCCGAAAAAGAAGGCTGCTGCTGCCCATGCCCATTTTATTTATTTTGCAACCATAATTCAATTAACTCCCAATTTTTCCGAAAGTTCCAATTCTTTTTGCCCAAAAATAATTACCGAATTCCAAAATTAACGAAACTTGGACACAACCTTCAGAATATTATAACATGCACAGAACATTTTTCAGAAATTCATTTACCAGTCCAGAGTGTCCTACCGAGCTCGCTGAACCCGAACCAAAACCCGACGTGCGAGCGTGTCAACCTTAACCGAAATTCCGTCACCCCAAAATTCTATAAAAATACTCATAAATTCCATCTTAAATTATAACACAACTTACCCCAAAGCCGTCAGAAAATTTCCATCCCGAGTCCCGGGATTACCGTCCCGAGCCCCTGGAGTCGCCCAAACCGAACGTCCCGCCCCAAATATTAAACTCCACAACCACCACCGGACGTTTCCACGACTCCAAAACTACAAACGGCTTCTCAAACTGAGATCTCGAGAGCGCTACCGAGCCCACAGACGCCCCGAGGCGACCCCGACAACCCCGGCGCCGAAAAATATTTTCGGCGGAAACGTCCGGGGACCCACACGACCTCAAATACGGAAGGGTTCGCCAAAATGATACTCGGATAGGGCTCGGGAGCCGTCTGAACGCCGAAAACGTGACCCGCAGCCAAAACCGAGCTCCGGTCACCTTGCCGCAACCCGCCTGGGTGACCGTAACATTCTCCCCCTTAGAACTCTTGGTCCTCCAAGAGTAGCTCGAACCAACTGCATGATGTCGCTACCAACCGTAAAATATAAACATTCCTCTACCCTGAACAATCGGACCACCGTATCGGCGGGAGTGGTAGTTTAGACTACCATACTGAGCCTCACGGCGCCCCACCCTCCGGTGCATCTTATTGCACCCGAGACGCTTGCCGGTATTTCTACCAGACAACCCTGCATAAGATCAACCTAAATCTAACCGATCCACAACAGCTATCCTGGAAGGTACCACATAAAATGTAAACAATGGGGAAAACCAACCTAACAACTTACTCTGGAAACTCATAAAAACCGATATAACTCGGGTAACTCGCCCGCCTATCAAATCTTACTGTCTCTCCGAACGGTGCTACCTCCACCAAATTCTATCAAATTCTATCACCAAACGCCGATTCAAGAGCCCTACGACGGCGGTTCGTATAAGCAGCAGGCAATGTCGCGGTTTTAATCCGCGCCTATAATAACTGATCTTTGCCGTAGACTCTCAAAAGCTCGGGTCCCACTTAACCCGATCGACGCATCTGTCTCAACAAGATGGTGTCATACACCTCCTCCCGCATAACGCCTCAAATGGTATCATGCCAATCGTAGTCCAAAGTCATTGTTGTACGAGAACTCTATCAACGCAACTGCTAGTCCCAAACTTCTCCAAAATCCAAAATACAGTTTCGCAACATATCCTCCAATATCAGAATCACCCACTCCGACCGCCCGTCCGTCGGTGGGTGATAAGCCGTACTCAGATGGAGCCGCGTGCCCAGCGCTTCATGAAAAGCCCTCCGTAACTGCGTGCCGTGAAACGCGGATCACGGCCGATACAATGGAGTCTCGGTGCTCCATGTAATCGCATAATCTCACCGATGTAAAGCCGGGCAAGCTTCTCCGGAGGGTCTATGACCCGAATAAGCGTAAAGTGTGCGCACTTTATCACCGATCCACAATAACCCGAGATAACATCATGGCGAGACCGTGTCGGGGCAAGGCAATGAAAGTCCAAAGTAACATTACCCCACTTCCAGACCGGAATGGCAAAGTCTGCAGTGTCCTCGCCGGTTTCGATGCTCACACCGCCGAGTGTGCCTCCTCTAAAATCTCAATCCGTAACTCCCGATCCTCGATACATAAAGGCAATCTCGGAAGTATAGCAATCCTCGCCTATACCGAAACGTCGGTAACAAATAAATCCTTATCTTCCCGGATAACTTCTTCAACACCAGATCTCCACTTTGCGCTTCGCGCATCCTGTCAAGCCACTCAGAATGTATAGTAAGTGTATACCCCGGAGTACGCTCCCAGAGCTGCCACCTGTGCCAAAGGCACGTCAGATCACTCTCCTCAGATCGGTCACCAACATTTCCTCTCTTAATTAAGCCGGTATACTTCTTGCTCAGTCATCGGCAACCGTGTTGCCCTTGCCGAGATGTACTGATACAACACCCATAGTCCTTAATGTATTCGAGCCATCTACGCCGCCTCAAATTAAGCTCCTTTTGCGTAAACAGATATTTCAGACTCTTGTGGTCGGTAGGAATCTGAAATTTACTACCAAACAGATATTGCTTCCAATGTTTCAGCGCATAAATTACTATAGCCAACTCCAGATCATGTGTCGGATAGTTCAGCTCATGCGGTCGCAGCTGCCTCGACCCATAAGCTACCACAAAACGCTCTTGCACCAACACACACCCCAAACTGGATGTGGAGGCATCCGTATATATCACATACGGTAAGCTCGCATCTGGAAGAATCAGAATCGGAACGTTAGTCAACTGCCGCTTCAACACCTGAAAATTCCGCTCACACTTATCAGACCAGAAATACGGTTGACCCTTCTTGGTCAATCGCAAAGCGAGATGCCGAATAGAAAACCCCAAGACAAACCTCTCGATAAAATCCTGCTAACCCTGTGGAGCTCTTGATCTCCCGTGCCGTGGTAGGTTGTTTCCAATCCCAAATTGCCTTCACCTTCTCTGGATTCACGCATGCACCATGCTCGGGATATAATGTGTCCCAAAAGGTGACTTCCCGAATCAGTAACTCACACTTTGAGAATTTAGCATAAAGCTGATGTTCCCAAAGTGTCTCAGAACTACCTCGATGATCCCGATGCGAATCCTCATCCCGAGAATATATCAGAATATTATTAATAAAAACCGCCAGAAATGAGTCCAAGTACGGTCGGAACACCCGATGCATCAGATCCATGAATGCCGCTGTAGCATTGGTCAGCCCGAATGGCATGACCGTAAACTCAAAGTGTCCAAATCGGGTGCGGAAAGCAGTCTTAGGTATGTCCTCTTTCTTCACTCTAAGCTGAAAATACCCAGATCGGAGATCAATCTTCGAGAAAACTCTCGAACCCCGAAGTTGATCAAAAAGGTCGTTAATCCTCGGTAACGGATACTTATTCTTCCCAACATGAGCATTCGACCGTCTGAAATCAAAGCAAAGTCGAAGCGTCCCATCTTTCCTCTTAACAAACAGAACCGGAGTACCCCGCGGTATAGTGCTCGGTCGGATGAAGCCCTTTTGCTGTAATCCCTCCAACTGCTTCTTCTACTCCTACATCTCAGAAATGGGCATCCGATAAGGAGGAATAGATATCGGAGCAGTACCCGACTGCAGGTGGATGTCAAACACAATTTCCCGCTCTTATGGTAATCCGGGCAACTCCTCCGGAAATACTGCGGAAAATCTCGAACCAACAAGAACTCCATCCAACTTCAACCTAATACCACTTCATTCAGATCATGACATTCCCTACACCAACTATCGACACTGATCCAGAATCAGAATCTTTCGTGGCCGCATTTATAGTCAAACCAATCGAGTCGTGAGAGGTAGTACCTCTCCGTAAACCATAATAGTACGGGTTGCACAATCAACGTGCACGAGTTCTTGGATAGCCACCCATTCCAAGAATAACATCATAGTCCGGCGTGTCTAAAACCAACAGATCCGATACTATCATGTCCGCCTACAGATATCGTACAACCCCAAACCATCTCATTGAAAAACAGAAACTGACTTCAGCTTTTACTAAATGCGTTTGAGGCAAGGTACTAACAGACAGATACAGAAATGTAACACCTTTCTGTGTTACAATGGAAACAGATGCTCCCGTATCAAATAATGCATGAACCGACACCTCATTCAGAAATAAAGTACCCAGCCTTACAGTCAGAGGCAATCCCGTACCCAAAGAGTGTCGACCCGCAACGTAAACATCGGCCCTCCCGCCGTAACAAAGTCGACCGAGGTGATACCTACTACTAGTCGGACAAGATCGTGCCGGTGGTGCTCCTCTCTACCTCTATTAAATTGCCTGCACTGGTCGGCCATCCAGAAATCTACCGGGGTCCCTGCTGTATGGAACCCCTCCGTACTCCCCTGACCTCATTGCAAGGTGAAGCGACTCTCAACCTCCTCTTGTTCGAGGAGTTGAGCCCTAATAACCGCTTCCCGAAACAAAGTAATGTCTAAAGGTCTCAAAACCCACCTGAACTCGGGCGCAGTCAACGAATAAACCTCTTAGCCTTCTATTCTTCCATTCCATAATACTACGGTACGTAGCAAACCAACCGATCAAACTCTCACTCATACACTCCGACTGTCCTGTCTCCCTGATGAAACTCATCAACTGTGCCTGACACAGATTTCTGGCTACATCCCCACTGCACTGCTAGTGGAAAATGTAGCCTCCCCCAGGAGTTTATCAACTCCTGCAGACCAAATCTCTACTACCCCAGACCCTTCTCGGTCGCTGATCCTCGGGGGGGATTCAAACTCTGAAACCTCTCCAAAAGTCCAACCTCGTCAGACTGGTGTCTCAGATCTCCCCGTCGTTGATAGGACCGACGAGAAGTCTAGGTGTCGTAGTGACCACCCTTGTCAGAGTCACTCACTTACCGATCCCAAACTATGGCGAGCAGTGGCTTAAGTCTCGCTATCACCACCAAATCAAAATGCCCTTACCGTGGCATAAACAGATCTTCCCCTGCCTACTGCCGCCTCTGAACCAGCTAGGCTGGCGGTAATACCAAATCAGAGAGGGGTCCTTACGACCACTAAACCTCGGGGCGGTGAGTGTGGTTGTTCAGACCCTGGGTTACACTGAACCCGTATCCTATTCCACGGAGGTGTGGGATTCCAGTCCCGCCTCCGGTACCAAATCACGCTATCTACGCGTGTTAACCCTATCTCAAAATTTCAGACCAAACAGAGTCCAGACAAAAATCGGTCACTTCTAATCTCTACAGAAGCTAGCAGCAGTTTTCTAAGGCTCTGTAGTGTAATGCAATGCATGATGCAGAGATTCTTTTTCGTAATCCCACAACCAAATATTCAACCTTAAACCACAAAACCAAACCATGCTCATAACACGTAAACACCACACAAATCACCCAAGATTCATAAGAGTACCTCAAATTTTCCAAAGTGCTCCAAAGAACCGCCCACGCTCCACATCCATTCCGAAACGGTTCAAATAAGGAGGTGACCAGTCTCCGTACGTAACCGCCCTGAATGAAACGTAGAACGGTGGCTTGTACCTCGAAGTCACTTCCACAGTTACTTACCCATGAACAGACTTAACTTACTCCAAAAGTCCACCCTCGGACTTGTATACTTGCCTTCCACATTTCACATCAAAACCAAACATACTTCACCTTTTGGGTCAATCCGACCCAACCTGCTCTGATACCAACTTGTCACAGCCACCCCGCCCGGTTGCGGAGGCGAGCCGGCCGCGACGCCGAGAACCGGAACCAACGACGGAAAACGCGGCAATGAGCATCGAGCTCAAATACGTAACAAACAAGTATCGACTAGCAACCTACGTAACCCATACATGGCAAGTATACATGATAACTCGACAAAATACCAACCGAGCAGTTCATGGTATACCAAACATTGCTCATCGCAACAACCACGTAAACACCGAATTCATATCATAACAAATCCAATATAGGCAAGTCGGGCTCCGCCTCGACTCGAAGGCAACAAAGGCGTAATATATTTCCGATCATATGGCATATACAAATTCATGATCTGACCTACATGCATGCAGCTACAGCTACAGAGCCATTAAACAAACTCCTATATATATATATACCTAAGTGCGGAATCAGAAGCCTCTCGCTCAAGAATTCCCGCACGTGGTACTGCTGCTGCTACAGAACCCAATATGTCAGGAAGCACCGCGGATCTCTATTCCGCTGGTTGCTTGTCGATCGCCTGAAAGATGGTAAACAAATAAAAGGGTGAGTCCTCGAAAGGACCCGGTAAGGGCTTAAGGTAAAGTGCGGTTTCCCACTGTGGCAACAATCAACTCGCAAAACAGAATATCACAAAGATATGCATGTACATATGAACATAAAGCATAACGTAAATCGAGTTCAACACATGCGGTCCAACCGCCGTAACGACCAGAACGACAGCCCTCGGCAGAGGTCAGCCTATACAGATCGTAATGTAATGTATAGCACGGTACCGGCCCGGGTCGCGATCCCCAAACTGTCAGACGGTCACGTATATATCGGCACCCCAAGTGCGGATATACACGTAATGTCGGCACCCTCCAAAGTGCGGACACAGATCAAAGTATCGGCACTCCCGGTGCGGATACGCAGAATGTAATCAAAGAGCACCCGTGGCCTCTTCGACCATTCGGTCTCGCCACGTAATGTAACATATAATAATAATAAGAATACATAAACATAAACAAGTAACATTACCCGATAACCATATACGTAATGTAATAGGAACCCGGCCTCTAAGGTCATCCGTGCCTTGAAACAGAACAAACGTACATTTTACCAAATTAAGCCCTTACCTCAGAAATGCTGCCCCGCAGCCCAACACTCGGAAGATCCCAACTCCCGACCCGAAATGCACAACTTGGCTCCTACGGGTCCGCGCTACTCCACCAACGCAGAATCAAGCAATGGTTGGAGCCAACCCCTTGTTGAATTTAGCCAAGAATTGAAGAAGGAGAAGCTTGATGAACAGTAGCCATGGCTGCTCTTAGTTTCGGCAGAGAGAGAAGAGAAGGAAGAAGGAAGAAATAAAATGAATTTTCCTCATTTTACTTACTAATTTTCCCTTATATATTAACCTTTCTTTTTCCTCTTAAATCATAAAGGGACAAGTGTCCCTTATCACACACACACACACATGCTGCCGAAAATAGCTGCTGCTGCCCATGCTGATTTTATTTATTTTGCACCCATAATTCAATTAACTCCCAATTTTTCCGAAAGTTCCAATTCTTTTTGCTCAAAAATAATTACCGGATTCCAAAATTAACGAAACTTGGACACAACCTTCAGAATATTATAACATGCACAGAACATTTTTCAGAAATTCATTTACCAGTCCAGAGTGTCCTACCGAGCTCGCTGAACCCGAACCAAAACCCGACGTGCGAGCGTGTCAACCTTACCCGATATTCCGTCACTCCAAATTTCTATAAAAATACTCATAAATTCCATCTTAAATTAAAACACAACTGACACCACAGCCGTCAGAAAATTTCCATCCCGAGTCCCGGGATTCCCGTCCCGAGCTCCCGGAGTCGCCCGAACCGAACGTCCCGCCCCAAATATTAAACTCCACAACCACCACCGGACGTTTCCACGACTCCAAAACTACAAACGGCTTCTCAAACTGAGATCTCGAGAGCGCTACCGAGCCCGCTGTACGTCCCGAGGCGACCCCGACAACCCCGGCGCCAGAAAAATATTTTCGGCGGAAACTTCCGGGGGACCCACACGACCTCAAATACGGAAGGGTTCGCCAAAATGATACTCGGATAGGGCTCGGGAGCCGCCTGAACGCAGAAAACGTGACCCGCAGCCAAAACCGAGCCCGGTCACCTTGGCCGCAACCCGCCGGGGTGACCGTGATTATGGAGAAGGGTTTCAGTGAGAAGTGAAGGGGGAGAGGTTCTGGTTTTGTTGAGAAGAAGAGGAAAGACTTGGGATTTTAGTATTTTAAGCTTGTACCGCCATGAGGCGGTACAAGCCCGATACACCTAGAAGCTTCCCTCGAGATTTTTCACCAACATATACAAAATATAATTAATTTATGTTGTGGTGCTACGATGCATTACACGATGCTACAAGAGAAAAATAGAGCCTATTATGTAGCGCATTGTAGCGCCAAGAACTTGGGTGAAACTTTATATTGTCTAGTTGCGCTACATATAGCGCTACAAAAGTCTCACCAAATACGTAATGGTATAAAATGTAGATATTAAGTTTATAAATTCAAATAATAGAAATAAAATTATAAATTAAATATTAAGAAATGCATATTGTTTTATTTTTTAAGATAAAGTACTCCTCCCCGACAAATATGATATATTGGTTGAAAACGAGAGAGCGAGCTTCATAAAAGAAAAAGAAAAATAAAAAGAGTAATTAACGTTGAAGAGGTGTCATAGCTTAAAATTTACATGGAGTATATAAAAGTAAATTTTCCGGTGGAAGGAGGATGTAAGAGGATGTAAGAGTGCAAAATTTTCTTAAAAGAAACATATTGTATCATTTTTTTTAATTCTTTTTATAGAAATTGTATCAATTTTCTTAAACCGTTTAAGAAATATTTAGGATTGCTTAGTTGTAGAAAATTCTCCAACTTTTTCAATCTCAATTTATTTTGTAAATGTTTCATGTATAACTAATTATCAATGAATGAAAAATCATGTTTTCTAAATTTTAGAAAGGGAAAATTACAAAAAACCCCTGAGGTTTGGTGAAACTCTCAGTTTGCCCCCTCTATTATAAAAAATCTTCAGTTATCCCCCTTGACCGTTTAAGATGATAGTTGACTCTTAAAAATATTAGCAGTAATTATACTAAATATACTCCATAAACAGTTAATGGGTAGCCGAAGCTCACTTGTGTTACAACAGCATGGGCTCACCTGCGTTTTTGTGGCCTAAGCTCGTTCGCGTTGTGACGGTGACCAGTCGGCAGCGATGGCTAGCCAGAGTGGCAGTTTTGGGAGGGAGAAAAGAGAGAAACAAAATGTCCGGATTGAAGTATTAGGGTAAAAATATTAATGACAATAAGAGCAGTTAATCCTAAATTTCTCAACGATCAACTCACAACACAAATGGCCAATGAGGGTAACTGAAGATTTCACTAAACCTTAGAGGAGTAACTAAAGATTTTTGAAACTAGAGGAGTAAAGTGAGAGTTTCACCAAACCTCGGGGGTTGTAATTTTCTTGTTTAGAAAACTCATGTGTCAAAATGAAAATTCTTGGTTTTTTTATAAAAGAAAACATTGTTTTGATATGTTTCCATTTTAATAACTAATTTTTTAGAGTTTAGAAAAACCTATTTTCGTTTATTAATAGTTAGTTATATACCAAAATATTTACAAAGGAAACTGGAGAAAAAGAAAAGAAAAGTTAAAAAAAAATTTACAACCAAATGGACCCTTAATTCCTCCATACAATAAACTGAAATGTTCTTAGGTTATGATAACTTTTTACATACTTACACCTTATTACATAATTTTCATCCTCCATTAAAATTTTTTATGGTTTAGCAGATTTTCACGTACATGGTAATTATTTCTGGGAGATAACAAAATGAAATAGTTTCACCAGAAGAACTACTGTGGCCGTTGATGAAGGGCATCGCTTCCAAGGCAAGGAAAAAAGGCAGTAAAAATTTAGATAACGTAAAAAACAAAAGTGGAAAAAATAACCACTACAAACCGCAAAAGCAAAAAGGAGAGCGAAAAGTTAAAAATAAAAAATAAACCCACATTTCTTTCTGCTTTCCTCTTCTTGGTGCAGCAGTGATGAGGAATGAATAATGATGATGCTCTCCTTCCTCTTCACGACTTTTGATTTTACGGATTTTTTTCTTCTCTCTGAGCTCTTAGATCTATAGATTCTTGTTTCTCGAGAGGATCCGTCTCTGAAATTGCTCCGCCACTTCATCATCCCTTTTGCATGCTTTTTCAGTCTGGCCATAATGCTCCTCTGATTCTTTAAAGGGTAAGGTTTAAATTCATCTGCTCGTGTTTTCTTTGTAGTTTTCAGTAAATGGCTGATCACTTTCTGAGCAAGGAAGCGATGTTTCAATATTCATGGCTGAGAATTGGTTTTTCTGAATTTGCAATCGTCGGGTTTGGTTTAGTTCGAGTTAATGTGGAACTTCTGAGCTAAGGATTTGCGAGTTGATTGCAATCCTTTTGCTCGCTCTCTAATTCTCATTCTTAAACTCGTTTGAGACCTAGTCAGTAGTTCGTCATGTTTTCTCTTCTCCCCCCCCCCCCCCCTTTTCACGTCTGGGTTCAGTTTCTTTCATGTTATGATTTGCGTGAAAGGGTAAATTGCTTCAATTTCTGTTGGTTGGTTTCCTTCAATTGAGGGGTGAACGATAATGGCATTCACCATCTGATTAGCATTTATTCTCTCTGGAACGAAGATTCTTCACTTTCACATAAGCTCCGAACCTCTTGTTTCTGACCTTCTTCAGCTGAATAAGGTGGTAATGGCATCAAAACAATCAAAAGCCAAGAGGTTGAGTTTAGGCAGTACAAGACATGGTCAGTCTCCTTCATCTTCAACCACCTCCTCATCAAAACAATTTCCAGAGGCATCTCTTGATGGCCAGAGCTCTCCAGCCTCTTCCTCAGCACGAAGCAAGCAGCAATACTTCTACACTGAAAACTTGCCAGTGGATGTGGACAGATCTAAAGAGAACGTTTGTGTGACTGTTCGGTTTCGCCCTCTCAGGTGCATCTTGAGCTTAATGATTTAAATATCAACTACTGGCAATCTTTTGGATAATTGACAAATGTGTATGGTTTTAGTCCGAGGGAAATTCGTCAAGGGGAGGAGATTGCTTGGTATGCTGATGGGGAGACGATTGTAAGGAATGAACATAATCCATCAGTAGCATATGCATACGGTTAGTTTTGTTGTTCTCTAAGACTGCTACTTACTCTATTAGCATAGTAGCATTTAGTTTTTGAAATGACTAACTCTGCAATAGTGACTAGTCTACATGTTTGTAGTCCTATGCTATCATGTTATCCTTCAATGAATGCTAGCCATGCTTTATGAGCTCTCATCTATAACACAAATAGTTAATCATAACTCACTGTAGAATCAGCCTATTTTTTTTTTTGGGGGGTGGGGGGGTGTTCACACGGATATAAACTGAAGATATTGAAAGGATGAGAGTTATCATGTACTCTCTTAGTGTTTAAGAAGTCTATCTCGTCTCTTTACGGACAGTCTCTCCTCTACTTGTGCTCTGTTTCCGTTGAGTATGTTGTGGACATATGTTTTGTTTCGTACCATTCTTCTGGTGAATCTATTTCATCAAGATTATAGGTCAAGGAAATGAAGGCATAGTTGCTGTTCTAGTTCTAATATTGGTGGCTTGCTGCACATTTGGTTTGTAGCTAGTTGAGCGCAAACTTTAAGGTTGCACTGTAGTGATTCTAGCATTTTACAACCATATCAGTGGGCATTTGATATCTATGAAACTGGTGAAGTATTCTTAATTTGATATTTTGACTTTGAAAACTTCTGTGTTTCTTTCATCTAGACCGTGTTTTTGGTCCCACTACTACTACGCGGCATGTTTATGATGTAGCTGCTCAGCATGTTGTCAGTGGTGCTATGGAGGGCGTCAATGGTAATTACAGTCAGAAACTACTACTTGGTTTTGTGATTTATGGAGGGCCTTTATCCATTAATTGTGTACAGAAAAAAGCGTGTATTGCATGATACAATGATTGTTAGTAGAAAGTAAATTGATTGTCTATATCTGGCTTGTTTTTCAATTTAAATGTTTACCATGTGATGCTCTCGCAGAAAATATACCAATTGCAAGTTGTAGCCAAAAAATATTCATAGTTATCTTATCTCTGTTTATGAATATGAGGCCGTCAGTTCATCAGTATTTACTGTTTCCATACCTGTCATCACCAACATCACCGGATTGCACGTTATTTTTAAGTAATCAGGAGATGGCATTAATTTCATAAAGATCACTTTTGAGAATCATGTAGTTGGAACAAAGTAGTGGAGCACTTGCATTAATGGAAGTGATTGATTTTTATGCTCTTATTTTTCCACAAAGGGATGTGTTTAAATTTAACACTAATGAGAAGAGATGTGACCAATAAGTCTGGGCTTGGCCCCATTTGTCTTCTAAATTGCTTCCATGCATTTTCATTTTCACTTTTGTGGTCTTTTCTCTTTTGCTTCTGCATGCAGTCTGATTTTTCAATTGTATTTCTATTTCAGGCACCATTTTTGCATATGGTGTCACAAGCAGTGGGAAGACGCATACAATGCATGTGAGCAGTCATTATCCATATGTCGTTATTCATAAAAGCTTTAATTCAGTATGGGATTTCATGTATTTCTTTTTAAACTGTTTTTATCGATTTACTTAAAATGGAGTTTAGTTTCTTGCCTTCTAATTGTCTTGGTTTTCATTTTTCTATGTTCCATTTCTATATTTATCTATTTGATTGTTGTAGTTCGGATAATTGATTCTTGTTTTTACTTGTTAGTATGATGTGGAAAGGCGCTCCTTAATTTCTTAACAATCACTTCTTTGGCAGGGAGATCAAAGGTCTCCTGGTATTATACCACTGGCTGTGAAGGATGCCTTCAGTATTATACAAGAGGTAATTATATGTACTTAGTTCCAATCGTGTGCACTTCTTTTTACTTTTCTTCGTAATCATTTAAAAGCAACTACTATTATTAATTGAATAGAGTATTCAATATAAATTCATATTGTATTGAAGAATAAAAAAATCAATGATCAGCAAAATATCAATTGTAATAGTAGTTGAAGTTAAGTTTTGTGTGAGTTTTAAACTTTGTTATGTAGATTTATAAAATAATTAATTTATAATCAAACTAGTCAGATATCGACTTTGGGGTGACACTTTTTACAATGTGAAAATTAAGGTTGTGTTCATGATGAAAATGAGAAAAAGTAATCTAACATTTATGAGTGTGCCTAGTGATAGATTTTGCACACTCTTGAAAGTCAAGGATTCATCACCACTAAAAAACTCATATGTGTGAACTCATAAGTTTCGTTGTTTGGTCGTAGTGTTCAGTATTTGTGAATGTATATGGACCCCCTTTGAAAAGATCTTGGATATACCACTGCATTTGGGCCTCACTATTTAAAAAACTTGAGTTTGTATGTTTACATGTGTGCACACTTCTCTATGTGTGTTTGCATGCTTGCTTGGGCTTGAGTGTGTCATTAGGAATTTCAGTAAGGGAAACAAAAAGGTCTGCCAATACTTAAAGTTTGTTACACTTCCACATTAATTCATCAACTAATGCTCCCTAATGATGTAGACACCAAACAGGGAGTTTCTTCTTCGTGTTTCCTACATGGAAATCTATAATGAGGTAACTTTTCTTTCTCAAATGTCCAAACTTCTTTCTAGAAGTCATGCTCTTTGTCCATTACTTTCCTTTTGCCTGACCAGCAATAGCTCTGGTGGCCTGACATTAACTAGAATTGATTTAGCTCAATTATCATTAGGTTGCCAATGACTTGTTGAACCCAGCTGGACAAAATTTGAGAATAAGAGAGGACGCTCAGGTGCTTCTTTCTTGAATTCTCTGAAATTGTATCTTGTATTCATTATGGCCTATTACATCTCATATGCTGCTATAAAACTAGAATGTTTCATGTTATGTTAGCCATGTCAATATTATGTCAATCATAAGCATTGTATTGGTCATGTGTTCCAATGTACACAGTGGAATCCAAATACAAACTGGTTTGCTTGATAGCTGTGACATGTGAATGGAAGATTAGGAAGACTCTTCTAAGAACTGTTTATTGGGGCTAGTGCTTGAGGTGATTGGGCTGCATTGTTGCAGCAGCATTTTAGCACACTGTTGCAGGACAAGCATTTATCTGTTGCAGTTTGAACTCTTGGGGGACCACACTGTTGTATATTCATTCATTACAGTTCCTAAAAATATGGATGGAGTATTGATGTTATTTTGATTACCCTTATAAGTATGAAGCCTACTAATAGCCTAGAGGCCAAATGCTGGGCTTCATAGTTGTACTGCCGCAAAGTAATATGCAGTTAGACACAAGTTTGAGAATAAAGTATCACATCTATTGATCTAAACAAGAAACAAGCTATATGAGATTAACATGGCAGGACTATATGCATGTATGATTTTCCATTTATTATTTTGTTTTTTATCTTCTTTGTTTCTTGGTATTTCTCCATGTCTTTAAATTAGCGTGTGTGTGTGTGTATTTATATCATCCTAAGTGAACTAAGTACAGTTGTTATCTTTGTTTTGCTTATGGCTGCAGGGAACCTTTGTTGAAGGAATAAAGGAAGAAGTTGTTCTTTCCCCTGCTCATGCACTGTCTCTAATAGCTGCCGGAGAAGGTAGAGCATGTTGAATTTGTATATATGGAGTTGTGTGTGAAGAATTGTTTTCCTTCCAAGTAGTTTGTTAGAGATCATTACAGCTAGATAGGAGCTTTCCTTCTTTATTATGAACAATAGATGGATGGACAACATCATTCTTTGTTTTCCAATTACAAGGCATCTGAATTATAGAGGTATAGAGTTGATGCGAAGCTTCCGATTACCTCCATTTTAATTTATTTTTTTGAGTAATTTCTTTATGTCTTTATCATGTTATCGTTTCGTGTAAAAATAAGTGATTTGTTGAGAAAGTAAAAGAAACAATGAGAAGATAGGTAGATGCAGGAGAAAAATTAATGTACCGAGGGTTAAATATTGTATACATGTTATACAAGCTTAATATTTAATGCATCATTAGGTGGACAAATTCACTGCTTATATGCCTGTTCATTGTGTACCTTCTGTGCTTTGTCTGTTGTCCTTAGTTGTAAGTGTACCTGCAACCGATTCGTGTTTTAATCCACTGAATCTTTTATTTTTGATGATTTAATTCTTTTCCTTTTTGATTGCAGAGCATAGGCATGTTGGTTCCACAAACTTTAACCTACTCAGCAGCAGAAGTCATACAATATTTACCTTGGTAATCTGCTGTAACTTAGCTATCATTTGTATTTTTGTTTTTCTTAGACATGCATACTGATCTTGTCAAATGTATTATCTTTTTTCTGATATTACAATATCATGTAAATTTCAATCTGTTCTGTATCAAGGCATTGCTTCTCAATAAGTCAGACATGCCTGATCATACTATTTGCTGCCGAGTTCTTGGTTGTGTGATATTTTTAATTCACGGGGGCCAAAAGCCTGGTGCCTTTCATTTTAAACCATACCTGATTATTCAACACAACGTCCTTTTCAGACAATAGAGAGCAGCTCATGTGCAGAAGGCAATGAGGGGGAAGCAGTAAACCTGTCCCAACTGGTAATCTCTGGGCCTAGATCTACAAAACTAAAGGCTTCCTGTTATCTATATTTGGCCTTTTATGTATACTATGGCTTTTGTGCCCCCTTCCTTTGCTCATCTTGCATGTTTGAGCCTTCCATTCAGTACAGCATGTCAGCTACTTATGTTTCACTTATACATGCAGCACCTAATCGATCTGGCTGGTTCAGAGAGTTCTAAGGCTGAAACAACTGGTCTGAGACGTAAAGAAGGATCTTATATCAACAAAAGCTTGTTAACACTTGGAACTGTAAGGCTTACATATCATTGGTAGATAGAATGGTAAACTAAGATTGTAAAAGTTCGTATCTGCGCTCATTAATCGAGGACATTTGATTTCTTCAAAAAACCACTTGCACACTCTTCTAAGCAGCATCGTTTTTTAATAGTGTAAAACATCCTGTCTAATTTAGTGTGCACAAATGTACATATGATCTATTCTGATTTTGAATTTAGGAACCCAGATAGGAACATAAATTGGATTGGCTGGGATCCCTCCTAAGTAGAAGCATAACTATGGAAATAATTCATTTTAAAGCTATCATTTTGTAGGTAATATCAAAATTGACAGATGGGAGGGCGACTCACATACCCTACAGGGATTCTAAGTTAACAAGGCTCCTTCAGTCTTCCTTAAGCGGTCATGGTCGTGTATCTGTGAGTATGAATTAAAAACTTTTTGAAGTACTCATGTGCTGCATCTGAATGGTCAACAAACACATACATTTGGGGTGTATCCTCCCAATAATCTGTATTTGATGCATGCTCTTTCTTTTATTGGAAAATTTGTTCTCAGCTCATTTGCACAGTCACTCCAGCATCAAGTAGCTCAGAAGAAACACATAATACATTAAAATTTGCCCACCGTGCAAAGCATATTGAGATCCAAGCAGCACAAAATAAGGTAGCTTATTTGAAACATTAAGTATTGCTTCATTTAAGTGTCCTATTGCTATACATGTAAATGTTAGTTACTGAGTTGCTTCTAGATGACATGTTTGGTAACTTTGTTACACTGCAGATCATTGATGAGAAGTCACTTATCAAAAAGTACCAAAATGAAATTCGTCTTCTGAAGGAGGAGTTAGAACAACTGAAGAGGGGTATTGTAACAATTCCCCTACTAAAAGATATTGGAGAAGATGATATTGTGTTGCTAAAACAGAAGGTAAATGCATGGTTACTTGAGGAAGCTTTTCTTGGTAGTTGCAGAACTTAGTACGAAACTTTCAATATGTATTGTGAATCAGATAAACACCCGAAACACTTAAGATTGAGTATTGTAGTATTTTCCTTCTTTCAAGCCTAGTTTTGCTATTTCTCTTGGAATGTATATCTATTTTTTCAATTGATCTATTAGAAAGATGGTTCACAGATATAAAGAATTTTTGTTTAAAAGGAAAAAGAATGAAATATATTGTGGTGTGTGTTGAGTATATTTTCCTAAAATGAGATAATAAAATCTGGATTCAGTTTTCTAAAATATTTCAGTCTGCATAAGTTGTTATCAGGCTTATGCAAAATGATAGCAACGGATACATTAGATGACTAGCGGATGATAATATATTTGACTTGGTTGCTTTTTCTCTGATGTTTAAAGCTAGAAGATGGTCAAGTCAAGCTGCAGTCAAGGTTGGAACAAGAAGAAGAAGCAAAGGCAGCTTTACTTAGCCGAATACAAAGATTGACGAAATTAATTCTAGTCTCCTCAAAAGCATCACAGTCATCACGATTTCCTCAACACCCTGGTCCAAGGAGGAGACATTCTTTTGGGGAAGAGGAGGTACCTGGAATTACTTAATTATTTCTTCTGTCAAACTATTTATCTGGCTGCTTTGACTTTTCATTGTGTTCTCTACCCCTACTTAGCATCAATTATTCTTTCATTCCAAGTGTTCTCCACTTTGTTCTTATTCATTGCTTCTGACTGGGTTTCTTATGACATGCGCAGCTTGCATATTTACCACACAGAAAGCGAGACTTGATCCTAGATGATGACAATGTTGAATTGTATGTTTCCTTGGAAGGAAATGCTGAAACTGTTGATGATACACTTAAGGAAGAGAAAAAAACACGAAAGCATGGTTTACTGAACTGGTTAAAGCTTAAAGTACGTGTTCTGTAAATCTTTACCATTTTATTAACATTCAATTCGACCTTGTGCATTTTCGTATGGGCACCATTTTCTTATCCCACTTTCTAACTTCTGTTTTTTTGTCAAGTTGTTTACTTTAATCATTCATTTATAAGTCCCCCGCTTTTCGTGTTCCATGATGTGCATGTTGATGTTGCAACATCAATCTTGTAACGGAACATGACAATACAATCTCAACTTATTGGCATCTCATGATATTTTTTATTCAAGTGGGAAAAACCTATGATTATGACGGTTTTTGAATTTTATCACATTTATTCCTTCACAAAAAGGTTGTGGCAAGAAGGGTATTCAAAGTAAAACTTTGCCAGTATGCTTTTTGCATGAATTTATAGTGTTAACTAATTTTAGATAATTTACCTTATTTACTTCTGCCACCTTGGCAATGAGGTGGCGTATGATGATGATGATGATGATGATGATGATGACTTTATTGGGGGAGTATGATATTTTCTTCCACGGTTGATTTAATACAGAACATATGTATATTTGAATTGAGTAGAGAAATTACCATGGTGCTCTTAATCTGAAGTCTAGCCCACGTTATTTCAATTGTACTGGAAGATTGATTTTGCGTTAAATTGACTCTGCTGATAATACCTGCTTTCAGTTATTCTTAGTTACTCAAATTTCTGAATCTTATAATTTCTTTCCTGTGCCAGAAACGGGATAGTGGCCCGGGGATTGATAGATCCAGTGGGGTTAAATTGACTTGATTGGGGGAGGATGATCTATTCTTCCACGGTTGATTTAATACAGATAGCATATGTATATTTGAAGTGAGTAGAGGAATACCATGGTGCTCCTAATCTGAAGTCTAAGCCACGTAATTTAAATTGTACTGGAAGTTTGATTCTTGCGTTAAATTGACTCAAATTTCTGAACCTTATAGTTTATTTCCTGTGCCAGAAACGGGATAGTGGCCCGGGGAGTGATAGATCCAGTGGGGTTAAATCCCCTAGTACTCCTTCTACACCTCAAGCTGGAAGCACCAACTTCCAGGTAGAATCCAGAAATCTGCAATCTTTACCTACCGGAAATTCTCCACCTATGGATCTCTTTTCCGAGGATAGACAGGGCAGAGAACATCTGGATGAAAACTACCTTGAGCAGCAGACACCTTCGGTATGTGAATAGTGATTTTTTTTTCCTCTCTCTCAACTTGTTTGGGTAAAGGCCTGGTTGCTTTCTTAAAGGAGTAGGTTGGTGACTCGTCAAGGGCATCCTGATCTTACATGGTATCATGTACCTGGATTTCACTTTTTTTAGGCACTCTGGGTTATTTCTGTAGTCATGGTGTCAACTGAATGAACATTAGCATAATATAAAGACCTATTTGGCAGTTTTATGTTGTTCTTCTTACTGTGCATGTGTGGTTCTAGAAGCAGCAGTCTTAAATATATACCTGTCGATTTGTTTCTGTTCTGGGGCAATATGTGCTGCATGGTCAAACATAATAGGGCTGTTTATCTTCTTTCCAGACTAGCATAAAAACTGTTGATCAAATAGATCTGCTGAGGGAGCAACAGAAGATTTTTACAGGGGAGGTGGCACTACATTCCAGTACTTTAAAAAGATTGTCAGAGGAGGCAGCAAGAAACCCCCAGAATCAACAGATTCAGGTCTCATTCGTGCTCCTATTGTTGTCTGAGTGTTCTGCCTTTTCTTTTCCTGAATCCAATCTAATTTTCCTTCCATTCATTTCTTTTGTTCTGTATTTAAGATTGAGATCAAAATGTTGAGTGATGAAATCAAGGTGAAGAATGAACAAATTGCTTCACTGGAAAAGCAAATAGCTGATTCCATCTTGTCTTCTCAAAGCACAATGGATAACTCTGAGATGTCAAAGGTTTGTTTTATCTCAGTTTCAATTTTCTAATTGCATCCCTTTTGACACTGCAATGACCAATTCTATTCCTTTTGCCCTTCGAAGCTGCAGTCTATTGCTCAATTGATGGACCAACTAAATGAGAAGTCTTTTGAACTTGAGGTAATTTCGTTCTCTGCATGTTTGTTTACAGAATGCAGCTACTTATAATTTTTTTAGAAGATTCTTTCTAGCAATAACTTGTATCAAACACAACATAGAAATTCGAACGTCCCAAATTTTTGGGAACCGAGGGAGTATAAAGCAAGAAAAACCCAAGTTGCCCCTGTTATCTACTGTCTGACATCTATGATATGCACCTAGGTCCTAGACAGTGCACACAATCATACAACTCTTACCACCCCAGAGTTCTTTATATGCCTTATCCTTTCATAGTCTTAATTACCATCTCCTCCTGATGGGTGTATCACTTTCGCTTTTCAGGTGAAAGCTGCTGATAATCGAATTATACAAGACCAGCTCAATCAAAAGGTAGATTGAAAAGTTCATCTACATGTTATGCTCTAATTTGTTCCTGACACTGCACACACACACGTAACCAGTTTTGCAGTTCTAACACCTTTTAGCTTTCCAGATCTGTGAATGTGAAGGGCTGCATGAAATTATAGCTTCCCTGAAGCAGCCGCTGTCTGATTCACCAGAATCAAGGAATCTTGATCGTATGGCCAATCACTCCCAGCAACCCACAAAGGTGGGAGCTGACCATGCAGACAAAGATGAGAAAGAAAATTCTCTTCTCCAAGCACAGGTGCATTTACTCCCTTGAATCCATGAACATACTTCCTATCTGAAGAGGCCAATTTTCCAGTTGCATGTCTTTCACAGTTCTCATTCTGTAACTAAAATACTCTACTGGCGGGATTGGCAATATTCAAGATAAGCTTGACTCCAATAGTGCGATTTGGAGGCATTATGCATAGCATTGGTGATTCGCCAACATGCCTGTTTCAGTAATATCACTTTCTGTTTACGTTTCTGAGGTCCTTCACTCGTGTACCAGGCGACAGAGATTGAAGAACTAAAGCAGAGACTCGCTGAAATAACTGAATCAAAGGAGCAGCTTGAGCTTCGAAACCGGAAACTAGCTGAAGAGAGTTCATATGCTAAAGGGCTAGCCTCTGCTGCTGCTGTTGAACTGAAAGCGTTGTCGGAGGAAGTTGCAAAGCTTATGAATCAGAACGAGAAATTAGCTGCTGAAGTAGCAGCTGCAGCAAAGATCACCCCAGTGCAGCGGAGGACTAGTACAGCTAGGAATGGTAGGAGAGAAAGCTTGCCAAAACGAAATGACTATGCTGGATCAGCATCAGAAATGAGCCTAAAGAGAGAGTTGACTATGAGCCGGGAAAGAGAGGCTTCATATGAAGCAGCCCTTCAGGAGAAGGATCAGCGAGAGGCCGAGCTTCAAATGAAGGTTGAAGAGTCAAAACAACGTGAAGCGTATCTGGAAAATGAACTGGCCAACATGTGGGTTCTTGTTGCCAAATTGAAGAAAGCAAGTGGAACAGATAACAGCATGAATGAGAGCCCAGGGTAACAGCAGTGACGTTAAGGGGTGACGATGAATTGTCGATGAGGCGATTTTTAAGATTGTTTTCGGGTAGATAGAGCATTGTGTAGAGAGATGTGCAGTGGTGGTGGGTGGGGTTTGTGGTATTTCAACATAAATTTTCCTTTCCTTTTGGCCTCATCATATGTATGTATTCATTCTGCCTATTGGCTTCTCTTCTTTCCCCCCCTTTTTTTTTTGATAATTTTCCCTCCCCGACTGGTGTGGAGGCATTGTAAATGTGGTTCCAGTTTAATTCATACTCATATCGGCAGGGTGTTGGCCTTGGGCTTGTGAGCGAGTGCTATAATTAACCTTCTTACAGTAACACCGTCTCTCCTCCATTTCATCACCCCTCCGCAACTGCAAACGACGGTTTTCAGGTTTCTTCCTCTGCAAGTCATGAACAGTTATTCATCAAGTGTTTCCATCCGCCTTACAGTATTCATCAAGTGTTTTAGTATATGGCTATATGTTTTTTTCCCTACGGGTAAATAAGCAGTCTATACCAAGAAATGGCCGAATTTGTTCAAACACCATATACCCCCATCCTAACGACCTCTGCCCACCATGTGTTAGCGATTATGGTATGTAAGCACCGCACTAAAAATTTGAGTTTAACAAAAAAAATCAAAAGTATTAAGTTTTGTAAGAGTGGAGTATATATATTACCCTCCGTCCCTTAAAAAAATGATATATTTCTTTTTCAAATTTTTATTTATGATTTTATTTTTTCAACATTTTAATATACAAAATCAAAATGCAAATTATAAATCGTGTATAATTTTTAAATATATTTTTTCCAAAATTTTGTAATTTATTTTTTCTAGTAATAATTTGAATCTCCGTACATTTTATAAACTGGAAACGTTAATTTCAGTGTTTATAAACTCCTACAAAAGTTCAAAGACGGAGTTATAAACATGCAGCCAAACTCATAATTTAAAGGACGAAAAACGAAATACTCCACAGTCCCAGTTGGCCAGTGACATGAAGCAGGAGCTTCTCCCCATGGAATACCAAGTGCGACAATGCTACTTTTGTAACAAGTTTTTACCAATGCATAAATATGAAACAAAATGTAGTTCAGGTACTTACGCTTTTTCCAACGAACACCAATTTATATTCCAATACCCATAAGAAGGTTTCCAACGTTTAAGAAAGAAAGAATTTCTGATAATATGCCTACGAAAGAGTAAAAGACGCACATATACAAGACTACAGGTGCATGCAACACGCAACAAACATCATATCAGAGCCAATTCAAGCGAATAATAACCAGGAAAAAAAAGAATCTATCTTCAGGTGTAAGTTTCAGCTGGAAAAACGAATCTTTCACCCTACTAGCACATGAAAAGGAAATGCTGGCATGGATGTATATATATTTGACTTTTGATTCAAGCTAAAGCCTACATTCAGGAAAAAAAGTAAATTTTCCAATAATTGATGTGAAATTTATGAGATGAGTATTGGAGAAATTGTAGCTGATCGTAGAGGTGGTTCCAGAAGCTTTAATCTAATAGGGAAACAAAATCATCAGCAACTAATAAGTGCTACTTGTCAGAGAAATAAACCCATCAAAATCCAATAATGCATACCAAGTTGCCAAGCAGCAACTGATATGATTTCTTAAGTGGAGAGTAGGATTGAGTTGAGAGGATTAAAAGAACGATTACAACACTGCTGAAGAAACTTATCATTCATGAAAAGCTACCAGCTTAACCAAAATCATCCTAAGCAACAATTATACCCTTTCTCATGTTTGATGTTTCCTGGACTGTATTTCCCACGCCAGGTTCAAATAATACATCACCATTCATTGTGTAATGGACGACAGAAACTGTCGTTTAGCCAAGGAAAGAGGCAAAAATAGAGAAAATTTGGTTGAAAGAACAGACTACGGAGTATTTCGTACCCAATTGCTCGAAGCATGCTCAAATCAGCTACGATCAACTAGTCTTGGGGTCAGGCATCGGGAACAAGCCGGCGCCAGCAGCTCCTCTCGGCGGTGAGAACCCTAGAAATTTCTGCAGATTAGTCCTGATACTGATCGAACACAAGAAATAGAGGAACACCATGGAGCAATCAGTGGGATCGTCGCCCTGCAGCCCTCTGTGGCTCATCTTCCTCACGATCGTAATGGGCTTGAAGGGCAATTTAGCCACCACCTTCCCTTCGAACAGCGAGTTGAGGAGGCCGAAAACGACGATCAGAACCAGCGCGACGACGGCGCCGGATTTGAACTTGAAGAGAGAGAGGTCCCGGCTCGATTCCTTGAGGCTAGACTCCACTCGGTCGATTTTCTTGGTTTTGGACTTCTTTTGGGTGATCTTGTTGGGGTTCTGATCGGTCTTCATGGTCTCCAGCTTTTTGGCGGCTTTGTCGATGGAGGATTTGAGGGATTTGTAGGAGTTGGTGCGGTAGATGAGGAGCCAAGAGATGGCTTCGCAGACGGCGGCGGTGCAGAAGGAGATGGCCACCACCGTCAGGCTGTCGGCGTACTTGACGGACGACAAGATTTGCGGCGTCGCCATCTGATGACAACTCCCCGATCTGAACTTTTTTCTTCGATACTACTGAAGTTAAATCAAGCGCCCCAGGTCAAAGCCTCAAAAGGTTATTGTTGTTTAAGTAATGACGTATATGGCCCTTCAACTTGTACAAAAAGACTAATTGAGTCCCTTACTATTTATTTTAGTTTTATTATCCAAACTTCCTTTTCCTTCCCCTTGCTTTTGTTTGGAAGCCCTATCCTTTTTCCTTTTGCCTTTCCCGGCAGCAAACCCGCAGTTTCTACTCGCTGCGCTGTGTCCCCTAACCGGCGACTCCATCGCTCCTTGTTAGGTTTGAATAACGACGATCTCAATTTACCAGGTGCGTGGGTTCTTCTCCCTCGGTCTCTGCTTCGTTTTTCGACATCTTTTTATTGTTGTAGTTTCTGGCTGAATTACTGTATGATGAGTATGGACTCTGTTCTGTGGCTGTTTCCATGACTATGAATTTCAAGTGCATTTGTTTACTTGCATCTAATTTTCAGCTAGGTCGGGCTAGGTGGTATAGAGTTGAATTTTTACTTTTGCTGCTAGATTTCTGGGTGTTCACGTTTGTATTTACAGTCTTGGGTTTATAGTTATTTTACCATGGCGCTGAAGATAGCATTTTTATTGATGCAGAAAGCCGCTGAAGAGTGTTTCCAAATGATTATACATGGAAATCAGATGATGTGAACGCTTTACCTTTTAAACCCTTTGTTCTGCTTCCATTTCTCTGCTTGGTGATATATAACCTTCCCTGGAGTTGACATGCTGACTTTATCCTCCATGAATTCACTTTCTTTATTCTCATCTTTCCTGCTTTCATCTCGTCTTTACCTGTCACCACCATACCTTGTTACATGGCCGACTCAGTTTAGGCACTTGAACAATTTCTCTTCTTGCCGTCAACTTGCATCGTCGCCTTGTTCTATATCTGTACTTTCAACTCCACCTTATTCCAGAGGCAAACATTTCCCATCAGTTTCTGCTGCAGTTCATTCAGATGAGGGAGCTGTGTCTATGATTAATTTTGAAGATTTTGTTGAAAAGGATTGGTCTTTCCTTGATCCAGATGTGTCTGATGCCAGAAAATATGGCCAAAACATTGACCGAATCATATCTGCGGCTGAGATCCAAGAGGGTTCAAGGGTTCTAGTCTCCATTTGTTCTGAAGGATTTCTTGACCGTCTTGTTGAAGCATCACCAAGTCACCTGTTGGTTGTAGTTCATGATTCACTGTTTTTGTTGGCTGGAATGAAAGAAAGACATGACAACATTAAGTGTTGGCAGGGAGAAGTAATCTACATCCCAAAGAAGTGGGCACCACTGGATGCTGTCTTTCTCTATTTTCTACCTGCTTTGTCTTTCAAGCTTGACCAGATACTCCAGGCGCTCGCAGAACGTTGCTCAAAAGGTAATTCTGAGCGGATACTATGCATAACTCGGGCAACACATTTGTTGTCCAGTATAGTTTGAATGCAAACTTAGAAGTTTTTTGAAAGGCACTTGTACAGTCCCCTCCAGTTGCTGTTTGTTTCTTTCTTTCAAAGCAGTTAAATGGTTAGCCACAAGGTTGGAACTTGGTATTTAGAACCTTTATGGAAATGGTTTCATCTATTAAAGCCACATACTGTAATTTTCAATGTGAGCCTGTTGATTTTTATGGTTAACGTGACTGGCATTTGCTGCAGGAGCGAGATTAGTTATCAGTCATCCGCAGGGCCGAGAAGGGTTAGAGCTGCAGCGGAAGCAGTTTCCTGATGTTATAGTGTCCAACTTGCCTGAGAAGATAGCATTGCAGAAAGCTGCTTCTACTCATTCTCTTGAAATAACAACATTTGTGGACGAACCTGACTTTTATCTTGCCGTTTTGAAAGTTTTGTGAACAGAGAAGCAGAAGTCGAACTTTGACAACCTGTGTAAGTGTAGCTGATTAATGGTTTCTGTTAGTAAAGATTTGAACAGTTGCTTGCCTATCTGATGCAGACTTTTAAGCTTAAATGGCAAATTTGTCACTTGATATAGGTTTAAAGTGTATATTTTCTATCATGTTAAAAAAAAGTGTATATTTGCCATTGTATTCTTTATCGGCCTATATTTGCCACTCGACAGTCATAGGTGAATCAGGGGGTTAGGTCATAATTTCAGACTGTGATCCATCTTCATTGATTCTCACAACAGTTAGAAAATGCTGTATATGACCATCACCAACTTGGGTTGTTGTAAACTGTAAGTTTTGCAAGTTTTGGGTAATATGTAGATATTGGAAAAGGTAGAGAGAATTAGATTGTGATTCATTCTAACAAAATACTCTTTGTTTATAAAATATTCCTTCTAAGGGGATTAGATTGTGTTTCATTCTAACAAAATATTCTCCTTATTTATAAATTATTTCTTCTTTCAATTGGGTTAATGGTAACTAATTGAAAAATATGGTAGTAAGTACTGTCTTCATTTAAATATTGAATGGTAAATATAGGTTGATGAAATATTTGATGGCAGATTCGCTCTTTAGGCCTATATCTAATGACAAATTTGCTCTTTAAGCCATTCTTGTCACATACCTTGATGGTTGTGTTTTGCTTTTTCTTTCACAAAATGTTTATCAACGAATATGTAAATATAACCAATTAAATTTAAAAAATAGAGCATTAGCTGCAGGCGCAATCTTAAGTAGCACAGCATTAACCGATGAAAGCTACCAACATATCATGTCACTAACAGGTTTAATCCTCCTGCTCTCAAAGCAGAGAATATCAGTATGTAGGTTTAATCCTAAAGCAGAGAAGAAAAGTAAAAGGAAAAGAAAACAATGAAAAAGCTTTTTGTTCTCTTCATCAATTTAAACAAATTAATGACCAATGAATTACAAATCAAGAGGAAGATTATACAGCCTAAACCTGAACTTCCTGTCACACAATTATTGAGATATTGATTGCAGACTGCTCTCTTCATCATCCATAAAATCAAAGTGGAAGATGGGGATTAAAATCCCTAGTAGCCACCTTACACCCAAACAGTATCTAGAATGAAAATTTGATACCAGTACTTGCTGCAAATAAGTTGTACTCTCCAATGGTAGTGTCTGTGCATGTGCAAGCATGAGTATGATCAACAAGATCTATGGAAAATTGAGAAGAAAAGTCCTCCACAATCCCATCTTCTGGACTCATGACATTTGATTTACATCCAGCTGAAAGAGCTACAGGACCACCAAAATGGAACAAGGAAAAGTTGGCATTACCCGTATGTAGCCTTGCAGAGTTATCATCACTTGGACCATTTCTTCTATTTGCTGCTCCTTCCACTAAATGTGAGTTGACAGCAAGAATATCCTCAGTTCCAGCCTCATTAGCGTATCCTTTAGCTTCAACTGTCAATGAGATCTGACTTTTATCTGCCAATTGGAAGCCATTGGAAAGTGCTACCGGTTCAGACACTGGCAGTGGGTAACGACTAAACACTGGACCAACATGCATCATTTGTTTGCCAAACTGCAAGCATGTCTTTGAGTTGGCGTTTGAACCATAACCAGCATGACTACCGTACAAAGGATGATTTAGAGGTAAGGACCTAAATGCACCATAAGGAGCTGAATGACAGGTGAAAGGATTTTGGGGGAAGCAGTCCATTGTTGAAGTAAGTTCATGACAGATTGGTAATTGTACATGTTGATTAGGCATTTGTGCAACCCTCTGTTGATAACCCAAACCGAATCTGGTTTTCCCAGTGTCCGAAATTTCTGTAGCTTTTGTCACTAGATTTCCTGAAACCTCACTATTACAATCATCCAACTGACTAGCACAAGGTTTCTGGCTTTCTGTACACTCAACTGCATTTTTCGGCTCTTGTTTCTTCATCATTACTTTTTCCCAACACTTGGAGAGACTTCTTTCGGTACATTCTTCAGTATTTCTTCCATCTGAAGTCTGACTGGAATCTTCAGAATCAGATGTGGAAGATGATTCTGAATTTCCATGGCCTGAAGATACTGTATTGCTATCCAGCTCACTAAGGCATGGGCAATTACCTGAACTAGAAATGCTCATAGCATTACTGGTATCATCCAAACTATCTGTTGTCTCATGGCATATGCTGAGTTTGCCACAAGTTTCTTTTGAGGAGCGCAGCCTTCGGTCTTCAACATGTTCTCTCCGACACTCTTCAACTGTTATAAAGGTGGGATTGCTTGATGATCTGAATGGAAATTCTGATTCTGAGTTGCTTCTTGGATTCCTTTTCCATGGTTCAGTAGGCTCCCAAACTTTCTTACAGAGAAGAGAAGCTTGATCAGGATAATTGTCTTTTACACTAGTTTTGTGCTGTACACTTCTAGAACTATGACGAAAGCTATCAGACCAACTATACTTGCTCCTGCTACAGACATCCTTAGTGACAGGTTCTGGTTTGCTCACAGGTTGAGAACCTATGGTTATCCATTTCCCATGAACACAAGGTTCCAACTTTGTTCCGTATTCATTTTGTTTCTTGTAGTTGGTTGGATAAAAGTCATACCTCCCCAGGTTTTTAGAGGAGCTCTGGAGTTCAAAGTTTGATTTTGCATTATGATTCCTTAGCGGTCTGCTTGATGCATCCGTAAACCTGGATGGAGTTTCAACACATTCGCTTTGGAATCTAGGCTCAGATTCGAGAGGACTGTCTACAACTGCAAGCTTGCACTGGTTAGTCCGGTTTAATGGTTGATCAAGTTGGACCGACTTTTGAGATTTCAATCTCCGCCGAGAGGATTTTGGCAGTTGTATTGTAAAAGGGTGATTCCTATCTTTGTCTACATCATGAGATTGATTTTCTGGACTTGAGGTGGTGCACTCACTTGAGAACTTTTCACAGTGAATATAAGGAGCTCTGGGCCTGGTAACAGTACCATTACCTTTTTCGTGCACCAACTGCTTGCAACTGTCAGAATCATTTTCTTCCTCATCAGCACAAGGAAATGATTCCTCTTCAACATGGCTAGAGTTGAGTAACTTATTCTCTTTCGGCCTTCCCTTCTCCTTCAATCTCTCCCTTCGTCGAAGCTTTTTCTCTTGCTCTTTTGTTCTTCTCCTGCCTTTGCGTTCTTCTTCTTGATGCTTTTCATTTTCCTCCTCCTCAAGCAATCTCATCTGTAAGGAGTACAGAGAACGCAGATGATGCTCCCATCGTAGGTAATCCACACATATCAACAATTTGTTTGTTACTAGGATACCTGTAATTCTAATGTAATGATTTCTTTGCACGCAACATGGACATGTTCCTCAAATAACTCAAGTGCCAGACAAATAAATATGATCTGTGCGTTTTGGCGAGCAGTACCCTCCCTGAAAGCCTTCTCAACCTGAAGAATACCAAAGAAAAATGTTTTGGACATGTTCTAAATATATGTATGAACATCTTAGAAGATGAAAGAAAATAAAATGAAATCACGTTTGTTTTGCCTATCATGCTCAGGCATACTTTAACATGAGAAAACATCACAAAGTCAACATATTTCTAAGCATGCAGGTCTCCTGACTATTGTCAAGTTGGCAACAGAACAAACCCGATGAAGAGCTCGTTTTTAGGCTGTGTTCTTTTTCAATACTATTTCTAGAGATTGTACCTCAATGGTTCCGAATGAAACCAAGTAGATGACATCTTTCAGAATGCTCTAGAACTTTCACTCTTACTAATTATTCAATCAAATATTTTGCTAACTAGTTCAGGGGATACGTAATGATCATAAGATTTTCAACCTGTTCCTTGAATATGACAGTTGCCGCATCTAGAAGAAACTTTTGAGCAAGCTCAGGAGTCTTTGCATGTAATTTCTGCGGGCGGGAGGATTTTCCATCTAGTTCATTTCCATCCATATCCTCAGAATCATCATCCTGACGGCAAATAATATAATTTATTAGGCAAGAACAGCTAGACATTGCAAACAATGTGTACTCCGTAATACTAGAGGTGAAGCAGATTATGTCAAAAAGCATGAACGTAAAAGAATATACTACAAACGTGCAATTAAGATAACTTTTTCTGAATTACCTCTTCTTCCTCGACCTCTTCGGCATGTTCAAAAAATCCGCCGATGCTTTCCCCAATTGTTATGGTAACATAACCATCCCTGACAGGAAGCCTGCAGTGCAGGCAATGCCGCCTCCTTATGGCATGAGCTTTCACAGTAAGCTCAGTGCATTGACAGTCAGCTTTAACAACATCTTCAGATGCCTGAAATATTTTAGGACAAGATAACTTATACATCGAATCTGGAAAGATTTGCGGAAATAAGTGGAAGCAGTGTCACTGAACAATCAGTCATCCATAGCTAGACAAGATTTAACAACCAGCACTGAAGTGCTTGCTTGATGGGGAGGAAAGGGCGAAGATCGGAGGCAAGCACCTCAGATGGAAAGGCTGTATCTGCAACAAAATACCAACCACTGCGACAAGGTTCTCTATGCATGCCCTTCAACTCCTTAAGCTCCTTGAACTCACGGGTAACATTCCTTCTGCAATCTTTGCAGAATTTCTTTTTGTCAAACCTGCAATTTGTGTACAAAATAATACATATATCAAAGTCAATACAACACGACCAAGAACCACAGTGCATGGCAATAAAGGTGACACTATGTGAGTGTGCAAAAGAGAACATATAAAAGGTGGCAAAATTTTGACAAGGGTTAAGCTATAAAGTCTAGATTCCATTGGGATGCGAACTCTTACACAAGGTTGGCGACACCTGGGTGACTTTAAAATAAAAAGGAAAAAGGAAACAATGAGTATCAATGAGGCTTCAAAGAAAAATCTTAGGGCTGCACAAAATAGATGGTTAGTTTGTCTCATTTTAATGGATAACAAGGAGGCAGCATTTCAGAGTCAGAACAGAGGACCTACGCAATCTGGATTACTTGTATGACTAGAGCAATCCAGGGTAAATGAGCAAAAAAAAACATGGTAGTTTCTTCTACAAGAAACTTGTTTTATTCATCTGAAAAGCAGTACATGTTAATACTACCAGTTCATCATCATATTACACCTTAATCACTACTATGTAGGGGTGGGTAACTGAAGTCTATAATGTCAATTGCTTATATAAAATCAGCACTAAATTCGTACAAACAGTATAATAGCAAAGTTTTATGCTGGATACCCTTCCTTTCACAACCTTTACTACACAAAAACTTCTCATCACCAAAGTGTGTGCAAGAGGCAAGTTGATAACATACCGTTGGGTGAGCGCCTCTATGAAATCCTCTTCCTTCATCCTTAAAAGAGTCTGCTGAGCTTCTTCTCCAATAGCTGACCAAAAGTCCACCAATGTGTTACAAGAAGGGTGCGCGGTATGTAGCGCACACGTTTCTCTAGCTGTGTGTCCTCTACCATGGCTCATCCAACCCCGACCTCCACCACCACAGGCATCGGGATAAAGTTTCTGTCGCTCTCGCTCCTTTGCACGTGCACTGTCAAATACCTGTTTATCTCAAACCATTAACAACCAGTTGACAGGAGTACAAAACATCTAACAATCACTTAATCTAGTTGCACATACATACAGTATATAGCACTTACATTCTGCAATGCCTTGTAAGATTCTGAGCGCAAATAGCAAAGGAGAAGTGTTAGCGAGCCATCTGGAGCTGTGGTTAGACCACCCCAGGGATAGTGAGATGGGTCATGAATTTCACCTTTCATTGTTGACTGATGATCAGCAATGAGGTCGCAAGTTCCTGCATCCCTTAGAGATCTTCCATACATAATGATGTGCGGGAAAGCTTCAAGCAGAAGGCCGTTGCATCTGGAGCAGTTCATTTTCTTACGGGCTCGCTCAAACAGCGTTTGCTTGTCAATTCTCACAAGCTTCTGCCTCGCCTGCAATGGTAACTCGCTCCAGAACTGGGAAACCAAATCAGTAATTTTAACGGAAAAGTTCAAAACCAAAAAATTGAGGAACAAGAAACAACAATCCATCACAAACACCTACCTTCTGTAGCTGGTCGAAGCTAACAGCGCCATGCACATGTTGCCCGTTTCTCTCTGCTAACCTAACCATGTTTCTTGAGTAATTCTCACACTACCGCCATCAAAGTTTCCGATGAACTAATTTTCCGATCCAAAGTCGTAGCAAGTAGCGGCGGTGGAAGTGATCCAAATGGGGTTGGTTCAATTGAATTTGAAACAAGTGAAAGGAGATGAAATTCAGGGGTTTAGTTAGTGGCTTGCCTTGCAGGCATGTGATGTGATGAAGAAGAAGAAGAAGAAGAACACAGCTTTTCTTCTCTGCCCTTACAATGTCTGGCCTTCTTCCTGTTTTATTTTTTTTCTTCACATTTGGCGGCCACCAGCTTCAAACATTTCATCGATTCCGTCATTTCTACAACATATGTACTCATGTAATAGTAGTAGTAGTAGTAAAATGAAACCAAAATAGTTAACACTTAACTGAAATTCAAATAATTAATCAGTTCATCAAACACAACGGTATTTGGAAAAATTTATACTGATCTCTTGACGTTAATTTCAAAAATCTACTTTTACCTCCTGTCAGAATAGTTTTGCTTTTGTTCGTCACATTTCACTGATTATTTCAATTTAATTTTATTTAATGTTATTTTTTTTATTTTGAAAAAAGAAGAAGTAAATATTCAAGAGTAAAACCTACACCACAATATTCACGAGATAGATAAAGTAATGACCCCATTACAATGATTTTTTTTCATTGAATTTGCTTTTCGTTTTTCATGTAGATCCATACATATAAAAATCGCGATTGTGAGGACGTGAGGATATTAATGAGATAGATAATTACGAATATTATTTACAGCCGATGTAGGTGACGACATAGTGTCCATCGATGGTGTGACTGTGAGTGATGAGCACAAGGGTTGTGACACTTTTTTCCCTTCTTTAAGGTTTCTTTCGAAAATAATTTAGAGACATTTTGAAGAGTTTGAAAAATATACTTATCTGTCAATTATGTTGTTACAATATCAAAATATTTTTATTTCAAATAAAATAATTTTTTTTCATTTCCATTTTATTTTAGTCCTACTAGGCTTCCACCCTCAACCTCAACGCCTTGCCACTCTCTCTTGCCACTTACAAGGCCATCGGTGAGAGTGGAGAGATCCAATGAGAGCATTGAGGTCCGCAGAGAGCATTGAGGTCCGATGAAAGCGGTGAGGTCTGATGAGAGTGGTGAGGTCAGCGAAGTCGCTCACAAACGACAATGGTGAAGAGCTCGTCTGATGGGTTCGTTCTTTTGGAACGATGGAAGGCCGAAGAGAGAGATTGCCGCTTTTTGTGGTTCGGGGTGATAAACGGTTAAATCGAATTAACATAATTTGGGCTGCTTACAATTACTAGACTCTTAACTAGGCCATTAACTACACAATTAGTCTTAATACATGACTTCGTCACGGGTTTACTTTTCAATAGAAATCAATTGTGTTAATATTAACATGTTAATATAAAATAATAATATTATGTTTGGTGAGAACGATACTTTGTTTATCATAAAAAAATGAATAAAAAATATAATAAAGGATGAAAAGTACATGAAATGATAAAGAAATGTCTTAATTTAAATTGGTTTAACATATGCTTAGCTATAATACACTTGATTTCTAAGATCCACAATTAGATTGTTTGAAATTGCAGGCCTGACATAAAATAAAAATAAAATATTTCAATAGAATAAATTAAAAACAACACAATAAAACTACTACAGAATGATCTTTATGTAGTCATATAGATGATGCTCTTGAATCTTTTTCAAGTTAAGGTGGATGAGTTCTTTTCTTTCAGTTTTTAGGGGTTTAATTGTCTTTACCAAGTGACATTCACATCCAAACTACTGCCACACTGTCCACACCCAGACTTCAAAACCAAACCTATTTTCTACGTTGTCTTTCTCCTTCTCCAACTAATCATGATTGTCTCTAATCTAAGCTCAGCTTACAAACATTTATGAAACTTTTTATAGTAGTACTTGTCACCTGCCAAGAATGTATTGCCCTATTATACAATCACAAGGAAAGACAATGGGTCAATTACTAATATACCACATCATTACTTATTTATTTCCCAGTTAACAAAGTTTGGTGTAACAGATGCATAGTCCAGTCACCAACCATTAGGTTCTAAACTGCATCAAAAAGCCAAAAAATGCATAAAACTAAAATGTAAATGGTTGATTTAAAAAGAGAGACATAAGTGCAAAAATCCAATTAAAAACACCAGAAAATTTCAAAAATCATGAAACATTAAGTTTCGGCCACCAATAAAGATTCATCGTTGAACTCCCAAATCACATAAGCAAATATAGAGAATAATTTGGACGCAAAACAGGAATCTGCCAGATAATAGAAAAAAAAAAAGATTTTGCAAAGTTCATTTAGGTATTCCAAGAGTAAAAATAACATGGCAGCTCAGCAAAATAGACATAGCCCACTAAAAGCAAACCAAATTGAATAAACAAACTCACTATGGAAAAAGATGCCCCCACAAAAAATCATCAAACCAAAATCTAGTAACAACCACAAAAAATAACATAGGATAATCAACTAAGCATCAAACAAAAAGTAAAACAATATATGAAAAAAATAGTATCAATATTCTCACAAAGCTATAAAATGAAATACAATAAGGAAGACATCAAGAGAATATGTAGAAAATAGAGAAAATTAGAATACTCTATCTAAAATGATATTCAAAGTACCATCTTCTGATTCTAGACATCTTTCACGGATAGAATGTAACTATAGAGCATAATAACATTAAAAAAATTCTAAAAGAAAATAGTTGTAAAGCACACAGACTATGATTGTGTCAACCTTTAGCATTTACTTAATTAAGCTAAAATTCATTGTGTTGAGCCGTAGCTACTGGTACTAACAATATATGAAAATCATGATGTTTTATCTTTTAATTTTTTAACTTGTTTTTATATTGAGCCTAACACTCAAACCGAGCAATCGCTCTATTTGCAAAATTTCAAATGGCTATTGATGAATACATGGCAAGCATGCTTTCATTTCAAATGGCCCCACGAGTACCTAAAATCTAATACTTACGTCTAAATTATAGAATAATCAGTAAACCATATTTCTTTCAAACATAAACCTAACTCACCAGAAAGCCTATTGTCTATGCTGGTAAAGTAGCAACATGGCCTCATTTGCTTCTCATCACCATATGTGGGCAAAGACTCCTCAATCACTATACAATAATGGTCAGAAACATCAGTTTCAATTGAAATTATCAACTAATCGATTGACAGTGCGGATAATAATAATAATAAATAAATAAATAAACATAATCATAGAAGAGGATATTACTCCCCCCATTCGCCTATTCGCCGCCTTCCTACGTTGATACTCGCTCATCCCGCGCCGAAATGACACTCTAGATCTGGAGAAGTTAGTGATGGTCAACGATAAGATCTCCACATCTGGAGAGTAGAGGTGAATAATCAAAGAAGTGAAAATAAGTGATAAAAAAGGAATGAGAGAGACGAAAGGGTGAATTAATTGTGATTAACTGGGTTTCCAAGGAAAAATCAGAGGATGAAGATGTCTAAAATGGAGGAAAGAGAAGCGAGAGAGACGCATAACAAAGAAAGTAAAGAGAGAGAAAGACACGATGAAAGAGAAGAAATAGAACGAAAAAAGAAACGGATGGCAAAATGAAATCGGAAATTGTGTAAATAGGAAAAAATAATGTAAATTATGATAATCGATCAATCTACTCTACTTTGTAAGGTATTTTAATATAAAATTGGAAATATTAAATACATTAATTAAGAACCAAAAACGAAGGTGATTGATTGTAATTGATTACGTACATTGATATAAATGATTGCATTGATTGTGGAAAAAACCCAAATTTGATGTAGCGCTGATGTGGGGATGAGGTGGCTTCACCAAATCTCACCATTCACTTTTTTATGGCTATTTATGGTAGTGGTCATGTATTAATATATAATACTCCTAGATTCATCCACTTAAATGTCATAATGAAGGAAATAATGCTAATACTAAATGCTCAACGACTATAATCATAAAACACACTTATTCTAGGCTATTATAATATAAAAATATCATAGGAAAAGAAAAGAATTCGGATGGAATGAGTTTAAGGCAAAACAAGCCCTTAAAATACCTCATTATGGCTCCAAATGCTCCATAAAGCCTCCAATAAATGTCCAAAGGCTCCACCATTAATTTCCAACGTCTTCTAGCTCCTCAAGGCTGTTAGAAACCGAAATAAACATGTCCATTTGATTTTGGAAGCTTTGGAGAGAAACAACCCATTTAGAGGCCAATTAAGGCTCCAACGGCTATATTCTTGATGAGCAGCCTCTCATTTATGTCAAACATTAATGCTCAACGTCTCTATCATCTTCATGGATCCTTCTTGGCTATTTATAGCTCTAGACATCAAAATAAATTAGAACGAAAAGCATTTAAGGTATTATTAACTCATTTATGAGCTAATAATACCCTAACGGCTAACTCCTTAAATGTTTGGATGCCATTTATGATTGGGCATTGATGACCAACGTCTAAAACTCCTTTTATGTTGTTAATGGATGTTCAGACACCATTAAGACTTGGTCTTGCCATAAAAGTGACCTTTAGTGCTGGTAAAACATGTAGGGCACCTTGGTCTTGTGTACGGCAGGGGTACCCTTCATTTGTAGGCACTTTGAAGAGTTCACCAAGAAGTCATTTGAAGCATGTTGAACACTTGGTTGGTGGACATGAATTGGAGGGCTCTCGTTGGGTGTGGAGTACCCTAAGAGTGGAGGGTACCTTTCAAGTGTAGAGCACCCTTGAGAATTGTCCTCATTGCCATTGGGATGGGCTAATTTGGACATGTCTTGGACCAAGGTGTTGTGAGTGACCTTGGACCAAGAGTTGAAGGCATGTGCCTTGACTTGGCTTAGACTCTGATCACCATCTTGGGCTTGAGCATTGTTGTGAGCCCAAATGGTGATGATGATCAGTTGGGCATTGGATTGGCCAAAGTTGAAGGCATGGGCTGTCTTTCCTTCATCCTCTTGTATCTCTCCACCTTGCTCCTTAAGTTTGGGCATTCGGGTTCTTGGATCCTCAAACCTTATTAAGTGAGCTATTGGATCACTTTGCGGATTCACATCAGGTTCTCCAATGGTGGTTGCTAGCACGACGCGGAGGAATCAGGAATTCCCTACTGCTCGGTGTGGAAACCGTAGAGGACGAGTGTTTTCTCGTCTACGTTGCACGGATCATTACCGCGTGAGGTAGATTCTTGAACACCTGGTTTAATTTGTTTCAACAGTTGATCCTGTCGGAGTTCCGTTTTATTTTCGTTGTGTTCTGATTGAAATCTGGAAACCCCAACACATGTCCCACCCGTGCTCCGCAGCGGGAATAATTAAGAAAATCAAAGTTATAAATGAAAATTTCTGGAATTCAGAATATGTTTTCTTCCCTAAGCAGGACAAAAACTCGTTGCTAGATATTGTTACGGGGTTTTCCATGATGTAAAATAGAATATCATAAAAGAAGTGTTAATTAGACATTTTAACTTTTGCACATTGCCCATTTTATGATAAGTAAGTGAAATTTACAAACTTCACCGTGTCGGGTGATGCAGAATTTTCACATGTATTTAGGTGTCTGATGTATAAAAAAATTAACTTGAACCTAAATATTCTCATATTAAATATTTGAGGTTTATATGTAAACATTATAAAGAAAAATGACTCTTTATGTTATTAAGAGAATTGAGAGCGCGAGGGTTTTTGAAGAGCTGTACATATAAAAATGTACACAAACATTGAGGCGAGGCTTTTTTATACAGATGGGGTAGGGGTTGGGGATACCAGATGCTCAAAATCGATACCTCTACAAGTGTTCCCAAGAGCATGACCACTAGGCCAAATACTCAGGACTTTGAGGATAAGTTTCTCATGTTCAATTAAAAATGCCTTACGTTAAAATGCACTAATCATACAAATAAAGGGTTAGAGGAGAAGTGAAAAAATCATAAAACTAAAATTTAAAAATTCAAGATCCAATGTGCAAATTATTCATTATAACATTCGTGGCCGATTCTCAACAATAGGTAAATAATGCAATTATTGTCATTTTCTGCTTTTTTTTAAACAAATGGGGTAGGAGTTGGGGATACCGGAGGCTCGAACTCGAGACCTCTACAAGTGTCATCATGAGCATAACTATTAGGCTAAGTGCTCATGACTTCAAGGAAAAGTTTTTTTAACGTAAAAGAAGCATGAATGCTCATGTTCAATTAAAAATGTCTGAGTTTAAAATGCACTAATCATAAAAATAAAAGGTTAGAGGAGAAGTGAAAAACTATAAAACTAAAATTGAAAAATTCAATCAATGTGCAAAAACCATATAACTAAAGGGGATAATGAATTATTCAGTAAAAAAACAAAAAGCAAAAACACGACAATAATTGTACTATTCACTTACCGTTGAGAATCGACCACAAATGTTATAATGAATAATTCGAGATTCAATGTGCAAAAATCATAAAACTAAATGGGATAATGAATTATCCAGTAAACAAAAAAAAGGGCAAAAAAAGCAGAAAACGATAATTGCACTATTCACTTTGTTGAGAATTTGCCACAAATGTTAAAAATCATAAAACTAAATGGGATAGTAAATTATTCAGTAAACAAAAAATAAGAAAAAAAGAAAACGACAATAATTGTAGTAGGTGTCTATTTATCACATATGTGGAAAAACACAAACTATAAAAATGTCAAGTTTACCCTCTTAATAAATCTCTACGAATAGTGTTTTAGTCTTTTAATTTATTAAATTAATTAATTGAGTTAGTTAATTAGTAGTATATTTAGATAAGTATTTTTTACATATATGATAAACAAAAGGATTTTTAATTGCACTATTCTAATTTCATCCCTCAAACGAGATGAACGAAAAAAATAGATAAGACAAATGAAATAAAAATATGTAGACAAAAATGTTTGATAAAAAACAGTTTTAAAAAAGAAAAAGAAAAAGAAAAAAAATGGATGAGAATCTTAATTAACACAATGCGATTGTGTAATGAGAAGTGTTGATTTTTTGGTTAGGAATCCAAATTCAAACCAAATTTTCCTACACATACCGCAACATCCCACTATTAATTACACAAGAGTCTGTCATTTTTTTTCTTTTCATTTTCAAATTTGTTAATTGTGTCAAAATTAACTCAATTGGTTTTATCTTTAATTATATTAACGGAATATTTCATTTTAACCTCAATTCCATTTTAAGTTTTCAGTCTATTTTAGTCATTTTTCAAAAAAATTGTCATGATCGAGTTCTTTCGGTCTATGTTGGCATTTAATCAGGTGAATGTATGAAAATTTTCATTTTGCCCTTAACTAATTGCTACAATACATCACAGTTTTTTTAAACTTAAGCTATTCTTACCCAACATTTATTAAACTAGACATCAACACTTCTCAAATTTTTACATACTTTCCTTTGTCATCACATAAAAATATGTGTTTTTTTGCTACATATTGCACACAATGTTTTTATATATTAACATGTTTGGTGGGGTTAACATGATTAATTGATAAATTATTGCACCTGCGATGGTAGGGTATTTAAACTATTTGACATGATATAAAAATCCATAAATTATTCTCATGTTGGTTATTGGTCTTATGACTATTTAGTATTACATCTTAGTCAGCGAGGCGGGTAAGCAACCACTATAACGGTCTAATTTAACCTCGAGACGGGTACCACTTTAACGACCTAACTTAACCGCGAGATAAGTAAGTAACCATTTTCATGGATAAGCAACCATTATAACGGCTCACCAAATTATTTCACGATTAAGGACGCAACACTAAATAGTTGAGAACCAATAAGCAAGATGAAGAATGGTTTAAAGATAACTTACTGTTGAGAATCGATCACAAATATTATGATGAACTATTGCATTATTATAATAACTAATTGCACTGTTAACTTACTGTTGAGAATAGGCGACAAATGTTACACACAAATGAATAATAAGAGGACTAGGGTGTAAAGTCTGTGGACTCTATATAATTAATCGGTCTCGGTTGCAATAGATTGCAAAACCTAGCCGTCGCATTGCACCAGCTTCGTTGAATTCCTTCGGGTACCTCTCTCTCTCTCTCTCTCTCTCTCTCTCTCTGTTATCAGAATTGATAGACTAGAAACGTACATGCTTTGAGAACGGTATAGCGATTCTGTCTGAGGTTGTATCTGATTATGTTAGCGCTTGTTGATTTCCGTATGCTGTGATTCTTTTCGCACTGATTGCTTCGAAACAACATTTAGATGCGAGTTAGGGTTTCGGTTTGGTGGTTATTGAATATTACCCATTAGCATCTCTCCTTGATCTATTGTTTCGATCATGGGCTTATTGTGATGTGTGATTTGTTCTGAACTTGTGCAGAATGGATTCTCAAATCAAGCACGCCATAGTGGTGAAGGTGATGGGCAGGACAGGATCAAGGGGTCAGGTGACTCAGGTGAGAGTCAAGTTTCTTGACGACCAGAACCGTTTCATCATGAGGAACGTGAAGGGACCGGTGAGGGAAGGCGATGTGCTCACCTTGCTCGAGTCTGAAAGAGAAGCTAGGAGACTTCGCTGAAACAAGTTTGCAGCTTGGTGCTCTTTCTCCATCTTTTCTTAGTCTGTGTGTCTTTCATGACTTTCTGCATATTATTACTGTTTTCGCATCAGGAAAGTTAAAACTTTGATCGTGGTCTGTGTACCGGAGATTCGTTAGCATTAATGGGAAGTTCTTGATTTGGTCCTATTCTGATGTTCTCTAGATTATTCATGGTAGTTTTTTTACAATTGCTTGTTACATAAGAATGAATTCCTCGTGTTTAAGTTGGATTGAACCAGTGAATGGTTCCATCAGAAATGTCAGATGAATGTTCTTGTGAAAAATTAGCTATTCATTGGGCTTTTCCTGCACAGCTTAGGTAGAAAGAGAAGGGGCCCTTTAGGGTGATACCTTGATCCCATGGATGCATTGTTGATATATCTAGTTGAAAATTATGCACCTCTTTTTGTTTACTCCTAAGATTGTCACACTTCTTGGAGTATATTTTAAATGTTATCAGGGCAGGAAGTTTCTCACTCCCTCCTTTACTAGTTACAACTGGTTTTACCGTTGCACTGCCAGTTTGTAGAAACAAATGACTTGCTGGAACAAATTGTCTAATGTTCTTAAGTAGTAGTTATATATTCTGAGACGGAGAAGAAAAATGGAAGAAACATTCATCAATATCTTTTTTCTCTCCCTCTTCTTCGTTTATCTTAAGCACTGTGGTCTGTGGAACAGTTAATTATGTGAATTACTTGAGCGAAGGTAGAGACATTACATTTTACATCAACTGTTAAGAGAATATCAGTTTACAACAGTACACAAGTAATCATCCCTAGGTAGGACTTGATCAGGCTGGCCCTGCCGGTTTTGCGTTAAGAAGAGGCTGAATGGCTTTTACAACGATTGTCATGTTTGGCCTGAAATCTGCCTCATATTGCACGCAAAGTGCCGCAACCGCTGCTAGCTGCATCAACCATACAAACAAAACCTTGTGAAACCACCAATTAGTTAACTAAAGACTCACCACTAAACTAAACCAATCTAATTACCAAGATGCTGATGTTTACAAATCGGTACATACCTTGGCAACTGCCTTTGGTGGATATTCATTGTTCAGCTTTGGATCCACACACTGCTTTACTTTATCTTCACTCAGCCTCGGAGTTGCCTGCAACCAAAAACAGTCTTTTTGAATGAATCTGATATTCTTGGGAAGATCTAGCACAGGATGATTGGACAAGTTAAACACACCCAAGTAACAAGACTCTGTTGGCCTTTGGGCATTGTATGATCCACCGGTTTCCTTCCTGTCAAGAGCTCAAGAAGAACTACCCCAAAACTGTAAACATCGCTCTTCTGCGTTACCTGGCCTGTCATAGCATATCTATCAACAAAATTAATAAACTAATAATCAGTACCAGATGTTTTCTTTCTTCTTTTTTGCTTTCCTTTCTTTGATTAAGAAAAAGATGCAGAAGTTGATACTGAGAAATGACTTACTCAGGAGCATGATAGCCAAATGTACCCAAGACCCTTGTGGAATGCAGGCGCGCTGCTGTATCAGATGATTGATTTGTCAAGTTGAAATCAGCAATCTTGGACATGAAATCATCAAAGAGAAGAACATTGCTCGGTCTGACATCGCGATGAACCACCGAAGGCTGCACCTTTTCGTGCAGATACTCCAGCCCTTCCGCTGCACCAAATGCAATCTTTACTCTCTGAACCCAGCTAAGAGCTGGACCTGGTTCAGCTCCTCGTACTCCTTTCCTCCCTGCATATATTTACATACCATAATGGAGTAAAATGCAAGCTCTTGGGTATATATACTTACAAGAGTAAACAGGAAAATCACATGATATTGCTGTACCATGTAATACATCATGCAGTGAGCCCTTGGTCGCATACTCATAAACCAAGATCCGGTTATCAGCTTCTAAGCAATATCCCATTAACTCAACAAAATGTTCATGTTTTAGCCTTGAAACTGCTGATAACTGCAACCGAAGCAAATGTGCTTTGTAGCTTCCAAAGGGTTAACAGCACAACAAGGGAAAAGTTGTAGTAGAAACTCTGACCTGAGCTGAGAAATCTGGGTCTGGTTCTGGTGAAGAAGCAGTATCTAGCTTCTTGATTGCTGCAGCGTTGCCATTACTTAATGTTGCATAGAAAACGCGTCCATATGAACCTTCTCCGATCAATGCCTTGGTGCCGAAGTTATTCGTCAGCTTGTTTAACTCGTCTAATGAGATTGATGGAACCTGAATCGGCAGAACTTTCTGAGGAGCTCCACTCTTGGCCGCATTTCCGGCTCGGCTCTCGCCTCCTCGCGCACCTGTATTTTTTTTTCAGAACCAAATATGATAACCTAAGAACTATGATCATAATTAAAGGAGTAAATCGCAAAAAAGGGAAAACAGAATTGGATGATGATGATGACGGAGGCGGGGAAATGAGATTACCGCCGGGATTGGCGGGTCCGCCGGGCGGAGGAGTCGCGGTCTGGTTAGCGGTTGGGCCGTCGGCTTCCTCCTCCGTACCTCCGCAACAAAACATAGCTCCTCAAACTCAATTTCTCATGAATCGTATCGAAAGATGATAACCCCCTAAATTAATTAATTAATTACTGGAGTAATATTGAGAGGAAAAGGCGACACCGGCCTCCCTCCCTCTGCGCCAATTTACACAACGGATGACCGAGTGGATCTGAAAGATCCCAATAAGGCCAGGCCAAATCGAAATACGACACAGAAAATCTGGGAGTGTATGTATGTATGTATCTGAATTCCGTAGGGAATACAAGAAGACGATCAAAGATTGTTTTAATTATTGTTTCTTTTGCTTTGCTTAGTTGCTTGCAACAAGAAAATGTTGGCGTTTGGGTGTCGTGGATGGTCTGTGTCTGTGGAATGGCTTTGGTTTTGGAACAGAGGCAGATGTTGCGCGGGAGGGAAACTGGGGGTGTTGGTGTTGGTGCTGACCGTTGAAAACGCAAAGACTGACTGGGAGCCGCCGTTACTCACGCACCCGGTGGTATGTCTGTCTGTCTGTCTGTCTGGGTTCAGATCTCATCTATCCAGTGTTCCTTGCAAAAAGGAACAAACCCAACCCGGAACAAAAACTCTCCAACTAGTCAGTACTTCATGCTTCCATCAATCTCACTCATTGCTTCCTGAACCGTTATAGCTTTTTCAAAATGCAACACTTACTTTAAAAAAACCGTTACCAAAAATTCTCCATGATTAGTCGACGAGTTGATGACACCATTGCTTGGATGACAGAGAGGATACCATTATGACAACACCAAAAATTCTTGGAATCGTCCATTAAACAGTTATTCGGTTGTTTTATGAGATGCAAGACCTGCCATATTTGAACATATCACATAACCTCTCCTAAAAGTCAGTTTATCCATTCATATTGATATCTTGCTTAAATTCTTCTTCGAGAATTCTTTGGAGTTTCATATTAATATAGTACTTTAAACGTCCTCATTCCAGGAAAAGAAAAAAAAAACTAATCATTTTTAGGATCGTCCATAAAAAATGAAATTTTCCCTTTCATAATTTGTTTTAACCACTTTTACTTTATTATCATTTTCTTTGTTCGTCAAGTAAAATAGTTACATTTATCTTATATACATATTTTACTTTATTAGCTTAAAGTTAATTTTAGCATTCAAAAAAGGTAAAGTGTACGATTAGTCCCTTAACTTTGCCTATTGTACTATTCTGGTCCCGTTTTAAAAATTTGTCCTGTTAAAGTCTCTTATCATCATATTTTTGCCATATTAAGGTCATTTACCGTTAATTCAGTGTTAAAGTTAACGGATTTACTGAAAAAATGATTTTTTAGACGCATGTACTTTTTCTTTTATACTATTTGCACCTTAAACTTAGATATATGAGTTTCTAATAACCACCACCACTTCCGGCACTGTCGACAACCACCGGCCACCACCAGGGCGCATCGGCGCCGGCAAGCCCCACTTCAGCCTTCCTCGCCTCAGCCTGACCTCCCCAACTCTACCCAGCCACCAAGTTGTCGGTGAGCTCCGAGAATGCCCAAATCCTGGACCGAAGACGCGATGAGGCAATATGAACTGGATGGTGAAGACTCGAATCCAGTTGCAGAGAGGGACGCGACGCGAGGAGGGATTTGACGATTCAGACGCGAGATTCTTCGAACTGGAGCTGGGAGTCCGAGTGGAAGCGATGGGAGACTTGCTCGAGTAAGGCTGGCGAACATGAATTTCGGCGAACCTGCGACAAACGTGCGATTCAAAGGCTGGAGCAACTAGGTTCTTCTTCTTGAACTCGTCACGAAAGGAATTGAAGATTGAAGCGGAGGATATGAGGAGAGCAAGCATGGTCGGCAGAGTAGAGTTGGCTCGCCGTGAGACAAGCTGGCGCTCCGTAAGATTCAGTGGTTAAAATGTTACTTTTTAAAATGTTATAGTGCAATGACAATAATCGGAAACCTTCAGTTACTAAATAAATTATTTTTCACGAAAATCTGTTAATTTTAACACTTAATTAAAGGCAAAAAACCTTAATAGGGTAAAAATATGAAGATAAAGGACTTTAACAAGACAAATTCTTAAAACGAGACCAGATAGGACAATAAGCAAAATTAAGGGACTAACCATGCACTTTACCCATTCAAAAAATTTAACATTTTTTGGATGAAAGAAGAATAACCATCAAGCACTATAAGATATATATAAAAGCATCGACTCTCACAAGAACGTCATAGGATATGATAATGCTACTTGTTGTTTATTGTTTGATAATAGTTTTTTAAAGTAACTTTTGCGTTTTGAAAAAGTTATCTACGAGTATCATTTAGTTGTAGCTGTTTGATATTGACCATTAAAGAATTATTCATAACGCTACAACTATTTCAAATAATTTGACACACAATAAAAAACACACTATTCCTGTATAATTTTTTTTCCCTTCTATATGAACATGTCCTAAAGAATACGAAAATTTTGATGGTAATAATGTAAATAGATATATAAAATATTTTTTTGATGAGAAATAGAAGTGATAAGGTAAAGCTGATTATTGGAAAATTATCCAAAAAGAACATATCAATTTTATGAAAGAGTGACTTAAAAATTGTGTTGAATTTTCCGTTATGGTTGAATATCTACGAAGTAATATTGAAAGTTTGAAACATAAAAATCATGGAATAAGTGATTATTTAAGGTTATAATCTTACACCTTTTTTCCAACTTTTTTTGTCCAGAATCAAATTTCTCTCCTTTTCCTCAAAATTTCTACTAGTAGTATCTATTTTTTTTTTTTAAAAAAAAACTCAAACTAGACTTAAAAACATTATTCGCGCATCAGCTTTCTCGTTTGCCCGCCCAATAAAATCAAAAAGTCTACCAATTCTCTCCTGGAATCCAAAAAAACCCCTTTCGAAAACCTTCACTGTTACAGTGTTTGTTTTCTGAAAATGGAAGAAGAAGATCAGCGCAAGGTAACAGATCTGGTCGTGGAGCTTGTTCGTCGCTTGCTTTCTCAAAGCCCACAAAACCCTAATGGCCCCGACCCGGATTCCCCTCACTTCCGCCAATCCCTTCGCTACGCCTTCCGCATTCTCTCCAGCCGGCTGACGCCGTCCGTCGCTCCCGACGCCGACGCTATCGCTGATTCTATCAGGCGTCGCCTCGCTACTCAAGGTAAGTCATCTGATGCTCTTACCTTCTCGGATCTTTACAACAAATTCGCCTCCAAAACGGGTCCCGGAAGCGTTGATAACAAGTGGGCAGTCCTCTATTTGCTTAAGATCATATCCGACGACCGTAAGTCAGCGAAAAATGCTCCGGACCCGTCAGTGTTGCTGCCCAATTTGGTATTGAACGACTCAGAATCTGTGACTTCGAGGGTTTTGCGTGGTAGAGAGAACAAGGACAAGAAGGGTTGGAGCAATGGGGTTTTGTTGGTGGCGAAAGATCCCGAAAATTTGCGTGATATTGCGTTCAGAGAGTTTGTGAACGTGGTGAAGGAAGAGAATGAAGTGTCTGAGGAGGTTCTGGTTAGAGACGTGCTTTACGCTTGTCAAGGGATTGATGGGAATTACGTCAAATTTGACGCTTCTGTTGATGGATATGTTCTGCCAGATTACATCTCGGTGCCCGCAGCCACCCGGATTGTGGTCAGAAAGCTCTGTGAATTAGGATGGTTGTTTAGAAAGGTCAGAGGATATATTTCAGAGAGTATGGACCATTTTCCAGTTGAAGATGTTGGGACTGTTGGTCAGGCATTCTGTGCTGCATTGCAAGATGAGCTGTCCGATTATTACAAGCTGTTGGCTATCCTTGAAGGTCAGGCGATGAATCCGATTCCTTTGGTGTCAGAGAATGCCAGTTCAGGCAATTACTTGTCTCTGAGAAGATTGTCTGTTTGGCTTACAGAGCCAATGGTGAAAATGAGGTTAATGGCTGTTTTGGTTGATAAGTGCAGGGTTTTAAGGGGTGGAGCGATGGCTGGAGCTATACATTTGCATGCAAGACATGGTGACCCTCTTGTACATGATTTTATGAGACGGTTACTTAGACGGGTTTGCTCTCCACTTTTTGAAATGGTGAGGAGTTGGGTGTTAGAAGGAGAACTGGAGGATATTTTTGCAGAGTTTTTCGTCGTGGGCCAGCCGGTGAAAGTTGATTTACTTTGGAGAAATGGTTACCGGCTCTATGCAGGAATGCTACCTTCTTTCATATCGCAGTCTCTTGCTCAGTGTATCCTGAGAACTGGGAAATCGATTAATTTTCTACGTGTTTGCTGTGATGATCGAGGTTGGGCTGATGCGGCAACAGAGTCTGCTGCTGCTGCTGGCACCTCCACTAGAAGAGGTGGTCTTGGATATGGAGAAACAGATGCACTTGAATCTCTTGTCTTGGAAGCAGCTAAGAGAATCGATAAACATTTACTTGATGTTATATACAAAAGGTACAAGTTTAGAGAACATTGCCTTGCTATTAAGCGTTATTTGTTGCTAGGGCAAGGTGACTTTGTTCAGTACTTGATGGACATTGTTGGACCCAAACTTTTAGAGCCTGCTAACAGCATAAGCACATTCGAGCTTGCTGGACTACTGGAAACTGCAATTCGGTCATCAAATGCTCAGTATGATGATCCTGACATATTGGACCGGCTAAGAGTAAAGATGATGCCACATGGAAGTGGGGATCGTGGCTGGGATGTATTCTCATTGGAATATGATGCCAGGGTTCCACTTAATACAGTGTTCACAGAGTCTGTTATGGCCAAGTATTTGAAAATTTTCAATTTCCTTTGGAAGCTTAGACGAGTAGAGCATGCGCTTATAGGTGCTTGGAAGACTATGAAGCCAAATTGTATGACTTCTCACTCATTCACCAAACTGCAAGGAATGGTAAAACTACAGTTGCTTTCAACATTGCGACAGTGTCAGGTTCTCTGGAATGAGATGAACCATTTCATTTCAAACTTGCAATACTATATCATGTTTGAGGTTTTGGAGGTTTCATGGTCCAACTTTTCCAGTGAAATGGAAATAGCCAAGGACCTTGATGATCTACTTGCAGCACATGAAAAATATCTACAATCAATTGTTGAAAAATCTCTTCTTGGTGAACGTTCACAAATCCTTAATAGATCACTTTTTGTATTGTTTGACCTTATACTGCGATTCCGAAGTCATGCAGATCGATTGTCAGAAGGGATTCAGGAGCTGCAAGCAAGGTAAATGCTTAACATAACTTTTTGGGTGGTTGTGTGACTTCTTACATGGTATTTTTGCTAACTGCATATTCTAACATACAGAAACACGGAACCTTCTGCAACATCACGGGACAAGAAAAAATCGCAGCGGCATACGACCGATTTGTTGTCTGAGTCAGGTTCCTGGATCAGTGAGGGAAGGAAAGCCATCACCTTACGTGCTGGTGAATTCCTTCGAAATATGGGGGAAGATCTAGATGCAATAGCGCAAGAATACAAGTTTTTCCTTGAGGGCTTCTTAACTCAGCTACCCATTCAGCAACATGTTGATCTTAAATTCCTCCTGTTTCGACTTGATTTTACTGAATTCTACAGCCGGCTGTTCCCTGTAATATAGAGGAACTGTTGATAAATAAGGCTTTAGGGCATCGTTGCTGAAGTTTGAAGCTTGGACAATGAGGGCAGGACTCAAGCTGTTGCCTGGTTCCTTGCATTAGTGTGACTGACCAATCACAATGTGCCTGCAGCCACCTGGACTGACCAGTTTGTATTATTTTGTTTGGTTTGAGGTAATAATAAGGCCCATCCTTTCTAATTTTCCTCCAGATTTTTGCATTGCCTTTTTCGTTAATGTTGTCTGATGATGTGGTTTTGTTTACAGAGGGTGTGGTTTCTGGTAGTTGGAATAGAAGTTCACATCAAGTTTGAGGTAACGCCTTTACATTACTGATGACTTTGCCGGTATGATTTAACCGATAGTCCAATGACTCATTGGTGCATCCATTAGGTTTCTTCAGAGTTTGATCAAGGGATTTGTACCATATCCATGTTTGCATAGTGAGCTGTATGTTACAGGGTTCTACCTTGCACGGTTTTTGTGATTTTTGTTTGCCTGCTGCATTCCTGTAGCTAATGAGCCTTTATTTTAGTGCCGCTTTCTCAGTCATGGACTGAATTGCCTATATTTTCTGTTGTTAGTTTCTTCCCTTGATCTCGGCAGTCACTCACTCTTCACCATATGATGATCAACTTAATCTCCATTATATGATACTATGTCTCAATGTCATGCAAAGATTCATGACAAACTCCTTTCATTTTCCCCTTGTTCTGTTGGTGGAGAGGATTTCCAAAGTTTCAGGTGTTGTTCTCTACTCAGATATGTATCAAGTAGTAGTATTTGTTACAGTAGATGCGCCAAAGAATCGTGATTTGTGTGTATATTATCAACTGGGCAGCTGATGGTGTGGGTTTGTTTCACTTTGGGACTGTGTTTGCTTGTTTGCATTTGAGATAAATTTTTAAGAAAGAAAAAAAAGAATAATAGCAGTGGTTAAGGTTAGCAAAATTGGCTGATGAACTGAAGTTGAAGTTAGTATTTCTAACCTTGGGGAGATTTACGCAACCAGTTGAATCAATCTCCCCAAAATTGTAGCTGAAGTTGACTCAACTTTTTTCATAAGAAATAATTTATTAAAAAAGTTAAAAAATATATTAAAAAATTATACAATATCATTTATTATTTGCAAATAAATTATTTAATTTTATAGATTAGATGTTGGAAAATGAAATGTGACTATATTTGTGAGATGTGTAGCGACGGGGTTTTCGACGGGAGTCGCCACCAATCTATTTGTGATAGGTCGATTGAGAACCTAAATTGGTTCACGAGAAACTCAAAGGTCCGTTAGTCGATTACGTGCAAAAATGATTAATTTTCGCACGCCCGAAAATTGGTACCACGGGTTGATTTTATTTATTCCACTTGATTCAATTCTTTTTAAATAAATCAAGATAGCATAATATAAATAAAAAAAATAGAGAAGGAAAAGTTAATTTGTCTTGATGCGTCATATCTTAATCAGCACACATGAGCAAACTATTCACATCTATTAATGAAACACCAAAACATACAAAAGACTTAAATTTAAACACGGACACAAGCATAACCTTTGTCCTTGAGTGACTAAAGTGTTCATGTTATAATTTCTCATGCCTCAAGCAGGAAAAGAAAACAAAGACAAGGCCTGAACGAAATGTTTACCCAAAATCAGAACTTCTATTTCTTCTTCTCCAGGTGTGCTTCGCGACTTCCACGACTGTGCTGCTGCGATTTATTTGCCAAAGGGAAGAAATTCAGGGAAAGGACCGAGCTGGGTTTCTCTGCTGTCGTGTGGCTGAAAAATCGATCTTTAGGAAGTCGATTGAGGAGACCGCGCCTGGATCGGGCAATTCCAAACGTCAAGAAAGCCGGCAACGATGAGCACAAATTCGATAGAGCGGCGACTTGCTGAAGGCACGATTGAAGGAACGATGGTGGCGAGGCTCAGCTGGGCGGTGCACGGCGAGGCCGGTGGTGGAAATGGGAGGTTGGAAACAGGCAATTGTGCGGGAACTTGGCTTGCGAGCAGAACGGCGGCAACTCCAACAGCAAGGAACTTGGACAGCAACCCGCCGGAAAATTCGCCGGAGGACCAACTGGCGCCGAAATAATGACTGGTGAGAGGAGACAGGCTGGAAGCGGACTGTGTCGGCAAGGGCAAGGCCGGAACCTCCTACGCCCAAACTGATTCCTTCTCTGAATTTTTTTTTTGCTTCTGGGAATTGCCGTTTCTGAGATTGATTGTATATGAGATTGATGGTTGCTGCCTCCTTTGATCGTGCCGCAGAAGGGAGTTGCGAACCCGCAACCGTCGCCGGTGAAATCCACGATCGTTCCTGCAAATGTGAAAGATTAAGTTGGCAAATTACTGAGTTAGCCCATAATATTCGTAGAACATTCAATTTAGTCCAAATTTTCCAATTTACCCCTAAACCTTCCAATGTCATTCCTAAAGACCCTCTTCTTCATAATTAATCATTTAAGCCCTTTCCTAACGTACTTTTAAAAACTTCAAGGCAAAATTTGAGTGTCAACAAGATGGAAGAAGTATTATTTTATTATGTTTAATTTTTATTTATCGGTAATAATTTGAGTCAAATATAAATTTAAAATTCTAATATGGGCTAATTGATGCTGAACAGAGTACAACAATCTAGTCCACTCTTGTTTATTGCTTGAAGTATGCTCTAATATTTAATTTTGTCATCAATTTTCAGGAATCATAAAAACCCATGAGGTCAGGATGGCTTCTCTATCCTCAAGTCTTTCTTACCTGTTCGATTATAGGTTAATTGACTCTAATCACACCTTTTAAATCCTAACAATTTTAAGCTAATCTGTCATTTAGCACTTTTACCCCTCGCTCTTCCTGCCATCGGTGCTACTGCATCACACTTCACCGGCACCACCCTTCCTCATCGCGTTATAGATCGAGTGGGGGGGTTGAAGGCAACGTGACCTGATGATATATGAACCCAATTCCTCTGTCCCAACAAATAAATTTATGTGTCCTCTATCCCTATCACTTAAAATTCACCAAATTTGAATGAACGGTGTGAATTGTAAAATAATAATAAGTTTAGGGTCAAGTTATTAAAGATAAAAAGTTTGGGATGTAATTAAAACATTAACCATAAAAAATTAACTGTCACAATCTTAATCATAAAATGGGATAACCGATGGTTTTGCAATATTTAGAGAGATTTTATACGATTTCTGAAATTTGAATGAGTAAACTGTAAACATCATGGAGGTAAATGTAAGTTACTTGATTTTGATTCGCATATAGTAATTGACATGTGTATAGTGTATGGATAATTAAAATGAGACATAATAAAACTGTAATTGATACTGAATTGATTTTATCAAATTAGTTTTTTATAATTTTTTATTATTATTCGTTTTAGGAATAAAATTTCAACATACAAACAAGTTCGCAGCATGGTGCGGGCCACTAAAACTTAAAGTATTGAATTGACCAAATGTTATTTTTTTTTGGAATAAAGTATCCAAAGAAGCACCCACCGACGGAACGGAAGAAAGCGAGACGAGAAAGTTGACGCGTACGGTAAACGCAGTCGGTCTTCCGGCAAGGTCCATTAAACAATCCAGAGTCATAGTTTCATTTGTAATTACTTTCGTTCCCAAAACATTTTAAACGATTTTATAAATATTATTTTTAAGGCATATAAAAGAACGTTCAGTTAATTAATCCATTGACTTCAATTGAAAATAGTTGAAGTGGATTAATATAACGGATTAAATATGTTATGCAATAAAAAAAACTTATAATATATTATTATAAGTATAAAACACGAGACTAAATTAGTTCTTTTATAAAACACGTGACTATAATAATGCCCACCTAGGATTACTATCTTTTATTTCCTTACACATCGGAACCATAAATTGTATACTGTATTTACCAATTCCGTTTTAGTAAATTGACTTTTCGTTTCCCAAATCCTCATTCTAGACTTTAATTGGAAATTATTGATTACATTCAATTAATTTTGAAATTTTATTTATTTTCTTTTCTCTTCTTCCGTTTTTTTTTCCAGTATTCTTCACGCAATTCTTCACGTAAGACAGTTTCAACACAATTGTCCTTTGATAGCCTTCGTGTGAACATGCGGTCCAGGAAGCGGAGAAAGAGCTACAAACGGCACCTGCAAGAACCAAAGTACAACAAACTCTCAAGTGCAGAAGAAAGGAGAAAGTGTGGACGTGTAGCTAGTACCTTATTTTTTATTGACATCACCTCATTTATAGGGTGATGCTAGGGCTCTCCCCATGTTGAGGTAGAGTGTTGTCAGGACTTTTCCCTTGCTGCGATTGCTGATTCCAGGATTTTAGGAATTGACGTATCCCCATAAACAGTGGTAATCTGACATTACTTGAGTGGACCTTTGACTTGGAGTTGGAGTGTCAATTGCGGATACGCGTATCTTGTCGGTCAGCCGTGACAAACGGCCATTTCCCGCCAATACGACCGCACGCGACGTATTGTTGAGCATTGTCGCCGTTATACGAGCGATACTCATCGTATTAACGAGGGCTCACGTGGTGATGGCCTGCAGAGTGACGTCGGCGTTTTGGAGCATTCTTCGACTATATATTATCCTTAAATAATAATTAACCAATACTATTAAACGAGTAAATTGGAATTCTCAATAAAGTTTTGGTTTTTCCTTTACCCAATCTCTCTAATTTCATTGCTTTCCTCTCTCCTTCCTCCCCCTTTCTTACAGTATATTTTTCTATCCGTCTCTCTCTGATTTTATCTCTCTCAATGATTTATTTTTGTTTAGCTATCTTTGATTTCTGATTTCAACTTTGCGTTTTGCTCACTTTATGATTTTGTTTATTTTCTAATTTGTTTTAATGGTTTTTTTCTTGCAGGTATGTTTCTGCTTTCCTTCTCTAAGATGTCTCGATAAGTCTCTGTTTTCTTATATTTTTTTATGCTTCCACGAGTCTGTGTGTTCAGATCTACAAGCCCGAGCGGACGACGACGATGGTTCATGTCTATTTCTTTCCTCAACTGTAATCCTTATTTCTCTATTTGTAGACTCGATTCATGATATAATCAGTTAGTTTAAGATCAAAGTTTGCAGCTTTTCCACCTTTGTTTCTGTGTAAGTACGCTTAGAGTTAGATCTCTCTTGGCTTTAGTTTTTTTATTGGACAAGTTCTATGGAATCGTATCCATGTTCAACATACTTTGAGTCATCTTCTTTGCCGATTGGATTGTTGGTTATAAACCAGTGTGTGATTTGAATTTAAAGGGAAGTGTTGGGCAGGATCATGTCTTTATCTTGACTATTCCATAACAATCATAAGTGCAAGATTTCTGCTGGCCCTAAACGAAGCCCCAACTAACTCTTGCTTACAGGTTTCTCAAACTTTTCATTCATGATCCTAAAGCACTCATGATTTCTTTACAGAATTGTGTAGAGACATATTGTGATAGAAAGTTTGTATTAATTTTTTTCCTTACCTTTTTACGGCCATGAGTGTTGTTTTGATGTATTTTGTTTTGGGTAAAGTGCACGGTTAGTCCCTCAATTTTGCTTATTGTCCTATTCTGATCCCGTTTTAAGAATTTGCTCTGTTAAAGTCCCTGATCTTCATATTTTTGCCATATTAAGGTCCTTTACCGTTAATTCAATGTTAAAGTTAACGTATTTACTGAAAAAATGATTTTTTAGACACATGTACATATTCTTTTATACTATTTGCACCATAAACTTAGATATATGAGTTTCTAATAACCACCACCACTTCCGGCCACCACCTCTGGCGTTGTCGACAACCACCGGCCACCACCAGGGCGCATCGGCGTTGGCAAGCCCCACTCCAGCCTTCCTCGCCTCAGCCCGGCCTCCCCAGCTCGACCCAGCCACCAAGCTGCCGGTGAGCTCCGGGAATGCCCAAATCCTGGACCCTCCACTCGCACGTACTCCACCTTGCTCCTCTCCAGAAGTTGCTTCTCGTCACCAACCCTCGCACCTCTTGGCACCGCCACGCCACGCCGATCTCAAGCCACCCATCACCGCCTCAACCCGCCGGCCCGAATTCGTAGCAGCCCGCTTTGATTCCGTCATCGCCGCCCAGCTGCGTCCCTGCCGGAGATAAGCCGACGCTCTGTAAGATTCAGTGGTTAAAATGTTACTTTTTAAAATGTTATAGTGCAAAGACAATAATCGGAAACCTTTAGTTACTAAAAAATCATTTTTCCAGTAAATCCGTTAACTTTAACATTGAATTAACGGTAAAGGACCTTAATATGATAAAAATATAAAGATAAGGGACTTTAACGGGGTAAATTCTTAAAACGGAACCAGAATAGTACAATAAACAAAGTTAGGGGACTACCGTGCACTTTACCCGTTTTGTTTATAGGTACTGTTGCTGGCTATGTTCTTTATTGTTTGATGGCATTTTTATAATAGTTGGTTTATTTGTTAATTCATAACAATTGAATTAATTCACTAAATCATGCTAGAAGAAAAGATTTTTAGCCCTCAAGCCTGCCATGGCTTATTTGAGTCGGCTGCCCCTCCTAAGCTGCTTGTTGTTATTAACATCATTTATCCTTCATCCAATCTACATGGCTGATCTTGATTGTTGCAACTTAAATCTTCTGTGTCTGCCAACGACTTCCCTTGCAAGCCTGATTCTCAAGTAACTTCAAATGATTTATATTCTGATGGTTTTAGCAAGGAAGGGAACTAGGCTAAGCCGAGTTTGAACTGTGCTTGGCTCGAACTCGGCTCGAAATTTTTTGATCGAGTTCGAATTTGGCTCGATAGCTCGACGAGCCTTCATGATACGGGCTCGAACTCGGCTCGATTGATTGCTCGAGTTCGGCTCGATTGCTCGCGAGCTGCTCGAAATGTGTCAATAATTATTCAAACTACATTCGAGTTCGGCTCGATAGCTGCTCAAAATATGATACTTTATAATTTTAGTCTTGATGTTTTATAATTTTAGTCAACTAGGTCGTACTACTTTCAAATTATTCGTTATACTTTGAAATTGTAGTAAATTAGGTCTTATTACTTTAATTATTTATATTTGAATTATCCTAGATTCTTTTTAGTATGTATTGCTCTATAGCTCGATAAGCAATCGAAACGAACTTAGCTCGGCTCAATAAAATTATCGAGCCCTGAACTCGGCTTGAACTCGAACTTGAAGCTCGATAATATATTACTCAATAAAATACGAGCCAAGTTCGAACTCGAGTAAGTTCAATAATGGCTCGGCTCATTTATACACATCAAGCAACCCTTTGGAGCATTTTTCTTTCAGAACATGTAATAGGAGCATCCAGGTTCATGAGTTCTGCAGAGAAATTGTGGTTGAGAGAGGCGTTTTCAAAATGTGGATGCACAATAACAATAACAACTTTAAGAGAGCATTAGAGACATTGGAGCTTTGGACATCTACAAAGATGACAATTTTGACCTTGAAAGTGGTAAAAGATACTGCTTTAAGAGGAACGGTTAAGTGTTGTAACTTGTAACAATAGTTTGTCATATTATTTCAATTAATGATTCCCATTGTTCTCGGGTCTTCTTCTCGCTTGTGTGCTGGCATAAGATGACACAAACATTGGCCTTTGAAGTGTTTTTTATTTTATTTTAAGTGTGCGAGTGAATATAGTCTAAAGTGCAAAGATGATACTGTAATTTTAATAATTTTGTAATGATGGTTTCATTTTAAATTTTTTCACCTTCAAATTCTGTTTTAAGAGTTATCGTGCATTCATAATTCTATGGTCAATTTTTTCTGTTAAGTTTAATGGATCATTGTGAAAAATAATAATTTTATGAGAGAGAGGGTAATTTTTCTACGAACATTTTAAAATATCTCATTTTACCATTAACCTTTTTTTCGGGATAAAAATGTGATTAACGTTTAGTTTTACATTTAAATTTCCACTATTGAGCAGATGTGCAACATGGTATGACGAAATCATTAACTTGAAAGGAAAAATTAGTCGATAACCTAATTTATGTAATTCGAAGATATTAGTTCTTAAATTTAATAGAGAAAATGACAACAACAATCTAGTTCTTGTTGCTCCTAGCCCCAACCTTTATCTTCAACCTTCGTCCTTCGCCTCTCCTTTTCAACCTCCATTCCACCGTTTCTCCATTCCAACCTCCAGCATATGCTAGACCTCTACCAGCCTAGCATCAGTCTTCTCCCCTCGCAGCCGACGTTAGAGCACCTCCGATCCTAACAGACCCGTTGACAGAAAGCACGACCTAACCGGCTAGTGATGGAAACTTGAGAGAACGCAAGAGGAAATGAGATGACGAACGACAAAATAGTTTAACAAATTAAGAGGAATGAATTTAAGACTATAAAGTGATATGCTAAATTCTTAGGTTTACAAACTTTAAGATGAAATTAAAACATTAATCCTAAGAAATGTACATTCAATGTTTATGTAAGCACTCAGTGGCAAGCCACATCAACGTCATCTAAGCACATTTCATTGTCAACTGGAACAACTTGATTCTTAGTGGCAAACATATGCATTTACTAAACATTGATGGTAAATCTACCACAGGAAAAAAGTGTTTGTGGTAAAATGTAAAATTTTTTAAAGGTTAATGGAAAAAGCATTACTTCCCCTTAATTTTATCTACTAAAGTTTTATTAATCACTTTATTTGCACCCTACATTTGACCGCCGCACCGCACCCCTTATCGGAGCACTGCAAAATCAGCAATAACTGCCGCAATACAACCATCAGCTGCAAATTGCACGGCCCGGGTCACAATCACGATCCCCGAATTGCACCCTAACTTAATATGGGGCTTCAAACTTAAGCTTTTGGAGATGAAAAACTGAGTTATTCGCTTCTCCTTTGTCACGTGAATTATAGCTCAAGCGAATAGGACCAAAGTGAATTTAGTTGTTCACGTGAGTAGCCCCTTGTTATTCACCTGAAGTTGTGCGCTGCGCACGACAGTCCGCACATAGTTTCGCACAAAGTTGTGCACGACACACCAATTTGCGCACAATATAATTGACACACTTCCATTTTATGTTGATCTAACTAGGTAGTGATGTCGATCTAACTATGTAGTCATGTCGATCGAACAAGATAGGGATGTCAATCTAAACAACTCATCATGTTGATCACCATTTTATGCTGATCAATTAAGTATGTATGTCGATCTAACAAGGTAGTGAAGTCGATCTAACTTGGTAGTGATGTCGATCTAAACAACTCATCATGTTGATCACCATTTTATGTTGATCAATCAAGTACATATGTCGATCTACCAAGGTAGTGATGCCGATCTAAACAACTCATCATGCTGATCAATCAAGTATGTATGTCGATCTAACAAGGTAGTCATGTCGATCTAAACAACTCATCATGCTGATCACCATTTTATGTTGATCAATCAAGTATGTATGTCGATCTAACAAGGTAGTGATGTCAATCTAACAAGATAGTGATGTCGATCTAAACAACTCATTATGTTGATCACCATTTTATGCTGATCAATCAAGTATGTATGTCGATCTAACAAGGTAGTGACGTCGATCTAAATAGGTAGTGATGTCGATCTAAATAGGTAGTGATGTCAATCTAAACAACTCATCATGATGGTCACCATTTTATGTTAATCAATCAAGTATGTATGTCGATCTAACAAGGTAGTTATGTGGATCTGACAAGGTTGTGATGTCGATCTAATTAGTTAGTCATGTTGATCTAACAAGATAGTGATGTTGATAAATCAAATATGTATGTCGATCTAACTAGGTAGTGATGTTGATCTAAACAACTCGTCATGTTGATCACCATTTTATGTTGATCAATCAAGTATGTATGTCGATCTAACTAGGTAGTGATGTCGATCTAAACAACTCATCATGTTGATCACCATTTTATGCTGATCAATCAAGTATGTATGTCGATCTAACAAGGTAGTCATGTGGATCAGACAAGGTAGTGATGTCGATCTAACTAGGTAGTCATGTCGATCTAACAAGATAGTGATGTCAATCTAATTAGGTAGTCATGTCGATCTAACAAGATAGTGATGTCGATCTAAACAACTCATCATGTTGATCACCATTTTATGTTGATCAATCAAGTAGGTACAGTAGGTAGAAGAACAACATCAAAGTTATTTTGAACGCCGGTGGATCAACGTTGTGTGCGACACACAACTGTGCGCACAAATAAGTATACAAATATAATTGACACACTTCCAGTAAACGCACAGTGAAACGCACATGCTATAAAAAAAGGTAAGGGAAAAGAGGGGGAAAGGCTGGGTGCGTGAAATTCATGCCCCAACCCCTTCAATTTCACGGGCTCCTCAAACTTGTGCCCCTTTATTCATTTTTCTCATTCACCTCTCAAACCCTTAGTTATTAGGTGAAAAACTTATCTACAAATTTCTAAGTTTGAAACCCCCTAATGATTCAATATTCAATTTTTGTATCCACCGATTAGGGCTGCTCAATCGGTTATTTCGGTTATAACCGAAACCGAATTTGTTGATGTATTTGGTTTTCGGTTTTCTATTATTAGTAACCGAATTAACCAAATAAAGTCGGAAACCGTAAAAACCGAAAACCGAAATCGGTTCGGTTATTTCGGTTATTACCCAAAATAACCGAAAATTTTCGCTTTTTCTTAACTCAAAAGCTATGTAATGATACTAATATATAACAGCAAGCACAACACAACCTATGCATTCGTGATAAGTCTTAAACCAAATTCCTAAATCCAAGTACAGTCCAAAATAATCAGCATAATAAGTCACAAACAAAAGATGATGAGTGTGAGCTTCTGAGAGGTCTGCCTGCGTGTGTGAGTGTGTTTATTAGGATTTTAGAGTTATTGGGTATAGTGTATAAAGATGGCCTGGGTACATGGGTTGGTGGGTATTAGTATATGAGTTAAAGGTGGGTTGGGTTAAAGGTGGTTGGGCTAGTACTAGTATATGGGTTTGGGCATATTATTATATCGGTTAATTCGGTTAACCAAATTATTTAAACGTTAACCAATAACCACACCGAAAATCGTATAAAAATTTCGGTTAAACCGAAAACCGAACCAAACACCGAATTATCCAAACCAAATTGACCAAATCCGAAAAAAGATTCGATTACTTCGGTTTAACCATAAAGTTGATTAGCCCTAGCATAAAGTTGATTAGCCCTAGCCGAAAATAAAGGTTCAAACTCAAGCTGCAGGATGTTGAAGATCACTTCATTTAACGTAGATTCAATTTTACGGAAAAGCCATTCAGCTGAAAGTACTAGTGAAAAACAAAAAGCTGGACTACATCAACACTTCATTGGAGGCACACATTTGTCGTCGATCTGGCCAAGATGCAAGCAAGCAACAGCACCACCTTATTCTAAACTCACGCCCGCTGTCATCTCACGACGTTATTCAGATGTCGGTCGCCGTTAACTCAATATCTGGTGAATCGGTACCGTTGGCATGATACATGTCGATGTTATCGTACGGGAGGGAGAGACGGACGGATATGATTGACGGTGATAAGATAATAATAAGAGTAGTGTTTCGATTTAACCTAGGCCAAACGGACGGTGTTTATGTATCAATCAATCCATCGGTCCCACACGGCAGCAAGAAAACTGTTTAATTTAATTTAATACGAAGACAACCGGCTCTGAGAAGGAACAGAACACAATTCCACAATTGTCCTCCATTACCTTGATTATTTCAATTATGCCATTTTCCCCAACGGCTGCATACGTACGTCCTGTCTGTCTGTGACTCTGTGTTCACCACTGAATGAAGGATCCACCCATTAACCCACAATTCCTTGATTTGTCTGTTTTACTCCCTAATTCCTTATAATTTTCCCTTTTCGTCCTAAACCTTTTCCTAGTTGTAATTAATTGTATTCAACCATCTTCAATTTTTTTTTACTTCACCATTAATATAATAAGTCTTTTTGTTTTTTTAATAAGTATTAACGCAAGTCTTCTACATTTTAACCAATAATTTAAATAATTAATATGTATATAAAGAATGAAACTTTATATTTTTATTGACAATTTATGAATTAAAGTTTAAGTTAAACATAGTTTGAAAGTTTAGTTCACATATCCCAAGTTCAGTTCAGTAAAAAACTTCTGGAAATTTCCAGCTTTCACATATCCCAAGTTCATTACATTTGATTGGAATGCCTGAGAATATCAAATTGACAATTTATCCTTTGCATGTGAGTTAATTATTGAATGATGTTAATGTAAATTTTTTGAGGCCCATTTTCAATCCTTCACATCATTCATTGATGCATGTGAAATTCAAAAAGTTTCAAGAATTTTTTTTTTCTCCCTCCCCGTGGCCGTGCTGAAAAAACAACACAACTAAGTTTTTTTTTACCATAACTAAGTTTGAGCGATCCTCCTCGTTATGGCAAGGCAAACTATACGAGTCTTGATATGATACACATATGTGTAGGTACACATAGTAGATTAGATGCCTAATTTACAAAACAGTTTCAGCCTAAATCCACTAAAAAATACTAAATGTCTAAATTATCCCTATATTCTTTCTCTATATATTGCTATGTGTACCTACACATATGTGCACCATATAATTGGTAAAACTATACCACCTATTTGTATTACGTATTACTTTCATTTTGTGATACTCTTTGATACACACAGTTTATAATGTTGTTCTGATCTTCTATTAGAAAAAAGAAATCAAGATCTCTCAAAATAAATAATCTCTTCAATTTTTCATCTTGAAAATTTCATATCAAAGTTTAAAAAATACTACATTTTTCCCCCAAAAAAAAGTCCCAAAACTGCAGGAATCTTCGTATTTGGAGAAATAAAACAATTTATTAGAGAGTGAGGGACTTTTTCGGGTTTTCAAGTGTCCAACTGCAAATAGACTTCGAATCGCAAAAATTCTCTCTCTACAAGTCTCGCTTGCCTTCCCCGAAATCTCTCCCTCACACCGAATTTACGGTACAGTTATACTTTACCAGTACACTGCTGCTACCCCTAACTGCTTACACCGCCATCATTGTAGATAAGTATCAGCAGCACACACGATTCTTCTCCTCCGATCTCTCCGCCGGCCATTGTTGTAATTTCCACTCCCCGGCGGCGGCGGAGATACGAACTCCGAATCTTCTTCCATGGCGGACGCCGCCAAGCATGTCCCGTTGCACAGTGGAACCCTAGTTGCCGACCTCAAGAGCCTCATCTCCCTCGTCAAGGCCCGCCGAACCACCATCGCTTTCGCCTATGGCTTCATGCTTGCTTTTGTTGCCGTCACCGTCTTTTTAGCCTTCAGTCCTTCCTCCAACTCCTCCTCTCCTTGGTTCACCAACATCTTCTCTACATCTTTCTCCCCTTCCAGTGATTCACAAGGATCGCAATTATCTTCCATCTTCTCCTACTTTTTGCCCAATACTTCTTCTTCTTCTTCTTCCTCGCAGGAACAGAAAGAAGTGCATGATCTTACTTCATCTCTTCCTGCTTCCACTTCTTCTTCTTCTTCCAGATCTGGTGTAAATAATCAACCCATTCTCAGAAATTCCACTTCTCAACCCCTTAATGCAACTTCACGGCTGCCCAGTTCGAGTAATGCCGAATTTCAGCCACCCAACGCTCCTATGGAACTACCCAGTTCCAAGAACAACGCCAGCGTGCCCACTCCTAGCGGCGCCAAAGTTCAGCCTCCAATCACTGTTACGGAACTAGCCCGCTCTAAGAACAACGCTACAGTTACCGAAAGTGGCACCCAAGCTGCCCTCAATGCCACCCAAACTTCACCAACCAAAGAGAACTCTGGTCAAGCTCAGGAATCCAAGACCAATCACACCGCTGTTACTGCTCAGAAGCCACCAGTGACGGCGAATTCTCCGGAGAAGACGGGCACTGGGGAAAAGGGTGCTGTGGAGAAAGGGGTTTCGTCGAATAACACGACCCCTCTAGCCGCTGTTCATGTTGACGGAGCAAAACAGGAAAGCCCAACTGTTTCTGGGTCGTCGGCGAAACAGGGCATCGAGAATCTTATTCAGTCCTTGATGAAATGCGATTTGTTCGACGGGAATTGGGTGAAGGACGAGTCCTATCCTCTGTACAAACCTGGCTCGTGTTCATTCATCGATGACCAGTTTAACTGTATTCTCAACGGAAGACCTGATACAGAATATCAGAAGTACAAATGGCAGCCTAAGGCCTGCACTTTGCCCAGGTATCTTCTCCTTTCTTTTTCCCTTGATTGACTTGTCCATGTATCTAGGATAAGCTTTCCTGGACGGCAGAACCCTTAATTGATTTGTTAATCAATCAAAGTTTCTGCTGAATTCTTGGTCGGGTTCGTTTTATTCTTCTATAACGAATCACGAAATCTCACCAACTTGTTCCAGAAGATAGGTTTATTTATTGCAGGCCTTTTCTGAGGGGTACCAAATAGATCTTGCTTTTGCCGTTTCAAAGAAAAAAAAAGAACTTACTTTGTACGTTTTTTATAAGGTTTGCTATAACTAGCGCTCTAAGTAGACTTGGTGATATTATTATGCATTGCAGGCTAGATGGGGGTCACATGTTGGAGCTATTGAGGGATAAGCGGCTTGCTTTCGTAGGGGATTCCTTGAACAGAAATATGTGGGAGTCTCTCGTTTGCATTCTGAGGAATTCTGCAAAGGACCCCAGCAATGTCTATGAAGCCAATGGAAGAAGCTACTTCCGGGGAGAAGCTTCTTACTCGTTTGTCTTCAAGGTAGGTCATTTTGTACTTCTCACTGAAAAAATAAAGTTGATCATTATTTTTTATGTGGTCAAGGAGGAACAACCCCATCCAGCTTGGAATAAGTTTGCTTTCCTATGATGTTACAGGATTATAATTGTACTGTGGAGTTCTTTGTGTCACCGTTCTTGGTTCGAGAATGGGAGGTGTTGGACAACAATGGAACGAAAAAGGAGACTCTCCGGCTTGATCTTGTGGGTAAATCATCTTATGCATATAGAGGGGCAGATATCATCATCTTCAACACTGGTCATTGGTGGACGCATGAGAAAACTTCAAGAGGGTAGCTAACTTGAAGCATTCTATATACTATGATTTTTTTCCTTAGCCACTGTTTCGTGATTGTCTCATTCTTACTTCATGTGAATTTACACATCAATTGGGATATGCAGGAAAGATTATTACCAAGAAGGGAGTCATGTTTATGGTGATTTGAACGTCCTAGAAGCATTTCGAAAAGCCTTAACAACATGGGCAAGGTGGGTTGACGGCAATGTAAATACCTTCAAGTCCATGGTTTTCTTCAGGGGTTATTCAGTTACCCATTTCAGGTACAAACCGATTGATTTGGATAGAATCTCATTACTTGTTGCATGCTTCATCATATATAAGTACTTATTATGCTGGTGCTGAACTTGGATCATCCCAATTCATTTGTTTCCATAACCATGTGGTGATAACAATCAAGTGAAGCATATCTGTTTTGTTCAATGTCCAAGCTAACGGTTTCCGGTTATTATGTAGTGGTGGACAATGGAACTCGGGCGGTGCCTGTGATAGCGAGACTGAGCCTATCAAGAATGAGAAATATCTAGCCCCATATCCTTCAAAGATGCTGGTGCTTGAGCATGTGTTGAAGGGAATGAAGAACCATGTCACCTATCTCAACATAAGCAGACTGACAGACTACAGAAAGGACGGTCACCCATCAGTATATCGAAAGCACAAGTATAACAATGAAGAAAAGAAGGCGCCATTAAGGTTCCAGGACTGCAGCCATTGGTGCCTTCCTGGTGTGCCGGATGCATGGAACGAGCTTCTTTATGCAGAGCTCCTTGTAAAGGAAAACAAGATGCGACAACATCAACGGAAATCATAGGTATACATAAACTGAATCTTATGGAGCTCAGCAATTAAGCTGCAAATTTACACATGATATGGTACAGTTCTTGTCCTAGTAAAAAAGAAGCTGTAGAGATGAAGAAATAGTTGGTAAATGTAGAAACAAAATGCCCTGTTGTTTCTACCTTCTGGGTTATCACATAGTGTCTGAGATGATGATCAATGATATTCACATGGGGAGGAGATTCATTCCCCCATACGAAATGGGCACATGTAAGATCACGTGTTTGCTTAGAGTCTGTAACTACTTGACCAACTTTGAAACACTTGACCAACTTTGAAACCCTGGAAGGATGGTTTTTTCACATGCTTCAGCAATGGATGTGTTATATGGCTAGCTGTCTCTTGTCTTTTTATGTAGTACCCTTTTTTTTAGTATTTCAAAGGTGTGATGCGATCAACCTATGGTGGTGTCGGTGCTTTATTGTGGAAAAAGAAAAGTAGGAGCACTTATTATAAGAGAAAACATCTTCATCTTCTTTTTGATTAGTTGTTTATTCAGTTTTTTTATTCATTAGTAGTATTACTAGTACTAATCAAGTAGAAGTATCAATTTTTTTGACATAATAGAAGAGATGATACGGGAATGAATTTATAAAGGGTGTGACTTGTACTTTTTAGTTTGGTTTTTTTTTAATATTTGTTTTAGCTTACTTGTTTTATGTAGCCATAATTTGTTAATTAGAAAGTTAAGTATATAATAATGCTGTGGGTTTAAGATGGGTGAGACACGTGGCAAGCAAGACCAATTAGCATTGGATTGAATGGTCACAAGGCATGGAGGGAGGCATTTTTTTTTCTTTTTTTCTAGTTATTCAATTCAATTTCAAGTTATTAATGTCGAAACGATCAAGAGAGATCGAGGTTACCGTCCTCCTCCACCAAAGGCAAACTAGGCAGGCAAAAAAACAAAGCATATTCCCTGCAAGAAAACCTGGAAAAGATATGCAAACAAGAAACCACACATGTTTTGATCTCATCCAAAATCAGCTAACTATCAACATTATCCACTAACGAACCCAAGTCCGTTGTGAAGTACGAGTGATTGGGGCGAACTTAAAACCCCAATCACTTTGGACCAAACACGTCACTGCTCCTGACAGGGAGAGTTGATGCTCAGGAGGGAGGGATCGTTAAATATAAGACTTGCTTTCTCGCGAGATCACATGGCATGTTGGACTCTTTCCATTTAATTTGAATCGGTCGCCTCCACTTCGTCTTCTTCCTTGATATGAATGACGGATCCCCGTTGGGTAAAGTGCACCAATGGTCCTATAACTTTAATTCGTGTACTATCGTAATCCTGTTTTAAGATTTTGTACCATTAAAATTCCAATTTTATGTTTTTTTTGCATTCGTGGTCCTTTTCCGTTAATGACTAGTTAAGTTTAACAGATCTTTGCGAAAAATGATAATTTTAGTCACAAATTTATTTACAAAATCTACTTTTGTCCTAAGTTTTGAATCTAACAATTTAATCACTCTTAACTAGGGTGTGTAACGAATCAAGCCGAGCCGAGCTAGGATCGAGCTCTAGCTTTAACGAGCCCAACGAGCAGAGCTTGAGAGGTTCGACTCGTTTGAGCTCGCGAGCCTTATCGAGCCTAATGGAAATTACTCATATACCCCTCCCATAAAACTATCAGCCACTGCCCTTCTCTAATCTCTACCTATCTAATAAAATTGTCAGAACCCACCATCCAAATTTCTCAATTCCTCTGCAACGAAGCTCACCTCCTTAGCCTCTGTTGCATTCATCAAGATCAAGCGACGAAGCTCGATCGCATCCCCACAGTGCCGGAGCGAGGTGGGTCTTCTACCTCCTCAGCCTCACCTCCTTCAACGGCATTAATCCAAAGAAGATCATCTCTTAAAATTTGTATCGAACAACGAGTTTTCAAACTTGTGTCGAGCCTAAACGGTAACAAGCCACCACACCCACCATACCACCACCAAAAATCTGAAACGGAGAAAAAACTTTCTTGGGATGTTGATCGGGGCCTAGGACCGCCAGATCGTAGCCCTAGGTCGCCTTTGTTAGTTTCACCCCAAAGAGCATTAAGGACTTTTTTAGGATGCTTGAAAAATCTTAAGACAGCTTGAGAGAGAGATAGGAGAACTTGTTGCTTGATTACGGTTACAAATGAGTCCCATAGGAGTACATATATGTCTTAGCCTCCTCAATAGATGGTCCGGATCAATTTGATCAAATGGTGGAGATTAAGTCTCTAGAATTCTTTATATTCCCACCTTTCGCAATTAATTCTACACTTTGTGTGGACGCGTCAATTAAGGTGGATGCGTAGATTAAGGTGAATGTAAGATTTTATATAGTTTGACAAAATTACCCTTGAGTAGAAGTTGCTCAAAAAACGAGATACAAAAAGTTAAGATAAAGTATGGATAGTTTGATAACTTTAGAGGTGAGAAGTTTCCATTAAATGAAAGTGTGGAATTTTTTATGGACAACCCAAAAAAAAATGTGTATAATTAATTGAGGATGAATGAAGTATATCTTTACACTTCTCTATACAAATCTACAAGGGTCTAGGCTTCTTCCTCGGAAAACCCTAAAGAGCCCTGGGCCGAGTGCCTTGAATCCCAAGATTGGGCCTTAGGCACTTGATGCACAAGACTGACTTGGTACACTCTAGACTTGGTGTAGGGTGGCTTGTAGAACCAAAGTATGTTCCAGAACATTGTTGGGCCTTGGCAAGTGTGACATAATGAGTTGATTGGTCCATGGTTAAAACAAAAGTGGAGGCTTTGATTCTTCAATTGTGTGTTCTGTAGAGAGCAGGCTTCCTTTACTAATGGGCTTCCTTTACTGCCAATTCAGAAACAGAATCGATCATTAAACCAGTCCAACCAATTTACTAGTACTTTCCAAGCAAACATAAGGGTTGGCTTAAATCTTTGACTACTCTCTTGTTTGCAATTGCATGCGTCACTCAGGACTCAAGAGACAGCTGTGCTTTGTTTCTCCAGTTTCTCCTTAATTATAAGGAGGTGGAGGATAAAATGGGCGTATAAGAAATTGAATTAATTACATACCACCCACTGCTGCTTCCTTTACAACGTTTCTTCAATCAAAAACTTGACCACACTGAGAACAAACAATAATAAAACATAAAACTTTTAAAACCGCAAATTAAGTTGCTGTAGAAAAGTTTTTTAAAAAAAATTACACCTCTACTTTTCTTGCATCCTTTAATGTTAACCAAATACCTTACGTATGTGTATGTCAGTAAACTTTTTAGATAAACAACAACTTTATTTATTAGAAAAAAGAAAAAGTAAGGCACACTAGCTAGCTAGTCAAAACAACATGATATAATATTTAAAATAAATAAAGTCCTAAATTATTAAGTTAAATGAATATTGATATGTATGATTGATCAACATTTCCTTACACTTGATCAACTGCTGTCATGCTAGATGATTTATTGGAAATTATTAAAGAAATTAATGACTTCTCTAATAGTTTGCCCTTTCTTATACCCAACATGTATATCTATATATCCCTCCCATTTAAATTTAAAATCTAACTTTTTCATTATTGCCGATCCAATTTGAAACGTTATGAAGTGCAATTCTGCTTAATCTGTGAAACCCATTTGTATAGATTTTTTTTGTTACAATATATCCTCATTCACGAATGCAGATATACATGATCTCTGCTTGACATCCTACGCGTGACCGGTGTTCGCACATGGGAGAAACGTATATGGCAATTGTGTAATTAAATCATGTTCTCATTCGCATACTTTGCGCACACTATAGTCACCCTAATTAAAAATAGGAAGAAAAAAACAAGTAGTAAAATATTCGACAAACTGTTTTTATGGAGCATCAAACTGTCAAATTATAATCAACCAAACACTTGGATGATTTGTCCTTGCACCGAATCATATTTCGATCATTAATGGCTTGATTAGAACAAAATTCCTTGATCTCATGATTGGAAGACTGTTACAACCTTTCTCCCAATTGGTTTATCCCATTTTTGTAAATTGTAAATTGCAAAGAAAGAAAGATAATCCATTTGAACCGAGAGTAAAGTAATCGTTGACTAATTTCGTTTAAAGTTTTTTCAGGACATAATTAAAATTTCGACTGTGACGTTACGGCTACATATATAACTATATAAGCATAACAACAATAAGTAGATCGATGTCCTAACAAAAAAACATCCTGTTGTTTGTCGGTCAACCAAAGCACACCGATGGATATATATACTATATCCTAAAACAAAAAGAAACCTTTTTCAATCTTCCAACCCACTAATTCGCCGTGGAAGAAACTGCTAGAAAAAAAAAACATAAGTCCCCAATAAAAAATATATACAAAAAAGAAAGAAAGAAAAAAAAGAGTTTGACTTTGACGACATGAATCAAGCAGGTTGGTGGGTTTGGCCGTGTGGAGGAGAATAGGGGAAGAGTTTAGCAGTGTTGGTGGTGATGGCAGTGGCGGCGGAGGAGGTGGTGGTGGCGACGCGCTCGCAGGAGGGACACATGGTGAGGGTGGTGGCTGGGAGCTGCATGTAGAAAGGGTGTGAGGATTTCAAGGCTCTTAATTCCTGGACCTCTTTCTGTAATCTCCTATTCTCTTCTGTCAGCGTCTCGCAGCATCGCTTTAAATACTCACAATCGACTTCTGTCTGTTTTAACTTTGTCCTGCACATTAATAGGAGTACGTATTACATAAACATGCTGATGCATGTGATGATGACTTCATGGAAATTTAAACAAACTGAGGAAAACATTAATCATATGCATGATCAGTAGCAAAGAAAAGGACTAATATATACTATATACCTTGCCCTTCGATTCTGAAACCACACTTCTACTTGGCGAGGACGAAGATTCAGTTGCTTCGCCAAAGCAAGTTTCTGCTTCTGAACAAACATTTTCATGCAAAGCAAATACCGGAATCAGGAGAAATTGGTGCAACGACGAGCCAGCAAGGGGATGTAGCTCAGATGGTAGAGCGCTCGCTTAGCATGCGAGAGGTACGGGGATCGATACCCCGCATCTCCAATTCGTTTTTATTCTTTTTCGCTGTTAATTTGTATTCTTCGAAATAAAGAGAACTATACTAGCAAGGGAAGGGAAGAATGAAATTCGTTTGGTGCAAAAAAATAAGCAGGAGGGAAAGTAATGCCTAAAATTTTGCTTGCAGTGGTAGTATCTCAATATTAATTATATATACTTACGGGATTGAGGGTGCTGTGTTCTTTGAAGCTTTCTTCAAGAAAAGCAGATTGATCCTTGGACAGCCTGAGTTTCTTCCGAGTCGACCCGTTTTCTTCATCGTCACTCGTCCGTGAACCCGCCCTGTCCCTCTCCTCCTCCGACTGATCCCTCTTACTTGACCGGACCCCGAACTCCAACTGGAAACAAGACATACCGCTGTTCGGAGACGCCGCCGCCGCTTCTTCATCATGATCCACGGCCGCCATAGTCTCCCACGGGGTACGGTTCACATCTAACCCCCTTCTCGCTTCCGGCTGATCATCAATACTCACTGCAGCAGCATACATACAAACCCAACTTAATTATCATCATCATCACCAATTCACAAGAAAAAAACACTAGGTAAAAGTAGAAATCGTGGGATCTGATCTTTATGTATATATGAGGAAGAAGACAAAAGATGGATGTAGTGAAGTGATTACATGTACGAGGGAGGGTGGTGCGAGGAGGAGGAGATGGAGGGAGAAGATGAAGTTGAAGGGGCAAGGTGGTGGGATGATCATCAGATGCAGGTGTTGGCATGTTACAGCAGAAGGCTCCATCGTTGCTGATCTTCTGGGGTACTACTACTACTTTATCCAGAAAGGAAGAAAAGGGCTTGGAGGGATCTCCTAAACTCAGAGCCAGCTCCATTATATTAATTATACGTACTACTATATATATATATATATATATCTGTGTGTGTGTCTGTGTGTGTCTGTGTGTATATAGAGAGAGAGAAGAAGAAGAAGAAGACGGTTGTGTTGTGCAAGCGAGAGAGAACAAATTGTTTGAATCTGGTAGGAGCTGGTGTTACTAGTATGTACTTATAGTAGCATTTTGAAAGAACAAGTAGTCTGGTGTGGTAGATAGATACTACTGTAGTATTAATTAAAAGAAATATATACTCATAACAAAAATTGGTGTGTTTGTTTTTGTTTGTTTGTGTTTGGAAGGAAGGGTGACAAACAAGCGCACGTGAATCCCTACTAAAAATTTTAAAATGTGTATTTTTTAATTTTAATTTATCTAAGTAGGAAAAAATTATAACATATCCTCATAAAATAGATATATATATATATACTATAAAATTGGTATATGTATATAAAAATATTGAATACATATTTCTTAATGTAAAAAAAGTAAAACTATATATTAAATGTTGAAAATAAAACATTTTAAACAATTAAAGATTAAAGAAATAACTGATACTAATAATATTCAAACGAGGCTAAAGCCTAGGTAAAGGGCTTTTGTTTTTTTGGGAGGGGGACAAGTAACGAGAGGTTTAATTAATTTATTAATTATGTGTTTGAGAATAGTGACAATACAATGGAAGGAAATGGAATATGTATCAACTTTGACTTTTGGGGAGAAACATTCAGATTCCCTTTTCATTTTTTCACAGCCTACAACTACCAGCCACTTCAAAAAACAAAAACAAAAACAAAAACAAAAACAAAAACAAAACAAAACAAAACTACTTCTAGCCGACTCAGTAGTCTACGGCAAATATTGTCGGGAGCCAAGCCAGTCATTCATTGCTGCTGCCTGCAATTAATTAATTAATTAATTAATGGGAAACGCGACCCAACCAAGAGTTATCCACAGTTACTAAACAAGGACACGGTTTCATTAAAATCTCTATCTTACCATGCCTTTTGACTTTCTGTGCTTAAACTTTTAGTTGAGTAGCGAGGCCATTTAAGTAAAAAACAACCGCACAACAGCTAAGTTTGAAAGATTAATAAATCTATCATACTCCCTCCTTACTAAAAGATTCATTTTTCAATTTTTTTAAGTAAAATCTATCATACTTTAATAAATTTGAAAGATAATTTTTTTATAAAAAAAAGTAATCAAATTTTCAAGAATGGATACAATATGATAGAGCATGCAAAAAAAGGTGTTAGAAAACCAATTTGGAAAAAAAATTAATTTAATACTAGATTTGAAGAATTTTTATGTTGGAAACAAAACAGCCTAAATAATCAAATGGAGTAGTTTCGCGGCCAAGTGTACCATGCCGGTCTACATGGGCCGAACAACAACCCCATACCTGTAACTCTGCCGGTATGCATCGATCAGGACTTAGATAAAGAGGTGTCCCTGGTAGTGGCTGAAGTATGCTTTAAGGTGGTCAAGTCACCGAGCCCTACAATGTTATCCTCGGGATACACACTCAATCTCTGTTAGACATTTGAGGCCGAAGACCATGGAAATTCCACGGACAACTTCGATCTCGGGGATGAGGAGAAAAGGCCGAGGGCTCGGCAGGAAGGCGAAGGAAGTGATGATCACGGACTTGCAGGCGAGTCACGAGTTGGCACCAAGTTGCCAACCGAGGAAGAGGAGAAATTGAAGGGCTTGTTGAGGAGTTCAAAGACATTTTTGCATGGAGCACGGCTGATATGCCAGGGTAGACCCAAGGTCATTACTCACAAGTTGAGCATTCCGACCGACGCCAAGCCGGTCATCCAAAGGAGACGAGGCGTCAATATGGAAAGAAGGGCGGCCATCCAGGCGAAGTGGAGAGGCTCTGCGGCGGGCTTCATCGTTGAAGTTTATTACCCTTTGTGGCTCGCCAATGTAGTTCTTGTAAAGAAAACTGATGGAACGTGGAGAATGTGTATAGACTTCACGGACTGAACAAAGTATGTCAAGGACCCTTTCCCTCTCCCTCGTATTGATACATTGGTAGACGCCACTTGGGCATGAATTATTATCCTTCATGGATGCGTATAGCGGTTACAATCAAATCTTTATGGAGCCGAGCGACGTAGAAAAAACTGCCTTCATAACCGACTTAGGCATTTTCGGGTACAAAATGATGCCCTTCGGCCTAAAAAACGCCGGGGCAACATACCAGCGCCTCGTCAACCGAATGTTCGAGAAGCAGATCGGCGAAATGTTGAAGTATATGTGGATGATATGCTAGTTAAGAGCAAAACGGCGAGATCATGTAAATGACCTCCGTGAGACCTTCATCGTTCTTCGGGAGTACAAAATGCCAAAATCTATTCTATCCTGAGAAGGGAAGAATAAAATAAGAGGACAAGACAATTAGTTTAAATTTATGGGTGTCTATTTACCACATATATATAAAAATATACACCATAAAAATGTCAAATTTATTCTTTTAATAAATCTCTAAGAAGAATATTTTAGTTTTCTAATTTATTAGATTAATTAATTAATTAATTAATAGTATAATTAGATTTAGATAGGGGTGTGGCAATAAACAAACAGTCTGTTCGTCTCGTTTAAATTAGTTTGGTGTGCGTGTTATTAGATTGTCAACCACCCAGTCCCAGAATCATTATATCCCCGAATTCAATACCATACAACCAAATCATTTCCCATCATCCCACGCCTTCCCTTTGGATTGGATTCTCTCCTATATATGTCAATCAAAATTCCTCTTTTACCCCTTACCCCCTCTAAATCAGAAACTCTTGTATTTTTTCCATCTCAAAAGTAATGTCACAAGAATGTAATGTGATTAATTTTTATATCAATTTAATTTCAATCTATCTATATTATTTATTCTATCTATATTATTTATTCGTGAATAAATATTAATAAATTATATTTACAAAATTAAGATATTAAATTTTTAGTCTTATATAAAAATTTCAAATTTATAATTTAAATTAATATAAAAATAAAATTATAAATTAAATGTTGAAAAACAAGTGTTACATTATTTGTAAAAGTGATGGAGTAGTAGTAACTGTAACTAGTTGCATTGAAACATCACTTGAGATTAATGTTAGACAATATAGTTTTTTTAAGAGTCATTATTTCATTTCCTCTTGTGGATTTGAAACTAAATAAATTGTGTAATTTGATATTTGAGCATATTTGAGTCGGTAAAGTCTTGTGGTAATCAGTAACTTTAATTATACGTCTCAATAAAGTCCTATTTATTATTATTTTTTTAAATTCGTGGTCTTTTTCCATCCAACTTCCGTTAAATTTAACGGACTTTGGGAGTGAAATGGCAATTTTAGCAACTGAACTTTTTATTAAAAAAACTATTTATACCCTAAGTTTTAAAACTAACCATTTAGATACGCCCAAACAATTATAAACTTAACACTTTTATCCAAGAATTTAAAAATAACGGAAGGAACCATCAAACCCTTTAAATTAAACGGAAGATTTTGTACTATGTATTATGGTTTAATTATTCTAAAAACTAACCGACCGTACATCTTTTTGAGTGCAAATTAAATATTACGAGGTGGACATTGAAGATTCACCAAGTTTTATTGCATTTATATATGAAAATTCAATAGAAAAACAACATCCGTTCATTTACTTGGATAATATTTGGTTTTTGATTATCATCAAATGTTATAATTAGTGAATAATCTCGTACTCAGTTAAAGATCTGACAAGGTTAGATTACTTTTCTGTACGTAATTATGGCACTGCTTAACTAATTACTTAGACTGGACGTTTAACATATGATATATGGCTTTATTAACCACACACACAACTTCATTAACCAACACATGCATGCATTTCCTGTCTTTAACCATGTCAATTTCATGAGTTATAGTCAGTAAATTCTGTGATTTCAATTAGGTCAATCCAATATGATTAGTAAAAGGCAGCTACGTATAAACAATACATTTAGCTATAGCTAGCTAGCTAGCTAGCGCAATAAATTTTAATGTTTATTTATCAGCTATGATTAATTTCCCATAATGATCGATCTAGCTATCTGGTATAAGTGTTTGCTTGAATGATTTTCTTCTTTGTTCAGCTTTTTTTTTTTTTTGCTGAATCCTTAAAAAAAAGATGTACGTATATTTGTTGGCATGCTGAGTTGAAGGCGTAATAGAGGAGCTCATCATGGAACTCAGCTCAACCATTAGGGCATTGATTAGCGAGGGAAGAAAAAGAAGAAAGGATGTATGGATCATGGAGTTATAATTTGGTTTTAGCTAGGAGTGAGTATTTAATATGAAGATGATAATGGTAATGATGCATGATGAGGGCGGGACCGAAATTAATTAATTATAATTAATTATGATGATGAATGAAGCTGTTGCGTTACCGGACACAATTATTCATTCTCCAATCGTCACTGTGGTTGTCTTCAAATTAAATGATGGCCAATCAAAAACCAGGTTTTCATCAAGACGCGAAACTTTTAAAGTTGAAATCACTAATTTTCCGGGGGCTGACCCATAATTACATTTGTTTTCTAAGGGGTAACTTACGTGTTTTCTTCATATATAAAATACTAAAATTTTAACCTAAGATCGATCTTACACCCTTTTATGTTCAGTCGCAGCAACTGACCCATAATTACATGTTCCCCTTCATTTTTAACGGTCAATTTTATTTAACTCACTATAATTAATAACTAACTACTATGGTCTTCTTTTATATAAAATAATAATAAGTTGGTTAGATAATTTATAGTACAATGTTTCTAATTACATTTCTAATCGATCGGACAATATTTTCACTACGTATTTAATGGGGGCCGATCCGTAGAGCTGGGTAGGGGGCGAGCCGTAGAGCTGTAAACGAGCCGAGCTGTTATCGGACTTACTCTAGTTCGAACTCGGCTCATGTGTTATTGAGCAATGTATTCGAGCTTCGAGCTTCGAGTTCGAGCCGAACTGAGTTCGGTTCGATTGCTTATCGAGCTATCGAGCAATACATACTAAAAAGAACCTATGATAATTCATATGTAAATAATTAAAGTAGTAGGACACTACAATTATGTTGTATAATGAGTAATTTGAAAGTAGTACGACCTAATTGACTAAAATTATAAAGCACCAAGACTAAAATTACAAAGTATCATATTTCGAGCAGCTATCGAGCCGAACTCGGGTGTAGTTTGAATAATTATTGACACGTTTCGAGCAGCTTGCGAGCAATCGAGCCGAACTCGAGCAATCAATCGAGCCGAGTTCGAGCCCGTATCATGAAGGCTCGTCGAGCTATCGAGCCGAACTCGAGCTCGATAAAAAACTATCGAGCCGAGTTCGAGCCGAGCACAGTTCGAGCTCGGCTCGGCTCGTTTACAGCCCTAGCGAGCCGCTACCCAATCCGATACCATGGTAGCGAGGTTGCCCGCTACCCAGCCCGTTTCTTTTTGGGCCGCTTCCGTCAATTCTGGCGCTACCCACCCGCTACCAGTGGTAGGGGGCATGGTAGCGGGCAACCCGCTACCGCCTGACAGAGCCTGACAGAGCTGGTAGCTCACCGCCCCCTACCCTGCCCGCCACCATCTTTTCTTTTTTTAAAAATTATTTCTTTATTTGCATCATTTAATAAATGATTGAATAATAATTTTATTTATTAATATTTATAGATTGCAATTAAAAATAGAAATGATTGAATAATAATTTTGTTTATTAATATTTATAGATTATAATTAAAAACAGAAATGAATTTAATTATAAATTAACCAAATGTATCAATTACAATGAAAAACATCCAAAATCAAATATAATTTACAAAAGTGCCCTACGGGGGAGGCAAATCGTAATTGTCACCCTGATTCTCACGCGGCGGGGAATGGTGCTCTTAATCGTCGAACGCAACTCATCCTCCATCCTGATGCGATCCTCCTCCGCCTTGCGGCGCGCCTCTTCAGCGGCAAGCTCTCGCTAAAACGATGTGAATGAAAATAACGTTAGAAGAGTTTTGAAGCTTGTAGATATTTTAAGAAACTTCTAACTAGTGTCAAATTAGTTTACATGAGATGGCCGAGGTGGCCAGAACAGCTTCGGATGTTCTAGTTGCGGGGGAGCGCCAACCCAACGGGCTTTGTAGGGTATGGACGCGGATCTAAAAATGTATAGACGCGGATCTACCAACACTAGATTGGAGGACTTTCGTCCAACCAGTTTGTTTGGACTAAAATATTTTCCTTTCCAATATATAATTGTATATATACATGGTAGAAGAACCAACGGGATTTGACCAAACCGAGAGAAATAGACAAAGTTTGCAGCGTTCCAATGAAAAGTAATGTGAGCTACATACAATACAATACAATTGGTTGTAATTAAAAGCATAGCATATCATATATAGGTGCTCGCGCGCGGGGCAAAGTTGTTTTGCGTCTTTTAAGCCCTAGACCAGTACTCTCCATCCGAACACCTCGAACTCGAAAATCCAATTCAAGTTTTATTAAATAAACGAAAGAAATACAAATGTAATTAAACATAAACATCATCAAACTTGATTACCAATCCTCCCCAATTCAACCCAAAAAAACAATCAAACATATGCCATCTTTAGTTAATTCCCCCATAAAAATACTTCTCATCGTGATGATATCATCTTTACCCCATAATCATATACTATTATTATTATTTTAAAAAAAGTAAAAGCAATCACATGATAAATGGAAGAATATAAATGTGTCATATATATATCTGGATATGGGAAGTGATGATGGGCAGGTATCCAAAGAAGATGATGAGGAGGAGGGACGAGGAGAATGATTGTGGATGATGGACCAGAACAACAGAAGATAGAAATTTATTGGGGGTGGGGGTATTTTTTGAGGAGACTCGGGAGTTGAACTAGGAAGGGCAGTGGCCCCACGCGCGTGGGGTGCATGGCTTTTAGTTTAGGGCACAAAGAAAGAAAGAAATTGTGAGATTGATTGTGAGTAGGTCTGATATGTCATGCTTTTAGGATCATTGCAATAATTGAACTCATGCAGGCTTTAATCATCACACACATAATTCAATTATTATTATTATGAATATTATTGTTCTTCCCTTCAACTACTTCTCCTTCCTACCCTCCCCTACTGTTACATAAACATTCCTATCAATCTACATGAAATCATTATTATTCATAAAATTCCATACCCATGCAAATTAATTCACCCAAACAAATCAATGTGAAACTATATACTCCATCTGAATTTATGATGTTACATGCACATACAATATATTTGCATTTACATAACATCGACCACTAGAGTGAGAAGTAAATTAATATGAAGAAATTTATGGGACGGTGTTCACTCCGCTCCGAAATCACAAGTTACTTGTTTATGATTTCCAGGTTCACAAATTCGGACTTAACGGACGGCTGGGTACGTACGTACATACGTGTATATATAAGTATAATATAAAGATATTGTATTGATCACGTATATCCCCACTACCACATTACTGGGTGGGTCCGTACACTACCTAACCCAGAGGCGGATCCATAAATTTTAGTATATGAGGCACAATATTTTTTATGCTATTTTTTAAAATAAAAAATTTAGTAATTTCAAAATGTGTACATTATATATCCATAGTTCCCTTAATTTGAATATGAAAATATTTATAATAACAATTAAAAGCTATTCAAAGAAGTTTGTGTGAGAGGAGGGGAGAGTGTTATATAAGATAATATTTGACGAATCTCAAGTATAAATTTGTAATTTATTTAAATGTTAAAAGTGTAATAATTAATTAAATAATAAATAAAGAAATATTTTAACTATGTTTTTTTGGTTCAACCGACTATGATAAGATATTGCAATTAATTTTATAAAATACTAACAATACTCTTTTTGTTACTAGAAAAAATAATTTATTTTATTAATTGTTTGGGACTAATTCCTAACACTTTATCAAAGCTTTAACACTTGTATTAAAAAATACTCCCTCCGTCCCAGAATTATTGAAACGTTTCTTTTACTGTTTCAAGTTGCAGTGTTTGACTCAAAATTTAACTAAGAAAAACAGTGAAAAATAAATAAATAAAAATATATTTAGAAAGATTATAATTATTTAATTTCATATGTCTATAATTTCATAAAAATAAATCGTAGATTAAATACTGTGAAAACAATAAATAAACGTTTCAATAATTCTGGGACGGAGGGAGTAATGAACAATATGACTTGAGTAGAAAGTTATTTCTAGTTGTAGGATGCTAAAGGTAATTTAACCAATATTTTCTTCTCCCGGGCTACTAATGAGTCACGCGTGGGTGGAGCCGATCTGTACCTGCGTTCTATTTTTGTTTTGGCACTAAGTGTCAGTTGGCCCTTAAGCTATGTATTTGTTTTCAAACTAGTCCCTAAAGTTTATTTATATCATAAAATACTACTATAATTACCATCAAAATTTGCGAAATTTTTCTGGGGGCAACTGCCCCGTGTGCCTCCGCCCCTGACCTAACCCATGTACACATAATTAATAAATCAATTTGTACTTTCCATGCCACGCATGCATGTTTAGTTAGCTACGTATCCGATCATAGCTTGTGTCTATATATGTGCAAAGATTTATAACTGTATCTTTATCTTTTAACATATATTTTTTTTCAAATTTAATTACCTGAATCAAGTATTGTTTGACTCGAACCCTATACCTTACTTAAGAAAGAAGAGCTTCTTACCACTCAATCCCAATAATGATTGATTTTAAGATAATTTTTTAATATTTTAAAATATAAATTAAAATGAGGTGAAAGTTTGTATCATGCACTGAGATGTGCACACACTTAATTGTTCAGACTTCGGGGACCTATTCTGTTTTAGTAGTCATTTTACTTAGTAGTACAGTATTAGATTTCCGGCAGATTTTGTTTCAATAAAAACCTTGGGGGCTCTTATAGAAATATATGATCACGTGAGGGATGCGTGAGCTTCGTGGGTGGGATGTGTGGGGTCGGGTGCAGCGAAGTGAGGAGACAATAGCAATCATTTGTAGGTGGGATCTTGATAGCCTTCCCTCATTGGTCGTTATTGATATTGCCTTGCCCTCCCCTCCTCTGGCCCCACCCCAACCCTCCAAAATTATCTTATGTCTCCTCATTCTTTTCCCTATTTCTCATTTTCTTTTTGAGAAAGCCTATTTCTTATTTTTGTATCTGCTGATTTCAGTCCTCTCAAATATTGGGATGAACTTATCACCAAATATTGGGATATGCATGTAACTATGATGATGGTGATGATGGATTAAAAAAAACATGACAGTCATAAATACAAACTCATGGCTAAAAATCCTCAAGAAATACTGTGAATAATTCTAAAGCAGAGAAATATGATGTTTTATAAAACTTGGGGACTAGAGTGATAAACTTGGGAGAATAAAGAGATCCATGATCCGAAGATTACTGAAAGTGACCTAAATCGAATCGATAATTTATCTAGTGGATGTGGAGGCTATGTTTGAAAACAGCGTTAATTAATTAGTGCCACATCATGTTGTTGTTAGTCATCCATAACATTCCATTAGATTACGACCGAATGGACCATTTTGTGACTTTACCGACTCTTTAAAATGATTAGCAAATTTATACTTCCTCTCAGTAACTCATTTTACATAACTTCTATAATTAATCACTTTTAAAATCATTTTAATCTCTTCCAACTCATCCATAAATTTTTTGAGTAAGTGTATTGCAAGAGTAAAAGAAGATTAAAATAAAATAAAAATGAAAAAATATCATTTCATTCGGGATAAAAATATTTTGATGTTATGCCAATATTAAGGAAATAAGTTATAAATTAAGTGGGACCGAAGAAACGTAAGAAAGCATGCATCTTACTCCCTTTGCGTTTGCCTCTCCGGTTTTCTTTTTCCGTTGCACATTATTGAACCAACCTCTAGTTTAATACGGAGTATAAAAATTAATAAAATAAAAATTAAACTTGGTTTCTAAAAAAATACTACTCCATTTGTTATACTTTAATAAAACATTTTAGTAGCGTGTTTGATTTGAACTTTTACTAGAGGTTATGTTTGTTTGCCTTAATTAATTATCTCTCGATATTCTCAATTATAAACTTTCTTAATATTTATTTAAACAAACCCTATCAAGCTTGTGTTTTTTTTCTTTTAGCAATATACTAGTAAATTAGGAATAGTAGAGACTTGAATATATGATCTTTTCGTCAACACCTTAACCACTAGATTAGATGTCCACGACATCTAAATTTTGTTCTTGTAAAAAGGAAAAGTTTTGTTTGAAACAGTAAAAAGGAAAAGTTAGTTTTACATGTTAAAATGTTAAATGAAAAACATTATAAATGTAATGCAAGGATTATGCACATAGATAAATGTTAAAGAGGAAATCTTTTGAAAGAAAAAATTTAGAAGGAATGTTGAGTTTTGAGATTACTATATATATTGAGAAATATTGGTAGTACATCTTAAAGGTGAAGATGATTTTCCTAAACCATTTCATAGCTTTGTTTTTCTGGTGGTAATTAAAGTAGTGTAGTAATTAAAAAAATGAAAAAGGTAAGATATATAGTCTGGTGGGGAGTAAAAGTGGAAGAGAAATAAGAGTGAGTCTGGCTATAGAGATATGGAGATCTAAGTGTTTAAGAGTGGTCAGAGAAAGAGGGGGTAGCTAGCTAGGTAGTAGTATCTGAAGAAATGAAGGTGACCCAACAGCAGCAGCAGAAGGTAGCTTAGGTTTGCTAATTGCAAGTCAAGTGCATGCAGCTAGCTAGCAAAGGCTGGATGTATGTACCTGGTTAGATACCTAGCCAGCTGGGGTCAATTTCTGCAATCATGCATGCATGCATATGTACATACATACATACCTATTGGAGTGTCCTCTGTCTGTTTTTGGTGGGGGGGGGGGGGGTGTCCCAACTCTTCTCTCCATGTACGTCTACTTCTGTAATACTAGTCCTAGTACACACATATCTGTCTCTCATATCATATCTCCATCCTTTTTATGCAATCACTCCCGCTCCCAGCTGCAGCTACATCGATACTCTCTCTCTCTCTCTCTCTCTCTCTCTCTCTCTCTCTCTCTCTCAACGCTACCTTTTTCCTTCTCTCTTCCCATTCACCTCAACTTCCACCTCCACTATTAATTACTCTCACCACAAACTATATTAGTATATTGGATACTTTTTTGTTTTTTTAGTAAATTTGATACAACTTCGATTCTAGGGTATATATGTTCGTGAAGTGAAGAAAAGTTTGTGGTGGACTCGTGATATGCTCTATTTTTTCTTTTCAAATTTGAATGAGATGCGTGTGAGAAAAAGTTGAAAGATTTTGTGTTGAAAAATTCACATTTGCCCCATTGAGGAAATTAAACCCCTTTCACATGATTTTCTCTCTTTTAGTACTCCCTCCGTCCCGAAAGGATGGTGCATTTCTTTTAGACAAAGATTAAGAAGAGAGTAGAAAAAGATACATTTAGTGAATATTACCCTTATTTTGGTTGAGTGGTGGAATTTGAGAAGGAAAGTTATGGACATTTAAGTAAAATTGTTCCTTAAAGTTTCCAATAAAGGAAATGCACCATTCTTTTAGGGACAACCATAAAAGGAATGTCATGTCCTTTTGGGACGGAGAAGTACTTAAACATGCATGCTACTCATTTTTAACTTGAACGATTATTCTATAGTCAAATATAAACATTGAATGATGAGACAACAAAACAAAATCATGAGATAATATTTGACGGACGATGGATGGGAGTATATTTGTAAAGAATTTTTTTTTCAATAAATTATTTATTGTAAAAAATTAAAGTCAAATATAAACTCATTAAAAGTCAGTGTATATACATCAACTTTATTGGAATGGAGGGGTATATCTGTACAACATATAAAGAGGTAGGCAATGAAATGATGGTGGGTGTGCTGGTAGATTTTGAGAAGGATATCAGATTGAAAGGAATTAGGAGAAATTAGCTAGAGATGGAGATAGTACATGTTTAAGTAAAAATTGTTACATACAATAAAAATTTCATTGAACTAAACACTAATATGAACATTTGGGTTACCCAAAACCCACTGCTTTTTTTATCTTGAACATCATTGATAGGATGGTCCTCGATAATGCAAATCGTAATAACATAAAATAAAATAATAAACCCCAAGCCTAACCTCTCGAATGCATTGCGATCGCCAAACTGCTTGTATAAAGCATACAACTACAACTCATATCTTCCACTAAACGGAATGGAACTTGAAAGAGATGGCATGGATGTTGTTTCTGATGATGGTAGAGCGGAAGGTATTTCAATGCTACTAAATTGTTTAGCATCAATGAACCGAAAACTAACCACTATCCACTTTTAAGTTTCTTTCAATTTCGCCAAACTACTACCAACCCGAACCAAGTAGTGTCTTTTGTTTATGTTTAAAATCCTACTTTCCTATACATTATGCCTAGGATAATAATAAAATATTCCCTTAAAATACATCAAACTACAAATAATTTATTTTGGATAAAAACATCTAAAGTCCTTAAAAGTGGTCATGTTCACAATTAAGCTATAAATCGCTCAAAAGTCGCATATGTAGCGCAATGAAAGATGGCAATGTCTCCTTTAAAGTTGGGGCATCATTAACACCATCTCCGTCATTCCACATATATGTTTCCTCCTTGCGCCTTCTTCACAATTTCATACTGCAAAGAAAAAGTTCCATAAAAAATGTGTTGCTTGAAGAACAATGTACGAGTTTAAGGAAAAAACTGCTAGAAAATGTCAAAATCACCTCTCCTGAAAACACACCTGCAAACCTTCTCAATGAAGGTCGAATCACTTAAAAATCATAAGAAAATTATAATTAGTGAAACAGTCACATTGATTAAACTCTGTCTTTTCAAAAATGTCAAAGAGATTCAAACATGATGTGATGCTTATTCCTCACCATAATGATAATGAGAAGTTAAAATTTATTTAAAAAAATCAACATAACAAGAAGACAAAAGTACCCATTGAGGAACTATACCCTTCATCTTTGATAAGTTTAAGCGATTTGGAATCTAACATTCTTCACCCGATCTTAGATATAATTTTGAATGAATGGGTGATCCATAATCCATTATAGTCCCCTTGTTATCTCACGTAAAATTCAAACTTGTGTTAATTAGCTCAAATGTAGGAAAAGAAATTCAGGATCAAGGCGATTATTAGTTGATACATAGATTATCTCTAGCATTGTACATAAATCGAAAATCATATCAAATTCAATTACTTCATTTCTTAAGTAAGTTGCTATGAGATTTGTCATAGCCAAGATCTCAAGGTCATTTCTTATATCTCGCAATATTACCTGTAAGGATACAAACCCATTAAAAGAAAACGAAAAAGATCAAGAAGATCATAGTCCATAGACTCGCTCCCGATCTATTTCCAATCAACCTATATACACTGTTTGAGAGAGATAGATTACTTGCAGATTTTGTTGAAAGCATAATACGGAAAACATAATGGTGACGCGTTTGAAAAAATTAGCTAGGGTGTGTGTGTGTAATAAAGTGCGCTCCATTCCATGCATCATTAGTTAATTCAGGATGATGATGATGATTGCAAATTCCAAATGAAGCCTCATATGTTACAGCTTCAACCAAAACTACTACACTGCACTAATTGTAGTAATCATGATTGTTTCTCTTTTTACTATGATTAACGGGCCGGACAATATATATATATGGCACAATAATTGTTATACACGACACGACAGTACTTCAAGACCAATAGTATTATTTTTCAACGCAAACTCAGGTGCAATGCAAACACCGCTTCAATCTAATTAACCCGACGATTATTATTATTATTATTATTATTTAAAAAATGGAAATTAAATTGACTTGAAAACCTAAAGTTTTAGAAGTCAAATATATGGGCCACTTAACACTTAATGCGATCTCACTAATTTATCATCGATCTAATGAAGTGTTCATTTGATATAACACGAAAAAAAAACCTAGCTAGGTAGCTAAACGCATGAGGGGACTTATTAATAGGTTTTACGTACGTAGCTTGTAGGATTTGAAAAATAATTTAGCGGTGGAGTAGTTTGTTTGTTTGTTTGTTTGTTGCGTGGGTTAATTAGACATAATGATTAGAGGAATTTGTGATGCATAGCATATATAGTGTTGATGAATTAGCAGGGGATTATGATTAATCACATTTCTGATGTCCCCTTCAACCTCTTGGGATGCTCTGCCGCTGCTGCCAAAGCGCCCGACACCACTAATTTCTCAAACACTGCATTTCCTTCCCCCAGTACTTAAATTCATCATTTCCATCACTAATTATCAATCCTACTCAGTCAGTAGGGTTCCCCGTTTGTACGAAGAAAATATATTTTGAAATAAATGTCAAATAACTTTTCTTCTGGTTTTTTTACTACTATAATTCTTACAGTTTGTTTATGAAGCTACTTTAAATTTGTTGAGAGATGGATTACTGTTGTATTTCTCTTTTCAAAATTCTCATTTACAGCATATGGTAGGGTTGGGGGAAAGACTGCTGATTTTGTAAAGTGTCAAATATGGGTGGTATATATCAAGTTGATATGTATGTATATAGTATTTTTCATTGTCATGGAATGCTTGGGAGAGGTAATTAGGATAATGAGTACCAATAGCTGGTGATGTATGTAATTATGCATGCATATCTTATCATCTTTGAAGAACAAGCTTTTAGAAGATTGATCATGACTAATCAATAAAATAATTGAACTCATGAATGTTTATGCTTGTGTTGGTGATGATGATGACGAGGATTGAGATGTATAGTTGACCATTTGGACTATATATGGATTGGATTCCTTCAAACACACTCCCCCTCCTCTGCACCTCAATCATTTCCCTCTTATTCCTTTGTTGAAATCTCAAAGCAGCCTAGATTGAACTTAACTGGAATAAGATTTATGTGCTAACAGGGTATTGGAACGTCTCTGGACGCTACCCCACCAAAAAAAAAAGTAAATAAAGAATTACTCTATACGTATTTAACTTAAAGACTTTTTTTTCTCTCTCTCAAAATTTTAACATATAAAATTAGTATTTTAATGTTTTAGTTTCCATAAATGTATACTCATTTGTCCCACATCAAGTGTCCAGTTTGGTTTTTGAACTTGTAAATTTGTGTTTGGCTCATAGTTTTTTTATGATAAAAAACCATTAATATATATATATATATATGTATATTTACAAACTGCATATATCAACTTATCATTTTCATATAGTAATTTATTAACTTTTTGTGTTAAAATGTTGAAGTAAAGATATAGATTAAATGCTGAAAACAAGCTCAACGATTAATTAAGACAAAGGAAGTATATAAATGTGATAAACTCCTTGTAACAATAATGTGTGTCAAATACAAGTTTAAAAAGGATGAAGCTAGTATAAAAGAAAAGAAGAAAGAAAAGAATGAGAGCAATTAGTTTTGTATAGTTTGCCTTGCTTGCAAGTGGAGAAGGGTGGAGGCTAAAAGCCCAAGCCCAATAGTTCTCTCCAAGATGCAAACACGTGAAGCCCGGGCCTCAGCCAACCCTCTAATACTCAGGGCAAGTTAACTGCAGCTAACTTCAATTCTGTTCACTGGTCGATTTGATACTCGCATGAACGACTGGTGTCTGAAACACACTCACTCACTCACAGTTCTTCTCAATATCCAGCGCTTTTCCCAAATGAAGCTGGCAGATTTTGCATTTAAAAGCAACAAACACTGCAAAGAGATTGAATTACCAGAATTCCAAAGCTGAAGAGTATATACAAACAAACATCAGGAAATGGATAATAATATTTATAGCAGCAGCCCACCGGCTGCGATACATACATAGGAGGAGTATTTGCTTTATTCGCCTTACAACATAAAAGAACAGAAGAGAAAGACCATGTAAGTGATCTAGTAGTACTACTTATGAAATCCCTACATCTTATGCTTCCGACCCTGTAGACACGAGGATCATAACCCTGTAATAGACAGAAAAGGATCGACCTAATGTCCCTGTGAGCATCCTGGGATCAGAGAGAGAGAGAGACCACCTGTCTAGCTCAATCGTCTTCTTCTAGGTGCTCGAGGATCGCCACTGTCCATGTCTGACATCCTGGAAGAGTCATTCCTCCTCCTCGAAGACGATGTTGAGAGGGACACGACCGAGTCGATCTCCACGGTCGTGTCCATTTGATTTTCAGAGTCGATGGCAGCTGCGATGCTAGAGAAAGAATCTCTATCCTCGACTACCGGAGGCTGTTCCTGACTCCTTGCTGCTGGATGGGTTCGGAAGTATGCATCAACCAGCCTCTCAGCTGAACTCAATGCAGATGATAGAGAAGAAAAGCGCGCAACTCTGCGCAAGTTTGACTGTCGCTGGCGCAACAGAGAGTGATGAATACGAGAAGTTACACCTTCAGCGTTATCTGTAATGGCCGGCATCACCTCAACCTCATTTGGGGCTGTATCAGTACTATGCTCATCACGAATGCCACGAGATGTTAAAATCCTATGTACCAAGGAGCTGATTCTTCCTGTTGTTTCTTGAGGACTGCTAGCAGCATCCCTAGGTAAAGCGAGATCTCGGCCCAAATCTGGTCTAGCTCCAAGACGCCGAATCATCTCTTCCACAGGCAAACTAAATGCATTTCTCTGCATAATTTGCCTCAGGCTCTCAACCCTTCGCGCATGAGGCCTAGGAGGGATCTTAAGATTCTCACATTCCTCAGACTCACCCAAAATGTTCCCTCGGCCATAAATCGGAGTTAAACTTTTCATATTCACCTCCCCTTTGCATACAGGACATTCTTTAGAATCTGAATGTATGTGCAACCACTGGTAAAGGCAGGACCAACAGAATAAGTGGCCACAACAGGTCACAACAGGATCTCGAGCCAAGTCCAAACAAACATTGCAGTCAAAAAAGCTACTGCCATCATTCATACAACCTTTCTCAACCTCATCTTTGCTCTCTGAAACCTCAGTTTCGAAGCATCCATTTATATTCTCACAGCTTTTCAACTCCTCATCAGTTCTATCTACAGCAGTTATACTGCCCTCACCTGCTTGTAATGTACCAAGCTCAGGTGAGTTACCCATCAATTGATCCAATTCGACAGACATGTGAGCTACAGAGGGAATTCGAGCCTGTTGCCATCTCCAGCGCCTACGCCTAACAGCTTCCCTGATTCTATCAAAGGGGCTATCTACCCACTCATCCAAGTTGAGAGCTTCACTTGGCACTGACCCTGATCCTGGGTCAGGGCCAGGACCCAGATTCAGGTCCAGGTTCATTGTATCTGAAGGTCCCTCACCCATCAAAAAGTAATTAACAGAATCCACTATCCAGGAAACAACAAGATTAACTAACTGGAACCACCTCAAAACATTCCTCAGAAGATCCCTGGGGTGGAGCACCTAACTTCAACTTATGAAAGGAAAGTATATCTATGGTTTTAGATGAGCAAAGAAAAACACAAATTTAAAGTAATTGGAGGTAAGCAATACAGGTGCAACGGAGTCTAATATACCCAGAAATGGAAACCCTAGATTGACCAATAAAGCAGAGCATAATCCTAGATCTAGAAAGTGAGCCAATCCTACCTCCCCTGAAACTTGCCCTTCCCCCAAAGAAAGAAAGAAAATGAAACAAAAAACCTAGTTTCTTGTCACCAAGATGGTAACTTGGGAATAACAGGAAGGAATCGAGAGAGATGAAAGCAAAAGGTGGAAGCTTGGGGAGACGGAAGGCATAGGAAGACCTGATCGGAAGGAAGAAGTCAAGGCTCGAGCTAGCCAGCGGCGATCGACAGAAATGGAAAAGGGCTTTCGTGGCAACCTGGCTGGCTCCGAGTTGACTTACTAGTAGATTTTGTGTATCATCAGAAACAAGGGAGATTGAGAGCGAGGATCCAGAAATGACCGATGAAGTGGGCGGAGAGATGAGAAAGGAAGAAGGGAAGAAAGAAAGAAAGAGGATTGTGAGATGCGCACTCACTCACTACTATGCGTTTGGGACTACTCGACTCGGACAAAACAAAACTGGAGTCGAGGAGCAGTGTCTGTCGTCTTTCTTTCTCAGCTACTTAACTTCACCACCAGCTTAGCTAGTTTTCTTTTGCTGATTATTGGTCAACAATAATAAACATTCTTTGGTGGTCCTCTAAGTTTGCAGGTTATCCTATTTGGGTACTGTTTTAAAAATTTGGTTCACTTTAGTCTTGTAAGTTTCAATCGTGTGCACCGTTCGTCCTGCCGTCACTTTTTTCGTTAAAATCACCGTTAAAGTGATAAAATTACCAAAATGTCACTTTTTAATATTTAATTTAATACCAAATTCATGTAAAAGTCTACAAAATAGCCTAACTACTTTTAAATTCTACAACTTAACCCAATACCAAAGTGTCTAAAGCACCACCACCGTAATTGTCGTCGTCGCCGCTGCAGCACCACCGTCGTAACTGTCGCCGTCGCCACTGCCTCGCACCGTGTAGAAGCCAACACTGGCGACCTCAGCTTGCAGCGCCCCGCCTCCTTGGCCGCGGTGGCGTCGCGAAGCCAACACCAGATCCGCCACTCACGCAACCTCTCTTCTCCCAAAATCGCCATCATCGAACCCCCCGGGACCTTCTAGTCTCAGCCCGGCCTCACCTTGTTAAACTGAGCCACACATCGCATCGCCTTCGTCCTGAGATTCGGGCTATCGGCGAGGCGAGACACGATTTGGGTTCGTGTCCATCCTCAGATATGGGTTCGTGACTTCGGGTTCGATGTTGGAGAAAGAATGTTAGCATCGGCATGAGGTGGGCTAGGGCGGGGCTGGGGCTTTGCTGGGTGGGTCGCGACTTCCGTCTGGGGTGGGTCGGGATGAGGCTGGGTACAAATTTGAAAGCAACAAAAGAAGCTGCTGGTAGAAGATGGCGGATCACAACCGTTGCCGGAGGTGGGGGCGATGGTGCCAGATCTGAAGTCGGCGATAGTGTGATTTGGGTAGGGGAAGGTTCGATCGGTTGGAAGGATGCAAAGGTGAGGCGTGAGAGGGCCGAAGAAAGTGGGCATGACCGGCGAAGGTTGACCGGGGAGGGTTGAGGGCGAGGGTTGTAGAATTTAAAAGTAGTTAGGCTATTTTGTAGACTTTTACATGAATTGGGTATTAATGGTGTACACGATTGAAATTTATAGGACTAAAGTGAGCTAAATTTTTAAAATGGAACCCAACTAAGATAACCCACAAACTTACAGGACTACCAACGAAGTTTACTCTCGACAATAATATGAATGGACTTGTGAGCCGTGTGGCTGGCGGCCATTAATTAGCGTTTCAACACAACAGTCCAACACAACACAACACCCCATTGTCTTCCCTTCTTGGGCCCGTTTCACGGTTGCCCCTAGGTTACTTCAAAATTTCAGAAAATTGGAAGAAAAAGGTTAATTTCATATTTTGATTGAAAAAGGTTAATCCATGGAAAGAGAACTTCAAATAAAAATAGAGGATAATGTATGAAGTACATGAAACTTTACTTTACAAGAAAAATAGTACTTCTATCATTTTTGTGGGGCAATTATCCCTCCATTGATATAAAAATTATTGATAACACAGTCCTTAAATTTTCCATTAATTACAAATTGGTCCTCAAACTCATAGTCGTTAAATTTTCCAAAAATTACAAATAGGTCCTCAAATTTTGTTTAAAGAGTTATAGTTAGGGTCTTCAATTTTTTTTTTTAAATTACAAACTGATCCAAACGTCCATAAACTTTGTTAAAAAAGAGGACCATATATTGGATCAGAACATTTTATAGTCATTGTGCGAACAACGATCAATGTAGATCGATCTATCAATAGAGTTGAGCGATCCATCAAAAGACGGATCAATGCATATCGATTAATGGAGCGGATGGACCCCCACCCATGCCCATGGCTAGTTCTAGACTTCTAGTATTCTAACTTAATTGTTAGTTGATTGGATATAAATGGTCACTAATCATAACTTTTTAACACAACATACAAAAAAATGGAGTAACAGTTTTTTTAATATACTCTCTATCCTTAAAAAATGTCTCATTTGACTTTGTTATTTCAAAGTTAATATAGGAGTATTAGAAAATTTAGATTGCAAATTTTGATACAAATATGAATTTAGATTAAATATCGTACTGTCAAAACAAATTACTACATACAATCTTTTGCAGACCAGGGCGAGTATATGTTTACAAATCAATCTGGATATGTATCTTGATCACTAATACTGGAATTGAACAAGCTAGCAATAACTAAAAATTGGAATATGTGAGGGGCAAATATGGATGATGATGATGAGCTAGCTTCCATTGAGTCTTCTACAATTAGATCTGATCTGTCCATTGGAGCCAGTGAGGGGGCTGATATTCCCCATATTGATCATGGACTGAGCGAACGCCAGAAAGAAAGCCGTCTGGTTGGCGGCGAATGAGTTGACGATGGGAACGGTGGCGGCGCCGGAGGTAGAGAGCAGCTCCTGGTCAGACTGGAGGAGTCCACGGTTGTTCTGCAGTTCGGCAAAGTAAACGTTGTCAAAGGTGTCAGGAGTTGTGGGGTCCAGATTGGCGAGCTCAAAGCCGGTGGCGTTCTGGGGGCACATCTGTTGCAGTACTGTGGCCAGGTACGTGGCGTTGAGGGTCGGGTCTTGGCCGCCGGTGCCGGTGAAGTTGTAGAGGCGAGCGCTGAACACTCGACATTGCGCGCGTCCGAATGTATGGGCACCAGATAAAGCGACGAGATCAGTTGTATCTAATCCAACGGCTGCAAATTTGGCGGTGATGTTGGCCAGACCTTCGACGGGTGAGGGGATGGAAGCAGTGGCTCCGCTCACGTTTGCTGTTAAACTGTCTCTTCGTCCCAATAGAACATTCCAAGAAGGCCCTCCAGACTGTTAATTAGTAGTATAATTATAAGTTAATACACTGCTAGTGGTAATTAATGGATTATTAGCATAGCTAGGTATTTAATTAATTAATTATTGAAATGAATTAGGTAGGTAGGTAGGAAGCAAATTAAAGCAACGAACCAGAGAAACAGAAGCTTGGGCCGCAAGAGCGAGAATATCGGCACAGGAGACAACACCGGGGCAAGCGTTTTCGACGGCGGTCTTGATGTTGTCCACCACGTCGAAGCCGCGCGTGGAGTTCACGTTCGGTCCTGCACTCTTCTCGCTGATCACTATGACGTTGTTGCTACTGCTGCTGTTGTCCAGCAACAACGAGCCATCGCATCCCTGCATGCAACAAATTAATAATTACTTAAAAATCAGCATTAAGCAAGCTCCGATCCAACCTCTGCATGCATATGCACAGATATAGTTACATTGACGAAGCAGTCGTGGAAATGTAAGCGAATGAGGCTGGCGGTGATTCTGGGGTCGGACTGGAGCGCTTGCTGGATGACGGTGGAGACGACGGCGGACACATTGGGGCAACTGCTCGAGTAGAAACTTGCATTCAGCGCCTGTGCATTCACCTGCTGATGCTGAATACTATTCATCAAAATTATCGAAGTCAACACCCACCAATTCCCCGCCGCGCCCACCAAATTCTTCCTCATGATTTTAATTTCAACTAAATTTGTGGTACGTACGCCTGTTAATTGGAGATCAAATTAGCTAGCTAGGTTTATACGTATGTAACTTGAGTTATATGTGTATATATATGGAGTATTTCTCTTTCTAATTAATTACAAATTAGTTAAGGATAGCTAGCCCCTTTTTATACAGCCATGTTTACGCGTAAAATGCTACCTAATATATATAGTTGGTAATGATCACAAACTTAATTAATCATATACACGATGAAGAGAGACTTTTTCTCTTAATTATAGGAGTATCACACACACACACACACACACACACACATATATATATATTTCATTTAGCTAGCTAGAGGTTTTTAATTTCCCTATTGATTTCATTGAGGCCAGGTAACAGGTTCAATCAATTAAAATAGTAGTATAATTAATGGGAGGTAACTCTCTTCACCCCTTGCTTAACGAGGATTTCCTTGTGCGAGAAGTCATGATTAATTTGATTCCAGAAGAAATTTTGGCTACGCACAACGTCGAATGCGTTCTTAATTGGTTTAGGATAAAATGTGCACCCTTTAAAGTGTGCTAAAACGTGCATCTTATCCATTAATTACCAAATTATTAAACTCATCACTTCTGTCAGCTCCTTCTTCATTCCTTATCCTTGTGGTTACACATTTTAACATAGATGAAGGGGTGCACACTATATAGTTACTTAATTACAAGTTAGATAACTAACTCCGTCCGCTAGCATAACGGTTGGGAAGGTTACTCTTCTCCTCTTCTTCTATTGTTAGATCTTCAGTTGCCCCGTGCAAAAAAAAAAAAAAAAACCTTGGAAAGAATTGAAATTGTCTGATATTCATTGCGTGCGTATATATGGCAAGTTAATTTATTTACAAATGGGCCGCGTCTAGCTAGCAAGTTAATTTAATGGACATGCAAGTTAAGGAGGGATCAATAAATAACAAGCACCCCCGCGAAAAGGTCAAATGCAGCAGGTACTTTGTCTCAGAAATTCAAATAAGTAGAAGTATTAGGTAAGATGCGTTACTAATCAAATTTGTCAATTAATGACCACTGGAAATTAAGCTTTTTTATTTATTTATTATTAGCTAAGTGTAATATATAATCCAATTTCACACATTATAAGTAACTAATTAGTTGGTAATCAGGGTACTGTCGGCATTGAAACCAAGTTTACCTTTTCTTTCAAATTCTGATTCCACTTTTGACTGAGGAAGGTTAAAGAAAAAGAGAGTGTTATCTTTATTATTATTATTATTATTATTGTGTAGTCAAATGTACACACTGACTGGAGTCTACCGATTAATGTCAGGACAGGACTGGAGCGTTAGAATCTCAAAATCCATCTCCCTATAAAGGAAGAAGGAACCTTCTAGTATTAATCCCTCCCACCCAACACACTACTTACTTTGGTAAAAGTGTAAAATTTAGGCGTAGAAAAGAAACGCAGGTTCGGTCAAACGTAGAAAGGTGCAAGATGACATTATAACGAAAATGATTGCGCACGTAACTAATTACCGGTTCCATAAATTACTCCATTTGTTAATGATCATCAACATTAAGAGTAATCGAAATGGAGTATTCTGACAATTTTACTTTTAACATTAACATAAAGAAGAAAAGAAAAAGAAATTGGTGAACAATTTTAATAGAAGAAGGATCATTAAAGGTAATTTGTTAAAACCAAGTTTTGTTTACCTCCTTAGCCTTATACTACTATAAAACCTGTAGAAGTCTTGTGAGTATCAGATAAAACAAAGGAATAAGAAGTAAAATCATCACTTCTCATCTCAACTGATAAACCATTCCAGAATCATTTTCATTGAGCTCCAGGACTACTACATCACAACCTCTTGCCAATACAAGAACATAAAAGCAAGCAAGGACAAGCAACCCCACTTAGCAAAAGTTAAAAATTACATGGGTTTAGGCTCATGTAAAAAGGTATAACCCCCATATGGAGGGAAAAGTTAAGATCATCAATAAATACTCGTGATTCATAAAAAATAAACAATATAATACCTGTAACATATATTCATCTAATACAGCATACATATATGTCATATTCATTGCTGGCAGCAAACTCAATATCAGATGAAAGCAGTAACAAATGTCTACAGGCTTACATCAATTTTTTTTTAAAATAAAAACTGTACAGTTTAAGCAAATAGAAGAGGACACACAGAAAATGTTCAATACAATGCTTTAGACTAGATTCAATCAAGGAGGAGGGGCAAATTGCTTATATTCCTTCTCCCATCACTCACCTATCATGACAGAAATTTTCTAACCATCAAATCTGCAGATGGTGATCGAGCGTGAAGGCACGAATCTCTGAGGGGCTTGTCCCAGGCCTGCCAAAGAAACCTCAGAAATAAAAGAAATGTTTTCAATAGCAATGCAACCTGGAGCGGCATCTCAGGACTCAACAATTCCCAGCAAAACGAAGTCAAGTAATAGCTATATTTTGAGGATAAAAATATTACTCCCCACCGTCTCATAAAGATTGTTGTGTTTGACTGTGATGTTTCGAGTTGCAGCGTTTTACTCAAAATTTTACTAAAAATAAACAATGAAAAAAAAGAATATATATATATCTAGAAAATTTAGATTTCAAATTATGAGAAGCATATGAAACATTTAACTTTACATTACATGTCTAAAAATTCTTAAAAATAAATCATAGATTAAAATTGTAAAAAGGCAAAAACAAAAGATGCAAATTTTGGGGGACAGGGTTATAACAATGGCAAATTGAGATTTAGCACAATTAAAAAATAAAAAAAGATGCTGAACCTAACCTGGCCAATTAAAGGGATGTCCAAGTGTGCAAAAGGTGACAATACTTCGACATCAGCACCTGCTTCTTCCCAGGTTTCCCTGGTTGCTCCTTCTGCTGCTGATTCTCCGACTTCCAGGTAACCAGCAGGAAGTGTCCTGAGAATTGTCGTGCAGTTGAATGACTTGAATCAGTTTTTTTTCTCCATATAAGCATCAGTGTATCTTTCAAAGTTGTCATCAGAAAGCAAATGAAATTGCTAAGACTGCAGACATTAAAATCACTGTCGCTTGTTCTTCACTAGTAAGGAACCCCACATCAAGCAAAAAATGAAACTTTCTTCCTGCCACTTTAATTTTCCATCATGATGAGACATACCAGAGCCCATGAGACGGTTCAATGTTTCGCTTGCATAATAGAACCTTCTTTTCATGCTCAATGACGCAACCCACAACCTGTTAAAATAACGGTGTTATCATTGTTTTTAAAATTTCATTACAGAAATACTGAGCTTTTGTGGGCCCTCCGATAGAAACAAAATGATAAATCTGTTATCATGAAAATAGCCCCAGAAAAAACCACATCATGTTAGAGGTATGGGAAAGCAGCATTCCCTCTGGCTCATAATGTGTCACTTCTGTCTTTTTTTTTAAAAAAAATAAAAACTATTCATGTCTAGACAAAACCGTATTAGATATGCTCTACAAGGCTGACCTTTCCCGAATAGCAGAATTACATCAAAGAGCATTACAATTACAAGTGTCAAGTGTCTTGCTTGATAAGAAGGGTGCATTCGAAACAAGATGTGTGAATATGAAGAAAAGAAATGTTTGGGATTCAAGGGAGGGGGGAAAGATAAGGAAAAGTGATGTATTTTGGAATGGAGGGAATTTAAATCAACTGTTTCTAATCGTGCTTACTTTATAAACCATCCTCCAAAGGTACTGATTAAAATCATACAATGAAACTAGCAGTAAAAATGCAAGACCCTGTTCTGATCGTTAGTGAGAATTCCTCAAAAATTTTAAATTGTATAAACAATGGGTTCTAAAGTGAACTGATGATGAAATTATGCAACAAAAGCATCAAAGCAAAGTAGTTGGAAACGTAGATGCAGATATGACATCAGGAGTACTACACAGATAAGTGATGCCACTAAAGAGCTAAAAAGACTGCAGAGAATAGAGATATCAGAAGCTAAACCACAGACATTTGTACATTAAAATGTCTAACTTTCTGTAAGCATATACTGACAAAGGAAATGATATCTACACACATAATAGATCTACTGACTGCCAAGGGTATAAAGAAAGCAAAAGATGCAAAACAAGTCATTCAACAGATACATAAAAGAGTGCCCCTCCTGTTGAGCAGCAGTGGCCGTACCATTTTAGGATTTTGATATGCAACCTTCCCACAATGTGTGCAAATAGCTCTTATTTTTTCATCTCCCTCAGGTACCTCATGCTTTGTTGTGCTACCACACCACTGACAAAACTTAATCCTATGGTTGTTTCCCTGTACAATGGACATAATACGAATTAAAAAAGAGAAATAGAAAGAGAAAGGAAAAACAAAAGGTACATGAATCATAACCAAGACACCTGATTCGAACTTCAAACTATTACAAGAAAATAACACAGCAAAAACAAGGTATCCGGGTGGTATCACTTCTACTCCCTTAATCCCAAGTGGGTTGTCACAACTTTAAAATATTTTTGTCCCAAATCAAATGGCCATTTTCCACATTTATTTTAGTCCATTTTTACTCTTGCAATGCACCCACTCAAAGGGTCGAGGGAGTGGGTTGGGAGGGGTTAGGAAAAATATTTTTGTCCCAAATGAAATGGCCAGTTTCCACATTTATTTTATTTTAGTCCATTTTTACCCTTGCAATGCACCCACTCAAAGGATCGAGAGTGTAGGTTGGGAGGGGTTAGGAAAAATATTTTTGTCCCAAATGAAATGGCCAGTTTCCACATTTATTTTATTTTAGTCCATTTTTACCCTTGCAATGCACCCACTCAAAGGGTCGAGAGTCAACCTCGTTAATCATCACCCGGGTGATTTTTCACTCACTTGCTCAAATGACTCATTTATAAGGTAATTTGGAAGCTCAAGCCCAACTAATTAGACAATTACATATATATCCTCCATTTTTCAAGTGTTCTAGGTGGGTGAAAATCACCCGGGTGATAAATAACATTGATGCGAGGAGTGGGGGTGGGGGGTTAGGATGGGTTCGGAAATGGGGTCATGATGGAAATTTATGCAAAATGAATTAATGACCAAAGATAATCTTAATCGACACAAAAAAGCTAAAAGTGACAACCCACTTGGGACGGAGGGAGTAATAAATAATAATTAGTGCAAGGTGAGGTTGCGTACCCCCCAAAAAAAATGCACATATGAAATGCTGGCTCCAAACTGGAAATGTCTATGTAGGCTATGACTGGAAATATCTAGGCAATATCAATTTACACAAATTTCGAATGCTCTATGGATGACACTCAACTAACTAGAACCAGATTAAAAAAACTATCACACTTGCAAGTTTAAAAAGCATAAGATCTTCTATGGCAGTAAGAGTCTCCAATGAGCTGTTAAATATCAAGAGTTCAGAGCAACTTTAAATGAATTTTCAGTGATTTTTTCAACGTACGCAACACTGGCTAAACTTGCATCAAAAAGCTTAAAATGTGCTCCAAAAATCTCAATGAGACCAAACTGCAAATCAACAGGAGATTGGAAACATGCATTTCTAATTTCTAAATGCAACATCATAAACAAGACATGGCTAGAAATTAAGAGAGAATGAAAACATCTAACCCAAAAATGAAAGGGGTAAAAGTTACCAGGGAAAACTCACAGCTGACGAAACAGAAACCGACGAAGACGAGCCGGCTGAGTCCGATTCGGACTGAGTCGCGCTAACTCGAGTCTTCTTCCCGTTCTCGAAACAACTTCTCCGAATAGACGGGGAATAAGTAGCTACGAAGTTCCGACTGGAAGGAGTGGACGGCGACAATAGCAAGAAGCCATTACTGGAATAAGGGTTCTTTAATCTTTGCGACAAGAAGTGCCCGGAGCAGCAACCAAACGTCTGCATAGCTTTCAGCATTGTTTTGGGCAAAAACTACTGGTACAATTATCGTGAAATTGCACGAATTAAGAAAAACTCAAGCAAACGGGTAACAAAACATGTAATTATGGTGGGGTTTGTAAACATGATCAACGGAAATCGTGAATTTGTTTACTGAAGCAAATTGTCCTCCGAGTTTATGGGTTGTGTTTTCCAGTCGGAGCAAATTCTGGTTGTCGCCTCGCCTCGCTTGTGAGCGAATAATTTTGTACCGCCACGACGGCGAGTATCAATTTCTTTGGCAAAATACATTTTGCCCCTTGAACTTTATCAACTTCGATAATCTGATCTACGTACTTAATTACTTACTATTAACTCAGGTTGATTCAGTTCAGCCTCTCTACTTTGCACAATGAGACCTTCTATAATATAAATCTAGTGTTTGCCTTTTCATACACCGTCTGATGAAAAGTAAGCATAATTCAAAATGAATGATATACTCCATATTCTATTAATTCCAATCTTTATCATTCACTCTATCGAAAAAAAGTATATCATTCATTTTACATCATACTATGTTCCAATACCACTACGATTGATTCATTTGACTAGCTAAAGATTAAAGTAATACTCCATTCGTCCCGAATAATTATACACCTTTACTTTGTTATTTCAATATTCAATGTTTTACTCAAATTTTAACAAAGATAACAAGTTCTAAAATTTTCAAACAAAAATATTTAAAAAGTTTATACTTCAAATTATGATATACATATAAATTATTAACTTTAAATGTTTAAACATTCATGAAAAAAAATCGTAGATTAAATACCATAAAACAACAAAAACAAAATGTAGAATTATTTGAATACGGAGGGAGTATGTAACTCTGCAAGTCTGCAACGTTTTCAAATTTTACCTTAAAAAGAGATTTTATTATCTCTTACTCTTCTGAATTATAGTGATTTGAGTATTTTAACACCTCAATTATAACTCAGTGTGACTAGGGCCGAGAAACGAACCGAGCCCGTTCGAGCTCGGCTCGAGCCGTTTTCTAGGCTCATTTATTAAACGAGCCAAGCTCGAGCCTTAGAAGTTCGGTTTGATGAGGTTCGCGAGTCTAACAAACGAGCCAAACCCGAACTTATTAGATTCGAGCTCGAGCCAAACCCAAACTTATTAGATTCGAGCTCGAGCTCGTGAAGTTCAAGAATATTTTATTGAATTAATGTAATATATCTCAATTTTTTCGAGCTTCATGAGCCACTTCGAGCCTTATCGAGCCGAACTTTGTAATTGAGCCTAAACGAGCTGTCTGCTAATCGAGCCTCACGAGCTGTCGAGCCGAGCTCGAACCTGTCACGAGACTAGCTCGAGCCCGAAAAATTGAGCTCGATGAAGTTCGAGTCGAGCTCGAGCCGATCCTGATTTTCACGAGCTTGAGCTCGAGTTTGCCAGATTCGGGCTTGGCTCAGCTCGATCTCACCCCTAAGTGTGACTCAATCCCTGAACTATATAAGTTCAAGCATTTTAATCCTTTGACTCAGTAAATCGTTCCATGTTACATAAACATCATCAGGTTTTTAACGGTTTAGTGCCCTTTTAAGAATTAAAAATGAGGATTGATTGAAGCTGATTAAAAATATAGAAATGAGGATTGATTGAACAATTGAGAAAGTTTGAGAGATGCGCTATGTGAGATACAACATAAAATAATAGCCACAGTGTTCCCAAAAGCTTGAGCTGATGAGACAAGAGATTATCATCATATATATGTATATCACAATAAATCATTTCACTTATAACTATCCAAAGAATCTCTCTCTCACAAGTGACCGCACTACACTTTGGCCACAACACTCCATTGATCACAACCCAGGGGCATACTCAACGATAAACTCTGGTGAACTATTCGCTCTGATACCACTATTAGGGAGTGTCTACATCGGAGAGATAAACCATGTGAAATACAACATATATGATGATAACCTCACACCTGTTTTCAAAAGCTCGAACTGATGAGACAAGAAACTACCATCATATATTGGTTTCTCACTATTGTTTTTCACCATTTATATGGGACAAGTCATATTTCACTTACGACTATCTCAATACCGCCTTCATCATCCTCACGCTTCTCAACCAGTCCGGCAAGGGCAAGCATAAAGTTCACAGCCATTTCGATCGCGCTCTAGAAGTCGACACTTACACTCAAGTATCATGGGAGCATAAGGTTCGTTTGTTTATTCTCTCAGTTCTTCTGCCTGTGCACTCACACGCAGCACTCAAAACACCTTACCTGATTTTTCTTGCTCACTCGCAGCACACACTTTGACTTGCTGCCTCACTCACTCTTGCTCTCTCTTACTTGCTACACACTTCACTCACACTACACTTCACCCGAGCTAGCCTATTTATACTAGCCTATGTCGGTTACTTTTCTCACACAAAATATCTAGCCTAAGAATATTGTAGTAACTAAGTCGGTAAATTCATTATTGACATTCTTTTATGTCAAAAGTTTAAAAGAAACCCAAAATATTTTAGATCTCACATATTAGCCATCTTCCCTAACTTTCCATCGCTCACCCATCTCTTCTGCCACTCGAAGCGTTGCTAGCAGCACAACTACTCATGGTGGGAGCAAATCGGCGAAGAGTAGCTTGCTTTGGTTGTAATCCGATAGAAGATCTCGCCGTTGGAGCCCCTTCAAATTTGACGATTTTGGCTAGCCAGTTACAAGCTAGATGACTAGAATCTCCCGCCGAACATGGTAAAGTCCTTGCCGGTCACCTGCTTCCGCCACAAGATTAAGTTACATGCGTCAATTTTCCTATGGATCTCGTGGCGGAGATGCTAAAGCATGGTCATGTCCATGTAAGAGTTTAGTGAGTGACATACTATGGAGTTTAGTGAGTGACATACTATGGATTGATGAAGACGGAGCCGAATCGACGCCATTGGAAGTAATGGTTGTTGAAGGGTGGCTTGGAATGTATGTTGGTGAGAATGCAAGGGTCTCTTTGCTCACTTTGTAGAAGTAAAGTACGTTATGAGAATGTTAGACCATTTTCTGGTCAAAATCCTGATTTTTTTATATCAGGCTAAAGAACACACCAAGTCCAACTGTAAAACTCCTATTAAACTAAACTAATGCTGGACTATTAGCCACTATGTTCTCAGCTTCTTGCTGCTTCTGGACTCCTCCTTGGAAGTCGGTGTTGACTTCCAACATTGCCATGCCTACTCAGAGCACATAGAAGAAGTGGGTTTTTGGTGTTTCCATGAGTGAATGGGTAGGAAACCACCATACATTGCCAACCCAAGTGGTGTTTAAGTAAAATAAATATGACACACACGCCCATATGCTGCACATCAATATCATGTAAATTAATAGCGACTGATCAAAATGCAATACCAGCCTCATCCTCATCTTTCAAAGCATTGAAAGCAGATATGTGAGCCTGCAAGCAAGTAGCATAAAACAGGAAGACAAAAGAAATATATATATCAGTTACCAAAGTAGATCCACACCAAAGACAACAAGAACATTTACCAGATACTATCATGTAGAAGAAATATACTACCATATTATTGGCAAAACCAAAAAAGACGCATAGGATGATGTAGTTTCATTTAATATCACTACTTGCCCAAATGAAATACCACTATAAGAAAAATAAGATATCAACCTCCAGAAACACAAGCAAGTATCATATTGAATAATATTTTTACATGGGATATTTAAAGATTGGAAAATTGAAGAAGAATTATTAAAGCTCAACACATTTCTCACACTGAAGTTGTCGGGTTCTTATCAAACACTTGATTTCTAACAGGGATCAGCATCGTGATAAGATGATGTCAAGTAATTACCATAAAATCCAAATATATGTTGGTTGATACCTAAAATAATGCCCCCAAAACTTCAATTCCTTGATAAGACTAATAAATTGGGACACACTTATAGGCATGATAACAAATCAGAATTTCACAGTTAAGGCTATATAGCTGATTTTATACACATAAAAACATTCTGCTGTTACAAGACATGGCATGGGTAGAGTGTGCACGCTGGAAAAATGCAACCATGAGAATGAATTGCATAAGCAGTGAAATTCCAGCCACTGCTTAGAATGGGAAATGACAGTATCTGATTAATGAACGCATTAGTTCACAGAGCACAAACATATGACAAAACCTACTAGGTGTCTTATCATCATTATCACTATACTGCAACTTATTTTGAACTATTATGGAATCAATGGCATGAAGTTTACACTTTACAGTGTCATTTTAATGTCTAAGAATAGCTAACACTATAAATTCATGTAAAAGCATATTGGGTGTATTCTGGAACAAAAATAGCCAAAGGATAGGGCAGAGAAGTGAGAGCATTCGCACTGTGAATATCCACATACGACATACTTTATTCTTTTTGAGGTTTTAGGTTCACACGTAGAAAGTGAAAGAGAATGAAGTGCTTAATGGTCATATTCTCAGAAAAGGCAGGTGAAAATAAATCAGATTAAGGAGTGAAATTCATGACAATGACTAAAATGAGAACATGAAATCTAAAGAAATGAGGACATGACAACAGCTAGAACAACACTTGTAAGAACTATCACCTAATTTCGAAAAGGAGATTATCAAAGTATACTGCAGATGACTGAGCACTCATGGTATGAATTTGCACAGAGCTTATTCTCTTAATGTTTTTAGCTTTGCACAGGCAGAACTGACAGAATAAACTGCTCAATGGTCACATTCTCAGAGAGGTGAGATGAAAATAAGTTGGATTAAGCAATGAGATTCTTGAAACTAATTTGAATGAGATCTGAAGTCATCTAAAGAAATAACGACACAAGCTCAGATAGCACAATATATGGTAAAGGCTACAAGGTGTCTACTTGACCAGAGAAAACCCAAAAGATTGGGCAGGGAACAGCAAGCATTCACAGTGTGAAGGATACAAATCACAGCAGTGATTCTGACATTTAAGTGATAGGGCTAAAGTTACTATACTAGTGGAGGTGCACCTCTATACTACGGACATGGGTTCAATCAAGTTCTCTTGACTACTCCCAGGTTCCAACAACTAGTTCAAAAAGAAAATGCCAGTAAGAAGGGTAACTGTTCCAATTGGAAGACTATTGTGCTATCTCATTTAAACTCGCAACTCTAAAAAATTTCATCCCTGAGTTGTAATTGTAAGGTTTGCATGCCAGAATGTAAGCATATAATATAACTGAACTTGTGCACAGTCTAAATAGGTTTTTTTTGGCTACTTGACTCATTTATTAAAGTAATGCTAGCAGTGCCCGCTGCTGGATTAGAGTTTCTTTTGAACGTTCAGGGAATCAACTAAATTCCCATTTCTTTCTTTTATCTATCAAAAAGAGGAAGAAAACGAAATCCAACATGTTTCATCATACTGAGAGTATATTTGTTAATAGAGCAACTATCCCAGTTATAAATATGGCATTTCATCATACTGAGTACATTTGTTTTTTGTGATAGCTCATAAGCTTACTTAGAATTTAGTAAGGGCTTCCAAAAACATGTTTCATTATTAGGCCCACAACTGTCATGAAAAGAAACATACTAACATTTATTGCAATTAAAAACAAACTGAAGTTTTAAAGAACTTATCACTGGTCCTTACTTATTTGTTGTTTCCAGCTCACATTTAAAATACAAGAGCATATATAAGCAGAATGATTACATGAAATACCAAGGAAATTCCAACGGTGTCAATTCAAGAAATCGAAGAAAAGAGCATTGATTTCTATGCATTTTAGAGAAGAGGGGAGCTGTAAAATTGTTCAAATATTCAAATTAGAACTCCAGAAAAGTAGAGACCTAGAGTTCTATGTTGACGCCTGGTAGAGTTATTAATGCAAAATGAAAGTATGTTTAAAATGTTTGCAGTCTGGTATAGGGATTCATCTGCTACCTTCTCTTACTAAACATTTAAGAGAGCCTTCTGCAATTCCACTATATACTTCTCAGTATTCATGTCAATGTGGCAACTACTCAAGTTACTAATCATAGATTTGTTTTAACTTCCAGAATTTTGAGTACTTAGGGTACTAACAGTCTGGTTAGTGTCCCCATTAAGAGCTTTTTTAGTTGTTTTCAACCTATTCATGATTGTAGGTGTCTGTATGCCGCTGTTGAGTTCTTTCAGAATCTAGTCTCTATACTATACTCTCCTTTAAATCATGCATCTTCACTTCAACCTTAGATCTATTTACAATGGTGTATCAAATTCGAAGAAATTACCGTACGATCTCAAACACTAACCTAATAAAACAGGAAGATGAAGGAACACTACCTAGAGGATTATTCTAACAAGGTTTTGCATTCTAGTACAGAGGATCGGAAATCTAACCCTTAGGAGATGGACATGAACAAACATCGTTCTGCCAGCAGCAAGTATTCTACACTTAACCATGATAATATAACCTTGATCAGAAAATGGATGTATGGCAGTAGAAAGAGATTACTTAAGAACAACAAAGGACATGCAAGTATAAAGGCTACATAAGAACCAAACAAAGTTGAACTTAGAGACTTTAGATATCCAACCTGAACATGACGACCGTGAAGAGAATCAAGTAAACCCCCAATTTGACAACTCTATACACCTGAGCATTATTATAATGCCTTTCAAACTCGGTGAAATAGGTATGTTGTCTCTCGTTCATGTACCTTAAAGCCAAAAGCATAGCTCCATAAGTAATCAGAAGGGGGAAAAAATCAAGTAATCAGAGAAGAAGATGAGCAACTTACAAGATGAAATTACAAACAGTTAGCGGGAGTATGAGCAGAAACATAACCCAATGCCGGGTACCGAGGAAGAGGACACAAAGAATCCCTTGCAAAAGAAAGTCCGGGACTACAATGTAATTGGTGGGACTGTGTTCATAAGTATGCCGGTCCGAAAGCGACAAAAGCTCGGTGAACAGAACATGAAGACCACCCTGAGACTTGAAGTTTGAGGAACTAGAACAAAGGAGGAAAAGAGGGAAAAAAAAAACAGCAGAAACGAGCAAGAACGGAAATCCACCTGATTGAATGAGGAGGCGAGGAGGACTAAGGTGGTGATGAAAGAGGAGATCCAGAAGATCAAATCCCACGCCATATGCGAACTAAGGAAGGAAGAGCAGCCTGTCATTCTCTCTAGTTCCGACACGGCGCTCGTTTGACTTTGAAGCTACACTGTACAGAGTGCATGCGATCTGACCCGATCTGCTTTTCAGCTCAAATCTTCTCTTTTCTCACTCTCTTTTTTCCTTGAAAGTAGCAAATTATATACTCCACCATCCCAACGAAAGTACTATACATTTTCCTTTTTAATTGTCGCACCTAAATACATTTTATTCCGAGTAGACTCCTGTTAATACACCTTAATTAAAACACCATTAAATAACCCTTCAAAACACCCAAATAACCAATACCATCTATTAATGAAAACTTTTTACATTAACTTTAATTCTATTAACATCGTTTTCTTTCTCACTCAAAAAGTTTCTTTATTTTTTTTATAAACCCACTTAATTTATTACCCATAAATCAATAATATTCCTTAATTTTGTGTGCAGTGAAATACTGAAATATCTAAATTCTCTATCTCTATTCATATAGAATAAAAAACTCATTCTACTATTTATTATAGTCATTAAAGTTTCTAAATGTATGATGGTTTAATCAATTTTACACTTTTTAGGCCAGCTCTTTGTTAACACTCTGCAAAAGATCCTCTCATTTGTTTTGACAGTTTTACAACACTTAATCTATGATATTATTTCATGAATATTTAACTAAAAATTGGGTTAACTAAAAAAAATGATATGGAGTAAAAAATATTGTCTCAAATGAAATGATCAATTTTCGACTTTGATTTTATGTTAGTCCACTTTTATCTTTACAAATACATTCACTTAAAGAATATAAAGAGTGAGGGGATTAGAATGAGTTTGGAATGAGATAATGATAAAAATTTGTGTAAAATACTAAAATGAGTAGTTAATAACAAAAACAATCTTAATTTATACAAATTACAAATGACTTGCAAAGCGAACAACATCCGTTGGCTGACAGATGGAAACAAATTACAATAGCATTAGCATAAATGACAGGAGTATCTTGTACATGATAAATCAACAATGGGAAGGGAACACTTACTTCAAAATAGACCTTCTAACGTCCCGATGTGAGACAGTGATCCAACTTGATTCTTGTAACAAACCCAGACCTGGTCAATTTTGTAAACGAGATAAATCGTCAACGTGAGAACGCAGAGCCCTAGAATCACAGATGAAACCGAGACCCAAATTTTCGGATCGCATTTTTCACAGCTGCAGTTCACGCCTCTCGATTGTATCCCTCAGCTTCGCTTCATCTCGACTTTGAATCGAAATCTCCAGCACTCAAGCTCTGCCTTCTTGCTCCTGCGTTCATGAACAAAATCGACCTCCCACCACCACCGCTGGTCCATCGTCGCAACTCACGGCCACGCCTTCATCTTCCCCGGAAAACAAGCTTCAGCTCTTAAGTTTCCATAGTCAAGTCCTTGATTTCTTTTGTTTTTCTAATTCAGCCAGATTAAATGGCTTTTATCAATTCCAACCTTAAAACTTTAAAATTATACAAATGAGACACTAAACCGTTAAAAAATTGACAATTTTAATCTAATGTTAGGTGAGTTACCGATTCAGAGAACTAACGTATTGGAAACTACATAATTCAGAGACTGAGGAATTCTGAGTTATAATTTGGGGACTAAACTGAACGAATCATGATAATTTGGGAAATTAAATGATAAATAAGCCAAAATATATTTAAAAACTACACATATTGAAGTCAATCCCAGAAAAATCTACCGTGTTGTAAACCATAACTAACATTAACGAGTCTCGAACTTGAGTCGACTTATGCTTAGCTTAAGCATATGATGTTGGGCTTACTTCGGCTCTGTTGGTTATCACGTCTCTATTGGCAACGTTTGGCCAATTCCTTCTTCCTAGGCCAACAAGTTTCAGACAGAGATTTAAGTGGTTACATTATTTGCAGTCATGCCTAAAGGGGTTAAGTGCACTAGTTTCCATAGATTAAGGGTTGCGTTTGACAGAGTTAATCCCCAATGGCTCAAGTTTTTTTTAAAACAAAAAAAAACATATTTTATTAATGATAACTCATTACAAAATAAGTTGTAGATGACGAACTAAAGCACCTAGAATAGGTACAAAGAAACCTGCCTGTAAATAGGGAAATCTCCACACAAATGGAATCACATTAGAAAACCAAAACCACTATGGTTAAGTTCACCTTGTCTAGTCCCCAAAAGCTAAGAAACTCATGACAACAGTCATGACCACTATGGCGGATAAAAAGATTCTGAATCTGATTCTCGGTACCCCTGCACGTCAAAAGGCTAAATGGTACCGGCGCACCATAGTGGGCTAATGAGAGCGCAAACATCGAAATAATGGTACCCAATGCAACACACTTACGTTTTTTTTTGCAACGCAATGAGATAATTTATTAAGAAAAGTTTAGCCAGGACCTCCTCCGAGCAGGAGAAGGACTAAGAGAAACCAAAACAAAGTACATATAGTGAGATTACAAACAATTTCCAATGACCCCTAATGGGTTTACAAGCCAATCACCCCATGAAATTTTGAATTTCTCCACCGATAAGATATCCATGAGAAAGATAAGTATTGCGGCGTAGGGATCCAAGAGACTTGCACAGCCGAGATTTCGTTAAAAATTTCAGCATTTTGACGCCTCCAGACGTTCCAGGCAGCAATCCGAACGATGGCATCCAAACCTTGTTTTTGGAAATTAGAAAGTTGTGATTGCCAAAACCTAGTTTGCAGCACATCATTTGTATCAATGCCTGCAAAATCGCCAATATCACACCAAGCATAGATGCAATTCCAACAAGCAATAGCAACAGGACATCCAACCAAGCAATAATCCAATGTTTCCAGCACACATGGCCATTTTGAACAGCCCACGTCCTCCAAAGGTATGTTTCGAATTGCGAGCTGTAAGCATGAAGGCAGACGGTCTTGTAATGCTCTCCAACATAAAATATTAATCTTCTTCGGCACCCAACTGTTCCACGAAGTCTTCAATTGATTCGGGTTTCTCAGGAGTTTGAGTTGGTCCGCCATCTTTGAAATGCTTGAGACTGTGCAGTCTCCATCGTTTGTGAGAGTGCATTCCCATTTGTCAACCTGGTTGCAAAGAATAGAAGTGTTTTGTATGTCAGATAATAAATTCCTAAACTCCCCTAACACCCTCCCTCTCAAAAGCAACCCACTTACGTGGTAACTAGCTAAGAAATCTGATAGTAAATAAAGTCTAACCTAAATCAAGAAATTTAAGCGGGTTTGAATAAAAAGAAGAGCAACAGAAAAACCAAAAAATGCAGAAAGGGCCAAAATGATACTAGCCGGTAGTGACCAGAAGGACCTACAGTCTAGTCGTCCCGTAAACCTCAGCTTCATGACACCAGGCAAGGCGAGTCCACACTCAGCACGACCTCTTATGGAAAACCACTGGTACCTCACACTCCACCAAACAAATCATAGAAGACCAACTTCAACCCCACCGAAGGCGACTCTGCCACTGGTCGGATCGAAGCAACAAGAAGAATAACATCATGCAAGCGAACCTTCCCAAAAATTCCAACAAAACCCATCAACGAAGACAACCCCAACATTGGGTATGCCTTCCGAGACTTACTCTCACGCATCATTGTGAAAGCTTATCGCTGCACTCCTCAGGAGGAGATTCAAAGAAGCAATCGGTAGACCACCTAGCTCGGGCTAGACTAGGCGGCTCAAGCGGTATCCCCGAACCGACCCCCATTGTCGTTGGATGATCCCTGGCACGAGTCCCTAAACCCAGTGGCGACTCGTGAGAGCCCAAAACATATAGAAATGACCGGATCCTTCGGCGATGGAGGCTCAACAACTCTTGCCAAGAAGTTGGATGTCTCGCAACCATACAGTCCGTTGCAAGCGGAATGCGAACAGCAAACAAAAACTCCAAGAAAACGCCAAATTGTAGCGCCATTGAACTTTGGTAGGCCGAGTTGCCAAGGTTCTACCAGAGATCAGCGTATCGTCCGGTAAAGAAACTCCCAAACCTCGCCCAAGAACGGTGAAGGTCAGGTAAAGGCGGAGCCAACGCTCCGAAATAATCCCACGATTGACAACCACTGCCCCGAGTGGATTCGCCAGCATCGCACGGTGTTAAAGGAGGCCGATCGCTAGAGGAGAGCCAGCCGGCACCTCCGGCAGATGCTTTCGAAGCGGCACAAAAACAAAAACCACGAACATCCGAATTTTTAAAGAAAAACAATGCCAAACTTTAAAAGTGATATATATGAGGCCCAATGAGGTTGTTCCAAAAGCCGACGTCATCACTACGAGGAGTCTCCTCGCTTATACGAGGAGGGTCCTTGTATAACGACAAAGCAACCAACAATACGAGGATGCGCCCGTATGGTCGTATTGGTGGGAAAATACCATCCTGTCACGGGCTTGGTTGACAGACACGGGCCAACCCCAATTAACACTCTAACTCCAAGTGAAAGGCCTACTCAAGTAATGTCAGATCAAAACTGTTTGGGGGATATGTCAATCCCTAAAATCCTGGAAGTTAGCAATCCAAGCATGGGGATAATCCTACCAACACTCTACCCCAGCATGGGGAGAGCCCTGGCATCACCCTATAAATGGGGTGATGTTAGCCCAAAATAAGGTACTGCACACCCACACCTCCACCATTTTCTCGCACCTAAGAGTTTTACGTATCTTGCTTCTTTCAGTTCCGAAGCTCCGTTCCGGCCACATCAGCTTGATTGCCCGAAGGCTATCAAAAGCAACCCCAATGGCTCAAGTTTTGCTCCTCAAATGTTACTCCACTATGTCAACAATTTAAATCTCCATGTTCAATCAACTAATTCAGTTTTAAGATTCTCGGATAGGGCGTGAGTTTTTGTTCGAGATTGGTGCAATTGCGTAATCTACCAATTATGTTCCTCGACTCGATTGTAGAAAGTCGTATTTTAAGTAGGGGTGTTCACGGGACGGGGTGGCTAGTGGGAAAAATAGTATCCGCCTGTCAGTGCGGGTGTTACCCTTCGGCGAAACACACGTGAAGCGGAACGCCCTGCGGCGTGAGCGGGAACCAGAATCGGAGGAACAGTAAAACAGAGTTCCCTAGGTGTGGTGGCCCAAAACCAACCTGATTCAAATTTTTCCTTTACTTTACTCATGCTATTAACTTGTAGTGCAAGTAACGAGGATCTTCTGAACTTAAACACACATATGCACACAGATACGAATATGACAACATGAATTTGGCCCCGCGGGCTCTAGAATGCAGCAGAATACAGAAATCCTCAAACAGATACATATGTGATGCAACATAACTTTACATGCATGCGTTTACATATACGTAATCGAACCTAATATCCGAATACCTACGTGTGTGGAGGGATCTGCACACCAAGATCCTCGAACGAACCCCACGTAGGTCACCGCTGCTAAGCGATGAGCAAGACAACCGTCAAGAACCTCGAAATGTGCTCAAATCAAAATCGGGTCTTGCGAATAGCGTAAAATCTCAAACGGACAACTTTTTTCCAAATCAAGTCGACTTAGATTTAACAGTACCTGAAATCAAACATCAGAAAAGCACCGAGAGACTCTACTCCTCGGGCTTCTTATCCGACGAGCCTGAAAAAGTGTAAATATATAAGGGTGAGTCCTTGTTGAGAACTCAGTAAGGGTCAGACGTAGGATAAGGTATCTCATAAATCCAGAACACTCGGAACTAATGTACTGCGCAGAAAACACAGACACAAGAAACAAATATACAGATAATAATAAGAACGATGTCGAAATGTTAGTAGTAAGACAAATCGGCACCTCTAAGGTTTTTAGCCTTACGAAGAGGTTTTGAAATGACAGAATCGGCAGAAAAGTAGTTTCATAAATAGAATAACAATGTAACATTGCAAATCGTGTATCATTAATGTATGAAATGAGTTTTCACACATAATATAAAAGAATTTTTTAAAAAATGAGATAAAGTAAGCAATTTTAGATAATTTATTTGTTAATATGAATATGCGGATCGGTTTGGGTATGTGCGGGTTTCTAAAATTAGAACACGCGGGTTATCGGTTTTTCGGTTCACGGGTTTTTCGGTTTCGGATCATGCGGTTCGGTTCGGTTTCTCTGTTTTGCTCGTTTTTTTTAACACCCCTAATTTTAAGGGGTTGTTTTTGACGGATTTGATGTTTGGGGTCTTTTGTGCAAGAGTCGACCAAGCTGAAGGATTTAAAACAAATTGCCTTTCAAAGGGCAAGTCTACGCTGTTCATCTAAAAACAGAGTTCCGAAGCCTCCACTATCACAGAGCAACCTTGGTAGCTTCGGCCATCGCACCAATCTCACCCAAAAAACTCATAAGCCATGAGAAATCTCCGATGCATCTCCGCCAATTTGTCTAAAATTCGACGAACTATTGTTTCCAGCTCCGATCCTCCGAATCCCCAATCAACGCACTCATGTCTCTGTCGTCAAACGGAGAGAGGATACTCGGCTACGGCCCAAGAACCGAAGCAACCTCCGTCGGAGAAGGTTAGCACCATCGTTGACGAAATCTCTGGGTTAACCCTTTTGGAGGCGATGGATCTATTCGAAGAGCTACGGAAGAAGATGGGTATCAAGGAGGTGCCTGGGATGGTGATGATGATGCCGGGGATGGCGTTGGGCGGAGCGGTGAGAGGCGGCGCTGGTGGCGTTGCCGCGAAGGGGGAGGAGAAGCAGGAGGAGAAGACGGCGTTTGATCTGAAGCTTGAAGGGTTCGATGCAGCGACAAAGATTAAAGTGATAAAGGAAGTAAGAAGTTTTACGGATTTAGGGTTAAAAGAGGCTAAGGAATTGGTTGAGAAAGCGCCGACATTGTTGAAGAAAGGTGTTTCTAAGGAGGAAGCTCAGAAAATTGTTGACAAGATGAAGGAGATAGGAGCTAAGGTATCCATGGAATAAGAAAGAAGTAGGAGTAGCTCTTTCATCTTGCTTTTTTTTTTTGATGCACGTCTTGTTTTCCTGGTACCCATTTATGTTAGCCATTCGTGAAGTGATGAAAGGTGTGAGCTTTAGAGAAAAGAAGTTGCTTTTGTGTTTCTACTGTGTTCCTACTTGGCAATGGTTGGTGGTCTTAATGAACACAATGTATTCAAAATTCAAATTGGAAAAATAATGAGGAAGTAATCTCCTTCTGGCCTTTGAATCATTTTCAAGATCAGAAATGAATTTGGTGTTTCAGAGGCATTGAAAAGAAGATGAAATATCGAGCCTTGAAGTTGCCAGCATCATACCAGTAAGTGGTTCAAAATTAATACAGAGACAAAAGAATAAAACAACAGAAAGTTGAGATACGATTGCAGGCAAGTGGTAAACGATCAGTACCAGCCATCCCTTGGCCTTGTTTGCAACTGTTTTGCAAGGTTCTGTGCCTTGTCTTCCTGCCCTTCCATATTGCCTCTTCCTCTCAGGAAAACCAATAATCCACCTCACTGAACAGTGAACACACAAGGGACAAGGTTTCCTCTTCAAGATTATTACTACAAGATGTTACAATTGTATACATTAAATAACGTCCAGTTAGTATAAACTACAAATCCATCTCACTCATGGCACCGCGTTGTGGAGAAGCGAGGCGGATTTTGAGACAGGTAACATAAAAGTGAGAGCTTCAGGATCATCAATTCAGTTTCAGTGCCAACTTGTCACATAAAGACTGATATGCTGAACTGCATAGCTTAAACTTCTCTTCCGCCAAGCGCTGCAGATTAGTCGGTGCATTAGACACAGCAATATTGATTCATTCGTTTCTATTATTTCTATCCAGCAGAGATGCGGAATGCTGCTAACTTCTAGATCACTACTAGTATATAGGATGAAATGCTACTAACTTCACACATGCTACAAGGGTGCTTCTAAACATAAGGCAATGGAAGGACACTAGTAAGTGGATAACAGAAAATACCTTTGAAGGACCATTGTGGCGATCTGGATGCCATTTCAGTGCACAGGCACGATACCTAATCCCAGAAAAAAAGTTAAACCAAATATATCTCAAAGGCCATCTTTTTGAACAGCTAGACTGAATAGAATGATTACCGAGAGTGAGAAGGTAATATACAAAATACTCACGCATTCTTAACATCTTCAAGTGTTATCGGGCCGGAAGCACTTAAACCTAGAGTAAGCCTGTCTGCAACAAGTTCCGAGCTTATTTCTTCATATTCATCAGATTCACTTGAAGAATCATAATCTTCATCATCTACATGAAATTTCCAACTCCAAGAGTTTCTGTTGCTATAAGACTGCCTAAATGAGCTTCTCTGTTCATCTTCGATAAAGGACCAATGGAAGAATCGACCACCACCAAATGCAGATCGAATTATATCCTCAACTTCTTCATCCTCACAAAACTCAAAAGGTCCTAAAGGAGTTTAAACACAAAAACATTTTCAGCATCTGAAAAGGATAAAAAGAAAAACCAACCAGCTGAGGCAACTTCAGACTCAAATAGTTCAATAATTCACCGCAGTATAAATTGCTAAAATTCCAAATTCAGTGAAATACCATGACAGCGACTAATACAGAGAAGAAAGCTGCATCCATCCATTAATTTAAGGTTCTAACTTATATAACTTCTTGAACAAGTTCATGAAGGAACTTTTTCTTCAGTGAACTCAAAGCAGAAAACCAGCAATCAGGACAATACAGGGCTGTGCGTCCATCCACCATTAATTTCTAATTCTTGAAAATTAAATAAATGAAAAATAGCATACACCAAGGAAATTACTCTTTAATGAATCCAAAGTGGTCAATTAAGATTATCCAGTAATATGGTCACAAATAAATGCATTTAAAAGTAAACCAAATATGGGAAAAGATACACATTTCCAGGCAAATAGACACACTTACTTTTCCTCGGATTTTGGGGTCCTCTACTACCATGCCAGTCATTCCTTCCCCTGCTGTGGTGCTTTCTAAACCATGAGGGACCCTTATTAAATGTAGAATCATCCTTATTTTCATCGAACTCATATCTCCCACCCTAGACCAAGAGTAACCGCCACAAAACTGAAGCAATTTTTTACAGAGAAAAAAAAACAAAGAAAAAAGAAAGAAACTTCTGCAGAAGATGTCATGAATGGGAAAACTGGGTAACCATTACCAAAAACATATACCTGCAATATGTAGTCAGCATATGCATTGAGATTCCTCAAAAATTCTTGCTTTCCTCGGAGACGATGGGACCTCTTTCCCTTTAAGCAATGATATCTACAGTTAGCATGCTTTCATCCAGAAACATAGAGAATAAGAAGCAGATAAAATGGATATTAAATGAAGACTTGAAGATCAATTGTCAACAAATTGAACTCTTTAATCTGCATCCAGAATCCTCGTAAATGACACCAATACATCCAAATGTACTTAATCAGTTTGCAATGACACACATAATCCAGCTGCCTATGTCTTAATGACATCAAGTTTCCTACAAGTTCCCTGCTCTGCCTTTAACACAACATTTAACAAACTATACCAAACTGGAGTTCCCCTTGGCCTACAAGCAGTTGCAAATGAGGTTCCATATCAGGAATACAGGATTCGCACCATTACTATCATTTTACACTCCACCGAATCCCAACTAGGTTGTGAGCATAATGTCAATTAAAAGAGGATGCAGAGCAGCAGAGACCATCTTAATTGTTTCATATGTCTACATTAAACCAAATTTCGTCAAAATATCAGGATCAGCCCAATATGACACGTCAAAATGGGAAAAGGTCACAGCATATGAACCCTAACAATGTTACATACGCTGCCATTCAGTCAGTACCAAGATTCAAATTTCAAAAAATGATATAGTAAGTGATAGTAAAAGAAATAGTATTCTGCATAAAAATGTTGTTCATACGTATAAAATTTATCGGGCACCTCATTACCGAAGCATCAGCCTAAATCCTACGTTGAAGACTCAAAATTTAACAACAAACAAGGTTTATCTGCTCTATTGAGATCGATTCAGATAAAAAATTGTCATCCAGTGACCACCTTTACAATATACGAAAGAAAAGGTAGCCACTACAAATATCAAGCCTAATTAATGTGACCGTGCCAATAAACCACAAAACAAAAATGATAAATGAGTTCCATTTATAGAATCGCAACGGCGAGAGAAACTCACCGGTCTCCAATAATTGCGTTTTTTCTGTTCCAGAACGGAGGTTGAATGAAAAAGGGCGGTGCTCCGATAAAGATAGTTGCTTTGAAAATTGAAAACGGCAGCTCTCGTCGACATATTCATCTCTGCTACATGGATTTCAACAAAGCCACCGGAACAAATGTTGGATTCTTAAAAACGCGAAGACGGAGCACTTAGATCGAACGACAAAAACATAGGGTACTAGGTGAACGGAGGACGCAATTTCAGAATTCGGGAGTCGCGGGGTTGTGTATTTTGGGTGTGGTAAAAAACATGGAAAAACCCTAAACTATCCGTTTTGTCTCATTTTGGCCATTAAACTAACATTTTGGCCATAAAACCCACCAAACTCTTTAAGGTGTCTCAAATTAGTGGGTAAATGACAAAAAAATCCCTAAGATTTAGTGAAATCTTCAATTTACCCCATCTATTTTAAAAATTGTCTGTTACCCCCCGAGATTTAGTGAAATCTTTAGTTGCCTCTCTTGACCATTTGTAATGTCGATTGACTGTTAAAGATTTTATGTGTAATTACACGAACTATACTCCAAAACAGTTATGATGCACTCTACTCATCTGCATCGCAGCGACATCTGCTCGTCTGCGTCGTTGCGGCCTGAACTCGTCCTTGATGCGTTGGCGATCATGAGATAATGATAGCTAATAGGGTTGGTCGGTTGGTGAGAGAGAAATGATAGATCCAAAATTTTGGGATTTGAGTTTGAGGGTTAGAAATATTTGTGACTATAGAAGTAGTTAAATCTAAAATTCTTTAAAAAAAAGAAAATGGAAGAGGGCTATGCCTCCGGCATGGGGACAAGAGCGATCAATCCAAAAAGTTCATACAAAGCAAGAAAAAAGAACAAAGAACAGGGAACAAAAAAGAACCAAAATAGGGGGAAAGGGTTAATATTCCCAATTGCTTCAAGAAAGTTTTGAATCCAATCTACCCATTCGAATTTGGCCTTAGAAAATCTGTTCGAAATCCAAAGGAAAGAAAGAAGCTAGATGTAAACAATAGTGCTGCACAATTGCTTTGAATTTGGGTTGAAGATTACAGTGTTCCATCTTGACCACAACACCTACGCCGTGATACACCGAATGACCCACCAACCTTTGCGCTGAGAGCTGGAGAGCCGCTAAAGGTTGCAATCTTCTGAAAGGAGCTCATCCTAGGTGACACCAAAAAAGAAACCCATTTGGTACCATTGGAAAATCCTAGATGGTACCAAGCAGGATAAGAGAACGTGAGTCGTTTGCTCATACCTGCAGTTGCACGAAGAACAACCTAAACTGTCGAGCTGGACTCCATGTCTTGAAAGCTGGACCATGAAAGCGTACTAATCTTTTGATCTTGAACATCCTTGATAGGATGGTCCATGATAATCCATTGCAGTTGATAGCATCAATACAATAGGCGCATGTTCATTTATGTTGTAACCTCTAAGCTAAATGGACAAATAATTACAAATACATTGCTAGAATGTTGAGTAAATGAAGAATAAAATAAATCAAATAACCAAAGCAAGAACGTGATAACGGAGTTTTCCAGGCCATAAACCAGTAAAAGCCCTCTTAAATCATTGCTTTATATCAACGGGCCAGCTGTCAAACATACAATGTTCCAAATAGCAATTAAGTTCTTGATAAACGATTTGCTAAAAAGTTTGCCAACCTAATGAACTCCTTTAACAGATCCATGATCATCATGACCAATTAACAAAGCTGAGCAGAACATTAGAGATGCTAGTAAATATGTGAAGACCAAACAAAACCAATCATTGTAGTTGTTTACAACAATAAAGGCATTTTAATTTCAACATTAAAATTCAAGTTTAAAATACAAATGGATGAACAGCTCAACAAAAATGAGTGAGGCGTGTATTGTGAGAAGTAATAGCAGTAGCAATGGAAACTGATAAAGAAGAAATATTGCTCTAAACAGAACTGGTCTGAGACAAAAAAAAAAAAGACAACTCATAACTCATAATACCAATAATGACATATAGTGAAAAAAAAAGGTTTTCTATATAAAAACGTGAGGGTTATTAAGGAATTGCACCAACCAATATTGTACCTTTTTAAGAATACCTTTGTGCTCATTGAAGGCTACATAACATACTACATAAAAATACCAATAACTCATAATTAAACATAATGACATTGAAGACAAAGTCTAAAAGAGAGCATCAACAAAAGCTTGAGATACACTAAGAAAAAAATCATGCAAAGAATCCACTATGAATAGCAAAGACCAGACTATGAACAACACCAACGTATCTCTATGATTCATAATAATGTGAAAAATTCTATTAAAAAAAAGTCAGTTTTGCAATTCATGTCCTGATATTAAGAATAAACTCAGATACTATAGTTTCAGTCAAAGAATTTGCACATATGACCCAAATAGTCATTCTATAATACTTTGCCTTCACTTTAATTATCACCCTCATGGAAAAAGATCATAAAAATTCAAGCAAAAATCACAAAAATGGAGCATAGACTCGCGGAAAATGGGAAAGGCGAAGCCTGTGTCGCGGTTCTTGACGAATAGAGGACTGTCAATGTTACCTCCGTCTCCATCCCGCTGCGTCTAGCTCGCCGATGTCGACCCGGAGCTCGTGCTTCTTTTATCTCACTCTTTACGTCGTAGTTCTTGACGAATAGGGAGCCATCGCCGTTCTCTCCACCTTCGTCTCACTGTCTCCATCTTGCCGCCTAGCTCGCGACAGCTCCCTTCGGCGTTAACCACCATCGGTCCACCTCCGACCTTCTTCCAAAACCACTTTCCTTTTAAAAAAAATCCCTAATTCTCTTTTTTCTTTCTTTAATGCTATGTTTGGATAACTTTCATGTGTTTGAGTCATAATGCAAGGAATGTGCTTGATTTGCGAATTCAATGAGCAATTTAATCACTTTTATATCATTAATTAATGGTTTTGTTACCAATAATTATTGCATAAGTTATGTGATTGGTGCGGTTAATATATTTAAGGTAATTAGCACAATCAGTATTCGGTAATCTACTATTCTACTATTATAATATAAATCTGGAAAGGAAAATGGAGTAATTTGTTTGAGTAATAGTAATTCAATAGGTATGAGTTTAAGGAGATTAAATTAGAGTATTAATTGGTCATTTTTAAATTAGAGTATTAATTGGTCATTCTTTATGGAGTATTATAATAGTAGATGCCATTTTTATAATAAATCTGTAGGTAGAGATTTAATAATGTAGAAATTTTATTCCTTTTGAGGTTGGATTGATAAGGAGGATTAGGATTCAAGTTTCATGGAGTTTTTATTTGTATTTGTATTTCTTTTCTTATCTAAAAATTTCCAATTGGCATTCAAAAAAAAGTGGATCCTTCTATCCATTAAAAATGATGGTGGCCACAACATAGAAAATTTATCCCTTCTTGTATATACCATTTCTTATGGGATAATGAGTAGAGTAGTATACAAGAGGAGTAAATAGCTAGCTAGATTAATAGTCGTATTATACAAGGACTACTAGGACAACAAGATTAATAGACTTAAGAGTAGTTAATGTAAGTAAACAAATGGTGCGTGAAAAACTAACAAGGGCATCGATCATAATCAGACGGCGTCATTGATCAAACGTTTATGCCTGTTATAATATTGCTTCTCCATTAAAACTCGGGAAGCTCCCTCCACCGTTCTCCGCCATGTCTGCCACATAATTATCGTGATCAACATCAAAATACAGTCGGTGAGTGATGCTGGATCATCTTATTGTATTTAGGTAAAACTGGGATATATATATATATATATACACACGCACACAGGCGCACTTCGAGTTAAATAACAAACCTTCTGAATGGTGCAGAAGAGAGACTTGTTCCTGATTTCCCTGCCCCGAAGCTGAGACCTCCCGATGCCCAGTTGGCGAAGCAGACCTGACCGCCGACTCGCCGCCCGTTTCCTCTCCACCACCACCAAGCTACTCGCTCCGCCGCTAACGTTCAACAACGGCACCTCCCTTGAATTGGGTCCGCTTCTTTTCCGCCTTTTGGACACCCTAACCAGCTCCCTCCCCACCGGAGCCTGAGCCGGAGCATCGTCGTCATCATCGGCGAACTTTCTGAGCAGCTCGTCTGAGGACTTCTTGTTGATGTGTTGTACTACCTTAGAGGAAGCGTCCATAATTTCGCGAATCAATGTTGTAATCTCCAAGAGCTTTCCAACACCTAAATACGAGGAGCCGTTTTTGTTGCCTTGCTGTAGGATTCTGTGGGAAATGGACCGTTGGAATCCGAATGGTTTGAATAATTAAGGGTTGGCCGAATATAGCCGTTACAAGGAAAAATAATATACTTTACCCTTTTAATTTTCTACTACTTATTTTATTTCTTTCTTATGGGATATATTCCAATTAGGTAGCACCATATAAGGATGTGGCATGTGACCTCTGACCTCCTGTACCAACCTGGTTGGTCATCAAACCAGTCCAAAAAGTAGAATGAAAAAAAATGGAATAACAAAAAAAAAACAGTAAAATTTGAAAATATCAGATAAAGTAAAAAGAACATAATCCTACTGCAACCCATTTGTTTTTTATCCTACCAAAACTTAAAAAAGTGCATGTATGAGAAGCCATTCACGACGGCGGCAACAGGTCTTGTTCAATGTTAGTTTTTCTGAGATTGTAAAGTTCATCCATCTGGATTATGGTCCTGCACGCACTAGCCATTATATTAGGCTTCAACTTATGGGCCATTTGTTCCAGTCCCTACATACTGCATATCCTGCTGATTTCTCCACATAGCACCATAAAGAATACAGGGCAGCACATCACCAAGACTACACCAACCAAACATATTCCAGTGTGTAACAGGTTGTCAGCTGAACTCGGTCTCAAATGTGACAGTGTGGCATTCGAAATCTCTCAGGTTTAGCTGCAAAATGAGTTCATAAGTTTGTAACACCATTTGAACAAATAGGGTCCTTTAGGCAACCATTTGAAGAGAAACAGGGAGATGGGGCATTGCAGCCGCATTCATGCATACACAGATACTGGAGACAGTAAGAGAATATCTTGTGTTTATTTTTGTAATCATGCATCAATTATGTAAATGTGGTCATAGTATCTATCACATAATCATCCGATCTCATTGTTAACTGCCTTAAGAAATATACAGGCTTCTCATTGTAGCATAGCTGTGAGAGTTCATAATGCATCAATATACTCTTATACTGCGAATGTAGCATTTAAGCTTAACTATGTGTGTCACTTGTTCTACAGTATCTCTTTAATTTCTAAGACAAACGACACCTGCGTGTACACATCTTTAAGTTCATATCAACATGCAACAGGCATCCTCTTTCTGTAAGACTTGCCACAAACGAATAGAAAGGAACAGTTGATGTGAAAACGCAATTTTATCACCCAGGAAAGGAAAACTTACCATAACAGCAACACCAGTCTCACAGAACTTGGGAATGCAAATAAGTCTCACCAACTGTCCTGGTCCTGTAATGGTGTATCTTCATTAAGTTTCTGGTACAATAAAATGACTGCAGAAGTAGGCCCCTTTATGTCTCATTGCAATTTCAAAATACCAGTTAAAAAAAAATCACACAAGTTGCTTAAGAAAATCGCAATGGTTTGCTGACATAAAAAGGCTACAGTTTCTCAGAAATTACCTTCCAACAAGCATGTTTTATATTCATCCTGATTACCAGCAAAGTAAACATGTGGACAGCTTTCAATGACAAACGGATCCCTGTCTGTAAAAGGATAACAACCTGGAAAACAGCAACAAATATGTCTGAGCATCTAGTACCTTAAACTATAAAGTTCTCCAAAGAGTTCAAATTTCGGCACGAGGTTAGACCATTACCAAACACCATAATCATTAAATTGTTCCAAGGGACAAGGGTAATGCTACTACAGAACCATCGAAAAGCTAGAACCTTTTAGTGAGTACATAATTTAATCAAACTGGCCCCTCCCGTATAAGAAAATGAATAATCTTGGATTAAACCCATGACACGGGATCCAGGCTTATATTCTACATGCAGCTTGCATTAACAAGAGTACCGATGCACAAATGGCCAAATTACTCTTTGCATGACGCACAATGTAAATTCACGATTTTTATCTTAAATTGAAACTAGCGTTATCTTATCCTGATGATCATGATTCACATTACTTCATATATGTGCTTGATTTCCAACACAAGCACATGAAAGAAATTGCTCGTCACCACCCGTTTTGTTCCAGTTCCCCATCTAAGAACCAATCAAAATGCAGATAAAAGCACCTTATCTAAACCACTTGACAGATCAATGCACACAAACAAATATGACAAGTACCAAGAGTATTGGGTGTTGTTGGTGCTAGATGCCTCCATTTTAAGGTCCTTTCCATAAACTCAAGTTTATCCTTTGCTTCTGAATACTTTGCCAGGTCATCTATGTTCTGACCTGATGTTCCAAGGAACCTGAAAACCATATGAGACATTGTTATCGTAAGTTCACAAAACTCCCAATGGTAATGTGTTTAGCTGTATCCATCTTTTACCTGATACCATCAAGCTCAAAGCAATGAGGATTTGTGCAGGAAGTAAAAGTGTTATAAACTGCTGAGCCTGGAAAAAGGCATCTGTTTAATGGCTGAACAGAAAAGATGTTAGAAACTAAGTAAAAAAATATACTCCTATGTATTAACGTACAAATTGTCTCAGTAGAGAAAGCAAACCTGCTGAGGCAGTGCAAAATTTGCCGGGTCATCAGATCCTGGCATAATATCCAATGGAACACCTGAAGCAACCTAATGATGATATGAAATTAATCAATGATTCAACCACACCTACAACAAAGAAACAAAGCCTAAACTACAAAAGCAACAACCTGGGTCAATGAGATATCCAGCTCTTTTACTGGATTTGAAAGCCTTGACAGGTCCTTAGGTGCCAAATTCTGCGAAGTTTGCAAGTAGTGACCATGGACTGAGGGGTAACATGTGGATATTACGAAATAGACAAGATCACACCTTACACATTACTGTCATTCTTTCCGATTACAATGGTTCAAGGTTTTACTAGCATCACAGTTTAGATATATTGTGTGATTACAATATCCCAGTTTCCATAACTATGAATGTATACAAACATTTAAGTGAAACAGCTTGCTTTAGAAAAACATGGTAAAGATAAAGTGTAGTTTCAAAATACATTACTCGGAATCATTTTCTTCCTCCAAATAAAATAAAGAATAAAAGGGAGGAAAAAGGGTCACTGGCCATATACAATCTGATCATCAATTTTATTTCTAGGGAACCAATGGAAAGTCCTTGAAAGAAGAAATCAAGATAACAGATATTGGCTTATTTGATTTTTTTAAGCCCTTCTATGGTATGCACTATAAGCAAGCGGAAAACTAAAGGATGATACCTGCCCATTGAGAAGCCCCTTTGGAATCTCAACAGAGTTCCCAGCAATGACGATCCGAACAATACCTGCTGCAACTTGTTGCTCCTGCTCAGCATGGTTTAGGTAGATTCAATCAGGTTAAAGCAAGCACAACATAGCTTGAGAGGAAGAACCATTATATACAAATAACCTTCTCATCTCCCAAATGTCCTGTTATGTGATCTACAAGAAGCTGTAACTGGAGAGGGTTGGAATTGCTGGCCCCAACTCTCAGCCCTGATACAAAGAGAACATACTTGTCTTCTTCTGCATGAGCAAGAATTCTTTGTTCAAGTTTTAGTGAATAATGCAACACACGTATCCAGAAATATGCAACAGTGTTTTTTAGATTGAAAAAGGAGCAGATAATGTGCATAGAGAAATATGCATCAGTTGATGCCACTGCAACCTAAGAACCAATCAAATCATTAATGAAAAGGCAGCAGACAATGTGTGCAGAGAACTATTAATTGGTCTTGAAATTTTAGAGCCTGACAATTGAGGGCAGAAAATATCATAGAACAGATGCACTTGATCTGGTTGGAGTTCCAAATAACAAGATGAGAACCCAATATGGAGATATTAAAATGAAAAGGAAGCAGATTTTGCATTATCTTCCAACTACTTAAACATATGTTTCAAACATGCAGCCTCCTACCTAAGTGGGCTCCAGCCCCTAAATAAATTGCTGTGAAAGGGTAAAATTTAGCAATACAATATAGAATGGTGCTATCTTTTATGGAAACTGAAATACTTGATCTAACTGGTCGCTCTATTTGAGGAGGGAGGCCAGCTTCCAGCACTTCTTCAACAATGAAGTCATCTGAACCAGTTTCTTTTCCACGCAGAGCAGCAACCACACCTATAAATTTTCTTCATAAGTGAAATGTATAAACGACTAAAACTTTCCCACCTTCCTCTCCCCATCCTCTATACAACACACACATACACAAGGAAGAAAAGAAGTAAGAACACAAGTCAGAAGAGAATAAGGGGAGCCTGGCATAAAACTCCCACAAGGTGCACGGTCTAGGGAAGGGTTGGACCCATTTCGGTGTACTGTAAACAGTCTTATACACTACATTTCACAGAAGCCTATTTGCACGACAAGAACGGGTCATTTGCAACTTTATATTATTTTTTTATTTTTTGAAAGGCAACTTTATATTGCTAAATGCATTTTTTTGACTGGAGCTGTAAATGAAATGCAAAACAAAAGAATGAACTATTAAAATTATGCAGGTCTAAAGGTAAAAGGAATGGACATGGACATGTAATCGCCCTATCTACTTAAGCTCCCTCACAGCACCATCACTGGAAATTTAACAAAAGAACTGCTAAAAGATAGGACACTGAACTAAGATGCAACATTTCAGTCAATCCTGGAAGTCATGAGGCAACTTCAATTTGAAAACTCTCACACTAGTATTTAGACAACATAGTGACCTGTCACGAATGCTGAAGGAGAAATAATAGCTCCCCCAAGCTTGACTCTTCCACTTTCATCCTCCAAGATCAAGTAATCATCTGGTTGCACAAAATTATGAGGCTTTACCACTGGTGTTGCAGATCTCTGTTAGACAAAAGATGCAACTCATAAAGTTTTCAATTCTCGTACCATCAGCATATGCTACCTTCGACAGAATTCTAAAGAGAAGACGGGGTTTCCTTTTTATAATTTCAACACATAAACAAGCAAAACTACCTCCTTTGAATACTCATCTAGGATGCAAGGTTTGAGTTTCATGTGCTTGTAAAGGGTTCCAATGATGATGCATTCCTTTCCAGTCTCCAGCCCGAGAACTGTACAAACTGCACAGCAAGAGTTCCGATTCCTTATAATATAAACATGGAGATCAAAATTCAAACGTTAACCAAAGTAATTATAAAACTTGATTTACCCAAGTCTGGAACGTTTCCAACCATCTTTAATACATCAAGCTGACACAAAAATCACTTCGAGTAGGACAGATGAGTCAAAAACCCTAAACTTATGCTACCAACTACTGATCCCTTCTAAACAACTGAAAAGACCATAAATCCGTAGACTTCAAATAATATAAGTCTAGAAACGGTAAAAAATAAGTGAATCCAATTAGAAGGAAAATGCTTTCCGGATAACAGAAACTAAAGAATTGGCCGGAAATATAATCTAGAGAAGGAACAAAAAGGAAATATACCAGGAAGGTCAGGTCTCCAGTTAGGAACGAGGGAATGGAGCAAGGCCCTCATCAAGTGAAGGCGAACAAAATAAATTTGACTGTACTGTTGACCTCTGTACATCTCATTTTGAATTTCGAAGCTCTCGTCCTTTCAAAATACAAGAAAACAAACCAAAAGCGTTTCATTATAACAGGATAATTAAGGATTAGGATATAGTGACAAATATTTCAAACCCGAAAACTCACCAAGCGGACATAAGTTGCTTGTTTGCGATGGGGCTTCTGCTGAGAGCCGATCTCCATGGCAGCTATGGCGGGAAAAGAAAAACGGGTCTGGGTGTTCTCACCCGGCTGCCGTTTTGTACTGGATCGGTGACCCAACCTAGTGAATTTTGGAGCGCAAAACTACACTAAATACCACCAAACTTTGGTTTTTGCACCAAATTATTCACTCATTCTTACTCTCTCTCTGTTCCCAAATAAATTGTGTATTTTTTGTACTAAAATTAAAAAATAATGGAAAAGAAAAAAATTGGTCAAAAATGTTCTCAAATAAATTGTGCATTTTTTGTACTAAAATTAAAAAATAATGGAAAAGAAAAAAATTGGTCAAAAATATCCCCAGTTCTAACTTGGAGGATAAAATATTAAAAATTGGAGAAGAAATATTATGGCTAATTAAGTAAAATAACCGAGCTAAAATTTCTAAAATGGGAAATGTACCAATTTTTTTGAACATCCTGAAAAAAAATATGCACAATTTATTTAAAGACGAATTGAGTATTATTTTACCAAACATCACTGAACTTTTAGATTTTTATCGATGAAGCCATTCTAAAATAAGAATGTTCCGTTAAAGGATGTTAATAATGTGGCATGAAAGGGATAACGACTGTAAGTTTGTGTATCTTCATAAATAAATAAAAGGTGACAACTTGGGCGGAAATCTAGCTGATTTGAGCAACGGCAGGGGCTTGTAAAAAGATTATGAATTTAGGATAGAAATATACTTCCACCATTCCAATCAAATTAAAATTGATACGTTTATTTGGATACAAGGATCACGAATATTATCGAGTTGAGAGCAACCGAGAAGGCCATCATATTACATGGATTGTTGGGTTTGTATGTGTATGAGTTTTACATCATTACCTTTATCGCAATGAACCTTATAATATTTGCTTTTCCTAGTCACAATTTTTAATGAATTATTTTCTATCAATGATGGAACAAGTGCTTTTTTCCTTAAAATAAATTGTTAATCTATTAATTTAATATTTTATTCTAATAATTTTCTATCACAAAACTTCATAGTATCACTTTCCAAATGTCAAACTTCTTATTTTTTTAAAAAGAATTGAAAATGGCTAATTTTACCATACGAAATCTCTAAATTTATCATTGAAGTGCATATTTTAAGAGAAATTAAAACATTAACCTCAAAAAATGTACGGTTATATCCACGTAGGGTGTAAATGGGTAAGGCCTTTAAAAGTTAGCTCGAGCTCGAGCTCGAGTTGGAACTTATCGAGTCCATACCTATCGAGTTCGAGCATAAAATAGAGTTCAATAAACGAGTTGAACTTAAGCCCAATGATACTCGGCCCTATCGAGTTTGGATACTTATAGATACCTAGCAAGCTCTTGAATTGTGTTGACTATATTATAATTTATGTTAGGTACAGTAGAATTTTATTAATAGTAATCATTGTGATTAATAAAAAAATATCGATTTAAGTGTTTAAGTTGTATAAACTTTAATGGAATATTATATTTTTATTATTTATTAATTATAATATAGTTTAAAAAGTTTCAAAACGGGCTTTTGAGCTATTCGAGCTATTCGAGCCGAGCTCGAGCTTAACATATGGACTCAAGGAATTCGAGCTCGAGCCAGAGTAGTACCGTACCGATAGGCTAAGGGGCCAAGCTTAAAGGACTCGGGCTCGGCCCGGCCCATTTACACCCCTATATCCACGTAATCGTTCGATAGCACGCCACATGAGTGTTATTTAAGCACATTTCACTACCAACTCGAGAATTAAACGTCTAGTGGTAAACTTACCCCTTAATAATTGTTAATACATTTTCGCTTCAAAATAAACTTTAATAGTAAATTTAGAAATTCCATATATTCCATTGATAAAATTACATTTTTCCTAAAAATTAATGGTTAAAGTACATTTTTAGTCCCTTATCTTTGACGTGTGCCCTATTTTGGTATCGTTTTAATTATTCATCCTATTTCAATCCATTAGCTTTCAATTTTGTCCTAAACGGGGTCATAGGTTAACGCATATATGCTCTCTAGGTTTGCGTCTCGGCGGCACCGCCGCCAACTCTTTTGTGATGAAAATTGGTACTTTTCCGGTGATGAGGCCGGCTTCCCTGCTTCTGCTATTGCTTTGTTTCACATTAAGGTTCACCGCTCGCGCCGCCGCCTTGTTCCTACAGGGCCCTCGAGATTCTCGATCCGATTTACTCCTTCCCAACACACGCTCGGCCAATCTACTAGATTGGTTTGGAGATCGCTTCTCGTTAGCGACTCTCACTACCCCACTCAAATCCGTGCGCGATGCATGCTCCAAAGATTGCCGCCGCGTTGTCATGATTTCCGACGGCTCCATCTCGCTGCTCCAGTAATATTTTGGCAAGTTGATGTTGCAGGTCTTAATGGGTGGGTCCCCTGGTGTGGGGCCCACCTTTTGGAGGATATTCTTACAAATTAATCATTCTTTGTTGAGGGCCTTTTACTCTAATTTTGGTTAGACTCTTCTATATGTTGGAATTTTGGATCTCTGAAATTGGTGAGATTGATATGGCGAGTATCATGGCCTGTAAATTGGTTGTTGGGTGTTATTTTCGATGGTAGTGCAGGAGTTGGAAGAGTTGGATGACGATACGACAGGGAAGAGCAGTGTTGGCTCTCCTTGCCTAGGTCAATGAGGTTTGGTCATCCAAGTAGGGATGGTTCAGAGTCCTTGACTCAAGTATATCGTTAGCGTTATTGGATTCTGGTGGTTTATGGCGAGTTTCGATCTATGTTGGATGTTCTCTTCCGGATTTGTTTACAAGGTCTAGACTTTTTGGAGCCAGCTTGCAGCGGTTTGTTTGGCGGAGGAGGTTGGAAGCCGGTTATTTCTCAGGGTATGTCGGTAGAAATCTGTTTGAAGCTTTGAAGCTATATGAAGAGCACATCACAATTTGGTTGAGCTCCGGCATTCCATTAATCTTCAATTATTTGCCACTACGATGTACTTCCTATCTTTAGTTTTTTTTTTACTATTATTTTGGATTTTTGGTTTTTAAGTTAGTCAGTTTTTTAACCTTAAGTTATATAGCTTTTAGTCATTGTACTGCTCGTTGTTGCAAAGAGCTAGTCATTAGCTTTTCTCAGGGCTCTGTATCTGTTTGTCAGACGTTCTCGGCTCTAGCCGAATGATTTTGAATGTGAGCATTCCCTTTCAAAAATTTTTTTGTCCTGAACAGGTCTTTCCGTTTAACTCATTATTTAATTTTGGGCAATTATGTAAATTTCTATATTTAACATTCCATTTAACCTTAATTTTTATGACAATATACAAGTTAACCCAACTATTTTCTAAAGTTACAAAACCACCCAACTATTTTCTAAAGTTACCTTCCAGGACAGCAAACTCGCGGCCATTTCATATGGGAACGCGTGAGCGAGGAGAGGAATTTGGGAATTCATGCTGTTTTCGAATTGATGGTGGTGGAGGACGGAGAAGAGCATATTTCGAAGGGAGTTGACGGACCACCAAGCTCGATAGAGCGAAGAAGGGAGTTTTGATGCGACGGCGTTGGTGGCCGGAGAATTGTAAGCGAGCAGCCGTGGTGAGTTCGAGTCCAGCCAGAAGAAGGATCTCCGGCTATTCTGGCGCCGGTGCTACCATGAACGTCGTCGCAGAGCTAGGCCAGTGCAGGATTCAAGTCAACTGCGTCTCACCAGTGGGGCTGGCGACATCGATGGCATGAATTTCCTTGGCATCAGCGCGGGGAAGATGGAGGCAGCGGTGCACGCAGCAGGGAACCTCAAAGGGGTGGTGGGCGGAGGACGTGGCCAGCGCTGCGCTCATTTTGGCCGGGGAAGAGGGTACGTACATGAGTGCCCAGAATCTTGTGTTGGATGGTGGGTTCACCCAAATCAATCATTCTTTTGACTTCTTCAATTACCCTCAACAATTTGATTAATCACCAATAATTCTATTTACTTTTAATTAAAAAGAAGATTCCTGCTCCATTTCAACTCTTTTTCAAGCCCTGATTCGTGTGTAGCTGTTGATCACTTTCTTGATTGGTGTATGGATGTTGATCACTCTCTGTTGATCACTTTAATCATTCATCTTCCCATTCATTAGAAAGCAAAGTACTACGTGTTTTACTATTATTAAGTTTACCGATTAGTTTAGTTGGGTTTTGATCCATCATCCGTGGTAGTATTCAAAACCATTTTGATACTTTTTCATCTTCTTTTCGATAATATCAGGAAGAGAGATGCGGGAGGATGATGATGGTGAGGAGGAGGAGGGGCGTATGAAGGGGTGTGGTGGACTTTGAAAGGGGGGGATTTGAGAAGGGTGCGGAATGCGATTTGGCAGTAAATTGGATTCGAGGACTGATTTGGGGAAACTTAATCAAGTTGGACTTAGTTACTGATGATGTTTGTGTAAAGTGGAGAAGATGGTAAAGTGGATGCTAAAAAAAGTTTTGCATGAAATTGATAGATTGTTATAAGTTTAAGGATTTAGTTGTAAATTAAGCAATGGTCTTTTCATACTTAACAAAAAACTGAAAAATTTACAGCATGACCACAATAGAACAAAAAAAACCATAAGTATAGGGTTTAAATAGGACAAATTCATAAAACGAGATCAAAATCGGACACATATAAAATATAAGGGACTAAAAATGTACTTTAACCACAAAATAATATACAAAAGAACACACCTCAAACCAAGATTTTAGATTAAGGGAAGCAATCTCAATGATGAGCAATCTTGGACTAGTGACCTTTCCATCTCATTCGTGTTGTGCGTTTTCCCATGGAATTTGTAAAAAAAATGGATAACAGGAAAAAAATGGATAAAATGCTAGTAATAACCACTAAATCATAGAAATATCATTAAAAGTTACTTCATTCATCCAAAAAAGGTTGTTAACATTACTATATTGGGTTATCCCATTAATGTTGTCAATTTTCTTAACATAGAAACTTTTCACCATCATATTTACCAAATTATACTTACTTATTATACATTTTAAACACTTATTTCCATACACTTTTTTTATATAAAAAGGTAAAAAGATCAACACATTGTTATTCTCCACTTTTCTTAACATTTGTACCCAAACAGATCCTACAACCGTTGTGGGACGAATAAAGTATAATTTAGTGATAAAGGTGTAAATGGGGCGGGTCGAGCTTGAGCCCACTAAGCTCGAGGCCGGCCCCTTAGCTTATCGGTATTACTCAAGCTCGAACTCGAATTCATCGAGCCCAATATGTACTAGACTCAAATTCAACTCAAAGCAAAGCTCGAACAACTATGACGCAACCGCCTCCGTCTCTGCCGCCACCGCCTTCAAGACCATAAATCTCACCACTGGTAGCTGCCACTAGACTCATCGAAGAGAGCATCGGAGTCAAGGCTACATCAATCCTCCGATGATGCATCTGCCATACTTATTAGGTCGGGCCCTTCAAGCCCAAAGAACTCCGCCTTCATCGCTGCAGTACTGTCATCGTCGTTGTCCTCTCGCATTGCCGGTTCCTGTCTCCCATGCGGCAGCGACGGTGATGACTTTCCGTCCTCCGATTCTCCCAATCGATTTCAGAAACAAATCTCTCTTTGTTCTCACATCGGATCCGTGAAGAATAGAACCAACTCCTTACATTTGAAACGTCACCATCGATGAAGATCCATCGCCAAGCCTCCTCTAAATCGAACCTTCAAGCCTACCCCTGCTAAGAATTTTCTTCACCCCAACTTCCAGAAATCTTCCTCTCTTAGCTTCGAATCGAGTCCCTTTCTTCAAATTGATCCCGCTTGGCGGATCGAGTTTGCAGTAGAAAAAGATCGAGCTTCTCCACTCCATCGGAGATCATCGTCAATCGACGGTGTTCTTCTTTACCGGAATTCGTCGAGCTTAGCCTCAAATTCATAATTGAAATCTCGGTCTCCTTGGATTGATCTATGCAACTCCATCTCCGATTCTCATTCCGATTCCGGCCACTCGCTATGCCCAGCCTGATGTGGATAAAAGATATTCCTATGGGTGTGTTCGTTTATGTGATATTAGATATCATGATATTGGTTGGTCAAACTGTCAAACTATCAAATTAACCACTTAATTTTAAAACATTAAGAAAACAGTCATGCTATTGTTAAACTTTCCAATTTCATCACCCCGACTTTTCACCTCTCCCTCTCAACCGTGGCTCCACCTCTGGCAGCATGATCGGCCGCCGCCAACCGGTCCTTCACTTGATTCCCTCGCCCTCCCTTATCCCAGCACGTCCTTGGTCACTCCTCCAACCGCTCCTTTTCCGACATCCTTTGTCGTACCTCCGATGCGCAAAACTAGTGGTTCTACATCCTCCCACAACAATCATGCTGCAGCATCATCTCGATTGGATGACCGTTGCCATCTAGTTGCTTCAGATCTCAACGAGAAGGCCGTGTCCAACTGATTGCTTCGAATTGGAGGGACGGTTGCGATGCTCCAAATCTGAAATACAGAACGGTGCGTTTGGTGAACGAGATTGGATGATAAGTTGGCGGAGATGGGACGACATAAGGGTGAGCCGAGTGACGATGTGAGGGTCGTAGACCGGCTGGCGAAGATGGTGGTTGGGAGGTTTTAGTGTGATTTTAAAATCATGAGCAATTTAGGGACCATTTTGGTAAACTCTAGGAAGTGATCTGTTTACTTTAACATTTGACATTTTCTTTAGACAAAGTCAGGATATCTGATATCGTGATATGGGGGGCAAAAGAATCTGTCCTCAAAAAATTGATGCATTTCTTTTTTTGATGTTGTGGGAGATTTACATTATTACTAGAAAAAATCACTAAATTTTTTTGAAAAAAAATGTATTTCGAAACTAACACATTAATCTATAATCTTCATTTAAAATATTTGATTTTACATATTAAAATGTTAAAGAAATAAAATAATAGATTAAATACTAAAAATGAAATGCACCATTTTTTTGGGGATGAAGGTAGTGCTATTCAATTCTCGATGGTGAGGGCTGAGTGCTAGAGCACAAACCCAGAGATCAGAAAGAGCGAAGAACGGAGATGACACCTCTACCGCTGAACGGAGATGGAGTGCTGGACAAGGGTGGGGCATGGAGTCATGAACCTCAAGCTAACTCCCTAACCCTAGGCTTAAGCTCTTATGTTCTTGTCCAACCAAATCAAAAAATTTGGTCCCTTGATCAATTGGGGTATTAACCAGAGAAGAAAACTGAGAGAGATATGATGAAGATTTGAGTAAGAGAAAGGAAAAAAGTGTAGGGACTTATATGTTTAATTGTTAAAAATTTAATGACCATACTTATAGTAATTACGTAATTATATTATAATTTTATATTATAATTGTGGGGTATTTACGTAAAAGAACAAAGAAAACTGAAAATCTAACGAAAAAACATGACTAAAGGACTTCATTGGGACAAAAATTAAAGCTAAGAGACTTGGATTATGCAAATTCTTAAAATGAGACCTGAATATGACAAACTAGAAAGCTAAGAGACTAAAAGTGGAGTTTATCTTTTCTTTTTCTTTTTTGAATAAAAAACCTAAAATTATCGACAATTAGTTGTATGGTTGAAACTAAAGGTACAAAAACTTCGTATAGTAGTTGAAATTGTAATATATTCAGGTATTTTTTTATTATATTCGCATTGCATTTCATATATTTATACTTCCATTAGAGAAATTATAATAGATATAAACATAATATACAAATAAACAAAGATAGGAATAATTAAGGTTACGTAGGCCTAAACTACAACTGCAAAGAAAGAATATATTGAGAAAAATACATACATTAGAAAAATTTGGTTGTTGACACTTCACATCAAAATTAAAGAACAACTAGTTCTAACCAACGTGCTTCGCACAGAAATTGTGTGGTATGGTAAATATTGATGTATACAACTAAGTTCAGATATAAATTAAACATTAGGAAATATAAATTCTTAAATCTGTCCACGCTAAAACATTGCAAACAGGAAAACACCATCTATAAAGAGTGTGAATAATAGTAGAAGTTCACATGTGTTCTCTAGACAAGTATTAGGGGGCTTCAAACATGATGATAAAAAAAAAATTCATTCACCAAAAAATTACAAAATTCACTTTTAAAATTCACACCTTTCTCAACTATCTCTCAAACATATTTTCTTTTACAAATAGAGGAAGATGTGGGGAATGGGCTCTGTATTTTGTAACAGAGGGACACGTGAGGGGAGGGGGGCTGCAGAGAGACACGTGGCGGGGGGCTGTGGGTGGGGCTGGGGGATGGGGACACGTGGGGTGCTGGTGGGATGGATTACAGTTGTTCGTGAATCACGAATAACTGTGCATATTCGGACCTCCCGTGAATACGGTGAGGTCCGAATTTGTACAGTTAATCACCGAATTTGTGGAGGTGAATTCCAAAAAATTCACCTCCACAACCCAAAGTTTGAAACCCCCTATTATGTGTTGGATACTAAAGCATTGTGAGCACAAAATAACATCAGAATAGTTTACAGAGTTGATACTTGGAGTCGGAATACATGAACACAAAATTATTTATTGATAAGTCCTAGAAAGTTGGGGGGAAGTTACCCGTACATCCTGATAGACGTTGACCAACAACTGGAATCATAAGGGAAGAATCGGATGCTCAAATTGAAATTTTTGCAAAGCTTCTCAATAGTAGTTAGAGCAACATCCTTGGCATTAGGCTTGGCAGTCGGATGGATAGTATCCGCAAACCGTGGATAACCGCCCGTCAGTAACGGTTTTAACCGCGGGTTTGCGGATACGGTTTTTTTGCATCCGTTAATTCGCGATTACGGATTACGAATATGTTGTATTCGCACCGCGGGTCCGCGGTTTACGGATACCCACAAACCGCAAGCCAAGCCCAAAGATTAGTGAGGCCCATTAAGTGAGGCCCAACTGTGGTGTGCCATGCCCATGCGTGAAGCCTGAAGCCCATTAAGTGAAGCGTGTCGGCTAACCGCGGGTTAACCGCTAATCGCGAATACCCGCGGTTCGCGGATACGGATTTTAATTCCTATCCGTGATAGGTGTAACCGCAAACCGCGGATACGAAAAAACCGCGGTTTGCGGTTCGCGGATATGAGCTAACCGCGGATTATCCATCTGATTGCCACCCCTACTTGGCATCATTGACACTTGTGGAGGCGTAGCCATGGACCACTAAAGAACCGAGTGAATGACACATTTCATCAAGGAATACATGAATAGAACATAACTTAAATAGTCCAATGGAAGACTCGGATTTATAAAAGGAAGAAGGGAGTTCAAACACATCACACAATTCATCTAAGATAGTGTGTGGAGGTCCATAGAAATGTCAAACCTGCAACAAAAGAGGAGATACATAAAATATAAAAACAAAAGAATGAATATACAAATAACACGAAATGACACCATATAAAGTAAAAGAGGCAACTGACTAAGGCAGAACAATATGAACTATGCAAGTGGAAAGAACAAAACAACAGGAAAAAATAGAGAATATGCAAATAACGTTGAAATACAACACTAAAAAAGAATAACTATGCAATTGAAAATTTCATTTATATGCACCATTAAAAAAAAAATTGATCGTGCAAGTGTAAGACGTGCTGGAACAACTAATATTGAAAAAAATTGTACAACAATCGAGAGCTTACTTGAATATCATTATTCCACTGCCTTGAGAAATTAGGTTTACTAATATCATTATTCCACTGCCGAAGAGAACAACTAATAATATTGTGCTTCTAAATTCTTGTTTTTTTCGGTTTTTGGGTTTATAATTACATTTCCGAGTTTTTTTATGAATCCGGTTAAATATTCATCCGATTCATAAAGCTTTTTTTTTTTTATTTTAAAAAATGCATTAAGAATTGCATAAAATCGCAGTAAATGAGTTAGTGCGAGCTTATTTACCACGACTTTTAATGCGGCCTTATCCGCGATAAATAGTGTGGCCTTAGTGCGGAATTGGGGCATTAAGGAAGGCTCCAAAACGTAGTGTAAACACCATTCGTAGACATTTATTAAGAGGATAAATTTGACATTTCCATAGTGTGTGTTTTTTCACGTATGTGGTAAATAGACACACACGACGGCAAGGAAGGGAAGCACAAAACCTCGTTAAGGTATTTCACCTTCATTTGTATATATCAAACTATAATTAATCTTGTTTACAATTAAGATACAAATGTTAAACATTAATTGAAGGCAGAGATGGTGACAATATGTGATATGATGCATAGTTTCAGGGTATTTGAAGCAGTTTACTTCTTTTTCCTTTTTTTCTGTGTTTTAATCTGCTTGCAGGTCTATTTGGAAAAAAAAGGTCTATTTGGAAAAATATACATCTAAAGGAAGTTGGAACATATATTCTAGTAACTGCATAATAACCAATCTTATAAAGTAAGTTTGAACTCTAATACTATTGTGCACTAAATACTTGGCATAATAATACTCCATTTCTTTGAGAATCAAATCAAATCAACCATTTCTTTGTGCTGTCCATCCAAGTTAGAGCAGTTTAATAGAAGATTCCAAACAAAATACATCAGGATACAATCCCCATCATTAAAAAGGTATAAAACAAACCTACTTCCTTGCAAGAAAGTGAACATCTCTCATATAAATAAAGAGTGAACTTTTTCCCAAAAGAAAAACCTATCAAAACTATCAACTCCAAAAATGGGGGTAGGGAAGACTGCTCTTGTTTGTTACATGCCAAACGCCCAAAAAACATACTCCAAATATGGCACACATGCCCTTCACAATACAACCAATTGCATTTGACACTAACAACACCATCTTCAAATTGAGATCCGCACAATCCCATAAACTGCTACACTTCATGCTCAGAACGCCACATCCTCTTTGATTCTTGCCAAGATACTTGCAAACTTCATTCAAAAGCAACACCAAAAATAATTCCAAGTAAACACACCAAAACCAAAACTTAGGCAGCCTATAAACCCCCACTTGCCACTTGTATCAAGTTGGCGTGACAACACCTGCACAAACAACATAAACAATCCAACCTAAACTTGATAAAATTACAATAATTAATCCTCTTCCCTTAGTTGCATTAGTCGGCCAGCAAGAGAAACCTGAATTTTACAGCCATCGAAGCTTTATCATCCTTCAAGCCAGCGAAATAAACAATTCTTACAGCTCCACTTACGCCACACACCTACAAAAAAACAGCAGCTCCAAATACCAATCTCAGCAGATATGTTTAACACACTTCCAGTGGCGCCATAGCCTGAGAAGACCATGATTTATGTGCAGCCTCACATCTTACAGAAATCCATAAATGTGAGAAGAATCGATTCCTTTTGTTCCTTGCTAAGCACAAAGCTAATCTTCATCATACATGGAGTTGTTTTTCCGTTATTTCATCTAATCAAACTGTTTGTTTCCTTTTAAGCAATCACTTTGGCACTCTTTACCTTAAAATTATGAACTCAAACACACTGTTTGGTGGGGGATAAAAAAAGAAAAAGAAAAAGGCAACTACACAAATCAAATTTGAAACACAATTTACACCCCTAGCAGAGATCGATAAAAAACAGCACACACCTGATCACCTGTAAAAGGAAAAAACACATTAGATGTAAACAAAACCCTAATAAGTAAACATCTATGAAAGCTCCACCAATGGAGAAGGCGATCCACCACTTGGCAGAGAGGAAAGTGACTGCAAATAAATACGAGATGAAGAAAGAACACATATTGGATGGTGGAAACCCAGGCTAGCTAAGGTATCTGTAGCATTTAACACAAAAATCTGAAAAAAAAAATCAAAGAAATATGAAGCAATGTGCATGAATCTATGTGAGAGAAGCAAAAAATTCTAGTGCGAAGAAAATAAAAATGGAATAATAGATGTTATGTGATAGGGAATAGGGATGCCAGAGAGAGGAGGAAGAGAGAGACGGAGGAAGCGATGGGAAGTGAGAGAATAGGGGTTTCAAACATGGAAGTGAACAAAAGTTTTTAGGTGAAAACCGAGTGAATTGGAGGTGAGTAAGAAAAGTGAAAATATGAGGGTTAAGTTTGAGGCCCCGTGAACTAGAAGTTGCGCACGTGTGAATTCACCACAATTTGAGTTTCCAGCGTCAACTTTCCTTCCTTTGTGCGCAACTCCATTTTGCGCAAAATTCATCTTTCCCTTCATCTCTCTTGCTTCTCTGTCATATCTAAGTTCTTCTTGGGTGAGTTTTGGCCTGTGAACAACTTGTGCGCAAGCTGTGCGCAAGCTCTGCGCCGCGCAGTCTGCACAACCCGTGCGCAAGCTGCTGCGCGCACAAGCTCGCGCAAAACCTCGTACAATTGGTAGGCGATTCGACCGTGTTCAACCGGGAAAGAGATGAATTCGACCTAACCCATCGACAAACACTACGTGGGTGAAACTGGGCTTACCGCGGCCTCCCCCGCGGTAGCGCCGCGGTAGCAACCGAGGGGAGGGCCGCGGTAATTCCCGCGGTAAAATGGGGCGCGGTCATGGTCTTACCGCGCACGAAGCCGCGGTAATACCGCTGCCTTACCGCGTCCCGTGCCGCGTAAATATTTTAAATAATTTAAAAAAACAGTGGATGAATTCGGATGAATATTCATCCGAATTCATCCACAAAACCCAGAAATTCGAAATTCATCTGAAGAAGAAGAATAGAGAAAGAACGAGAAGAAGAAGAAGAAGAAGAAGAAGAAGAAGAAGAAGAAGAAGAAGAAGAAGAAAGAAAGAACAAAGAAGACGAAGAAGAAAGAAAGAACAGAGAAGAAGAAGAAGAAGAAGAAGAAGAAGAAGAAGAAGAAGAAGAAGAAGAAGAAGAAGAAGAAAGAAAGAAAGAAAGAAAGAAGAAGAAGAAGAAGAAGAAGAAGAAGAAGAAGAAGAAGAATGAAAATGAAGAAGAAGAATGAAAATGGAGAAGAAGAAGAAGAATGAAAATGAAGAAGAAGAATGAAAATGAAGATGAAAATGGAGAAGAAGAAGAAGAATGAAAATGAAGAAGAAAACGGGAAGAGAAGAAGAAAGAAGGAAAGAAAGAACAAGTTGGGCAGCTGCCGCAGTCATGCGCACTGCATTACGGTAAACGTGGCCTGGGCCGCCACTTTATCAAGGCTCAACGCTTTACCGAGGCTTACATGTAAAGGCCGCATGCAGAAATGCCTTACCGCGCCTTATGCGCGTAAAAGCCTCTGTGAAATTGGTATCACCTAATTTAGTGAATCACAATCGTATTCAACCTCGACATTTTGGTCGGGCAAAAAAATTTACACCCCTAGCAAAGATCGATAAAAAACAACACACACCTGATCACCTGTAAAAGGAAAAAACGCATTAGATGTAAACAAAACCCTAATAAGAAAACATCTATGAAAGCTTCACCAATGGAGAAGGCGATCCACCACTTGGCAAAGAGGAAAGTGGCTGTAAATAAATACAGGATGAAGAAAGAACACATATTGGATGGTGGAAACCCATGCTAGCTAAGGTATCTGTAGCATCTAACACAAAAATCTGAAAAAAAATCGAAGAAATATGAAGCAATGTGCATGAATCTATGTGAGAGAAGCAAAAAATTCTAGTGAGAGAAAATAAAAATGGAATAATAGATGTTATGTGATAGGGAATAGGGATGCCACAGAGAGGAGGAAGAGAGAGACGGAGGAAGCGATGGGAAGTGAGAGAATAAGAGAGAGAAAGAAACGTGTGTGAGAGAATTAAAAAACTAAAGAAATATTTAATTGTAATAAGGAAGTAGAGATGTAGGTTTAGGATAGGGATGAACATGATAGCAAAATTAGGCCTAGAAAGTGCATGTTAGTGATACAAAAGAGATGATGTAAAAGGGAAAAAAAATATCCACGTGGATTGGTTAAGAGTGATTTGAGCATAGGTAGATATCCTCAAAAAATCATCCATTTACACAAACTTTAGTTTTCTTAAGAAGTTGCACAGTTAGAACAAATGTACTGTTTTATGTTAGTGGAGTAAAAGTCTTTTGAGCTAACAATGGCCAAACCAAAAAATATCGACGGAGGCTATATTGAGAAAAGCATAAGCATGTGCACCGTACACTTTGCACTAGTTGATAATAACTTCTCAGTTGCTGCTGGAGTGAGTAGTTAAGACTTAGAGGTGGGTCAGGTCAGCAGTACTTCACAGCCCTTCCGCTTGGATGGAACAATGCTAAATTTGCTCCGGTAAAAAATCGCGGAGAGCGAAGATATAGAAAGAAATTCTACAGAAGAAGTGTTTTCAGTTTAATCCTCTGCAATGGCCGCGCTACAGGGTTCGGTCTGCTCGATTTCGGCTGTTCGTCGTCCTACGTCGCCGGATTCTTCTACCCGGACTAACTTTCCTTTCGTTCCGCCGATGCGGCGTGACCGGAGGTTTTCGGGCGGAGGGCGAATTGGTTACCGCAGGATGAAAAATTGTAGAGCAATGGTCCAGGAGACCATGCAGGGCGCGCCGGCCACTTATGCAAAGGAGATGGAGCGTCTCTGTGCCAAGGAGTCTCTGCTTCTCGCTGTGAGTGTCTCATTTGGGAATGTTGATGTATTTCGACGGAAATTGGGATTTAATGCTGATTAACTAAGCATTTAGGTTGTTTTAACGAAGAGATTGCAGATGACTGGACTGGATTTGTTTTAACCTTGATTGTTTGTTTTTCTTTACGCTTAAACTTTTCGGTTTCTGTACTCCACACGTGTAGCAGAAAGTTTTCCTGGAATGAGTTATTGACAGCTGCATAATTATATGTTTTAATCTGTGGAGAGAGGAGCTTTCTTCACATAGTAAATGCGCGTGATTATAAAATCTTTGCTATTGTAATCTTGAATCCCCTTCCCTGTCGTGATACCATGATACAAACATATAACATACATAGCTACATAGATGGCCTTGAAAGCCTTGAACCCCAATTTTTTGTGCTAATTTCTTGTACTGATCCTTGTCAGTTCAAGGATTCTGGAGGTTTTGAGGCATTGGTCACAGGGAAGATAACAGAAGTGCAACGGATTGATGTGAATGAGAGAATAACAGGCCTTGAGCGGCTCAATCCAACACCAAGACCTACTACGTAGGTTCCTGGGGCCATGAAGCTCCCCCCCCCCCTTACCGTATTTTTCTTATATTCGAGCAGCTAATTTGTTTAATATAGCCTTCCAGGTCGCCCTTTCTGGAAGGTAGATGGAACTTTGAGTGGTTGGGATCTGGAAGCCCAGCTTTCTTTGCTGCTAAATTAATATTTGAGTAAGTGCATCAAGAGAAATCAAATGGCCTATAATCATGTTTACTTGATTGTGTTCATTATCAATACATTTTATGCTCAAGGAAGATCGTTTTGCTAGGCGTTCACCCCCAACAGTGGCTAATTTGACTACAATGGACGTATTCATTAAAGATGGGTATGCAAAGGTTGCAGCAAACTTGAAGTTTCTAAATTCGGTAATATCTCTCTCTCAATGATGTGAATATAGACTGTCGGTATAAATTGCATTGACTGTTGTCTTGTTACTAGATGCTGATTTAAATATGGATTTTGGGGGGAACGCATGACTCACTTATCTTCCATACTTGTTGGATCAATCTTTGGTGAAATACAGATAGAGATCAAATTTATTCTTTCCAGTAGGTTGTCTGTTGAGGGCCCACTTAGAATGAAAGAAGAGTATGTTGAAGGGATTCTTGAGTCACCGACTATTATTGAAGACACAATGCCTGAACAGATGAAGAGTGCACTTAACCAGGCAGTTACATTGGTGCAGCAACTTCCTGTTTCCATTAGAGATATCGCTGCCAGTGGGTTGCGAGTCCCTTTAAGTGAGTATATATAACTATCTTGAATCATATTTTAAAATATACAGATGTGGTCATGTTGCTTGTAAATTAGAGATCTGTTATACTCCTTATAATCATTAGAAGTGGTGGTAACTATTAAAGATCCAACTGAAGCCTAATCTACTTGAAACATGGTAATCAACTCATCGTTGTTACATTTCTTATTAATCCCATCTTTTCAGTGCCCAGGTGTATGCTTTTAATGAATTTGTGGTAACTGCATTTTGATACCTGTAATACACTCTAGGAATGAAAAATACTCCCTCCGCGCCAAGAAATCTTGTTAACTAGAGGGTAATAAAGTGAATATGCATATAAAATAAAGATAGCTTTTTTGATTGGAAAGGAAAAGTGGGAATAATAAGTTAAATTTTGAGTGAAAAAGTTTTCTAAAAAGGAAATATGTTTATTTACAGAGACAAAAAAATAAAAAATAAAAAAATCCCTCCGTCCCAAATGTGTTCACATTTCCTAAAAGAAATCGTCCCAAGCAAGACGTCCCTTTTCTATTTTTGTTTTATATCTTTCCTCTTTACCCTTTTTAATCTTCCCGTTCCCACCTTGTTAAGCTGCTGCAATCGCTTTTCCATTGCTTTTGCCCTCTTCTTTCGGAAACTCAAGTTGTTGTTGTCTTGCCTATTACTCCATTCCTGCAACCATTTTCTTTTTTCTATGTAATTTCGTGATTAGGTTAGGGGTGATATTGGAAATTCATGTAAAAATAGGCTATTATCTAAGACAACCTTAATCTTCCAAAATGTTAGAAGTGAAAACACGTTGGGGATGTAGGGAGTATCTATTTTTCTAGGACAGGGGGAGTATAATTTTGAGCCTGTCAAATGTGCTTGCACAAATCTGAGAGGTTGGAACTGCTACCACTTTTTTCAATTTCACAGTCTTGAGGCACATAAGGCAAGTCTCGTGAAGTGCATCTACTGTGGTTGAAAGATGTTAAGATTATCAATACCTCTAATTCACATTAGGGGGTTTCAAACCTTGGGGTGGGGGGAAAATTTTCACCGGGTTTGGGGTAAAATCACCGACCAAAATTCATCACCTCACTTTCGGCTCTTCAAACCACACAGCCAGGTGGACGACGAGCCCCACCTGCGACGGGAACCCACCCCCACTCCTCTCCTTGCCTGCCTGCTTAAGCAGCCACGCAAGGAGGAGAGGAGTGGGGGTGAGAACCCAATTTTTTCGTTCGCAGTTGTGGTCGTGGGGTAGCGCCGTGACTCACGTCCCTCTCGAATTTCATCTTTCACGTTCACGCTTCCCGTATTCACCAAGAGGTCCGAATTTCGGGAGTGAAAACCGGAGACACTCACCGATGAAAATTCACCTCCAAAATACAAGGTTTGAACCCCCCTATTGTGCATTGAACCATGTATATCTTGTATAAAATCTCTTTCCTAAAATCATGGAATGTGTAGCTAAAGTTGGATGACGTGCATACATTTTAGTCTACAAGGCTTGTGTTATCAGAAGGATATGTATATCCAAAATTGCATGGAGAGGGAAATGGTAATTGTAGATTTCTCATAGGAATTTTATGCTATGCTTTTCATTTTGTGCTAGAAAGAAAAAAACTTTTAAGTATGAATTGAGTATTTCTTCAAATTATTTGTTTCATAAATTTTTTGTGGCTTTTTTGTAACCGACTCTTGTAGTATCTATAACTGTGACCCTGCAGTCCTGAAATCTTGGACTTTGCTACTGTTTGAGGGTCCAAATTGTTGCAAAATTATTATGAACGAAGATCCTGAGCATTTTAATTTGCAGAACCATATCTTTCGTTGGCTTTTTAAATGGTGTGATTCTGTCTTGATTCATGTTCTTGCTGTAGCTTGTGGTGTTCAGGACATTTATCCATTGGAAAGAGAAAAGCTACAAAGCTGCTTTAGAGTGGAAGGGAGTTGAGAGATTAGAAATTGGATACTACTAATATTATATAGAATGCCAACATTGTTTTTCCTATCTGTGTATAACATATGCGTAATGATTTGGTCTGCTTCCTTTACTTTTCTAGAATCCGTGTTTTGCTTCCTAAGTTGCCTGCAGATTCCGCTTAGTAAGTGAGGGTAAAGAAATATGTAAAGATGTTACTCTTGGATATAATAACATACTTCCATGAAAAAAAGAAGATATAATTAACATACATTAACGCTTCCCTGTTAAATTTCTATTACATCAGTCTAAGCTGCCCTCTTTTTTTTTGCTTCAAGGTGGAACATCACAGAGGCTCTTTATGATTTCATATCTTGATGAAGAGATCCTTGTAAGTTCATGTATAGTAGCTGTATGTTATTTATTTTGGCTTTTATGAGAATCATTGTTTTCTGGGGCCTTATTCAAACTGTTGAAAAATGGAAGCAACCAGTAGTTCGTGTTATGTCAGAGTGTTTAGCTTGAGCAAGCCGTTGAATGATTTATTTCCAGAAAGATAAATTTGTATGCAGAGCATAATCTTCAGGGTGTGGATTTGGTATGACATTGAATGAATTTAGTCCTGCAGCACATTCATGGTCCTATTCTATGTAGCTGGATGATCATATTATATGCTGTTTAATTAATAGTACTATAGTAAATAGATCATATGTAGGTAGAGTAACATAAAAATTGGCTTGGTGCAGATATTACGGGACACCGCTGGAGTGCCTGAGGTTCTTACTCGATTGGATGCGCCAGTTACGCCGGTGGTCGAAGCCGAGTATGAGAGCTAACTAACTAAGGTCTTCACTTTGGCTGTGTAAAAAGGCTTAAACCAGTGTTCAATTTCGGCAAATGAAATAAATCCTATTTCCCCCCCCTTTTTTTACTTCTTTTTTGAGTCCCAATATTCCTGGGGGTGATGGTATAGTAAGTACTTTTCCTTGCGATTCCCTCTTCTTCTTGGGTATCCCGGATTGTACATTGAGAAGGTAGTCAGAATTAATCATCTATTTCGAACCATATCACCGACGCTATAATGTACTCAAAGGCTAATGAATGTTACAGTTATTGGACTTCTCTCACCATTAATTGTTGTTTTTTCCCCTTGTTTTGACCTTTCAATTAATTAATCGGAAGTTGTTGGACGGGAATGGGAAATGCGTGGGCTTTTTAAAAAGTAGAAAAGTGTAATTAGGTCAAATCTCGATAGGAGTATTCAGGGCCAGCCAGCATGGAGGTAGGCCCCGAGTGCAGCTGTCTAGGGCCGGCCTTTAAAGGGGTTTAAATCCGAAAATATATGTTATATACTCCTCCGTCCCAAAATTATCAAACACTTTTCTTATCGTCCCTAAATTATCAAACACTTTCCTTTTTAAGTAAACTTTTGTACATGAATTTACTCAATTATCCTCATCACTCTCTTTCATCTACCAAATCAACTCAAAATCGGCCCACCTAATATAAAAATAATGGGATAATAATATAATAATAATAATAATAATTTCAACTTTGTGCTATTGATGACATGATAAGGGAAAGAGAAAATATTAAAGTTTTTAATTCATTTATGATTTCCATGGTCTTTTAAAAGAGTTTAAGCATCCAAAAGATAACGGGTAAAGTTAAATTATCTCATGTTTTAACTTTTTGTCTTAATAGAAGTCTTTTCAATTATTGTTCATGATCATTATTATGATTATGTTTTAATTTTTTGTACTAATAAAATCTTTTTCAAGTTTTTTTCTTCATTCATGATCATTTTTACAGTTATTTGACCATTTTACCCTTACACCACGAGCTTGTGATTCGTGCCCTTCAACTGCGATTCGCGCCCTTCGGGAGGTGATCGCCACCCTGGGCAAGAAATTCACGACCCTGGGCTCGCGATTCGCAGCCCTAGTCTGGCGATTCGCCGCCCTAGGCTGCGGATCTTCCACCTAGGCTTGCGTTTCGTGGCTAATATGGTGTTCTTGGGCATTGCGACGAAGGTTGTTGGTGGCCAGCGAGGTTCCGATGGTGGTGGATAGGAGGTGGTGAGATAAAGTAGAGAGAAAATGTTTAGGGTAGAATTGTAAGTATTTATAAAAGTTTTGGTAGCATTTTAGGGTTTATAAAAAATGAGGATAAAATTGAAAGTTTGTTCAAACGTTAGGATGATTTTATATTTTACAAATTGTTTAAAAGGGCAATAGTTTAAAAATTAAGGGCAAAAATATCAAATAGGACTGTGGGTGAAGAAAAAACATGAAAACGGGACTTTAATGGTACAAAAAAATAAATCAGAACCCTAGTGGTATGATAATTAAAGTTACAGGATTATGGGTGCATTTTACCCAAAAGATAACAAAAAACTAGAGATATTGAGAAAATATAAACGCAAGTGAATAGAAATATTCCAACCACCCAAGTAAAGAACTATGCCACCACAAAATGATAACAGGCCAAAGTGGGAGTTGACTAGCAGGTTCTTCCAACGTGCCTTTTGACTTGAAATAGATTTTCTTCTACAACATTCTTAGAAGAGCTTGAGACTACCGACCTCATTCACCAAAAACCAATTGAGTGGGCTATTCAGAGCATATTCCCTGCAAGAAAATTCGGGAAGAGCAACATAGCAGAACATCACACCAGCAGAAAAATCATCTCATACCAACATAAAGATCCCGTAATCTTGTACCCCATAGTCCTTTTTGAAAGTGGAATGGATGAGGCGAACTTTAGACCCCATCCACTCTAGTAGCAGCCTCTCACTGGTCCAGGCAGGGCGAGCCCCTGCTCAGCCCTGCCGTACCATCGACCAATTCCTTCTGCTTGTCCTTCGCCATACCAAGGCGAGCCTTCTTCATTCTACGAGCCGCACCTACATCCCACCCACGTAGACTCCCTCTCTTCCCCCTGTTTTTTGTCCATATTCTTAGCCACGAGCAACCCACAAAGCGCCACTCCCAACCATAAGGTGCATGTCATGACGCTCCGCCCGAGGACGGCTCGAAAGGAGCCGCATCACAGTAGGAGCATGCCTCATCGACGACAGCCCATGAAAACGTCTGGATCCAAACAACCAAGGGTTTTGGAAAGATCCACGTCGGAATGTCCTTGCCAGCAGAGGACGCTGATGAAGTCCACCCTACGAACGCAACTCCTATCTCTTAAGGAACATAGACTCCTACAAACACAACTCCTGCCTCCCGTGGAACATGGACTCTTGCAAATGCAACACCTGCCTCTCGTAGAACATGGACTCCTGCAACACAAAACCTGCCTCTCGTAGAACATGGACTCCTGCTGATGTCCGAACATCGCAACTTCCTCCCAACGGAACATGGACACCCAACGCTCAAGACAATGACCTTCGCAACATTGTCGAACATGCAACTTCTTCCACCACCTCCTTGGCCGAACATGCGAGAGTTTCAGATGGCCCCATACAGAGGTTGGCCAAACATGGCCATGTCCTGGCCGAGCATGGCCATGTCCAAGCCAAACATGGCCATGGCTTGTCGGAACATAGCCCTGTTCTGGCCGAACATGGTCCCCTCTCTCCCGAACGTAGCCTACCTCCAAGGTTAAACATGCACCTAGGAAGAAACATTCTCTTGAAGGACTTGAAGGGGCAATGACTCGCGCAAGAGGCAAGAAGACCAAGGAAGCGCTGGAGTCCACCATATGAGCACATGGCAACTTAGTAGAACATGGGAAGTGAAGAGCCTAACTTCTACACTTGGCCGAACTCCATGTTCCTCCCTTATCCGAAGATGCTCTAACAGAACTCTCGTGCTTCTCATTGTTCGTCATCAACACCGAAGCCTTCGAAACCTCTTTTGGGTCGGACTTCTAGGCCAAGCCACCAGGCCCAACTAGAATACTTAGACGCCAAATTATGATTATCTTAGGAGATTTTTTTTTATTTTAAGTACTTTTCTTATTTCCTGCTTTACCCCTCATTTGATCTAATCGAATGGTTAATTATGTGATCAAGGCCGAAGGCTCCTCACTTTATTCTCATAACTCATATGATATTGATAATACAATTTTGAGAGGTATTCTTCAACTAGGGTTCTCATTCGATTTTCATCTCCAATTCTTGAGCACTTTTTGAGTGATTCAAGTCTGATATATCCAAGGAAGTCATCTCTTTAGGCGTGTGGCTTTGGATCCATCATACATTCCTGGAATTATCACTTGGAACGCTAACCACAAAGGTTAGGGGTTCAAGAGGTCGAAAACTTGTTCGTCCCTTCAAGATCGATCAACAAGCTCCTAAAAGTAGATAAACGGATCTAAGGGCTACATCAGACACTGGCCACCAGCACCACCCCGAGGAGTTGAGGCGAGCTGGCCATCATCTGGTTTGGGGAACTCCAATCTTTCCAACCCAGTCATCCCCTGAAGCCGAGAAGGAAGTGCCAGCCCTCACAGGACTTGAGGTCGAGCGTCAACGGCGGACGATGGCGAAGAGGACCACCAACGTGATACCACCGCTCTACCTGAAAGCCTGAGATTGGCGATCAACAAAACAAACATGCAAAACAGAGCAATCAATTCCAATGAAGAGACCAGATCTACATCCGATAGCAAACAATCCGACATCTGATGCGGCAAAAGGGAGCCAGCGGCGGCAACGCCTGAAAACGCAGGGAACCCTAGCGCTCATACTAATGGTCTCAAGAAAGTGTATGTTTGGTCTTTCAACCCCTCTTCCCTCAATCTCATTCAATTATTTTTTTCCATTTTCAACTAAACCTATAATTAATTCAGATGGAAAATATCAATTTCCCCCAAAAATTTCAACAGTCACTTGCAATTTTTGTTTACTTTCCCGATTTTACATCAACGAGAAAAAAATCATCTACAATCTATTATAGAGCCACAAATCCAATTTGAATGAGCATCAATTAATTCAAGGTTTGAAGCAAGCAATGGATTATTCTATCATGTGTTATTGCTCTTTTTTTGTTTATCTTTATATATTATGTTTATCTTTGTATATTATGTTTATCTTTTTTATAAGGAGATTGTTAGATGATTGACAACGTTGATAGGTTGAAGAAAAAATATTCTATTTTTATATGAATTCTTATTTTTAAAAAATGTTATTGACGTAATTTATTAAAATGTCTATTTTTTTTAATAACATTTCTATTTTTTCTTTATGAAATTATATTTTAAAAAATTTATAGGTGGAGCCCTATTTTTTTTTTATCTGGTGTCCATAGAATGTCATGAACGACACTGAGAGTATTTATTATTAATGACAATGAATTGATATGAAGCATGCTTAGAGCATCTCCAAGAGCTTCATTATTTTCTTGATATGCACACTTTTGGAGAATTTTGGGCCTTCTCCAAATTTTGGAGAGCTTATTCAAATCTATTTTTTAAAAAAACCTCTATCCTCCCTTCTCTTTTTTGGCTACTTATTATTCCTTTAAACACTCATCTTTCAACTCTCTTATCTTTCCAAATAATTATTTAATTATTACTCAAATATATATATATATATATAATATTTTATTATTGTAATAAATATATAGTTCTTCAAAATATGAAAGTTGTTGGAGTTTAAGCAAATTGTGTTGGAGAATATGACTTTTACTTTCCAATTTTGAAAAAAATTCTGGGAAAACTGTTATAGATGCATGTTAAGTAGTCGGCAACTGCGCGCGGGTAACCAACTGTCTTAGTTACATCTTTTTTTGAACCCGAAATGTTAACTGAAAAAATCTTATGACAATTCAACAAATAATAACTAAAAAAAAACTCAATTTTATGCAAATAAAATGGAGTATATTTTTTATTTTTAAGCTCTTTAAGTACCGGTACCCACAATCACTAATTGTGTACCTTAGAATTTCCACCATGCTGCCCTCGTTTGTCAGTATTACAAATCGATTAACGCTGTGTGTGTCAATATCCAAGTATTCAGCATCAATTACAACTTGGCAGAGGCTATAAACTTCGATTATCAACGTTGACTTACTATGTGGGAACAGCACAAGTCAATCACCAACCCTGAATTTCTTTTAGGAAAAGCAAACGTTTTTTTGTGAGTCTTTTTATTTATCTTATGTGTGGAAAAACATCTTCTAAATATAATACTAATTAACTAACTCAATTAAGAAACTTAATAAATTATAAAAGATTAAAATACCCTTCATAGAGATTTATTAAGAGGATAAACTTGACATTTCTATTTCTATGGTATATGTTTTTCCAAATCTGGTGAAATAGACACGCACCTTTTCTGTTGTTTGTAGAATTTTTTTTCCAACTACTTAAACTAATAGCGCCCAAAATTAGTTGATGTGTTAGCGTATTAAAATAAACGCTCTTGGTTCATTAGGGGGAAAAATTAGGGAGCATTTTTTTGCCAACAAATTTGTTATCTAGTAACTATAATTTGAGCTTGGCTCACGTTAAGAACCTATAGATACTAAGAAGGAAGGAAGAATACGTCGCTCACCTTGTCGCCGTGTTTCTTGGTGACGAAACCAGAGTCGTCAAAGCTTCACGGATCTGTCCTTCCTTCCGTGAGCCAAGCTCAAATTATAGTTACTCGATAACAAATTATAGTTACTCGTTAAGAACCTATAGATACTATACTTCTGTGAGCTTCACCGAAGTTCAACATAATCTTCTTTCTTTCTCGCAAAATCAACAAAATCAGCAACAAATTCCACTTGCCCTGTTCTTTCGGCAAAAATAACCGCCAGTCTCGGTGCATTTGTTTGACTGCCCAAAATGATGTACTTCGACACCACAATGATGCATTCTCGATGCACTATGATGCGCTTGCGTAACAACATGATGAACTCGTTTTAATGACTTAATGATGCATTTTGTTCTATAGCCCACAGTAATGCGTTTGATTACCACAATGGTGCATTCATGATGCATAATGATGTTCTCCTGTAACAACATGATGTACTCGTCTTGATGACTTAATGATACACTCGTTTTCTTCAGCCTTTTTAAATGAAGCGCTTGGTGACTAGAACGATACTCTAGGTTTCAAGTATGACGCGCTACCTTACAACACTACGTAGTTAATACCATTTTAACTGAGGCTTAGGCCGCATTAAGCGAGGATTGCAGTAAATTTTGTGTTATTGTCGAAATAAAGGCTTAATGCGGTCTTTAATGCGATTTTGGCTGCATTAAGGCCTTTATTAGGGTTCCTACTCTCATTTTTCCATCAGTCGCAGATCTATTCTTCTTCTCTTCTTCCTATTTTCTCTCCATCTTCTTCTTCATTATTTCCTTCCCTTCATCTTCTCCTTCAAATTCTTCTTCTTCTTTCTCCTTTGTTATTTGTCTCTCATTCATCTGCAGCATGCATATCTTCTCCTCCTCTCCTCCTCTTCATCTTCTTTCTCTTTATTCTTCTTCCTCTATTATTCCTTCTTTCTTCTTTCTTTCTTTCTTTCTCATTCTTTGTTTCTCATTTTTTTTCTTTGTTGCAATCGAATCTCTAAGGTGAGGGTTACTCTTTTTTTAGGTTTTTTCTGTACTTTTATTCATTACTATCATTAATTTCTCATTTTTTTCATTTCATTCTCGCAGATTGATGGACGGTGGTGGTGGATGGTGGCGGTGGTGGACAGTGTCGAGGAAACAGTGGTGGACGGGAGTGATTATAGTAACGTTTCTAGGATTTTTGTTGAAGGTGGATGAACAATCTGGGTTTAGCTGAATTCACCTAGTTTTTTTTAAATGGTGTAATGCGGCTTGAGCCGCGCTAAGCCGCACTAAAACTGCGACAACACAACAGTTTTTTTATTTTCTTAAAAGCTCTCGCCTCTTAGCTTATAAAGATAAGCTACCGCGGGCTTATTTATCATGGCTTATAACGCGGCCGTTGCCACGGTAAATACCTTGACTCAACCGCGGATAAGTCGCATTAGGGCTCTTCCCAACTATGTAGTGCAAACATGATGCACTCGTTCTGATAACTTAATAGTGCACTCATTTTCTTCAACCTTCCAAAATGATGCATTTGATGACCACTACGATGCACTCCTGTTGCACTATGATGTTCTCCCATACAAATATAATGCACTCGTTCTGATGACTTAATGTTGCACTAGTTTTCTTTAACCTTTCAAAATGACGTGCTTGGTGACGAGAGTCATACTTTCCCTTTCCTTTATGATGTTCTCCCTTATAAACACGACGCACTTTTTTCCACTAATGATGTAATCCATGTCATACATGATGCACTTCATCTCCTGGATGATGAACTCAGATAAAGCACTCCATCCTCCAAATTAAATGATACCCTCCTTGCATCAAATGATGCACTCCATGCATGTAATGATGCTTTTGTGGTGCAATGTGATGCTTATTTCGCTGAAATTTATCTTCTTCCATCTACTTCAGCTCATATTCTTCCAATTCATTATTAATTGACATGAATTGGCATTATTAACTTAATTATGATTGCTTTGAGCATTATTTGTATGTAATTCGTGGTTACATCATTTTTATAAATGAGTGCATCATGATGAGTCGAAGGCATATCATTAAGATATGTAGGCGCATCATAATTATGTCATGTGTAGCAGGTTGCAGTCCCGGGTCGTGAGATATGAATCGCGTCGTTAAGCTGACAAAATGGTTGGGAATGGAGGGACGGTGGCTGGGGAAGCGATTAGCTGCTTCGGCACGTTCGATTGCGGCCTTGGTTGGCGGATTTCGTCAGATCGGATGTCGGGTTGTCCGAATGAATCTGCTACAAATGTTGATCTTCGATGATTATTGGAACGGTGAGACCAGGTCATTGCAGCACACACACACTTTGACGATACCGCGATGATCATCATATTGATAAGGGGCTGAATGTTAGTTTTTTTCTAGAAAGCTTCCTCTTGGAACTAGTGAGACCAGGTCATGGCAACACACACACACACTTTGACGATATACTATCAACTAAGTCTATAAATGAGGGAGGGTATTAATGCGAGTGTTCTTTTTTTCTTTTCTTTTCTTTTTTTGAAAAGGCAACTAAATAATTGAATTAAAATGGCTTGGATTGTGTTGTTTGCATGACCTTTTTATAATTAATTTGGTGAATTATTTGAAAATTGATGTGATGTTTGTAAGAGGAAAATATGGAAGGGGAGTGGTGATTTGATGGTTTGTTATTTGATGAAGAATAGACCTCAACTTTAAGAATGAGGAGAAAAGAAAACCATGGAACAGGAGTAATAATATTCGTACAGGAGGGTGGAAGGGTGATTAACTGCTATTGCCAATAACACCTAAATTAAGGATGATGGAAATAATTTGACGTAGAACGTATTACGTCCCATTTAATAATTTATTGGAGTGTAAATTAAATAATTAGATCCACATTAATTAACGTGTGTTCGCTGCAACTCGATCGCGTCATAAGTATCATCACCGTCACCAATCTCGTTCATACTTATGATCAGGTTTAATTAAGCAACGAAGATTTTCAGCTTTAATCAAATGATGAGACCTTCGCGCGGCTTGCTTGCTGGATAAAATTAATTAATCATTCATTAGTATATTTAATACTACCGCATGCATAAAAAAGTCTTGCAAGAAAAAGAAATTAAAGTATGTAAAAACAATTTTCAAAATTATATATACTAATAATACAGGAGGGTAATTCGCATGTTCATGTTTGGTCTGCCAAACCAAAACCACAATATTTCACGCAAGCTGATGATCGATTACCATACTAGTAGATGAGACAAAAGTCACTGCACGTCCAAAAGCAAACAACAAATTAAAACCCCAAAACCTTTTTAATCAATAATTAAATTAAATAGAATATTCATCATCATGATCTTCATCATCATCATCAAAATTAATCAAACAGCTATAATTAACATATACTAAATCTAAAGTCATAAAATCAAGTCAACATCCGCTCTCATAATTACTGGAAAATCAGAAGCTAGAGAAAAAGAAAAATGAATTACTAGCTAGACACATGAAGGAAGCTACGATAATTGGAAATGAAGTAGAACAGTACGTAAATAAAAAAGTTTAATTAGAGAGTTGATGATGATGAGCTAGCTTGTTAATTCAAACGAACCCGCCATGCAAATTATAATTAGCCGCCTGCCCATGATCCAAATTCTGGAGAAACGAGAATTCATCATGATCACCCAACTCTTGGATCAATCCGTCGAAATCTCCGAACGCGTTCAGGTAACTCTGATGATGATCACCGCCGTAATTGTGGACATAATTACGGTCAACCCACATAACCTCATCTTCTTCGTAATCATCTCCTTCTTCCTTAATCACGCCCTCTTCTCTCCCACGCCTGAATTCCACTAACCTGTTGATCCGAGCAGCCGGAGTCTCGCCGGCGACGGATATGATATCTTCCGGCGCCCTTTTGGCGGCTCTGGGTCTCTTGTTCTTCCGGCGAGCCCTGTCGCGAGCAGTGGGTTTTCCGGTGAGTCTCTGTACCAGTTCCCGGAAGTTGGCGACGTCGGTCTTGATGATCTCCGGCGCGAAGATGTGGATGATTCGGACTTTGGGCTTGGATTTGGATATGGCCCGGGATCTGTTGTGGAAGCTTAAGCTGGGCGAAGAGTGCTGTGGGGAAGAAGAAGCAGGAGGAGTAGCAATGCAGGTTCGGTGTTCGACGAAATTCTCCATGATGATGAAGCAGGGCGGACGGAGAATTGGTATATTTGTACGTGCGGCTTGTGTTGTGTTGTGCGTCTCTGTGCGCTGCACAAAAAGTGCAAATGGAGGGCTACCAATTATATATAGCAGGAAGGATGAGACATAGAGTACAGATGCTGAGGAAGATTGATAATAATAATAATAATAATAATAATAATAAAAGAAGAAGAAGAAGATTGATTAACTTATAAAGCTAATTAATTAGGTGAATTAAGATTTAATTAGCCATGGAAGAAATAGAAGCTGCAGCCCATGTTGATTTTGTTTTATAGAAGCTGGGAAGACAAGCCGACTAAAGGGTTTTATTTTATTTTTAAAAAATGAAGTCAATAGGTAACAGAGCTGATGCATATTTCGTCCCAATTGCAATCGCACCCCGATTGCATGTTTCGTAAATTGGACCCACGTTTGTTTGTGTACGTACAGTTTTGTTCATTTTGGAGCTGGCTAGTAACAAATTTAACTACCCTTTTGCTCCTTTTAATTGTCATATTTTACATTTTGAGAAGTTACTGGATTCACATTTATTTTTAAGAAATTTTATTTGTATGCAATATTATACTATTATTATTTTTTTTCCATTAATTTATCACATTTTCGAATAAATTATATTCTCTTCCCATCAAATATTCTACAAAATCTTCAATTATTTGAATTCTCAGTTTGATCTTTTCTAGAAATTGACCTGAGTAATGATAGGATGTAGCCACGTACCTTCTTTCATAATACCCAACCGCATCAAATACTTAGATTTTTGTCTGTTTTAAATTAAGAGGGAAACATTCATTCATGTTTTCTCCAACAAACATATACCGTATGTCTTAAGATAATTGATAATTAAGAAAAGGTACGTAATAAACAGTCGCGATCGAGCTAGCTAGTAACAAAATAATAATGCGTTAATACAAAGATTAATTGTTCAAGAGAAAGGATAGAAAAATGGTACCACAAGTCGACAAGTTGATAATATATATACTATATATATTGAGGAAGACATGAAATGATATTTTACTGATTTTGGGAAATACTAGCTAGTATCTCTAATTAGGGATACGTGATCACGAGTCCGCGTAGTAAGTAGGAAGGGAGCATGCAGAGTCAGCACTATATATATATATATATATCATGGCTTGCATACACCACGCCCGTACAAATCCGCGTTACAATGTTACATTACCCTTGCGGTTAGCCTTTTATATCTATATGGACTATATTTTACACCAAACCGGGTTGAAGAAAAACCTCCAACTGGTGAATGTGCCATGGTGTTAATGGTTGTTATCACCACTGCTTATTACGGTATTGTCATTAATTACGAGAATGATAATTCCGTAATTATTAGTGATGACATCTAACTACCACTAATAACATGACACGTATACATGTTGAAAGATTTTCTTTTAACATAGGGGAGAATAATATTTTTCCTATCTACATATATATACCACAATTTCAGAATAATATCTAGTCTTTTAGAAAAAAAAACATACCCTTGTTTTCTTTTTATCATTTTCTTCCAATTATTTGGCCACTTATATAAATTCATTGAATATATGGTACTCCCTTCGTACTCAAATAATTACACCATTTAATTTTCATATTTCAGGATTCAATGTTTGATTAATATTTACTAATAAATAGTGAAAAAAATTCCCCCAAAAAATAAATTGATAAAAGATATGTGCAAATTATGATATACACACAAATTGTTTAATTGTACGTCTAATATGAAAAATTATAGGTTAAATATCGTAAAATAGCTAAAATAAATGCTGCATTGTGAACAAGACATTAAGAGTGTGTTCACCAAACTTTTTCCCCAAAAATTTCCTACTTTTTCAATTTTCAACATATAAAACATCCTTAAATCTATCAAACGATCATTTTATTCTCAAATTTTTCTACTCGCATACATCTTATCCATCAATAAAATACGCATTCCCAAATTTTACAAAACAAATTTCTCACTCTCGAATGAACACACCCTAAGACACAGAAAATACACATTTATGCTGAAGTTGATTAGTGAAACCAAAGTGTATATTCTTCTCCAACAAGGAATGAATATGCTTTTGATGTGCACGTGAAGATGAAGAATGGATGGGATGGCATGGCACGGGAGTGAGAAAAGTGAAAATAGGAGGGTTAAGTTTGAGGCCCCGTGAACTAGAAGTTGCGCACGTGTGAATTCACCACAATTCATCTTTTTGCGCAACTCCTTTTTGCGCAAAATTCATCTTTCCCTTCATCTCTTTTGCTTCTCTGTCATATCTAAGTTCTTCTTGGGTGAGTTTTGGCCTGTGCACAACCTCGTGCGCAAGTCAAGGCCACAAGTCTGTGCACAACCTGCGCAAGCTCTGCAAGCACAAGTTCTGTACAACTCAAAGAAGTCATGCAAGCACAAGTCTGCACAACTGCAGACAACTGTGCGCAAGATCGTGCCAAGACAAGCTCGCACAACCTCGTGCGCAAGCTCGCCGCGCACAAGCTCGCGCACAACCTGTACAATTGGTAGGCGATTCGACCGTGTTCAATCGAAAGAGATGAATTCGACCTAACCCATCGACAAATTCGACCGTATTCAACCGGGAAGAGATGAATTCGGGAGATATGGCGCTACACACCTCGTACAATTTGTAGGAAGACGACGAAGAAGAGATGACGACGACGACGAGAGCGGCGAAGTGCGAGAGGTGAACAAGGGGTGAAGAGTGGTGAACAAGGGCGTTCACTTTCGTGCAAATCACCGGAGGTCCGCGCAAGCGAGGTGAACTCACCTCGCTTGTTCACGTGGATAAAAAGGGAGTGAACAAGCCGTTGTTCGCGTGTTTTCGTTTATGTTTGAAGCCCCTAATATGCTTTTGATGTGCACGTGAAGATGAAGAATGGATGGGATGGCATGGCACGGGGAGAGTGAAGTGCAAAGTGGTTCGTCGGCATTAGCGTCACAAACATGCACACGAGCCTCGTGCCGTCTGGGCCGGCCCGTCTCATATCTCATTCTTCCCTCTGGCTGCCACGTGGCCAATATTGGCCTGTTGCAATGCAAAGGCTTCGGTGCAAAAAACTCGCTTAATTAGGTCGAAAAATGTAATTTAACCATCATTTTCATCGGCCCAAATTTAATACTCAACTTCAATTCGAGTTGCAATTTCAATACTCCACCGTTAATTTTAACTTTATCCGTTATCTTAATTATAAATTAACCTCTACACTTTAAATTTCGTACTTCTAACACCCTAAATTTTATTTATTTATAAAAACACCATCTTCTTCACCGTCGCTGGACCACCAATGCTCTAGTCGCACTGTGACATTCACATTCAGGCCGTGTCATTTGAGCTCGCTACGACGTTCAGGCTGATCACTCAAGAGGCAAGTTGCGTTGCCCAGGCCAAGAGCGAGCGAACAATGCCCGAGAGTTAATGTTAGGGTTCTCTTGAGTTTTGTGTCTGTTTGAGTTGGGGACTTGCGTTTCCAGCGGCTATGGTTTCAGCTTTGAGCAATGGAGATGTTGAGAGGTGGCAAATCTGAGCAAAATCGGCCTCTATAAGTTGCATAGTTGACGAATTTAGGCGTGCAACTTGTTCAACATACTTCCCAACTTAGAAGACTTGAATGGTTTGTCTAGCTCTAATTCTTCAAGTTGTTTTTTGATGGTGACCAGAATCGCAATGGTCATTGTGATCTTCCACTGGATCAGTAGATTTTGAAGTCGAAAAGGATGGAATCGATGAGCGCGGAGAGGAAAAACTATTATTGAGAGAGAGAGAGAGAGAGATGATATCGTCATCGGAGTGGGTCTCCGATGAATTGATGAATTCCCATTAGGAGAGATCATCTTCGGTGAATATGGCTTCATACGCGAAGGATTCATCCATTGATGAAACGAAGATGGACAACAAATTTTTCTCCATCTCTAGTTTCTGCTACTTGATAAAATCGGGAGAAAGTTGGTAATTGGGTATGGGGTGAAAAAATGGGAATTTTGCGATTTTGGTTGGTGACATAATTAAGAGCATGGTAATTGGGTATGAGGGTGAAAAAATGTGAATTCATATGAAGAAGATGGTGTTTTATAAATAAATAAAAGGATGTAGGTTGAAACCTATTAGGGCGGCGGAAAAACAAACAAAGCCAATATATGGTGGTAAATGTGTACGGGCCGCAATTGACAAGTCAAAAACGTGCTCTTTGGTCACAGCTGGGTCCGATAATCCGGGAACATAATGGAACGGTATGCTTGATGGGAGACTTCAATGTTGTAAGGCGGGTGGCGGATTTCAACACCTTCATCCGAGATAATGATCTTCAAGATATAAAGCAAGGAGGACGCAGATTTACATGGGTCAGCTATGATGGTTTGAGGATGAGTAAATTGGATAGATTTCTGGTGAACAGTTCATTTTTAGAAGAATGGCCGGATGTTGCGACTGTTGTTGGAGACAGGATTTTCTCAGATCACTTTCCGATTCTATTGAAGGCCGGATTTGCAGATTTTGGGCCAGCACCATTCAGATTCTTTGACAAGTGGCTTTCAGTGGAGGGGTTTGGGGATTTTGTCAGATCAGAGTGGGAGCAGCTACAGCCGACAGGGGAGGCAGATGTTGTGCTAAAGGAAAAGTTGAAGGGTCTTAAGCAGAAGATAAAAGTTTGGAGTAGGAGTCTCCCGACAGGGGCAGAAGGAACAATAGAAAATCTAAAAAGAGACTTTATCCTACTGGAAAAGAAAGCGGAAGAGGAGGATCTAAGTACAGAAGAATGGAGTCAGTGGAAAGAAGCAAAGTTGCGGTACTTCAAGGAACAGAGAATCGCATCAATTGATCTAAAGCAGAAATCAAGAGTGAAGTGGGCAGTTGAAGGGGATGAAAACAACAAATTCTTTCACGCGACAGTAAGAGGAAGAAGGAACAAAAATTCTCTCAGGGGGCTTTTAATCAATGGAATATGGGTAGAAGACCCGGCGACGATCAAAGGGGCAGTTCTGGAGTACTTCAGAAAGTCGTTCAATGAACCGGTTCTGGAGAGACCAGTGTTTACGAGTCACAGGTTCAAAAAGCTAAAGGATGAGCAGATCGACTCTCTTGAAGCGCCTTTCACAGAGGACGAAATTAAAAGGGCAGTGTGGTTATGTGGTAATGACAAAGCGCCTGGGCCGGACGGTTTCAACTTTCATTTTATTAAGGCAAACTGGGAAGTGATTAAGGCGGAAGTGATAGCGGCTGTCCAGAAATTTGAAGCCACATGCCAGTTTGGAAGAGGGTGTAACTCTTCTTTCATTGTGTTGATTCCTAAGGTGAATGACCCGCTGACCATCTCAAATTATCGCCCAATAAGTCTCATTGGTTGCTTTTATAAGATTGTGGCGAAATTGTTAGCCGAAAGATTAAAGGGAGTGATAGAGGGTCAGATCAAAGAAACACAATCAACATTCATTGAAGGGAGACAGATTACAGACGGGATCATGGTAGTTAACGAAGCAATTTCTTGGGTCAAAAGTGTTATGACCCATCCTTACCGACCGTGTCATAACAAGAAGTGATTTAAGAAAGAAATGACTAAACTGATAAATTAGGTAAAATATTGGACTTGACTGAAAAATTGAAGAATTTCAAACATTGAAAATTGAGATTTGCAAAAGGAAAGATAAGGGACTAAATTGAACTTTTAGAAAGCTCTTTATTACTGAAAGTGACTAAACTGTAAATTGGTAAAGGAGATTATGAAGACTTGGGACCTAATTGATTTTACTACAAGTGGGGTTCGTTAGAACAATTAAAGGGAGAATGATGGCCAGATCGAATTTATGGAGATCAGAAGGGGATTCTATGCAAACTTCATTAAAGATTGGTAGTCTTTTAATTAAATTGGTTTTTTAACTCCTTAAAGCAGAGGAAGGTAGCGTGATCAGCATCAGACTCAACTCGTCCTTCTTTCTTCGTGCCTTCCGGAGGCGAGCTTGGAGAGAACTTCACCATCTTTTCTACTCTTCCACTGATTTCATCAAATCCATGGAGAAACCTCTCTCCCTTGGTGATTTCGGCCTTCTTGTGTCAAGAAGAAAGTGTTTTCTCCACCATAGCTACAAGGATTGAAGTGAAAACGAGAAGAAACCCTAACCTCCATTCGGCCAAATCGGAAGCAAGAGGCTTATCTTGAGGGATTATCGACTACTCTCCCTCTTATATGGAGTTAAAGTTTGAGGTAAGGCACTAGCCGAGTCAGAGAGAAGAAACATTTGTTTTTCCTGGCGGGGGTGCACTCCACACCCCTGTAAGTTCTTGAACCTTCTCTTCCATTTAATTCTTCCTTCTTATGTTACTATCTTTTGCATTTCCTTTTAATTTGATTAAATTCTCACACCCCTCAATATAACTTGAAGGGAACCTGACACTGCTTAAGGACTAGAAGGAGGATCTGGAGAGGAGGCTTAGGAGCTGGAGAGCTGCAAGAAGCCGAGGAGACTTGAAGACTAGCGAGGAACCACTACGGTTTTATCTATTTGTATTTTAATTTTCTTTCGTTTACTTTATAACACACTTACTTTAAACCTTTGGACTTCTGTACAAGGACATTGAAATTTTATTTTGATTTATTTAGCTAAAATTTTAATATAGTTTTAAAAACTCAACTTGTTTAAAAACCAAAGATCTTGGGAGTTATGGACTCCGAAAAAAGGTTCATAACAAAAAGAGAAAAACGTCGAATACTACTCCTAAAAGTTGATTTTGCGAAGGCATATGATAGTATCAGTTGGCGCTTTCTAGACTCCGTCATGGAACAAATGAACTTTGGGACCAAATGGAGGGGATGGATAGATGGGTGTCTAAAGTCCGCAAGGGTGTCTATTCTAGTCAATGGTAGCCCAACAGCAGAATGTAGTGTGGAGAGAGGGCTGCGCCAGGGTGATCCACTGTCACCGTTCCTTTTCATCATAGCAGCTGAAGCTTTGAACCTGATGATGGAGGAAGCGGTCAGTCAGGGTGTGTTTCGACCGATCAAGATAGGTAATGATAGGATGGTGTTATCACATCTCCAGTTCGCTGATGACGCTGTCTTTTGTGGAGAATGGTCTGGGGAAAATGTAAGATCCTTGATGGCATTGCTCAGGTGTTTCGAGATGGCATCGGGTCTCAAAATAAACTTGGAAAAGAGTAGGGTGTTTCGGGTGGGAGTCAATATGGAAGAAGTTTCTAGAGTGGCCCGTTCAGTGGGTTGTTCTACAGCGTCCCTCCCGTTTATTTACCTCAGCATGTCGGTCGGTTCGAATATGAGTCGAATAAAACTTTGGGACCCAGTAGTAGAGAAAGTGGAATAAAGACTTTCGAAATGGAAGGTCAACTCATTGTCAATTGGTGGAAGACTAACTCTGATGAATTCGGTTCTTGGAAGTTTACCCTTTTATCACTTTTCGGTGTTCCGTGCTCCGATTGGCGTGGTGAGTAAAATCGAGAAAATCAGAAATAAATTCTTTTGTGGTGCTACGGGAGAGGGTAGAAAGCTGATCTGGGCTAGGTTGGAATGATTGTATGGAGATAGGGAAGTGGGTGGGCTGAGAGTGGGTAGCTTAAGGGGCAAGAACTTAGGTCTACTAGGGAAATGGAAGTGGAGGTGGCTAAGGGAACCAGATAGACTTTGGAGTAGAATGGTGGCTAGAATTTATGGGGGGTGTCAGGCTCTCTCTCTGGGAGTTCATACAGGGGGTGGAGCGTGTGGACGGATATCCTAAAGGCGGATTTTGAGGTGGAGAGCATGGGGGATGGGTTCAAAACGGGTTCAAGAGAGTGGTGGGCATGGGTAATGGCACACTTTTTTGGGAGGATGAGTGGGTTTGTGGTGGTGTGCTAAAAAGTAGATTCGCACGTCTGTACGAGCTAGATGAGAATAAAAGAAGTAGGGTCGAAGAGAAGGTTAGCTGGGATGTAAAGGATTGGAGATGGTGGTGGAGTTGGAGGAGGCCGTTGAGGGGTAGGGTGGAGGGAGAGTTTCAACAACTAATATGTCTTCTTCAGGAATTTTCACCAAAGGACACCCCGGACAACTGGCGGTGGGACCTTGCGAAGGACGGTATGTACTCATTTCAATGCCTTTCTAAGATGATCGAAGACAAGCTTGCAATGGGCCATGACATTCCAACGCGATGATGCAACAAAGTCCCGAAGAAAGTCAACTTGTTCATTTGGCGAGCAAGCCGAAACTATATCCCGGTGCTTGATTAGCTACGGCAATGAGGAATGGATGTGGTTTCAGATCTATGCCCGCTTTGTTCTAATGTAGTAGAAACTACAGATCACGCCTTGCTTCGATGCCCCCACATCCTCCCGGTCTGGCAAGCAGTTGCAGCATGGTGTAGCACACGTGTCACTGGTGTAATGGATTTTCAAGATGTTTTGGGGGAAACCTTTACCTCTCCAGTTCTCCAAAATGTCACTTAGGTTTGGCAAGGCATTGTCTACGTCACGGAGTGGTCGGTGTGGAAAGCAAGAAACAACTTGGTTATGCAGAATCTACAGTGGCGAGCTCCCAGTATCCTCACAAATGTTCAGGTACTCCCAGTATCCTCCCAGTATCTTAGCAGGTGTCGGAAGCTAAAGATCTCCTGGACGGATTGGTTACTCGCCCCTATATTGAGAGCCTCAAAGGTTCTTGGATGAGCTTCCTAGCTGCTGCCCGTTTTCCGGGATCCTTTGTGTATCTGTGTTTCCATGAACCTACTTTGCTCTTTTAGTGTGCGGTATGTTGTTCGAGCGTGATGCTAACTTCATGTTCGGAAGTGCAGCAGATTCATGAGATAGAGGCGTTGACATACAATCTTGTTGGTGTCTGAGATGTAGACAGTCCTAGTATGTCTATGCTTGCCAAATCTTGTTGGTGTCTCTGCCTGTTCCATTTTTCTTTGTAAGTCTGTCGTTTGCAGTTGTTGGTTTAGTGTGCGGTATGTGGCTTGTTTTTCCTCTTCTCGTGGGACCCACATAGCATGAGGGTTGACATGTTTTTATTTTTTCACATTATTAATTCTAATAATATATCTTGCTGTTCAAAAAAGTATAAAATTTAAAGTATAGTGATTAATTTATAATTAAAATAGCGGGTAAAGTTAAAATTGACGGTGGAGAACTAAAATTGCATCTCGAATTAAAGTTGGGTATTAAATTTGGGCCGATGAAAATGATGGTGATTAAATTGCATTTTGGGACCTAATTAAGTGGGTTTTTTGCACCCGAAACCCATTGCAAATCTTTGATTCCAATTTTCCCTCAATCAAACCAGATTCCTGATCCTGATGGCAGGGCAGGCAGGCAGCCCTTCAACTCCTTATAACTGATCAAATCAGTGATTCAATACTACTCTTTCGTTCAATCCACTCCACAACGTTTAAATTGAGTGACGCTCCCAAATGCATCAAGCGTTATGTCCGCCAGTGCCGTCTTGGATCCCCAAATTTTCCAAACTTATCAAGCAAGCCTTTTTCCAATTCCAGAGAGATCGCAAATGGGAAACGAAAAACTGAAAATCCTTTGGAAAATTAGGCGAAAATAGTCGAAGAAAGAGACATCTGCTGTTGAAGCAAGGCCGTCACAGTTTTCCGGAACAACGAGTTTCTAGTTCACCATAAATTTGTGCACATATGGAACTTTCAGGATGTCACAACAGAGTACCAGGAAAACAGCGGGGACCTGACATGATTAAAGTCCGCAACACAACATGAGATAAATGAAGGACTGGTCTCTCGGCCCCTAACGTGAAATACAAAGTTATTTCTCCAAGGACAAGTACAACGGACCAAACAAAAACCTATAACACAAGACTAATTCGACTCACCTTTTCGGACGAGCTGACTCACTAAGAAAAGTAACAATTTCGCAATTCGCGATTCAGAATCAGTTTCTATACCAGAAGACACCTTTACTCTGGTAACCGCCATCTTCATCCTGCTCCACATAGATGCACTCCTTTGCCTCCCTCCAAAGTGCCTTGTACACCGGGGTTCCATCAAACTGATAGTACTCACCCAGAATCGGCTTTATCGCCTTCGTAGCCTCCATGGCGTTGTAATGTGGCATGGTTGAGAACAAATGGTGAGCTACATGAGTATCCGTGATGTGGTGGAACACCTTGTTCAGAATCCCATAATCTCTGTCCACGGTTGCCAGAGCTCCTCTAAACCAATCCCACTCCGAGGAATCATAATGGGGCAATGATGGATGCGTGTGCTGCAAGTATGTGATGGTCACCAGAAAAGCGTTCACCACCAACAAAGGTCCTCCATAGACGCATATAACCCAAGCAAGGCCTTCCGCTAGAGCAAGACGGCAGAGCCCGTAAGTGACAGCAAGAATACCAACATCAGAGATGTAGATTTGCATCCGTTCACGGTCATTGTAGATTGGGCCGTAAGGATCAAAGTGGCAAGCAAACCGTTCATAAGGTCTGCCTGAGACATTGAATGCCAGGTACAAAGGCCAGCCAAGGGTAAGTGTGATGGTGATGGAGAGGAACCTACCAAGGGGATTGTTAAAATATTTGGCCCACCAGCGTATGTTAGTTTTCTGCTTGGGAACAAACACTTCATCTCTGTCAAGGGAACCTGTGTTGGAATGGTGGCGGCGATGACTGTACTTCCATGAGAAGTAGGGAACAAGGAGACAAGAATGGAGTATAAGCCCAACAGTGTCGTCAAGCCACTGATAGTCACTAAAGGCATGATGGCCACACTCATGTGCTATAACCCACACACCAGTGAGCACACAGCCTTGAACTGCCCCGTAAACTAGCCAAGCTACAACAGATAGAGGTGCGGGAAGAAGCTGGATGTAGTTTGTAGCACAATAATATAGGAAAAGGGCTATGCTAAGATCATAAACAATATAGGAGAAAGAGCGGATAACAGAGCGCTGGAAACAGTGAGGTGGAATAGCTTTCTTGACCTGACTGAGTGTGAACGGTGGCTTTGAGTGAGGTACTCGTTTCAGGGGTCTAACTTCCACCTTCGATGTTCCCGGTGGAACAGACATTCTGCCACCTGCCCCCATTCTTAAAATCTGCGAAGGTACAACATATGAACATTCAAGTCAAAATCACATGTACTCCAATAAGAGCTAACTAAACGAGTAAGGGAACACAGTGAGTGGAAGAGTAACAAAAATATGCATCAAATCAATCTACAGAGAAGGCGGCTCTCTAATGCCTTAAATAATACAGACATCAATCATGCTAACCATTTGAGATTTCTATGCCAACATCCAAAGGCTAAGATTCTGTGCTAAAATTTTGTATGGATTTGCCTAGGAATATAAATTGGAACCTTTTAGGCTTGACTACTTTACAGAAGGAATCAATCAAGAATGTAGGGTTGGCTTCAATGTGCAAGTTGGCTGTAACTAAGGTGTTGTTCTTGGCCCGTAATCAACATATGATGCAAGAGAGCTGACAGACCAATTTGTATTGATAAAATAAGTTAAGGTATCATAAATACATGTAGACTTGTCTAAGAGCTGAACAAAAAACAGACAAGCTTAAAGAGAAAGTGAGAGGCATATTGAGAGCAGCCATTCAACCTTAAAAGTCAAATTAAAGTTGGAAAGCCTCCAGCTACTTGCCTAAACTAGCAGTGTATCTGGCCAAAACAAGAGCAATAGGGTGCAATGTACAAACTGTGGTGGATAGATTCATTAACAGCGTCATTGACTAAAATTCTTATGATTGGACCTAATGAGAAATTTGCAAACAAAAAGAAAGCTGTTCATGGGCTCTGATTACATCCACAAACCACTGGTAAACGCAGACCCCGTTGGTTTGAATTTAAACACTAGAAAGGAATCAGCTAAATCCTTGAAAGAAAAATCATCCGAAGTTAAGGAATCAGCTAAAAGGTTCTAGGGAGTGGGTGAGATGCAATTAAGGAAGGGTTGCTAAGGGCATGCATGCTGCGAACATTGCTTCCAAGCTTGTGCAGCAAAACCATAGTCTGGGGTAAGAAATATAAATATACAGTTCATACATGAACGAAGCTGGAAAATTCGAAGTAAAAAATTAAAGTAAAAGAAGTCATCATATTGTAAAGGAAATGGGCTGTCAAATCTCAATCAATCAAGGGCTAACGTTGCCGGTTCACAACAGATGACAAGCAAAGTAGTTGCCGTCAATGTTTCCGGTAGAAGCCGTGAGAAGCGTGCTATTTTACTGGTTTATGAGTCCGATTCTGATATGACTACGGCTTACTACCCATGATGATTACACTCTTGAATCCAAACTCTAAAAAACCCTAAAAATCTCGCTCTGCTCTGCCGTACAAGAGCAAAACTGCTGCTGTCAACAATCTTTTTGTTCAAGAGTAAAAAGAATCTAAACTAATATCCGGTTTTTCCAATTAACATCAGTAAAAAAAACAAAATTACATTGCACTTCGGAAAGAATTAAAAGCAAGCTGCCAAAGTGGTAAGTACATAATTTTCACCGTTATTTTTGCGTTTCCAACTCCAATTTGCTATCAGCTACTACTAAACAATTGGATGCAATTTGCGGAAAGGACAAAGGAATAGATAAAGCGAGAAATAGATCTGACGCTTAAACTCCCCTCCAAATGTGGGGTAGGTAGGTACATATAATACTAATGTATAGTGAGTCCTGAGCCCCACAGGAACGAGACAAGTATGCACAGACAGAAACAGCAGATCTTAGACCAAGTAGAGTAGAGTAGTGACCAACTTGCGGAAAAGTTGGAGATAGTACTCCTTATTTGGGTTGGGTAGCGGCGTAAGCGTAACTGTCGGCCACGAGGAGGAGAAGAAGAAGAAGAAGAAGAAGAGCATTTTGTTTGAGTGGAGTGGACCATCTCAACTGGGCCGGACTTCCCCTATGATCCAATAATTCCCAAAACCCAGACTCGCTGGTATTCAATTCATTCCCCTCCCTTTCATATGCAACGCAAGACTGTCTTTCTTGCCGTTAGGGGAAAGGTGCATCCATCCTCCTCAGCACAACACGCTGCATGCCTGGCAGTAGATATTGGACGGCAAATGTCCGGAGAGCAGGTTGTTATATGATTAGAATAATGCAGAAATGTTGATTCTCGTCCGGATCAGTCGCAGAGGGAGGGAGGGAGTCATGGCAGCAGATCGTTGGGAGAGAGAATATCGGCGCCAGAAGAGATCGAAACAGAAAATTCATTCAAGTTTCATGATCAGATCCTAAATGCAGCGAAATAAGAAAGAAACAGAAGGCCAGATCCGACCACCTATGAGAAGGAAGAACTTGGATACAAGTGACGGACAAACTAGTAGTATTAGGATCTACGGCGCTAAACGATCTTAATCGAATTCAAACTCCATAGAAAATCGAAATGCGATTCTTGTGAAGAAGAAGAACAGAAGAGAAGAGAGAGATCGGGGAAAGGAAAAGATGATTACCTGATTCCGCGGTGCTGGACGGCCCCTAGTCTCCGGCCGGCAGCTCCTTCCTTCCTTCCTCCGTGGGCTTGGCTTGCCTTTGGGTTTTGGAGGCTGGGGGGTAAAGGCAGGGCAGGAGTGCAGGGTTTTTAAGCTGCCTGCTGAGTGCCTCTTGTCTTGGTCTTGGCTTGGGTTTCCCTCCCTCCCTCGCTCTCACTGGGGGACCCACCACCTGTGCAACATGTCCTATGCCGACCTTTGTTTTTCATTCCCCCTCCTCTTCTTCTTTTTATTTTTACTAAACTCTGGATTCCACGTGGCGTCCACTTATTCGATCACTCTCTTCCGATAGATCGTGGCCGCCCGTTTCGCCCTCTACCTCATCTTTTTCCCCAATCCAAAATATCTTACGGTCGGTCACGTGAGATAGATCCCGTTTCTCTTAGACCAATGGAAGCCCACGTACGTACTTTCACAACTTGGAATTCACAGGTTACACTTTTTATTTGACGGGCCTCCCATGGGCTTCTAATCGAATCAGTTGCTTCGATTGCACATTAATCCCCGACTTTTTTCGATTGTTGTATGCTGGTCCCAACCCTAATTAAAATTCTAATTTTTAATGTGATCCTATTTTTAAGTTAATTATCTTTCCACAAATTTTTTGCCGTTAAAATGGACGGTTGAGGTGAAATGACATTTTACCCTTAGTTAATTACTTCAATACACTCAGTGTTTTTAAATTTAATCAATTCTACCACGAGTTTCCAAAACTTACACTAAGTGGTTTAACTGGAAACCTATGAAACTAAGTTACCTAAATAGTATAAGGAATAAAGAAAAGGGCTGAAATTGTAGTTTACCCAAAAGAAATCAATTCTTCTTCAACGCGTGCTTGCAGCAGACGGCGGAGGAGACGGCGGCCGGCGGAGGAGTTGTATTTCCCGTCGGCGCCAACAACCACTCCCATTAGGTCCGTCTCATCTCCAGGATCCCGAATCTACCTTTTGTTTCACCCGACTGACGCTGGAAACGGGCAAATCCGGCGAAAAACCGCCGCGCATTTTGACGTTTAACTGCTTCGATCCGTCTTTCCGTCAACATTCGGCCGTTCCCACCACCACCATTGGAATCACCGTCCGACGCTCCACCATCAAGACCTAAGTCCGCCGCGGAAAGTCACCGGACACGGGCGGCCGCCGGACGCCGCCGCCGAACCCAGATTCCGGCGACCTGTGAGGAAAACGAAGAAGAAGAAGCTGACTTCTGTCTTTCGGAAAAATTACAACTTTGGTCCTTTTCCCTTTACTCTCAGCTTTGTGTCACTTAAACCCCTTTATTTATCCATAGTTTCATTCAAGTCACTGTTTCAAGTTTGAAAATGTGTAAATTTTGAAAATGTTGGGGTAGAATTGATTAAATTTAAAATTTTGGGGTGTATTTTAACATTTATTTAAGGGCAAAATCGTCATTTACTCTCTTCCGTCCAATTAAATCTTACGGTAGGTCTTAAAGAAGGAAGGGATCACATCAAGAAAACTTAGACCAATGGAAGCCCACGTACGTACTTTCACAACTTGGAATTCACAGGTTACACTTTTTATTTGACGGGCCTCCCATGGGCTTCTAATCGAATCAGTTGCTTCGATTGCACATTAATCCCCGACTTTTTTCGATTGTTGTATGCTGGTCCCAACCCTAATTAAAATTCTAATTTTTCAATTCTCCTCAGAGAACTCAAGTTACATAAAGCCATAACTACTGATTCGATCTGTCTTTTAATTGCTGAAAATATTTACTAATACAGAAAATGCAACTATGTAAACCAGGGAGCAATCAAATCCAGTGAAAATCCTTGCATGTGCAAGCAAGTGGTTAAGCCAGATCAATTATAGTATTTGTACATAACTACAAGCGGTTGCCTGAAAACTACAAGCTGTCCTTGTTTGATTGGGCCACGCATTTGGACAAGTGGTGTCACGCGTCAGCTCGTGAGGAGAAAACATGGCCAGCTTGCTACCTTGTCTAACACGTGGCGCCTTCCTGCTCGCATATATAACCTCAACCGTCATTAAGAAGATAAATGCTTCTAACAATAAATAATACTACACCTGTAAGAGATTAGATAGAGGAAGAGAAAAATGCAGACAGTTAAGGAGACGGCAGCTAATATCTCGGCTTCTGCTCAATCTGGGTTGGAGAAGACGAAAGCAACTGTTGAAGAAAAGGTACTTATTTTTCTATAACACTCAACTCAAAAACGTCGTTTTCCGAATCATGCATGCATGCATCGATTGAAATTTTATTTTGCATGCAGGTGGAAAAAATGAGCACCAGGGATCCAATGCAGAAGGAAATGGCGACGCAGAAGAAGGAAGGGAGGATCCAGGGGGCAGAGATGAAGAAACAGGAGGCGCGTGAGCACAACGCGGCGTCGAAGCAGACTGGTGGTGACGGCGGCTACTCCTCGTTTGGCACGGCGCCATACACCAGTACTGGAGGCACCGGCACGCACTCCCTCCCCACCGTTGGGGGGCAGCCTACAGGCGGGCACCAGATGCCGGCTTTACCTGGCCATGGAACCGGCAGCCCTGCCGGGCAGGTGGTGGAGGGCACGGCCAAGGCTCACCCGATTGGGGGGACTGGTCACGCCTATGGTACCGGCGGCCGTTCTTATACTAGCTAGACCCCAGATCTAAATGAAGGATTAATCATCTCTTCAAGAAATTAATCCCATAATTAACAGTAGCTGCATGCATGTGTTAATTTCACTTGTAGTTGATGTTACCGGATTGATCGCGTGCTTGTTTTCATCTTAATTTCGGCCAATTGCAGATTAGCTAGCTAGTTTATTTTCTCTGTTTGGCTGCAGTACAAGAAATAAACGTATGGTTATATATGTTGAGCGAAATTCACAGCTCCAGCGTCTATGATATTAGTGTACATATAGGTATGTATGACTTGAGCCGTTCTTATAAGTTCACTTATATTTGTGGTGGCAGTCGAGTTTTCATGGTGAACTTGGGCCGAGATGGTTTGCCGGCACCGCAGTCGAGTTTTCATGGTGAACTTGGCCGAGATGGTTCGTCGGAGGCCGGCGGTGACAATGATAGTGGTTGGATTGGTGGTTGGAGCGGCGTACGATGGTTAGAACATTGGATCGAAGCGGTTAAACTGGAGGTTTTTAGCCAATTTTTTTGCTCCACGAGGTTTTTAGCCCGCTTTGTAGCGGAAGACGAACGGTTGGCTTCGCCTGGACACCTGGACACGCGGGAGATGATGGTGGTGGTTGTTTCTCCACTGTTCCAGTGGCTTTGTAGCGGAAGACAGACGGTTGGCTTCGCCTGGACACACCGGTCCAGATGACGGTGGTGGTTGACTTGACCACCTCCGTCGATCGACGACGGTCCGCCCGCCATAAACAGACGTTTTTAATTAAAACATATTGAATTGAAGCGGTTAAACTTGAAATCGTGGTGGAGGTTTTTGGCCAATTTCTCTGCTCCACGAGGTTTTTAGCCAATTTCTCCGCTCCACGAGGTTTTTAGCCGGTTTTGGAAGACGGACGGTTAGCTTCGTCTGGACATGTCGGAGATGATGGTGGTGGTTGTTTCTCCGCTGTTCCGGTGGCTTTGTAGCGGAAGACAGACGGTTGGCTTCGCCTGGACACGCCGGAGATGATAGTGGTGGTTGACTCGACCACCTCCGTCGACCGTCGCACGACGGTCCGCCCGCCCCTCAAAACGTCTTTCGGTGACACAAAGGAACCACTTAAATATAAAATTTTGATAAAATCAAATCTTTTTTTTTAGTAGGGGTAAAAAAATACCAATAGATAAATTTTGGTGGCAAATTTAGACGTTTTCCCAAAAAGATTTGAGAAACTTAAGAATTTGAAAAATGGTCCAAATTTAGAAAAGATTACATATTTTATTCTTCATTCGATTGAAAAATGCTCCAAATTACTGTTGAACAAAAAAATACTCAAAATTCTTAAAAAATATGCATATCAAGAAAAGAAAAAAAGGTTGGAAGACGACCATATGCGCTTGAAAAGTCCTCTCCGAATTAGTAGTCAATTTCCATACTAATTTCATACTCCAAACGAGGCCAGCACTGATAACCACCGAAGTTCTACCAAATTGCTATCCATCACTCTTAAGAACAAACAAAATACAAGAAAGGCAGAGGAAAATCTAACCACTAGAAAGCGAAACTGCAAGTAGTAATCAAATAAAGAAGAGTGCAGGAAAAGAAAGAAACTAAGATTGATTTCCCGAAGCATGGCACAACATCTAATAAGCAAGGCTCACAAATACAGATCTGCACCCACGACCTACCATGAATCATCATAAGCCCTCCCCTCCCTGCGTTCAAACAACAGTCTTCCGCAACTCTGCAGCACCATGGGCAAAGTGACATCTATCACCAAAAGTACAATTCCCCTTGGAGAAGTTCTCGCATAACTTCGTCTTAAAGTTGCTTCCCGGCTGATGCTGATGCTGATGCTGATGTCCTGGCCCTCCCGGTCCACTAGATGCTTTAGCTGGAGCTGAAACTGGGCCAATGTTAACAATCAGTTGTCTCACCATTGCACTTGCTTGGCTAATCTGCTCTAATGATCCTTCAAGCTCGATGTTTCTCAAGTTGGGATCAGAATCATGCTCTCGAATCGAAAGCTTTGCCCCAGTTTGACGGCTGATTTGCTTCGAGTTCACACCACCCTTTCCAATGATGGCTCCTGCAAGTGAAGCATCCACACTGATCTTTGTACTCGACAACGCACCAAAGCTAGCTGCAGGGCCCGCCAAGGGTGCCTCCATTCGACCACCCATATGATGACCAGGAATATGGCCCATGGATCGAAGATCATCATGAGGACCGGGCTTGCCAAGCTCCCATTCGCCATGAGCAAAGTGGCACTTGTCACCAAATTTGCAGCCTTCAGCACTGTTATATCTATTGCACATGCGATTCTTGCCTGCAGGTGTAGAACCATTGGGAATAGGTGGTGGTCCAGCTGCAACATTTCTTGAGACAGGCGGCACTGCAGGAGCTAGGTTCATCATCTGCGATACAGCGTTGTAACCACCAGGGACATGGTGCAAGAAGTGGCAGCCCTCCCCAAAGGGGCAACCAGCAGTACTGCAATCAGAGCATAGGATAGTCAGATTATTGATAGAACTTCACATATCCAATAGACAGGGAACACACGTAAGGTCAAAACCCCTAGGCTGTCACTAATGAAGCAGGCACACATAGAAACAAAAGATCACAGAAAAGGCCTGAAACATTATTGACATCCAAACAGTCAAAAGCAATCGACTTCCATGTAAAAGTTAGATTCTCCACCAGGTGTATGCTCACGTCCAGGCTAAAATACATAAGCCTCAGAAGATTATTAGTAATAAAAAACAAAAAGAAACAGAGTGACGTGCATACGCCCATAAATTGATTGGAATGAGCATCTCCTAAGAAGAGTTTTGCCAATGAGATACCTTTGCATGCTAAGAACAGACCTCAGGAGTATCGACATTGACACATTAATCTGAAAGGCCTGAACAACAATAGTCTTCTTTGATTACACTTTTTACATGTGCAATTTACTGTTATTACCTGCACCATAATCTCTGTACTTAGGCATCTTACCTTTTCATGTGAACTACCAAAACATACGCATTGTTTATGAATGATTAAGTGCTGGTACTGTACAGTTTCAAAGTTTCCTCTACCCGTGTTTAAACCAAATCTTGCATGTGCACCAACTCAACTCTAGGAAATTCTTAAGATCAAGCACTATCTTATTAATGATGAATTCACTTATCGAACAGTACGTACCTGTATTAAATTTATCAATACTCAGTTGTTAGCATAATTAAAGTTCCGATATTGCAACTCAGAAATTAGAGTAAACATGAATTAGATATTAATGTAGTTATTTAGGCGAGAAAAGATTTGAACCTGAAAAATTTGGTGCATGGCTTCGATTTGCTTCCTACACCAGTTGATAAAGACTCCATTTCTGTTGCAAAGATTATTACTTGTGTTCAGCTTAACATTCCGTAGATTCTCCAGAAAAATGTTAAAACATTCCAAATTCTCTAAATCTCTATTATTTGAACAGTCCAAAATTGTGAACTAAAATTATTGATAAAGGCCGCACAAATGTCATCACTTCGACCCATTGGACCATAGCCCACTACCCACAGGAGCAGTAGCTGTTGGCAAGAAGGGGCAAGGGAGCTGGGAAGCAAACAAATTAAATTTTCCCTCACAGAACAGATATGAAATAGCTTATTTTGCATAATGGGTGCAAGTTTAACACATGTCTATAGGTATGTTAGCCGACAATGGCCACCTAATTGACATAAGTATGAAATCCACAGTACACAAACAAACAAAGATTTCAAAGGTCCGGAGGCTAATCACAGACAGCCTTAAAGCTAGCTGCATCTCCAATTAACTGGGATTTGGGAGAATATATTTTTTTCCTACTTCTAACCCTTCTTTTACTTTTGCGGTAAAAGAAGTATTGAAAATCGAAAAGCAATCAGCACACCCACAGTTTCCCCAGAAGACTGATAAAACCCAAAGCACAGTAAAACAGTAACTTTCAAAATATCCATTAACCATCAAAGAACTTTAGGCGGTAAAGATTTAGACAGTATTTGAGAGTGAAAGGAAGCAAACCAGGCCTAGTCTTCTTCATTCCGCCATTGGAGTTGAAGCCAGTTCCAGGCCTTCCTCGCTTGCGAGTATCCATAGATTACTGTCTGCGTCGCAGATCCGGATCCAGAGGAACCGACCGAGAACAGGGCTCAAAGCAGCCGACGAGCCAAGGCTTACAGATGAACAAATCAACACGGAAAAAAAACAGAAAACTCTCTCGAGCAAATATGTGAGAAAGAAAGCAGATACGAGAGGTGTAAGCTCAAAGAAATATCAAAAACCCTAACCCTAACTCTGGGGTTTAGTATGAGGTTGAGAGAAGCTAAGGCGGACGAACAGCCGGAAAGGGCAGAAACTGTGAACCGGAGTGATATTTATTTGGGAATTTTTATTGAGGGACTTAATAATTGGGACTTAAATTCAGTTAATTTCTTTCTTGAATTCCGCTCACGTGTGCGGCTGTACATATTTACGCTGTTGCCACCTGCGCTGCTGCGATAAACCCCTGAATTTTGAAACAAAACATTATTAGAATGTGCTTAGTGCTTACTTGTATACCTCACGAATAAAATGATTTTTTATACTCCGTATCAGTAAGGATTGAAAATTCCAATTACATTTTATCGTTAACATTACTATAATAATTAGTTTAGTTGAAGATAGAGTTATACAAATTAGAAAATAGTTTACTAAAATTTTGATATCCAAGTTTAGTGATAACTCGCACACTAAGCAACAAAATGGAGTAAAATGTCAGATTCCAGATAAAGTGGGGCTAATATAAGGTTTACCCATAACTCGGGATTTTATTCACTTATAGCCATTAGTTTTGCTCCATGATTCCAAAATTTAACGCGTTGTTACCTTTTCTTCTTCTTCTAATGTCTTTGATGTACTCATCCATTGTATTGTATTACCATTACAATAATTACGTTTCAAGAGATGTATGCTAGAAAATAGAAATCTCTCGACTTTAGTAATTCGTACGAGCTGGGTCCATTAGTCATCTAGCGTTACAAGGTAACATGAGTAAATTTATAGATGGGTAAAATAAAATCAGAAAAAAGAACACAAAACTCGAAATTATCCGTTTTATTTGTGTAAAGATTTAATTAGAACGGGTATTTCAGTATTTAAAATTGTTTGTTAGTTAGTTAGATTCGTTAGGAGTGTTAGGACCGACTAGTGGGTAATTAAAAGGACATCAACTTTTAAATGTTTACCAATTTGACTACAATTGGATTTTTTTTACATGATAAAATTAACAAACTATTCATAACTTTTTTTATATTATCCATAACCTTTTCTATTTTTATATATACATTTTCTCCTTCAAAATCACTTTCTTCTTAAATATCTTATCATGACGAGTTGGAGTCGACTAAATTGGTGTATGATTTTTACCCACTAGTGGGTAATTAAAAAGACATCAACTTTTAAATGTTTACCAATTTGACTACAATTGGATTTTTTTTACATGATAAAATTAACAAATTATTCATAACCTTTTTTATATTATCCATAACCTTTTCTATTTTTATATATACATTTTCTCCTTCAAAATCACTTTCTTCTTAAATATCTTATCATGATGAGTTGGAGTCGACTAAATCGGTGTATAAGAAGTTCCGCTTAAGTAAATTTGACAACATCCAAATAAGTTAGGTGATGGCAGCGCTGTTTGGGCAGTTGCCGCCACGTGTTTACGCAATTGACGCGTGTTGACGTTGTTTGATGCCATTGGTGCGTGTGCGTTACTCAAATCTCGGAATTCGAGGAATGGGGGTCGGTTGATGGTGCGTTAACTGCTTGTCTTGTCAATGAAGTGACTTGAAAGCGCGAGAGTTTGACTTATGCCATCAGTGTTTGTTATATAGCAGGTATTAATGGTGGCAATATCGTAATAAGTCAATATACTGTTATTTGCACGTGATCTGTATTGTTCGGGTAATGATTCTCCGGGAATATCCAATGTCCTGTTCGGGTAAACGTTTCAGTAAGTTCGGGAATATTACTTAGGTCCTTGTAATCACTTGAGTTTTTAATAGGGCCCTTATGGTGGGCTATTAATTTGGACATTTTGGTAGGCCTGCTTGGATGATTGGGCCTAACGGCCATTATTATGAATCATGCCACTCAGATGATTGTCATTAAGGTAACGATTTTCCAACAGATTATGATTTTTAAGTGGTGACCAGAAAGGTCATCCGAATCACATAGGACCTTGAAGTCCTCCGATACAACAAAGTAACTGTTGTCGGTATTAGAGTAAGAGAGGAGGTCATCGTCCACTAATGTCCATAATGGCTTGGCAGAGCTACACTGAGTGCATGTATTTAGAGGTTGGAATGCACTGTCCTTGTGGCGACGGTATGAGGGGGTTATTTATAGGAGAGACCTAACTACTTTATGTAGGGCTTTGTGTAAACATACAACGCAACGAAAAAATAAAACCCCAGTCAGGATCCTTGTGCAATTCAAAAATACAGAACAATTTGGTTCAGAAATTATACCTGAAAATAATTTCGTTTGGCGTCACGTTGGTAGACTTGAATGTACATATCATCTACGGTATCCACGCCTGAGGAACCACCAGAGTTATTGATCCTCTGATGTCGTGCTAGCAGCAATTCTCTCAAGGATCAGAGCTAAAAACAGAATGAGCAATTTTTTCTGACCTGTCTGTGTGTATTTTCTGACCAGAACATGATACATATATTTCACCAGGCAGTTTCCTGTTCAACAGGGAACTGCAAGTGACGTGAAGAAACAAGAGAGAGGCGCCACTAAGCCTCAAAATTGGGCTAATTGCGCTCTCAGTCCCTTATCTCATTTGCTCATAGTACTTAAGTGCTCAACTTCCACAAAGTTGACACTTAAGTCATTGAACTGCTTCTAGCCAAATAACTCTCAAGCTCACTCATTCAACGTGCGACCAGAGGTTCCCATTACGTTGGCAGAATTATGATTTCTCACCATAATTACAGACATGTGAGCGGTATCTAGCAATACATCGTTGTCACCCAAGTAATGTAGAAGTCGATTAACGCGACGAAACCTCATCGATTGGTTAAACCATACTCTTGTACATGTTGTGTCCCTTCGTCATATTCTCAAATTGAACCGCGTTCAATTTGGCCGCGAGAATAAACTCCTATGGCATGAGAGTGACAAATTCCATCTTGACCTATGACAGTCTTGCTCTGCGGTTCGTGACATACCCAAAACTTGCCCGTTTCTCTCGATTAAGAGATAATAGTGCGTATAATCAAAGTATGCTACTAATCACAAGAAGGTCTTCATAGTCTCAGGTCGAAGGACTACACACACTATGGTTAGGTGTGAAACTTGTAATAATCATGCCACGATTATTTAAGTTCTCACAAGTGGGTCGAACCATTACATCTCACTATGTAATCATAAGTGAGATTCCACACTCTAATTTTGAATCTACCCTTATGCCAGTCTCGCATGTGTTATATCAACCCATGTTCTTTATAACACTTGACTAGGGTTATTTAGGAATATTACAATTCCAGGGTTTTATTATTATGTTTGTATATTATTGACGTAAAATAAATACATCCATAATAATCTGAACAATGTCTCGATAATTAAATAATTGTGTCAGCGTCCCACAAAATACCAAACGATGGCTTTTGGGCACTACGTTACACCTACACTTTAGGCGGGAAGCACGATTTGAATGTAGAGGATATTCTCCCCCGACAATTGGGTAAGATTCCAAGACTTTCGAGAACATGCTCCATGTATGTTTTATGAGGTTCCTCTCGGTGCCAACATTCTCTTATACCTTGGCTCATGTATCGGACCTCTCCTTATACTTCACGATACTTCCAACCTAGTTTGGCCAATTGTGTGGTTTTTTTGGAGCTCAGGATTCTCAAGACATACACACTTTGTCGAGCTTAGGCATCCACTCCACTTCCTTGGTCAATGACCAGAACGGATTCCAAGTTAGGCTACGTACTTTGGCCATCGCCAAGCTCTATTACAATGCTTCCAACTAGGTTATAACTCTAAGTTATTTATCATTATATCTCACTACTAGAAACTGGGTGAAAACCAAGGGTCAGGACCAATAGGCCAACCCGTTGGAAAATCCCAGTACCAACTGGCCTACTCGTTGGTATTAACTCGTTGGTATTTGCATCGTTGGTATAATTTTAACCAACTGGCCAACTCGTTGGTTATTTTCCTCTACCAACTGGCTTACTCGTTGGTACAAAACTCCGGTGACCGGAATTGAGAAACCAACGAGTTAACATGTTGGTACAGTTATACCAATAGGTCAACCAGTTGGTACTCTTACCAACTGGTCAACACGTTGGTATAGTTACCAACTAATCAGCCAGTTGGTATGTATACCAACAGGTCAACCCGTTGTTAAGTTTACCAACAGGTCAGCCAGTTGGTATGTGTACTAACAGGTTAACGCGTTGGTAAGCTTACCAACTGGTCAGTCTGTTGGTATCATAAATACCAACTGGTCAACCCGTTGGTATCGTGAATGAATAATAATTCCAACGCATACCAACGTGTTGCCCGTTGGTATGTCATTTAAAAAAAAGTTTTTATTCATGTTCACTACTGAAACCTGTATTTACGCATTAAAATTTCATAATTTTCATGTTAAAAAAAATTAATGTTCCAAAACATGCATTTAATTAGTGTTTATTTTTAGAATACTTGTTTTCATTATTAACTTTACAATTCTAAGGTAAATTTATGTGAAATTCGAATTTTTCAACGAACAACCAGTTGGAAAATGCAAACTTCCAACTGTTGACACGTTGGAAATCGACCATTTCCAACGGTCAACACGTTGGAACTGGTAACAATTTAAAAAAAACTATTTTATTATAGAATTTATTTATTTTTACTAAACCTCATTAAATCTTAATCACACTTGAAACTCCTCAACTATATTATAAATGTTTCCTTATAAAATACATTTTCCTAATTACTATAACTATTTTATTATAGAATTTATTTATTTTACTAAACCTCATTAAATCATAATCACACTTGAAACTCCTCAACTATATTATAAATGTTTCCTTATAAAATAAATTTTCCTAATTACTATAACTAATTTATTATAGAACTTATTTATTTTTACTAAACCTCACCCTACATTAAAATTTCATAATTTTCATGTTAAAAAAATTAATGTTCCAAAACATGCATTTAATTAGTGTTTATTTTTAGAATACTTGTTTTCATTATTAACTTTACAATTCTAAGGTAAATTTCTGTGAAATTCGGATTTTCCAACGGACAACCCGTTGGAAAATGCAAACTTCCAATCGTTGATACGTTGGAAATCGACCATTTCCAATGGTCAACACGCTGAACTGTAACAATTTAAAAAAAACTATTTTATTATAGAATTTATTTATTTTTACTAAACCTCATTAAATCTTAATCTCACTTGAAACTCCTCAACTATATTATAAATGTTTCCTTATAAAATAAATTTTCCTAATTACTATAACTAATTTATTATAGAACTTATTTATTTTTACTAAACCTCACCCTACATTAAAATTTCATAATTTTCATGTTAAAAAAATTAATGTTCCAAAACATGCATTTAATTAGTGTTTATTTTTAGAATACTTGTTTTCATTATTAACTTTACAATTCTAAGGTAAATTTCAGAAATTTGAATTTTCCAACTGACAACCATTGGAAAATGCAAATTTCCAACTGACACGTTGAAATCGACCATTTCCAACGGTTAACACGTTGGAACCGGTAACTATTTAAAAAAACTTCCTCCGGCAATATTCGAACTCTTGTCTCGGGGGAATAGAGGAGGCTCTTTTGCCACCGGACCGCTAGGCCCATCGCTGTTGTTTAAGGAAGAAAAATATTATTTGTAACGTGTTTCTAATTTTCAAGGAGTCTTAATCATTATCTCTTAATCACACTTGAAACTCCTCAATTATATCCTAATGTTTTCTTACGTTGTAAATTTTTCTAATTACTATAACTATTTTATTATAGAATTTATTTATTTTTACAAAAACTCACCCCACATTAAATTTTCATAATTTCCATGTTAAAAAAAAATTATGTTTCAAAACCTGCATGTAATTAGTGTTTATTTTTAGAATACTTGTTTTCATTATTAACTTTACAATTCTAAGGTAAATTTCAGGAAATTGGATTTTCCAACGGACAACCCGTTGGAAAATGCAAATTTCCAATCATAACACGTTGAAATCGACCATTTCAACGGTTAACACGTTGGAACTGGTAACTATTTCAAAAAAAACTTCCTCCGGTAAGATTCAAACTCCTGTCTCTGAGGAATAGAGGAGGCTCTTTTGCCACCAGACCGCTAGGTCCATCGCTGTTGTTTAAGGAAGAAAATATTATTTGTAACGTGTTTCTAATTTTCAAGGAGTCTTAATCATTATCTCTTAATCACACTTGAAACTCCTCAATTATATCCTAATGTTTCCTTACGTTGTAAATTTTTCTAATTACTATAACTATTTTATTATAGAATTTATTTATTTTTACTAAAACTCACCCCACATTAAATTTTCATAATTTCCATGTTCAAAAAAAATTATGTTTCAAAACCTGCATGTAATTAGTGTTTATTTTTAGAATACTTGTTTTCATTATTAACTTTACAATTCTAAGGTAAATTTCTGTGAAATTCGGATTTTCCAACGGACAACCCGTTGGAAAATGCAAATTTCCAACTGTTAACACGTTGGAAATCGACCATTTCCAACGGTTAACACGTTGGAACTGGTAACTATTTCAAAAAAAACTTCCTCCGGTAAGATTCAAACTCCTGTCTCGGAGGAATAGAGGAGGCTCTTTTGCCACCAGACCGCTAGGTCCATCGCTGTTGTTTAAGGAAGAAAAATATTATTTGTAACGTGTTTCTAATTTTCAAGGAGTCTTAATCATTATCTCTTAATCACACTTGAAACTCCTCAATTATATCCTAATGTTTCCTTACGTTGTAAATTTTTCTAATTACTATAACTATTTTATTATAGAATTTATTTATTTTTACTAAAACTCACCCCACATTAAATTTTCATAATTTCCATGTTCAAAAAAATTATGTTTCAAAACCTCCATGTAATTAGTGTTTATTTTTAGAATACTTGTTTTCATTATTAACTTTACAATTCTAAGGTAAATTTCTGTGAAATTCGGATTTTCCAACGGACAACCCGTTGGAAAATGCAAATTTCCAACTGTTAACACGTTGGAAATCGACCATTTCCAACGGTTAACACGTTGGAACTGGTAACTATTTCAAAAAAAACTTCCTCCGGTAAGATTCAAACTCCTGTCTCGGAGGAATAGAGGAGGCTCTTTTGCCACCAGACCGCTAGGTCCATCGCTGTTGTTTAAGGAAGAAAAATATTATTTGTAACGTGTTTCTAATTTTCAAGGAGTCTTAATCATTATCTCTTAATCACACTTGAAACTCCTCAATTATATCCTAATGTTTCCTTACGTTGTAAATTTTTCTAATTACTATAACTATTTTATTATAGAATTTATTTATTTTTACTAAAACTCACCCCACATTAGATTTTCATAATTATTTCATCATGAAACTTACCTCTTTTTGGATTCAAACGCATGTTCTTAATTATAACTATTTCATCATGAAACTTATATTTTTAATAAAAATCTAATCACATTAAAGCTTAATCATATTCATATTTTTGTAGATGTAACATATTCATATTTTGGAAATAAAAAGTTTTAAAACATGTATACAATGATTGTTTTGTAGTTTGAGGTAGTACCAACTGGCGCGCCTGTTGGTACCATTGGACTTACCAACGCGTGACTCGTTGGTATAGCTTCTGTTTCGACCGAACCAAGGGTTTGCGCGTTGGTATATGCTGACCGGATAATGCTTGGGTCTCACCGGAGGGAATTCCAAGGGGTGAACCCTTGGTTAATACCAACGGGCTAAATTGCCCGTTGGTTTAGCCGGTTGGTTTTGGCACATTTTCTAGTAGTGTCTAAAGGTTATTTAACTTAATGTATACAAGTTAGTGTCTTCATCCTACAAAATTAGTCCCTGTTGATTTCTATACTTGTGTTTGACTCAAATTTTTATTAAAAATAATTTATCAAAAAATATACTCTCTCTGTCCCAAAATTATTGAAACACTTTCCCTTTTTAGTAAACTTTTGTACATGAATTTATTCAATTATCCCTCATCACTCTCTTCCATCTACCAAGTCAACTCAAAATCAGCTCCACCTAAAACAGCGTGTCCAGTCAAAACGTTTCAAAAATAATGGAACGGAGGGAGTATCAATTATTGCACACAAATTTGCACAATTTATAAGTTAATATATTTTACAAAATAATCATAATTTTGACACTGAAAAGAAAATGTGACCAATTTCTTGAACGGATGGAGTATTTGACATTGTATATCATATGATTCAATAATTTTTTTTCATAGGTTTAGATGTTGGAAACTAATTGTAAAAATATTAAAGTGAGATGATTACATCTAAAAATAAGTGAGATAAAGAGTAAAATTTTAAGATTAATTTATTTTCATATGCTAATTTTAACAACTCTGTTTTAAAATGAGTTACAGCTATAATGTTCGTGATTATATGATTTCCCAAACTTACAAATTTGGTACTACATTTGTCTTTAAAAGATTGGTGCTTTTTTTTCAACATTTAATTTATGATTTTATTTATTCAACATTTTAATATATAAAATTAAATAATTTAAAAACAAATTGTAGAATAATGTTTATAGTCATATTTTTCCAAAAATTTAATGAATTTTGCATAGTAATAATTTGAATATACCATAATATCAAAAAAAAAATGTACCATTCTTCCAAAGATAATGGCACATGGAGGCGCATTTATCCAAAATAAGTAACAAATATACCTATTCAATAACTTTATTTAATATATATATATATATATATATATATATATATATATAAAGAGATTTCAACATTGTATAGCATACATGTGAAGATTTAAAGTATTAATAATTTGTATAAAAGCAGTAACCTTAATTTATCTTGCAATTGAGATTATTCCATGTACTCTCATTGTCCCTATTTTTTTTCTTTTTGAAATATTTCATTTTTCAGCATTTAATTTATGATTTTATTTTTCAATCAATCTGAAATATCAATTCAATTTTGTTGTATACAAATGGTAATTTGATGTATTTACTTTATGAATAAAATTTATGAATTTTTTCCTCTAAAATAATGTAAATAAATTGAAAGTTAAATGTATATCAAAACTCAAATATTTCAAAAATATATGGATGGGGCAGTATAAAGAGCTTTGGGATTGAGTGGAGACAGATATAAAAACTTTGTCTGTTAATGTGTACTCTCTTCCGTCAACAAAATTGATACATTTGAATGGACATAAAAATTAAAAAATATTATTGATTAGAGAGAATAATAAAATAAAATAGGTATATAAGATAAAAATATTTTTTTATGAGAAATAAATAATGATAATAATAAGTAAAGTTGATGTAATTTTTTTATTTTATAGAAAATATATCAGTTTTTGATGGAATAATAATAATATAGTTTTGCAAAGACGAAGAGAATATATCGAATTTTCCCATTTCGGATTATCTGATTAGCTCGATTGTACGAATATTTTGAACAAATCTACTTTTTTGTTCCTCCCATTAGAGCCAACCGAAGAAAAACAAAAGATAAACCAAAAAACAAACAAATATTGCGTCCTCTCTCTAGTTTCTTTCGCTTTCAATTTCATTTCATCCAGCGATTGGGATAAGCAATTTCGGGTTCCAAGCGAAAAGGCTTCGTCGTAGATCTGCAGGTTGGGTCTCCATCGATTCTCTTACGTTTCGGTTGCTTTCGATTATATAGTTGTCTTTTCAATATTTTTGGTGCACGGATTTGGTGTTCTGCTTTCGCTCCCGAGATATTTTTTCTATTCTTTTTGAAAATTGGCCGTGGATTTGTGTTTTTCTAGCGCTATCGTATGCTTGAAACTCTGAACTATGCTGTCTGTGCTCCTGTAATTGACGATCATCTGTTCAATTCTGTATGCTAATGAAGCATTGATGAAATGTTTGATTATCATGTAGGGAACTCTGAGATCTTCTTTATCTTTTGACTGACAATTGATTGTAACGAATCGCTTCATGTTTTGTTTCCTGCTTAAAGGCCTAAACGCAGCCTGAATGAAGAGCTTATTACTTGGTTTCATTCTTTAGGAGTTCAAATTCTTAATCTTATCCCAGATTATGTTAATGGATGACTGCGTTTCTCTGTGCTGATTCTTGATGCTGTTCCAATTAGTAAAATCTCCGGATGCAGTGTAGGGAACTTTCAGTTTTTCTTGACCAATCAAAAGGGATATTTTTTGAAACACTATGATTGTAGTATGAATATTCTGCCTTTAGTGGTACGGGAAATGGAAACTGTGGGTTGGAATGAGTAGTAGAGGCGCAGTCCAGTGCAGTTTGAGTTGAACTTCTGATTATTATCTCAGTCCAATGCATATTTGTTATCAGAGTTCAAGAGTCCTGATTATCCGTCACTGCTTGCTAGTATATTTTAAGACACCCTTATGCCTTCTAAAGATCTATATCTTCGTTCAAAACTTGTGAGAGATGCTCTGTGAAGTCCTAATGCTCCCGCTTTGGTGCAGCCTTTAGCTGTCAAAAGAACTAGCAGTAAGTAGTAATACAGATATCCCCATGCAAAACAAAAAGAATATCCGTTTAGTTTGTATGAAAACCTTTTGAGTAGAATTACAAAAGAGAAAGAACATTTGTATGCCTTTGACTTTGAGTTGAGCTTGCCACTGAGTGAAAGCAAACCCCTCATCCAAATTAGCAGCTGGCTGCATTGAAGTCTTCCACACCTTCAATAGTAAGATTCCCAACTGTTTTCTGCTCTCCTTGACGAGAAACATAACAACACAGCCGGCAATAATGACTTATTATTCTTTTAACACAGCTAACAACGTAGCAATGACTGGGAGTTTTTTCCATGAGGAGACTTTATGGTGAGATTTAGGGGTTATTATTATCTGGTGAAAATTTTTCAGGAGTTTGTGCCTGAAATTAGTTTTGGATTTGGTGTAATTTTTATTTTTATTTTAAATAAAAATCTTGTTGTAAAAAAAGAAGAAAAGAGAACAACATAGCAATGACTCACAATTCTTTCACCCTTTAGTTCACATCATTTATGTAAGATGGGTTAGATGAAAATCATTCTTGGTCAAATTAGGTGTTAATCATCAAAGCAGGAGAGGGTGGAAAGCACATCTTAGTCATGAAAAGAGAGAAGGGCACATTGATGCTAGAGTGTGTTGAAAATATGTTATTGGAAGTTGATTAGCAAAAAGTAAGGAAATAAATAAAATAAAATAAAAATACTATGTTAGTATACCTATAGAGTTAGAAAGGTTAGTGGTTACTGTTAAAACAATTAATGAGTCAATTTAATTATAAGTTAGTGCGTTAGTTATGCTATTGTAGATTCAAGAGTCACTTTTCATGTATAAATAGGATGCAAGATTATGAATAAGAACAAGCTCGATAACAAGTTCACAAAATGTAGAAACAAGTGGGCTCACGAAAACACCAACAGAGTGGGCTCAACGTCAGTTGGTGATAAGCAGAAGACAAGGATAAAGGGCATCATTGTGCTGTTTGCTTAGCTAGAATGTTCATAAGGTAGGTCATGTCACATGTTGGTGATAAGCAGAAGACAAGGATAAAGAGCATCATTGTGCTGTTTGCTTAGCTAGAATGTTCATAAGGTAGGTCATGTCACATGCCAGAGTAGGGGATGGAGGATGATTTTAAGTCAAGGGGATGGAACTTGTTTGCGCAATGTTCTTTATGGTGTTAATAGATGTCAAATGTTCTGCGTTATTGGTAACTTGGGTTGTTGTGTGAGCTTTCTCTTTTATAGAGATTGGATTGAGGGTTTGGACTTCTGGTGCTGTTGATGGTGGAAAACTTAAATTTACATCTGAGGATTAGAGATAGTAAGAGTCTAAATAGCTCTACAAACATTGGACCATGCCTTTACTTATCTAATTGCCCCATGCGGCCATGCTTGCAGTGCATGTTATAAATGCTTTTTGTTAAACTGTGAATTTAGCAAACTTTCAAATGAACAATTTTGTTGAGGCATGGCCATGTTAAACTGTGAATTTAGCAAACTGTAAATTACTGGAACATATCTTTCAAATGAATTTTGTTTTGACTTAAGTTTCTGTATGAGTGCAGGCTGTATACCAAAAACTGTGACACAGAGAACAAATAATATCAGATTTCTGGCGCAGGGAGACGAAGCAGAAGTGATGAACCAAGAATCTTTACATTGCCTTGTGTCGTCAGCATGTTCCAGTAATTTACAATTATTCCTAGTTAAACTCTTTCCAACCTAACAAGAAACTAGAATCTCTAAGGACCAAGCATCTTCATTCGAAGCCTCCTATGCCCACAATCATCAAAGATGGAAGAAGAATTAGCATCACAAAATAGGTTGCTCCCAAATTGCTACTGCCCCTGTGTGAATGGCTGTAGCCCATCTGCAGATATAGTGATTAACCAGTTAGCTAGAAAAATTTACGCAAGGAATATTTAGCTCACAACGAGCAGATCAAATATCTGTAAACTCCTGGCTTTCATCTACTTAGACATGAATACTTCTGAAAAACTATTGTTCATCAACCTTGGGGGCATACGACTTACGACTAATACACTCCCAATGCTTATCTTATCCTTCTGTTCGAGTTTCAACCGGAACTCTAATCTCGTTATGTGCAACAAGAATCGGAATGAAAAGAGAAATGAAGGGAAAAAAACAGCTAATACATGCTTACAAAGGTAGAAGGATATGCAGGCTGACATCAGAATGGAGCTTATTTTGCAAAGGACGTTACAACAAAGGGCGATACAGCAAATTTTCTGTTGTCCCACGTTCAAAAATGCCCAGGGACCCGATAGTTAAATATAAATAGTAATGCTATGTATACGAGTATTTATTACCACTTTCACCATCAGAAGCATCAGCAAGTCTTGCAATGGCTTCTATAAGTGCTTGCTCATGCTCCTGCATCACATAGTGATATTTATGAAATGGTATCGAGGAAAATGATAACTAGGAAACACAAAAGAGAGGAGGGGGAAATATCGTGAATTATTAAATTCTCACTTTAAGCTTCTTTTTTGCCTTCTCAAGCTCAAAAAGGTCGGGATGACTTGAATCGAAGACCTTCTCCACCTATAGCAACAAAATATTTATCAATGCACTCAAAAGGGGTTAACTTTTAAGTGGAACTGAACGTTCATCGCTTATAGCTACCTCTTTTACTAGCGTCTCTGTGTTGAGTAATTCGATATCATCAGACATAATTTTCGCACTACCATTCTGAGTTGGCAAATTTTCTCTTCCAAAATGACCCTTCGCATACCCTCTTCCTCTTCCAACACCTGGAGCACTAGTAGTGCGTCCGAAACGTGCTTGACCACGACCATGATTCCACCTCTGAGATGCCCCTGGGTCATCACCATCCCATCGGATATCATCTGGAGAAATCTGTAATAAAAAAGTGTTGTAAATGCTCTCCACAATTTCTTGGGAGGACGATATTACTTGCTAACCAAGAACAGCCATATAAAGACATTTTTTTTAGATCCCTTTGCTTAAAACACCTCCCAAATCAGGCTAGGTTGTACCAATATTACCCATCAACCATAACTTTACCCTCAAGCTGACTTCTTTTACTGAAATTTGCATCATCTCATTAGAAACAAAGAACACGAAAATGGTACAAGATTAGAGGATGCTAGAGCATTAATCTACAAAGTTACACCCAGGCTATTGATCAAGAGTCAAGACTATCCACCATGCTCTAAACTATGATTAGCTTATACATAAACATCACAAAAAAAAACATTTAGCAGGATTCTTTCGCATGAGTATAAAAAACAGTCACTGGAAAATATCAGTTACAAAATCAAGAAACAATCTAGTACATGAGAAGAAATCATCCCAGTTTACCTCTTTGAGATCCACCCATTCCCATGTCTCATTTGCGGTGTCCATGTCATATACTAGAAGGTGACGCCCCTGTATATAATTAACAAAGTGGAAAAACACGAAGCTACATTTAAAACAAGCTACATATAAAAATAAAAATAAAAGAAAGAAAGAAAGCATCCATAAGTTATTAATAAGCAGTCAAATGTACACGCATCAAAATAGGAAGAAAAAAATTGTGTTTTTAACCAAACGAAATCAAGTCTTGTCTTTTTAACCAAAGGCCAACGTTACCCCTTCAAGGGTTTTAGTGAGAGCTGGATAAGCAAGCAAATCGTAAACAGAAACAACTTAATCAACTGAAGATTTTAAGATCGGTTCAGATGAAAAAGCCTGCTTCACAGAGCAATGTGCTGGAAGATCCATCAATGAACTTACAGGCAGACTACGCACAAAGAAGAAGAAGAAGAAGAAGAAATGCAGGCATTGGCTACCTCAGATTGATTATATTCAGTAATTACAGCTTTGTAAAAGTTGTTATCTTCTGGCCATCTTGTCCAAACCTTCCTACCAATCAGCTGATCTGTTGCTACTGCCTCAGGAGGATTGGCTGCAGAAAAGTTGCTTGACATGTTACGATTAAATGGCCTGCCAGGAACAGCGGATGGATAATGCATTGACTTCATTGAAGATACACCCGGAAATGAATGACCCTGAAGTAACAACGGGTAAAGCAATGTGCACTAGATTAGGTCGCTATGTGAATGGTTTCCTGCTCAAAGTTAAAATTCTGTTCTCTGGTAAGATTGACGCAGGACCAAAATTCTGCAGTAGCAGAATTTCTAATTTAAGCATTAACTGCATGATAGATTCAAATATTGCACCGATTGGGACGTCCTCTGTTTCTTGCGAGATGTTGTAACTCCTGGACTTGGGAGAAGATCATGCTGAGACGTGCTGATCCTGGCAGTATTGTTTCCACCTGCTTGTCTCCAGTCCCTGTTTTAATCGCTTTAACCCATTAAGAGAGAAGCAACATGACGACTTGCTAGTTCAGAGCACATTCATTCAGCATGCTGACCTAATCCTTCGGATAATGTCATCACCATTGACCTTTGTGAGAAGCTCTCTGTGTTCATCATCTGACACTCTCAGCTCCTTTCTAAGTTCCGTTATCAGACTTTCTTTCTCCTGTAAATGATTTGTAAAATACATTGGCCTTTACGTATGCTGGGGCGGGGAACATGTTCCTAAAGACAGGAAAGTTTTGTAAACAAGGATCTAGTACCCAAGAAATGGCATCAGATTGAGCTTTAAAAGCACGCAACACAGCACAGTAAGCTTCTTGCTCTAGTTGATGAATTTGGGCTTCCATGTTAGAGTGCATCCAAGGAAATGAAGCAGAACCTACAATTGACCTTCCATTTCCAGTGACATCACCAATACCTGTATTTCCACATAATATATGTAATTAAATTTGATAAAATCACTATAATGATCTACTACACAAACTTGAAATTACTAAAAAACATTTAACACGAGACACTGCACTAAAAAATACTCAACATTTCAATTTAAGCCTTCTGTATGACACCATTTTATCGAGCAGACTTCCCTTCAACTACCTTATAACAAGTGCATACATGCTACCTGATTGCAATCAACGATAAAGTAGAAAAATGATACAATAAATATGTTAGTGCTATTCACTAAAACATTTTAGAATTTCTGTTCATTTCTGGGCCAACAGTGAGTGCTAAAAGGTTCTATCATTTGCTCTATAAGTAATTATTGGCAAAATATGACAGAAAGCTGCTGCTTAAAATACTTGAATACATCTAATTTGATCTTTTACATTAAAATTTGTGAAAGAACATAAATATAGACAATGGAGCTTGAAAAGCAATACACAGACAAGAAGGTATTCTCAGGTGACAGAGCACTTGAAAAATGTTTTTTAGCTCTCCGAAAGGCTCTGTTTTTCAAGCATTAGAATAAAAAAGTCATGGTTGCAAACAGCCTTCTACTGAAGACGTCCCTCTTTCTAGTGGATCTTTGTTGGAACCACATGACCCATAACATGACATGATGGTGAAATCCTCAACCAAAGCAGGTGCCATTCTATGAATGGATGGCAGAAAGCAATTGTAAGAAACACAGGCAGCTGCCATACCCATTTGAGGGGCTAACTAGAATCAAAACCAACACTTTATTACGCATTGATATGTGCAGACACCAGTCACTAAACTCATTTACGCTTTATTCCACATGTATAAGGCAAATTCTTTACACTACACTACACAGTGCCAAGCTCTTTAAACAGCAAGTAACATTCCATCACACGAAGTATAATCTTCTAGTTATAATTGTACACCTTTTTCGTTCCCTTCCCTTTCTTCATTTGGGCACACGCATGTACAAGATACTAACACAAACACTCTAATAGTTGAGAAGGAGTCAATGTAAAATTTTAATCCTACGTAACCTGTGAATGAGCTGAGCGTGATTCAAATTAAAAGGTTATACGATACCTAATTCTAGAAACAAAATTAAGTAATTTTTTTTTGCGTCCCTGTCTACTTGAATCGATGTATCCAAATGATATTACTCTCATCAAGTCCACAACCTCAAAAAATTACCTTGCATTTTTCCAGCCCAACCTATTAATTTACAGAAAGAAAATCTTCGAGACAATGGTGAACAGGTCCTCGTAGAAAGTAGAATTAGGGTCTAAAACAAGAAAAGGAAGCAAATCTTTCCCATCCAAGCTAAATGAAAACCTGAACTCTTATAAAAAGAAAGGGGAATATAGAAGAAGGCGGAGACCCAAGTAGAGAAACCCTAAACCCAGAAGCAAATTGGATAGAGGAAGGTAAGAAAAATCATGTTGATCATCAGAAACCAGACAGGACGGCGCGAATACAACATACCATTATTATCATAAACTGCATATGCCATACCAAGAGAGAAACCCTAGGAAGAAGGAAGTGGTGACGAAGATTGAAGCACGAGAAATCCAGAAGACGCGACGCTTAATTACACAATGCGGAGCAGTGGAGAGGAAGCGAAAATGCGAGTAAGATTAAGGTTTTGAATGAATTGGAGAAGAGGAGACGTTGTGAACTGAAGAGGGAAGGAAATCGGTTGCAGAGTGAAGGAGAGGGAGAGGGGGGAGTCTGTCTCTGGGATGGAGGGACTTTTTTTTTGGACTTGAAACTTGAAAGTTGGTTTGCTTTGCTTTGTTGCTTGCCCCCTCCTCCTCGTTTCCCTCTTTATACACGCCACGCCCCCGCGTCTCCGTTTGCTTCGTTTTGGGCCTCACAGGCCTCTAATCAACCCGCCGTTGGGCTGTTTTGGGCCTTCAGGCACCACCTCACTCAACAAAGCTAGCTAGGCCCTTGAGTAAAGGTAGGGACTTTTACTCAACGCTTGAACAACAATTACTAACACTTCAAACAGTCACAGACCCAACCCTTGAGCAACAACGCTTATCGAACCTTTTCATCCCAGCTGAATGCAATTTTCAGAAACATCAAACTAATTCTGAAATGGATGAACATGTAGACAGTGAATTTATAGAGAGAGGGAAATAACACATCAACAAATAAAAGCTTGGTACATAGCAATCAAACGGGCATCGGCGCAAGTGGTCGGTCAGGTAAGTGCTCTGGCACTGCAGTGGTACAAGTTCAACTCTTCTTGGCTGCGAAAATCATGTGCAATCAGGATTGATGTCGTAACGCTAGTTTAGGTCACAGTAGTGGCTGAATGCCGCAGGTGAGCCTAGCCCAACCTGCTCAGGATTGATGTCGTAACTCTAGTGTCTAGGTCACAGTAGTGGTTGATTGCTGCGGGTGAGCCTAACCTGTTTGAATCGCCTAATCGTCCACTCGTTAATGATACCCACCCAGTCAAATAATTGGAACATCCGTCGGCAGGGCAGCCTTAGCTTGTTAGGGTGTGACAGCTAGTGTCCCCAGGTTTACAAGGCTCAATGAGGCTATTGTTTTTCTTAAGAGGGCGGCTTGAAGGGGAAAATGGTTGCTTACCACTCTGGTAAGCTACCATAACCATAAAGTTGGAAGAATAGTTAACGGGGGAGAGGAGGCAAAAGAAAAAAGAAATAAATGAGAGCACAGTCATTAGTGTCAGTACAAGTACATGTTCAGATGTCAGGACATGGATGGAGTACATGGCACAGCATAACCGGACTCTTTTGTATTTTTGTGTTTTAATTTTTTTTGTTTTTCGTTTCTTCTTCTTCTTCTTCTGTTTTTATTATTAATTTTGTTTGACATTTAGGCCAACTCGATGTTGCACCCGTGCAATGCACTCGTAGATTATTGTTTTAAGATTAATTGAGAAAAAACTGTCATTAACTGTTAAATGTAGAAGAGGGTGGAATGCACACACATTCAAGAGAATTGACTTTTGTTTCATTATTTATCAAAAATAATACTTTTGTTGTAAATAAATCGACGAATGTGCAATAGTAAAACATCGGCTTGTTGTCCTGAGCATTTGGTCTAGTGATCATGCTCTTGAGGACACTAGTAGAGGTCTAGAGTTCGAGTTTTTGGTATCCCCAACCCTCTACCCATTTGTATAAAAAAACACTACATTCTTCAAACAATCAAGAAAATGTGGTTAAACTTATTAAACTTCATCGGTAAGATATAAAATCGGGTAATCTGAACCATTCTCTTGCCATATATGACATTAAGCGAAGAACACATTGACATCGAAGGTGTCACTTCATCTGCGTCTTCCTTGGGTGGCTCATCCGTACTATGTTTGTGGATGTGGTGCTTCTGTTATGTACTTGACGACTCTTTTTATACAAAGGGTGTAGAGGATTTGGGACTGAAATCGGAAACTAGTTCCTTCAAAAATGGTAAGCCGGTCGCTTAAACTAGTTCCTTAAGAAATGCCAAGTTTATGGTTTTTATTTGAAATTATGCTTTTTATTAATATTCCAAATGTAGTGATGTTGATCTGACAATGTAGTGATGTCGATCTAACTAGGTAGTGATGTGGATCTAACAAGGTAGTCATGCTGATCTAACAACTTATCATGTTGATCACCATTTTATCACTACGTAGTTGATAAGAGCTTGGTAGCGGACCTGGTAGGTGGCGGCCCGCTACCAAGCTCCCAAAAGTGCACCTGGGCAGCAGGGGCGGGCAGCCCGCTACTGGAGGCGCTACCGGGTAGCGGGATGGTAGCAGGCTGGGTAGGGGCGCCCGCTACCGAGACTGTGAAATTACTTTTGCTTCCTCTTTTCCCCATTTATTCCCCGACGCAACCCTCTCCTCTCCTTCAAAATCGCCGGCCACCCCTCTTTCTTGATTTTCGACGCCGTTTCACACTCTTTGCAGGTGGAACTACATCAGCAAGTTCATGTAAACTCTCCTCTTCTATTTTTTTTAGTTTTTTAATGGTTATAAATGGTGTATTGTAGGATTTTAATTTTTTGGTATTCAAGCTCCAACACCGCCTCTGGGCACCTGAGAGTTTCCGTCACCGGCCATCTCCACCGTCATCTACAAGTATTGTTTTAGATATTTTATGAATTTAAATATTTTAGGAATTATTTTAGTAATTTAGGTATTATTTATGAATTTTGTGGTATTGTAGTATATACTTTAGTATTTTGTGGTGTTTAAGTATTTTAGATATCTTTTTAGTAATTTATGTTTATTTATTATTGCTATTTATGTTTAGAGATTATTTTAGGAATTGTACGTGTATGAATTTTCGGTTTTATGAATTATTTTAGGAATTATTTGTGTATGTATTTTATGTTTAGTAACTATTTTATGTCCAAAGTTTTGTTTATGTATTTTGTGTATGTATTTTTTATTTTAGTAATTAATTTAGGAATTATTTTTTATGAATTATTTTTTTTATTTTTGCATGTATCACTACGTAGTTGATAGTATTTTAGGAATTATTTTAGTATTTTAGGAATTGCTTTGGCATTTTAGTATTTTAGGAATTTATATAGGTATTTTAGGTATTATTTATGAATTTGTTGGTATTTTATGGAATTTTAGTATATACTTTAGGTATTTTAGGAAAATAAGAATATTTTATGAATTTTATGAATTATGCTAATTTTATAGAATTATGTTGATCAATATCAATACCTTGTTAGATCGACATCAATACCTTGTTAGATCAGCATCAATACCTTGTTAGATCGACATCAATACCTTGTTAAATGCATCAATACCTTGTTAGATCAACATCAATACCTTGTTAGATCAGCATCAATACTTTGTTAGATCAGCATCAATACCTTGTTAGATCACTATCAATACCTTGTTAGATCAGCATTAATGCCTTGTTAATACCTTGTTAGATCGACATCATTACCTTGTTAGATCAGCATCAATACCTTGTTAGATCAGCATCAATGCCTTGTTAGATCGACATCAATACCTTGTTAGATCGACATCAACACCTCGTTAGATCAGCATCAACACATTGTTAGATCGACATCAATACCTTGTTAGATCAACGTCAATACCTTAGATATTTTAGTAATCTTAAGCCTTCACTATTTTGTGCTATTTTAGTATATACTTTAGGTATTTTAGGAAAATAATATTATTTTATGTACTTTTGTATTTTAGGAATTATTTTAGTATTTTATGAATTTATTTAGGCATTGTAGGTATTATTTATGATTTTTGTGGTTCTGATTACTACATCTGCGGTTCTGATTACTACAACTCGATGATGCTGACGTCGCGGTTCTGATCACTATACAGATGGATATTCATTCTGTCGATGTCGATCAAAATAACATGTCATGTTGATCTGTATTCAATGTTGATCTATCAATATAACAACGTCGACGGGAAAACGCGAGTGGCAAACGTGTAATTAACTACTACGGTACTACCGCCAAGCATTGAACCGCCAACGCGAGTGGCAAACGCGAGTGGCAAACGTGTAATTAACTACTACGGTACTTGTACCGACACTCTACTGACTCTGCTCTCATTTACTTTTTTTTTTTATTTTGCCTCATCTCCCCCGTTAACTATTCTTCAAACTTTATGGTTAAGGTAGCTTATCACAAGGTAAGCCACGACACTTCTATCCTAAAGAGACCAACAGTAAACAATGGTCAAGGAAAATAAGCGTCATCAACGAAAAGACTCTTTTGTGCTTTGATTGTTTTCTATTCGTTTTATTTTTATATCTATTTGTTTTTTTTTTATCGAGACAAGGGTGATAATGAAAGCTCATTTTAAATTTACATATATCTCATAAAATCTTAATTTATTTAAAAATGTAAAAGAGGCAACTTGGGATGAAAGGTGTATAAACAACCAACGACCAAAAGTTAAGGAATAAAGAAGCCGCGCACACATTGGACATCACATTGAGGTTAACCATCAAAACAAACAGTAAAAAGAAAGAAGAAAAAAAACTCCCTCAATTCGATTCTCTTGTGCTTTACGTCAATAACCGTTTTGATAATCTCTACAAAAGCAAGCATAGTTTAGATAAATGGGTAAAATTAATAGCTTCCCGTCGAAGTGAAAAAAGTGCTCACCTGTCTATAATTAATCACGCAACATTTTTTATTTTTAACAAACTTATTGTTTTATGCCAAGCTACCCAGATTATAAAGTTAATTATATATTGTTGTAAGTTAATTCGGTCCTAGCTACCAGAATTAATAATCATAATTACCATGATACCGGCCGCATGCACGAAGAGATTAATACATGTAATTTTCGGGGAGCTAGCCAGTACGTACGTGTAGAGGTAGACTGGTAACAGATTAATTTCATATATATATATATATATATATATATATATATATATATATATATATATATATATATATATATATATATACTAGTACTCGATCGCTATATATGGATTCATTCAATCAACTACCACATGGAAGAAGCCAGGGAGCAGTTGAGGCAAGGGTGGATCCGGTCTAGCTAGTTTTTCTACTACCAGATTTATACGGAGTACTACTCATAAGTAAACGCACGCATCCATCAACGAAACAAACAAAAACCACCCAAACAAATCATTACCATCAACTACAAATGTCCTTCATACATATATAGCCTAATCATTTTTTTTAATAAAGATAACACATTTTGTTTTCAAATATTAATCTATGATTTTTTTCCCTTCAATATTTTAATATACAAAATCAAAAAAATTATATCCATATGATAAATATAAACATTTACAATTTAGACATTTAAAGTTAATAATTTATATTCATATCATAATTTTTGAAGTATAAACTTTCTAAATATTATATATACACACACAAGTTCTTTGTGAAATGTATTTATTCGTTTGTTACCATTATTTTAGTTAAGGTAGCAAGGGTGACTGCCACGCAATACATGCAAGTTGTATAGAAATAGGGGCGAATATGCATGGTACTAAAAAAATACAAGTCCCTACTTAGGTATTAATAATTTTTAAATTGACACCACTCAAAAAATTATTTTGACATCACTGATAAAGAATTGTATGTATTAAGAGAAAGCTCACATAATTTCTCCAATTTATCTATTACTAAATAATAAATATTCCACTCTATTATTAATCTCAACCCAATTTAGAAAGAAATTCATTTAACTATTACTAATTATAAATTATAATTGCTGTGGAGTGATGTTTCTCAGCCATGAAGATAATTAAGAGCGACTTACGAAGTAGTATGGCGAAACAATTTTTAGCAGATTGTTTAGTAACTTACATTGAGAGTATTTGATTGTATCGCAATGATCGATGTAATTTTAGATCATTTTCATAATATTAAATCTCTATATATCAAGAACGTATCAATATAGACACAGTAGGCGACAAGAACGTATCAATATTAGTATGATTGATAATAAAAACATTGCAATTTGTAATTTTCATAGTCCTTTTGGCGCCGTCAACTGTTTTCTTTAACAACTGGACACGGTCCAACTCTGAGTAATTACGTGGTCATTTAAGTGGGGAGGCCCATTAATAGGCTTGCGTAGATTACAATTTAAAAGATCATACTTAGCTGGACCCTTAAGTTGATGATCTTAATAACAGGTCTGTGTAGGGTCGTAACCTGTAACTTCTTTTTGTTTTTGTTTTTATATAAATGAGATAGAGAGTTAAGAATATCGAAGACTCAAACTACAGATGTAAATTTTTTTTAATCATCTAGTAATAATTCATCTTATGAATCACTATATTTAATTAGTTAATTACATCATTATTACAATGTTCTTTAACACCATGACAAATTCTCCTATAAATTAACTGCACTTAATATCAGCGAAAATGGAAAATTAATTAGTACTCAATTACGAACCATGCATGGTCTTTTTTTTTTTTTAAAGATGTTCGGCTTTAAAGGAAAGTAAAAGAAATAAAATGTTAATTAATGCTCCCAGTTATCCCAACACATTTTCAACCCCCGCCCCACCATTAGTATACAGTAGTATAAAATAAGAAGTGCTGGATATGAAAAATCAAAAGGAACACAAAATTTAATTACTTAATCAAATTGATGATTAACATGAGAGTGATATGCCTGCAGCTCACATATATCAGACGCTTCTAGCAAGCATTTCTTGGAATCTCCTGTAAGACTCTTGCTTCTCCAACAAAAACTTCTCATGGCAGTTAGCAATAAACATCTCCGCTAACCTATCGATATCCGCCGCCGCCGCCGCCGTGTCGCCGCCGGAGCTCATCTCATGCTCCGACGTCTTCGTCTTTCTGTCTTCGAGCCACTGTAGGTAAGTGGAGAGCTCGGAACCAGTACCGGCACCGTCGTCCGTGATGACGGAGGAGGTCGGCGGAGGATTATTAATGATGGGAACGACGTGAGAGGAGGAGCACCAGTTGTAGTGGAGGCGGAAGGAGCCGAAGATGAGCTTCCTCTGTTTCTTGGTGGCCTTGGCTTGATAGATGAAATGGAGGGGCTGATTCAATTCTTTGAGAGTGTGGATGAGAATGGACTTGAACTTGGCCAGGGCTCGGACCAAGCGAACGAACTGGGTGTAGAACACGGTCTGAATTATGGTCTTCAACATCTTTGTGGAGCTTGAGCTTGAAGATGATGGTGCTTGCAGAGGATAATGCAAGTTTTTCAGGTGGAATGGCCCAGCCATTTTGATTTGATTTGATTTGATATTTCTCCTTTTTCTTTTTTTCTTTCTTGGGTTGGGTGGATGGGTGAGTGACTGAGTGAGAGAAGAGAAGAATAAAGAACCTAGTTTGTTTCAAACATATTTATAGATGACACATTTGGAGTTACGAATATGCCCCTGGGATTTTGGTTTATTTTAAAGTTGTGCCATCGCAGAGGTTTTTCGGGGTCCTTGTGTTTTGGCAATTAGCTTGCGGGATTAGTTTTTTCTTATTTTTTTCTCCTTACAATAGGTTTTGGGGCAACGATAATAATCCTTTTATATATTTTTTATATAAAAAGTCAAGTATTTACATGGAAATGATAAATCAGTACTTTCTTATTACATTTTTTAGAAATTAATTAATATATTATTCATAGTAATAATTTGAGTTATACAGAAACATAAAAACTATAGCCAAATTTTGTAGGACGGAATAGTATTTAATGTTAAAAAATGACTACGTCTTATATAATTAACTGTTAATGTTAGAGGTTTGTAACACTTACTCCATTTAACCGTGGCTTTTAAACTAGAGGTTTGTATAAAGGTATGTTTCTAGCATTTTATATTTTAAAATTTAGATTTTATATCCATTTCACATATACTTTCCCATAGATTTCTTCTTTTTCTTGATATCGATATTGCTCTATTACAGCAAAAAAAAAATCTAAGTTATTCCAATTAATGCACATATATATATATATATATATATATAGTAGTGTTTGACTTTGCTGTTTCAAGGTTCAATGTTTGACTCAATTTTCAGCAAAGATAAACATTGAAAACAAAATTCAGAAAAAATATATTTAGAAAAAATATATTTTAAATTTTGATACACATATGAAAATTTAGATTTCCAATATCTATACATTCATGAAAAAAAAATCATAGATTAAATACTGTGAAACTGTCAAAACAAATGTTGCAATCTTTTGTGGACGGATGGAGTATATTATTAATATCCGATGTAAATCTTAAACATGGTTCTCAAATGAAGCTTTAGTGGATAAGGATTCATTATGAACTTAGAGGGAGAATATAAAATCAGCTTAACTGTGTCTTGTTTTCAGACATATATATGATCAGAAAATAAAAATATTAAGATCTCGCACATTTTACGCCGTGTCGTTACACTACGTAGTTTTCCCAACTTTTGTGACGGCAAAATGAGGTCCAAGCCGTCATAACCGTAGTATGAAAATGTTATGACGGTTCTATGACGGCTATTTCCGTCATATACTATTTCCTAAAATTTTATGACGGCCCATGACGGATAATGACCGCCATAAAGTATTTCCCAAAATTTTACGACGGCTCTATGACGGACGGCCGTCATAAAATACTTGCATTTATATACGTATTTATGCACATTACTTATGACGGCCTTATAACCGCTTTGACCGTCATTAAATTTTTGATAACACGTTATGACCCGATAACCGCTATGGCCGTCACAACTTTTTCGAAAATGCACTCAAGATTCCTTCAGACCTCTGACGGCCCTATGACCAACCGGACCCTCATAAAAAGACTTCACCTCACCATTACAAATGTGTAAGGACTGGATTGGATGTTATTTCACTCTTTATGACCACGTTCCCGCCATAAAGCCGTCATAAAGTTGGGACGTTATGACGGCTTCTACGCCATAAAGCCGTCATTACTTGTCACATTAAATACTATATGACGGCCTCGCCGCCATAAAGCCGCCATAACGCGTTACAAATTCTGACGAAATCTTGAATTTTGTCCCGTTGCACGTTATGACGGCTTCGGCCGTCATAAAGCCGTCATTACTGGTCACATTAAATACTATATGACGGCCTGGGCCGTCATAAAGCCGTCATATCGTTACATGCATTAAATGCGACGTCTGTAAATACTCCTCCCTTCCCCTTCCCCGATACGTTTCGGCGTAACCCCTCCCTTCCCCTTCCCCAATACGTTTCTTCTTCCCCTCCCTCCCTCTCGTAACCCCTCCCTCCCTCTCGTCTCGCCCCTCCCTCCCTCCCTCCCTCCCTCTCGCAACTCGTCCGAGACCGCGACGTCTGTAATTTCTTCCTCTTCCTCGTTTTGTTTGTCTCTCTTCTCTTCGTCATCTCTCTCACCTTAGGGTTTCGTTTTTGCATCTGCCGCCGCCGCCGTCGTACTGCTGCTCGGCTGCGGCCGCTGCGCGCGCCCGTCCTCGTCCTTCACCGAGGCAACCGTTGCGACGGGGAAGGTAAAACCTAAACCATTGATCTTTTCATTTTCATTCGGGTTCATGATGCTTGCGTTCATCATGAGAAACAACTCGAGTAATTTTCTGTCATTTTATTTCTATTTATTTTGGTAATTATTTAAATTTCATGATATTTCGTTTTTTGCGTTAATTCTGTCATTTTATTTCTGTTTTACAAATTTAAATTTTCTGTTTTAAAAATTTAGTGCGTTAATTCATCATGTTTCAATTTTAAAAAATTGTTGCTGTTATTAATTCTATTTTTTGTAATTTGCTGTCATTTTTTGCAATTTTCCATGTAATTTAAGTAATTTTCGTTTTCAAATATTGTTTTATGTCATTTATTTCTATTTTCTGTTGTTTAAGTAATTTTTGTTTCAAAATATTGTTTTATGTTATTATTTCTATTTTCCATGTAATTTAAGTAATTTTCGTTTTCAAATATTGTTTTACGTTATTATGTTATTATTTATATTTTCCATGTAATTTAAGTAATTTTCGTTTTCAAATATTGTTTTACGTCATTTATTTCTATTTTCTGTTGTTTAAGTAATTTTTGTTTCAAAATATTGTTTTATGTTATTATTTCTATTTTCCATGTAATTTAAGTAATTTTCGTTTTCAAATATTGTTTTACGTCATTTATTTCTGTTTTCTATTTTCTGTTGTTTAAGTAATTTTTGTTTCAAAATATTGTTTTATGTTATTATTTCTATTTTCCATGTAATTTAAGTAATTTTCGTTTTCAAATATTGTTTTACGTTATTATGTTATTATTTATATTTTCCATGTAATTAAAGTAATTTTCGTTTTCAAATATTGTTTTACGTTATTACGTTATTTCGCTTTTATGTCATATTGTTTTATGTTATTATGTTATTATTTCTATTTCGTAATTTAAGTAATATTATGTTGTTTAAGTAATATCCGGACTTTGTATTTGAGAGATATGGGCAAGGACCATCATGGCAGTCAGGGGACCGATCGTAGCCATCGCCTATTCGGACCGTCGATGGTCGATGGCTCGGCCACATGAGGCTCCGGTGGATTTGCGGGATGAGGAGAGCGACGAGGAGGAGGACGAGGATGTCGGCAGTACATCAACACTCGGGCGGATGAGTAGTTTTATCTTTGTACAAAATGTTATATTCAAACTTTTAAATTATCAATTATGGATGTTAATATATTTTTATTATATTTAAATTTGGTATTTTATTTAATTATTAATATTTTTTTAAAATTTTCGTATTCATTTAATTTCTGAATCAATAAAACAATACAAAAAGAATTAATTTTTTTTCATTATAAAAACAAATTTATGAAGAGCTCATTCCGTCATTAGTAAAGCTCAGTGTGTAATTTGTCACTCACTTACACGTAGACACGTTATGACAGCGTGATGGTGTCATAAGTAAATCGTAAATATGAGAAGTAAGCCGTCATATAGCCGTCATAATCAACATCCATGCTAACAGATTACATCGCGTCGTTTTTGATGGCCGTATTAGTCGCAAAGTTCGCCACAAATATGAGGTACACGCGCCATGGCAATTAAATGTGTACGCCAAAATAATAACGAAACAAACAATAGCGCCTCGCCGTCATAATAATGATGACGGATAAATGGCTATTATGGCCGTCATAAATGATAAATCAACTACGCAGTGTTAGTTTACTTACTGCAGGTAAATGTAAATATATATATATATATATATATATATATATATATATATATTACACTAACTAATTAATTAACTTTACTGAAGAGTACACGTAATTTGAGGGTTACAAAATCTCGACTCATTGATACCCAAACCCGATTTGGCAATTGCATGTCGTCGGAGCTTTCGTAATCTTATACCAGTTCATGTGCTAAGTTCAACTAAATTTTGGCTTCGATCAAAACCTTGATTTACTGTGGTTTTCTACATAAACTTAGATCGTTTGAGAGATCGGACGGTGAAATATACAAATTGTTCATTTGGGAATAACATTAGCGTTTAATTAAAATCGTATATAGTTTAAAAACACTAGTTAATGGTAATGTTAGTGTTAGAGGTTTGGAGAAGCTATTGTGCTCGCTTAGCTTAGTTGTGCATGTTTAATATTAACAATTTAAAAGTTATCCAAAACGTTACAACTAATTGAAATAATTGTTCATATAGACCCATCATAACCATACAAAAATTTTGTTAATTGAAGTTTTAAATGCTACTATATCCAAACAAACTGAAAATCTCGTTCAGTTAAAGTAAATAGAGTAATTTTATTTTATTTGAGTATTGACAAAATAGCATAAAAATTACATCGCAAAATGTTAAAATTTTCTGAAATTGATGGAGGAAAAAGAACAAAACTTTAACTACTTAAGAAAAAACATTCAAACAAAATCTTCCAAACTAATATAGGAGTTTCCAAGCCCAAGTTTCGCTCAAATGTGGTCTTTTAGGGTTTTACCAAGCCCCGTTACCGCTGCTATTACTCTGCCTTCCGGCTGTCGATGCCGGCTTTTTTCGAGCGTCTTGGCACCTCTAAGCCATCGTCATCCCACTTCACCTGCTATCGATGGCCCTTTATTGGCCGTCTCCGTTCTTCAGCCCAAGTCGCTGGCGGGTCACCTCGCTCAGATATTCAGTGTCGTTGTGATCCTCTTGGCGTCTCCGGCACACGTTTCAACCAGGCCAGCCTAAGCCGTTGATCCTCAGCAACGCGATCATCGGCTCCACAGGGCTGCCGGCGATAATGATCCGACTCCTGGCCGCCAGGGGCTTGTGTGGTGGATGTTTTGGATCCAGTTTTGCCGGATTTTTTAAAGTTATGTTTGGAACGTTGGTAATCGGGGATTGGTGTGGCTTGTATGGTGGGTTTCGTGGTTGAGAGTAAGGGTGGGACCACCAGATGGAAACGGAGTGGAGGTGGTGACACTACGTATTTAAGGGGCATTGGGTAAGGGGCGATCCGTTACCCAGCCCGCTACCTAGCCCGCTTTTTTTGGGCCGCTTCCGTCAATCCTGGCGCTACCTAACCCGCTACCATTAGTAGGGGCTCGTTAGCGGGCACCTCGCTACCACCAAGCCACGTGAGCGCTGCCAGCTGACAGAGCTGGTATCACCCCGCCCCCTACCCTGCCCGCTACCATCTTTTCTTTTTTTTTTATTAAAATGATTTCGTTATTTGCATAATTTAATAAATGATTCAATAATATTATTATTTATTAGTATTTATAGATTATAATTTAAAACATAAATAAATTTAATTACAAATTAACCAAATATATCAATTACAATAAAAAACATCCAAAATCAATTAGTTTTTACAAAAGTGTCCTACGGGGGAGGCAAATCGTAATCCTCACCCTGATTCTCACGTGATGGGGAATGATGCTCCGAATCGTCGAACGTCTGTCTGTTGAACCCCAAAGAGAATGAGTTAAATGGCACATTACTCCGCCTAAACAACTCCGGGTCTTACACGTTATTGTGCGGCGGCTGCTGAGGTGCCTGCTGCTTTGGCGTCGGCATCATTGGGGTATAATAATCAATAATCAGCATCGTGGATGTTGGGTGTCTGGAACCCTGTAGTAGTGCGCCAGGAGGACCATTGAGGTTGCGGCTGCGGTGTCGGGATCATGTATGTGGAGTAGTTTGGAGGATCCAGTAGAAGTGCTGGACTGCGGAGGGCGACCACCTCCTATACGACCGGAGCCGGTGCGACCCCCAGAACGGCCCCCGGTCGTGGAACCACAACCTGACTCGTGGCCACTATCACGCGTCGGAGACGTCATATCCTTGCAAGACATAGTAGTTAGTACTAGGCTTTGCATGACAAAGAAGATAGATCAACATGGTAAACAAGAAGATCAACATGACAAAGAAGATAGATCAACGTTCTAAAAAGATTGATCAACATGACAAAGAAGATAGATCAACATACAAAGAAGATAGATCAACATGGTAAACAAGAAGATCAACATGACAAAGAAGATAGATCAACGTTCTAAGAAGATTGATCAACATGACAAAGAAGATAGATCAACATACAAAGAAGATAGATCAATATGGTAAATAAGAAGATCAGCATGACAAAGAAGATATATCAACGTTCTAAAAAGATTGATCAACATGACAAAGAAGATAGATCAACATACAAAGAAGATAGATCAACATGGTAAACTAGAAGATCAGCATGTCAAAGAAGATAGATCAACGTTCTAAGAAGATTGATCAACAAATTTTATAGAATTATGAATTTATTTCAATATTTTGGAATTTATTTAGGTATTTTAGGTATTATTTATGAATTTTTTTTTAATTTTGTGGAATTTTAGTATATACTTTAGGTATTTTAGGTATTGATGTTGATCTAACAAGGTATTGATGTTGATCTAACAAGGTATTGATGCTGCTCTAACAAGGTATTGATGCTGATCTAACAAGGTATTGATGCTGATCTAACAAGGTATTGATGCTAATCTAACAAGGTACTGATGTTGATCTAACAAGGTATTGATCTAACAAGGTATTGATGTTGATCTAACAAAGTATTGATGACGATCTAACAAGGTATTGATGTTAATCTAACAAGGTATTGATGCTGATCTAAAAAGGTATTGATGCTGATCTAACAAGATATTGATGTTGATCTAACAATGTATTGATGTTGATCTAACAAGGTATTGATGTCGATCTAACAAGGTGTTGATGTTGATCTAACAAAGTATTGATGGCGATCTAATAAAATATTGATGCTGATCTAACAAGGTATTGATGCTGATCTAACAAGATATTGATGTTGATCTAACAATGTATTGATGTTGATCTAACAAGGTATTGATGTCGATCTAACAAGGTGTTGATGTTGATCTAACAAAGTATTGATGGCGATCTAATAAAATATTGATGCTGATCTAACAAGGTATTGATGCTGATCTAACAAAGTATTGATGTCGATCTAACAAAAATACTTAAAATAGCACAAAATTTATAAATAATCTTATTTTCGTAAAATACCTAAAGTATATACTAAAATACCAAAAAAATGCTTAAAATACCCCAAATTTCGTAAATATTATTATTTTCCTAAAATACCTAAAGTATATACTAAAAACCACAAAATACTACAAAATTCTTAAATAATAACTAAAATGTCTAAAATAACACGAAATTCATAAATACCTAAAATATATACTAAAAACCACAAAATACCTAAAACATATACTAAAATACCACAAAATACCAATATATACTAAAATACCACAAAAATACTTAAAATAGCATAAAATTTATAAATAATCTTATTTTCATAAAATACCTAAAGTACATACTAAAATACCAAAAAATATTAAAATACCAAAAAATTCATAAATAATCTTATTTTTCTAAAATACCTAAAGTATATAGTAAATACCAAAAAATTCATGAATAATTACTAAAATGCCTGAAATTGCACGAAATTCATAAATACCTAAAATATATACTAAAAATCACAAAATACCTAAAATATATACTAAAATACCACCAAAATACTTAAAATAGCACAAAATTTATAAATAAGCTTATTTTCGTAAAATACCTTAAGTATATACTAAAATACCAAAAAATGCTTAAAATACCACAAAATTCATAAATAATATTATTTTCCTAAAATACCTAAAGTATATACTAAAAACCACAAAATTTATAAATAATAACTAAAATGCCTAAAATAGCACGAAATTCATAAATACATAAAATATATACTAAAATACATAAAATATATGCTAGAATTCCACAAAATTGCTTAAAATACCACAAAATTCATAAATAATACCTAAAATACTAAAATAATTCCTAAAATACTAAAATTCATAAAATACCACAAAAAATACTTGTAGATGGCGGTGGAGACGGCCGGTGACGGAAATCTTAGGTGGCTGGCTGCAGTGTTGGAGGTTGAATAAAGAAAAAAATTAAAATCGTCAAATACACCATTTCTAACCATTAAAAAATTGAAAGAAAGAAGAGGAGATGATACCTGAACTTGTTGTTGTAGTTCCACCTAAAAAGCTAGTGAAACGGCGCCAGAAATGGGGAAAATGGCGGTGGTCGGCAGTGCCTTTTGGAGGAGAAGGGGAGGAATCTTCGGGGAAGAAATGGAGGAGAGAGGAAGCTGAAAGTAATTTTAATAGCATCGATAGCGGGTAGCCCGCCCAGTAGCGCATTCGACCCGGCCCAGCCAACCAGAGGCACTTTTGGGAGCTTGCGTAGCGGGCCACCACCTACCAAACCCACTACCGAGCTCCTATCAACTACGTAGTGTGAAAGACACTGTAGGGGTGCAGTGCCCTCCCCTGCCTGGGCGCGTAGCGGATGCGGCGGGTGATTGGGGACTAAAGTTCGACTCAATCACCCATTATTTCTTTTGGACTTTGGAGGATCAATTGATAGTCTTTATTGGTCAAAGTTGGATAATTTTTATTTAGGTGCAGTCAGATATGTTTACTTGCATTTTCCATGCATCCTTGCAGGGAATAAACACTTTCGGGCCCATTTGTGGTTTCAGCGGAGGAGGACGGATGTTTCAAGCAACATCACATATGTTGCGGAGGGATTCTTGAAGCAAGCCTTATGGCATTTTGAAAAGGCTCGTGAACAATGACTTCTCTCCTGGTGACTATTATCCTAGTTTGGCATTGTAATTTTATCATCTTGATAATCCTTTTATCTAGTAGTTTTTCTATTTTGAGATGGTTATTTCTTGATCTTTTTAGTTGTTAGTCTTGTAGTTTGGTACTATGGTCCTTAGGTTACGTGGTCCTTAGGATTGTTTATGCTCATTATATATAGCCTTAAGTTATGTGGTCCTTATGATTGTTTATGCTCATTATATGTTGAGTTTTTTTTCTTTTCAAGGGTTATCGGCACTTGCCGCTTGAAATTGAATGAATTCATTCCCCCTTTAAAAAAAAAAACTTTAACTACTTAGGGCCGGGGTTTAAAGGGCAATTTGCTTTAGATCCACATAAACCGCTCCCATCGGAATGGTAAAAGGCACAGAACAGAACATTGATAATATAAGCTGGATCCTTTTGCACGCCATCAGGATTCAGGACTCAAGTATGGTGATTATCGACCGGAATCTTCTACTGATCATCAGATTAGTTTAATGTCTGCAGGAGCTAGCTAGCTAGGTTAATACTAATTAATGAATATTTCAGCTGAACTAGTTAGCTAGGTAGCCCGAATTACATGTAATAGATAGATCTAAGCTAGCCAGTGTTAATATTTTTCTAAAGCATGGTTAAGTTAAAGATGGGATTTACTAGTTGTCCTTGTCCCACTAGTGAGGGGCAATAAGGAGAAGGTGTGGAATCTATCTGTAAATGAGGCCATGACCGGAATTTCTAGCTGGACACTTGGGGGCAAACAAATCCCAATGCTTTTGTAGCTTCCCCAAGACCCGCTTCCACATTTTGAAAATTTAACCCATGCATATATAATGCACTTTTTCCTATATATAGAAATTCACTTAATAATTTCCTGGTGTAAATTGTAATTCAAGAGATTCCCAAATCCCAGCTTTTAAAAACACATTGCTTGCTGCTGGCTAGCTACTTTTGCTTTTGCATGTAAGATTTGAATGGGAAAATCTAGATACTGACATATAATTTTTTTCACTTTCAAATTATGACATGAAAACATTCAAGCTATCAGTATTGAAGTGCATGTGTTGAAGATCTGTACACATTACTTGCATGCTAACAGTGTTTTTAGTTTAAGAGATTAATTAACTGCTTAACTGGCCTGAACATTGAGTATATTTAATCTGGATATATATATATATATATATTACTCCTTACTACTCCATATAATATATAGTACTTCATGCCAGAGTTTCTTTCTTTCTGTGTTTTGGCATCAAGCAGTTTGTCTTTGGTGGTCTAACAAAATAACTGGATCCGCATGGGCCCGACCCGACAGTCAGCAGTCCCGGAAACTTCTTCGTCTTTTACCATCCATCACCTTAATTCGGCTCAGCTCTAGTACTCTATTCTCTATCTATGAATCAAATTAAGAATGCACGGAAATTTGTGGATATATTTCCAATTAATACTGATCCCAGATCTGTCTCTTTCTATATCCATCCCTCTGTTTATCATATATATATATATATATATATATATATATATATATATATATATATATATATATATATATATCCACGAGCTAGCTAGTGAATTAAGAAAGTAATTATTAATTGAAATAAATATAAATTGGTACGGAATCGGAATATAATTAACCGGTTACATCCTAAAAATATTTACTGATAATTCTAATTCTAATTGTTCGGAGGACGCCGATTTAGAAAATCGTCAAAATCCCGATCTTCCATATTGAGGAAGTTGCTAAAAAGTTGATCGGGGGTTCTCCGATGTCCGCGGCGGCTCGGGTGATATTCATCTTGGACGGAGTGGAGGGTGAGGTCGGGATTCGGAGAAGGCGGCCTCGGAGGATGCTCGTGGCGTGGAGGAGGCCGGGATGATCCGGCGACAAAGACTCGGCACGTCGGAGAGTCGGACATGTCCCCCTGCGTAGCGCCGACCAGATCTTTGCGATCGCGCTTGGTCGAACGCGTCATCTCGTGCGCCCGGGCTTCCACTGGCTGCCACCTCGGCCACCTCGGCTCTAACCTCTGTCCGCGCACGAGCGCGTTGTCCTCGAGTGGCGACCACGCATCTCGGTCGGCGATCTCATCCATGTCCCTCCGATCTTTGCTCCTCCGTGTCGATCTCGCGCTGAAATCAAAATTACGTTTTGAAAATGTTATACTTATAATGAATGTCTGCAAAGGTATGGAAGTGGTAAAAGTTCAATTCTATTACTGCGACGGCCGAGGTTGCTCGAGCGGCTCGGGCCGAGAAAGGCTGAGGCGGGACACCGACCCATCGCCCTCGCGTGGGCGGGCCCAAGACATCCGTGTAGATGTCCTCATCAATATCGGGGAACGGCCCGTCCGCCCCATACTTCTCGATCAAGCGCTTCTTGTACTCCTCCTAGTTAAGATTAAGAAAATTTGTGTTAATGAATAATAAATTGAATACGTTAAACATATAAATGGTTAAAAAACGACCAAAACTTACCAAGGCCCTATTTTCCTTGCCCGGCCAGTCCTCCCGAATCGGGTCCACCAGCCATTGTCCCGCCTTCTCGCACCGCCAATTAAAATATGTTAGGTATTGAAGTTTTTATACATACGTAATTATGTATAAATATTTTAAAAACTTACCATCTCCTCATAAATTGTCGCCTTTGACTTGTTGCCATGCGACTTGAAGGCTGGTCGTTTGTCGCTCTTGGCATTTCTCTTGTTCCGCGCGGAGTTGACCTTGAACTCCGGGCTCTGATATACTCGAGCGCGGCTTCCACTTCGCAGTTCTATCCTCGGCGGAGGAATGTCCAGCCACTCCATGTAGTTGGGAGCCTCGCGATCGAGGGACATTTCTTGGGCCGCATCCCGGATATTGTCACTGGGTGTTCGGTAGAACTCCATGAACCGGGAATGGAGCTTCTCCAGAATTTGTTATCCGTCCACGAATCTGCTCCTGTTCAGAAAACATCAAAACGTCACTAGTTATAGAATTAGTTTTAAAAAGTATATAGAAATGTATAGTGCAATTAGTATTTATAATACCGAGAATCTGTGGACGTAGTCGGCCTGCTCATCCGCGGGAGGTCGGAGTACGTAGGCGGGAAGCCTTTGAACTTGCTGGCGACGATCGCCCCGATCGCCTTGGGCACGCCCGACGTCGCACATTTCAAACTGCATAAGAGTTGAATGTTACGTGCAGAAATAAAATACTAAAATTAGTAAATTTATGAAAACTTAAAATTAAAAACTTACTGGCCGATGTGCGCGACCAACCTCCCATCCGGACCCCTCTCGGGCGGGGAAGAGGAGGCGCGGGAGGTCTGGCCAGACGTCGGCCCAGGCGGAGTCGAGTATCGGGCCGAGGAGAAGGGATCGGGCTGCTCCACCGATTCGGTGTGCTCCGGTGTCTGGGACGACGGTCGGGCGGCTCGATGAGCGAGAGCCACGACCACGCCTCCGCGAGAGAAATCAAGCGTCCGTGAACCCGATCCACGTGAGCCCGAGCCACGTGAACCCGAGCCTGTCGACGCATCCTGGCTACGGGATGGTGTGTCCGCCATATCTCGAACCATTCAAAAATTCACTAATTTAACTAATTTAATTAATTTCACTACTTTGTCTAATTTAATTAATTTCAATTAATTTGTTTAATTTAATTAATTTCACTAATTGCACTAATTTAACTAATTCCAACTAATTTAGTTAAATTCACTAATTTCACTAATTCATTAATTTCAACTAATTTCACTAATTTCAAATAATTTGTCTAATTTAATTAATTTATCTAATTGCACTAATTTAACTAATTTCAACTAGATTAGTTAAATTCACTAATTTCAGTAATTCATTAAATTCAACTAGTTTAGTTAAATTCACTAATTTCACTAATTCATTAAATTCAACTAATTCACTAATTTAATTAATTTCACTAATTCACTAATTTCACTAATTTCAACTAATATTAATAATTCATTAATTTCACAAAATTCACAAATAATTCACTAATTTACTAATTCACTAATTTCAACTAAATTCACTAATTTAACTAATTCACTAATTTCACTAATTTCAACTAAATTCACTAATTTAACTATTTCACTATTTCACTATTTCACTATTTAACTATTTCACTAATTTCACTAATTCCACAAAATTCACAAATAATTCACTAATCTCAACTCCAAATAATTCACTAATTCACAAATAATTCACAAATAATTCAATAATTCAAATAATTCCACAAAATTCATAAATCCACAAAACTCACAAACTAACCTATTCCACAAAACTCCAACTAATCTCAACTAATTCCAATTGATTTAAACTAATTTCCACTCAAAAATTCAAAAACACAAATCAATGAAACAAACTCAAAAAACTCAAAAACTAACCGTGGAATTCGAAAATAAAACTCACATTTGGCAAGGGGAGGCTGAGGCGCTGCGGCGGTGACGAAGCTAAGCGGCGGCGGCTTCTTTGGCGAGGACGGCGAGGAGGCACGGTGGTTTGGGAGGGAGACGAGGAGGCACCGAGATTGAAAGTGAGAGGGAAGAAGACGAACCAGTTTTTAAATCTGACTCACTGCGGCCTCACTGCGGTTGGGCCGTGGTGAGGCCGCAGTGAAGCCCACAAACAGCCAATTTCGAACTTTTCGTTTCCCCCCAAATTAATTATGCATTTGGATATTGTGGGGCCCACGCAAATTCGGCAAAAACTTACAATTTAGCCCAAACATCTTTGGAACTTACAATTTCACCCCAAATTAATTATGCATTCAGATATTGTTTAAAATTTCGATTTTAGTACAAATATCGTCCGAGAGTACAAATTCAAATAGGAGATATGCTACTACAAATCCACCGGAACGTCATCGTCATCGTCATACGCCTGGTCATTTTCCACATCGTTATCCACTTCAAGTATATCGGCATGGGCACGATGATCTAGTAATGACATGCTTTCATCAGGGGCCGGTCGTATGGTTTCACCAAGTGTTGTCGATTCTTGTAAAGGATGTTCCGTACCAATCTCGTCTGGGTCCGCATCGATTACAATGGCACTTGCAGTATCAACACTTTCGTCTTTAAATCGGCGGGGTTTCGTTTTGAAAACTGTCCACCAGTTTCTCAAGTCACGACACTTTGAAGGATATTCGACGTATACCACTTGTTGGGCACGGCTTGCAAGAATGAATGGATCATCGGGATATAGTCGGGATGTGTAGTCGACATCGATGATCCTGAAATTTTATCGGTGCGGATGCCTTTAGTGGTCGAAAACCACGTACCCTTGAAGACTGTAAGATTATTGTTCCTGTACTGAAGAACAAGAATTTCGTCAATCCAGCCATAGAAATCTAAATAGTCCTGCGCATTTGTGTCCCCCAGAACGCAGACGCCCCAATTCGCGGTCCTTTTAGTTTCACCATGTTGTATTGTGTGAAACCTGTACCCATTAACATAGACACCTGGGAACGATTTAGCCCTCATTCTAGGACCGCACGCCAGGTCATATAGTGCGTGTGGGAGGGCTGCACGATTTGAGTCGGCACTGCAGAATTACCAATCAACATATAAATTTCGTACCGATTAAGATCGCAACAAATATAAATGAGTAAATAAATAAACACAAACTAACCACATTCTTGAACCAACGTGCGAACTCTGCCAGCCGTAAGTTATCCACAGCATCATCGTTCATTTCTGGGAACCGGTTGCGGGTCAGCTCGTTAAATCGATTCACGAATTGCTCCACCTCCCGACAATTACGAAGAATGTATGTTTTGACATGATTTACTTCTTCAGCAGACAAATCTCGAGCCAGAGCGTTACCATACGTTCTTGTATGATGACTGATTATGGGTAGTCGTGGATCGTTAAGAACTGTCGACAAACTAATTTAGTTCCGTATGTGAGGGTTCACCAGTGTTCCTTGATTATCTTCCATGTAATGCTCACAAAAAAGCTACCTCTGTATCGGGAACTTTTCAATGATCGAGCCCTCCGAAATTGTTTGTTCGCACATTTTGCTTTCAACTTCTTCATATTCCTTTCGAAAGGAAACATCCACCAATAGCCGACAGTCCGCAAGTTCGCAGTGCCAAGGTAGATGCATAGTCGATGTTCCATGGAGTCAAAGAATGATGGCGGGAAGATCTTTTCCAACTTGCACAATATTACGACGATCAATTCATCAAGCTTCTCCACATCGTCCAACTGAATATCCTTAGAACATAGTAGTCTAAAGAATTTGCAAAATTCTGCAATTACCATCCAAATGCCGTCGAGGATGAAACCACGTAATGTAACGGGCAAGAGCTTCGCATGAACACATGACAATCATGGGTTTTCATCGTAAAAAGTGTTGTTTGTCGTATTGACACATCCGCCAATGTTAGAGGCATACCCATCGGGAAGTTTAACGATATGCTTCAACCAATTGCAAATCATCGCAATCTGATCATCGCTTAACGTGTATAACGCCTTCGGTTGAAATGTTTTCCCGTTCCGCCAATGCTCAAATGCAGTTCATCACGGATATTTAACTCCTGCAAATCGCGTCTCGACTGTGCATTATCCTTTGTTTTCCCTTTCACGTTAAGAACTGTGTAGAAGATGTTATCAAAACAGTTTTTCTCAATGTGCATTACATCCAGACAGTGGCGTACTCTCAAGTCTGCCCAATACGGCAACTCCCAGAAAATTGATTTCTTAACCCAATTGTGCTCAACGCCAAACTTGTCAGCCCTCATTTTGTCCCACGGTGTTCCGAATGCCGGGAATACAATCCTATTAAGATCCCTTAAGATCTCATGACCTGACTTATACGCACACGGATGACTACGGTCAGTTTGTCCCCACGATTCGGTATTGTTACGCAGAGCATGCCGACGTGGTAGAAATCTCCTATGACAGCCCCACCAACTGGTTTTCCGTCCATGCTTCAACCGAAAGCTATTAACATCACCCATGCAATATGGACATGCAAGTCTTCCATGCGTACTCCAGCCCGATAGCATTCCGTCGCGGAAAATCACTTATCGTCCAAAGCAAACATGCTCGCATAACAAAGTTCGATTACGGTGCGCGTCCCAAGTTTCCACTCCCGTATTCCATAAAACTTGTAGCTCCTCAATCGGTGGACGTAGAAACACGTCAATGTTACGGCCGGAGATCGAGGACTGGAATTAGCAGAGGCATGAAAGTGTACGGCTCCTTCATGCACAAATCAGGCGGCAGATTGTAAACAACGATGAATACCGCCACATCGAATACGATTGCCCTGTTTGGACAACGGGTTAAAGCCATCGATTTAACCCCAATCGTACGCTTCGGTACTCGTGTGCGAAATCCGGATACATTTCGCCGACGTGTTTCCAAGCCTCACCTTGAGATGGATGTCCAACGTGCGAGATACATTTCCTCTCGCTCTAATATGATACGTCATGAACTCTGCGGTTTTAGGCAGTGGTAAAGCCGTTGTAGCCGCTCATTGATTGGTAAATATCGCAAAACCTTTTCGGTTTCGGTTTCTTACCCGGGACACACACTTGATACCTATCCGCTCCACACACCCTACAGTTCAAGAACTTGTCAAGCTACCGTAGAACAACATACAATTATTCTCGCAAGCGTGAATTATTTTATACGGTAACCCTTGACTCCTTCAACATAGCTTTCGTACTAAACATGCTTGTTGGCAACAATTTCCTCCGGGTAATAGTTCATTGATATATCTGATCATCTCAGAGAAAAAAGCATCTGATACGTTGTGTTGACTTTTCATACTCAACAACTTCGCTACAACCGATAATTTGGTGTACTTATCACCACAACCTTCATATAGAGGTTTTGATGCATGCTCCACCAGTTCAAAAAACCGTTGCGCCCTTTCGTTTGGCACTTGGGGAGCTGAAACGTCCTCATCATCATTACTCTGATCATTTTCAAAATTATTAGAGTGCTCATGAAACCCAAAAGCGTCACGAACCATTTCTTCGTAAGTCGGCCGTTCTTGGCTACCATCAGAAGAATTATGTATTCCGATTACTTGTACTTGCGCGATTTGATGATGTCGACGCTACTTCGTCAAAGCGATAACCTCGATAGACACATGGATTGATCTCAGGTCGTTCACCATGGCAATCCCACACATGATAATTGGGTGTAAATCCGTCTAACAGTAAATGATTGCCAATTGTAATTCGATCATAATAGTATCTATTTTTACAAATTGTACACGGGCATTTCACCAGTTCTTCTCCATTCGATTTAGCAACAACAAAAGCGTAATCCAAGAATTCCTGAAGTCCGGTGAAAAATCTTTCACTTATATAGCGAGTCCCTTCCTCAAAGCGCTGATACATCCAACCACGTTCTTCGCCCATTTACGGTCTTTCCTATATATGATCGTTCATTCATCAATAAAAACAATAAACATGCACAATTAATATTCACATACCATTTTCGCCTAATCCAGATCCAGGGTGCATGGGTCCTATCCTGTTCATAAAAGTACTATTAGTGAATAAACTTTTATCGTTGCGTATGTAAAGCGTAATTACATAAATTTGGCACATTTCGCCTTAGTTCCACACTATACCATTTCTCCGAATATTACTCCCGAAACGGTATAACGTGGAACAAGGCGAAAATGCGACCGAAACTTATGTAATCCGCTCGATTTTACATACACAACCATAAAAGTTTAATACACCGATAGTAAACTTTTACAAATCGTCTAACTTGGACAATCCATGAAAACTTCAGTACAATATATTATTTCACACCGTTATTCCAACGTATTGAAATAAAGTGTAAAAAAATATATTCTTACAAGTTTTCATAGGCAGAACTACTGCTCATTAATTTAATTAAATTACTTAAAAATAAACTAAAATTACATACATAACTTAAATTTAATTAAAAACTCTATAAGCATAAATAAATAAAAAAATAAAATATTTATTACCTCAATAATACACCTGAAATCGACGGTACCGCAACTTCCTCCAGAACTTGAGAGAATTGAGAGATGAGAAATTTGTTACGCGGTTGAAATGAAGTGGAAGGAAATGGAGGGGTATTTATAGATCGCCTCTGCGGCCTTATCCGCAGATTATGGCCTTGATAGGGTGGGTGGTAGGTAGGGCACGTGGAGCACGAGGCACTTATCTGCGGCCGAATCTGCAGTTAAGGCCGCGATAACCTGGCGCCACAACGACGATTCGTTCCTGCTGGAGCTTGCTCATGCGCCGTAACCGCGCGATTACGGCCGCAGATGAAAGTGGGCTTCCTCACGTAGTGGTGGCAATGAATTTCTTTATATAAAAAAAAAGATGTAACAATTAAAACGGAAGAATGGAGTAAAAGTTATACCATTATTATAATTATATGCAAAATCATTATTATATATACATGAGAAATGAAGATATTATAATTATGAGGTTTAAAGAATTAATATATGGTTCAATTCATTTTGTATTTGGGAGTGATTAATCCTCAAAAGGTATAATTAGTAATATGGGGCATGGATTGAGTGTTTCAGGATTTAGTTATCTGTATTAAGTTGATCAAAAGGTGAATATTTCTAGGAGTATTAACTGGATTTAGTTATCTGTATTAACTGTAAGGAACACGTTGAAGTAACTTTGTCTAACAGACAATATATATTGGAGCATACATATGTGAAAGAAAATAAAGAAGGGAATATTTGTATGCTTCAGCCTTGCTTTAATGTATTCTTTTTCCAGAATCAGTTGTCCCATCATCACCATAAGAGAATAGTAGCATGTAAACGTTTCTGCCTTTAATGTTTCAGTATGCACTTACTGCTACAACATTTCATACAAGTATATTATATATATATATATATATCGAAGAAAAATAATTGGTATAAGTTTCTCTCTCTCTCTCTCTCTCTCTCTAGTGATTAATCGTTGCAATGATTTACGGTGAAGACCGGACAATATATAGCTTATAATTTAGCATACAAAACATAAGGGGGTGATTTTTTTTTCTTGCTAAAAAATATTGAAGAAGATCATAACCAATTGTGATTTGATCGCATGTTTATCATACAAAACATTGAAAATGCATGGTACTTATAAGTTTTTCCCCCTTTTAAAAAAAAGACAATGTTGGTGTTTGATTAATGGAACTATCTATGTTTAGCTTTCAGTGTTTAGTCGTAACTTTTTGATCTTGACTATTAAAAAATTATCCAAAACGTAATTGAAACAAGTATTCCCAAATAAGACCTTAAACTGTCAAATTATATGCATTGTTGTTTGACCAACAATCAAAATATAGCATCCTTTAATTTGCATCTTGTGTTTGTGTGTGTATGGGACATGCATGTTTGTACCAACTCCACTTAAGAATAATTACGTAGTGATTAAATTGAAGGATTATACACTGACCATGATTTCTTTTCAAGTTGTTACAGAAAATGTGGTATGTTTCTTATATATCAATGAAAGATTTCAATATATACATGCAACTGTTACCCTATTTTTTAACTCTCGAAAAAAATGAATAAATAAAACTACTTTTATCCTATATCTTAATTTTACATTATTATTATTATTATTCTCGAATTTTCAACCTTTATTTAATCTTTATGTTAGGTCAATTATATGGTAATTAAATTTTGTAGAACGTACGTACGGTTGTGAGTAGTATTAATATGACAGTAAGGCATAAGGTCATGCGGTGCGTTTGCAGTGGTGTAACAGTGACTGATTTAGAAAGTGCGTGAATGAGTAATTCATCCCCAATTGCCAGGTCACGAACTGTTTTTGCTTATAGTTCTGTGAGTCAGCAGCCATCAGGTTGAATTGTAGTAGTAGTAGTATTTGATGAGAGGCAGGCCCGCCCGTCTATGATTGATTGCTGAGTACTCGCGTGCGTGTGTATCATCTCATCTCCATCCATAATGGATTCATTATTATTAATACAGAATTCCTCATGATCAGTTTATTCCTATTTAGTCTTTCATCCATCCACGTATGTAGCATTAATAAAGTGTGGTAACGTGTCTGGATTCACAATTTTTTTAATAAAAAAAACACATAGGGGTAGGGGTAGAGAATTGGAAATAGTGGAGACTTAAATACAAGATCTTCACCTTATTTTTTAGGAGCTTAGCCATTATCCTAGATGATTAGGACGGTTTCTGAGAATCTGTGGAATGTGAAATTATATAAAGTATCGATGGTTGAAAACATAAATCCATAAATTGAAAATTCTTCGTTTGGTTCTCTGATTCTTAGAATTCATGGAATATCTACGGACCATTTTGTAACTTTACAAAAGTTACAAAATCAGTGAAAGTCACATGAAGTGATTAATTAGTAGTACTGTTTTGTTGTTTCCACGCATGCAATGCAAGGCTCTCTTCTCATTAGCCTTTGTGTGTTTTGTTTTGGCTAATGAATTAGTATCCCTTCAGTTGCATGTTCCCTTCTTTTTGTTTTTCCAATAAATAAATTAAAGAGAGAGTTTGAATCCAATCATTGACAGCTGATATTACGTACGATACATGTATGTATGCATGCATTATTATATGAGCTAATTGTTACGACATAGCTAGGAATTTTTAGGGAGGGAAATCGTGCGTGATATAACGCAAATCAGGCATCTTTTTCTATTCTTGGAAATATTTGCTTTCGTGCACATGAACCTCAACGTCTCAAAAAAGCACAAAACAAAAGGCATACGTGTAATATATATTCAACTGATCATCATGAGATTGATCATATAATTATGGAGTAATTAATCTGTAACAACAACAACAACAAATGATCATGAGTAATATATAACTTAGCACTCCTTTGGTTCATATTCCACTTAAATCGATGTATTAAGGCCTTTCAAAAAAAATCAATGTATTAAGGTTCATTTGAGCACCATGTTAGCACGTCCAAAATTAGATGTTACTACATTCGTCTCTGAAAATTTGGTGCATTTTTTAGTATTTAATCTATTATTTTGTTTCTCCATTACTTTAATTGATAAAATCAAATACTTTAATTGAAAATAATAGATTAATGCTTTTAGTTTCTAAATATATTTTTTCATAAATTTTTAATGGATTCTTCTTAATAGTAATTTGAGTCTACTAAAATAAAATATCGAGAAAAAAATGCACATTTTTTTATAACGGAATGATTATAACGTTATCCATTGAAATCAATTTTTTAGTACTGGGTTGGAGAATTTGTATATTACAAACGTTGAATTATTATTTTTAAACATCTAACGTTTATTTAGGGGTTCAATTGAAAGAGGATTTCAAATTTTCGACTCAAGAGGTGTTGGGTTACGATGTGGCGTTTATTTGGAGAAGTGTTTCCTAAATTCTTTATTTGAGATCATTGGGTGTAATTTCAACTTTATTAATAAAACTATTATTGTTGTTCAAAACAAATCTAACGTTAATATCAACCTTCCCTCCTAAACAAAACGTGTGAATATATATTGAATATTCACGTACATAAAAACGTTTTCAATTCATTATTAAATTGAGTAATCTTTAATTTATTCAGCTCTACTCAGAATTGCAAGTAATTTCATATACATGATCAAGTCAAATAATTAAATCAATGGTTGTTTGGGTTGAGTGGTAAGGGACTCATCATTCATTAAACAAAGTTTCGGCTTCGAGTTTTGTCTATAGAAAAAAAATCTCTCAGAGAGCTATTAATTCCTCGAAGATACCTAATAATGCACGATTCTAGTAAAATTGGGGAAAAAATTACCTTTAGAAAAAAGTCATGATTAATTGACGCATTAAATGACACTAGATGCCATAACGTAAAGCTTTAGAATTTATACTAAATACAACATGATGGCTCTATTTGCCATAGTGCCGTCAAAGACTTATGAGTCTATTATTTTTATGACGGTTTAATGACAGATTCTGAGTTATGACGGTTACACCTTTATGAAAAAATCGTCGTTACAATGTGATGGATTTTTTTTTGAAATTCACTGTGATAGAATTTGGAACAACTACGCAGTGTATATGAACCAATTTAGTGGAATCAAAGTCAATGGCTTCCCATATATATATATACTCCTTTGCTTTTCTTCCTAATTTTTGAAATTATCGACTTTAATGTTTGTTTAGGTTCATTATAGTTATATATTTTTAATAGAATTATAACTAATGATAAATACTCCATATTCATAAGTTAAACATCAAAGTATCATTAACTTTTGTACAAAAATCTAGAGTCATATTTAAAAACTACAAACTGTTTCTTTGGTAATTAGAAAAATTAAATTAATCAACCATTCTTGCGTAAAATTTTTATAATTATATGTGAAAATGATGTATAAATAAAATTATAAATTAAATTCTGAAAAATAAATGTTACAATTAAAAAGCACTAGATAGTAACAAATTTAAGATATGGAATCAGACTAGTACTCTGGCGTTTGAGATTGGGAATGAGATAACAATTACTTTTTGCGTGGGCCTGTTAATCACCTACCATAGCCCAACTAGGTGCAAGACCCAGGCCCCATTATAGCTCAGTCATGGTGCAGAAATCCACCAAATTCATTTAACCTATTATTAGGAATGACAACGGTTCGGTTTATCCGCAGATGGAGTATAACCACGGCCATTAATCATGGGTTTTTTTATATCTATGGTTTTGCAGATTTTTTTATATGGTTTCTAGTTGACATCCATAACCGCATAACCACGGTTTTCTGCGGTTTGCGGTTATAACTACAGATATTTTCATTCATTTATTAATCATGAAATATAAATTTAACTATGCAATATAACTTAAATTCTCAAGTATAATCCTACATCAACTACAAGCACATATAAAATACTTTTATATATTACTTCATACAAGCACATTGATAATTTTATTCCTCCCCATACATCTGTGCATATGTGGGTTCGATTTTGATTCAATTTATAATTACTAAATTAGTAATTACTAGGACCAAGAATGAGATTGGATTTAGATGGGTTGAGCTTTTGTGGGCTAGTGTAGTGGTCGTAGGGTAGTTTTAGTGGATTAGGAAGAGATTTTCGGATTGAGCTTAATTGAATTGGGCTTCGTGGTTAGCGGACATCCACTATTCGTGGTTAGCGGATATCCGCAGTGCGGATACCCCTAAACCACAACCGCAACCACCAGAGTCGCGGTTTTCCCTAATCACCCATAACTGTAACCGCGGATAAAAACCGCCAATTGCGGTGCAGTTTAGTTTTTCTTTTTCTCTCTCCTTTTTTTAGACAAAGAAGACTTATTTTATTAATGAATAATCATTTCAAAACAAGACGATGAAGAAATAAAAACTAGGGACCGAAAAACGGCCAATGTTATTTATCATCTAGGTGAATTTTCACCCACCTAGAGCACTTAAAAATTTTTTTGGTTGAAAATGCTGGTAGTTGTACTGGCAGAGATGTTATCATTAGTAGTGAAGTGTCAGATGTTCACGATTTCACGATAGAAGAAGAAGAAGATGTGTGTATTTCTTTGAGGATTCTAATGCTATATAACACATTTGGATATTCATATGTTTTTTTTTGAACAGCAATGAGAAAATTTTATTAAGAGAGAAGAAAACAAGGAAGCTTACTGCCCATGAGATAAGAGCAGGAGCTTAAACGGAAAAGAAAATCCAGCACTCCTAAAGAAAATTTGGCCAGCACCTCCCCTGAAAATTGACTAGCCAGCCACCCCTGCAACTAAGAACAACAGAAAAAGCAGGCAGAGAACGACCTACAAGAGCAGAAGAACACGTAACTAGAAAGCAATACATCCAAAATCCTAATGAAGAACTTCTGCCGCCCTTAAAAGCGGGACCGTCAGCCAGTCCGTCCAGTAAAGCCGAAGAGTCGGAAGTCTGCTGCAGATCCAAAGGAAGGACATAACCTGGATGTTACCGAAGATCAGAGAGGCATTCCAGGGAAGGCCTCTCATGATGAGGTTGTTCCTTGCTTTCCAGATCGACCACACCGTGACGTAGGAAATTGCCTGCCACACCTGGTTAGCATTGTGAGGACCTTGAGAGATAAATGCTTCTCCTACGATGCTGCGAAAATGGAAGAGACCTGTGACATCCGTGTTACACCAAGAAGCAACCACCTGCCAAATCTCATAGGCGCAGGGGCACTGGACTAGAACATGATCCGTCGTTTCTGAAGCCTCTAAGCAAAGCGGACAGGTCGAAGACTCCAAATGCATGCCTTGCTGCTGAAGCTGATCTCGAACAGGAATGTAACAGTGAGACGCTCTCCAGATGAACACATTCACTTTGTTCGGGACTCTGTTACACCATCTTGTTGGAATTTCATGCCTTGCAGAAAGTTTCTTGGTGACCATAAGTGAGAGCTGACGAACCGAAAAAATGCCATCCGCTGCAGGATGCCAACGCCAAGTGTCCGGGCTATTCGCCCGAGGAGAGAAATCCTGCAGAAGGGAAAGCAAGCGCTGAAAATCACCCTCCGCCCTTCCCCGCAAAGGCCTCCTCCAAGTCCAAACCCAACTCAACTCCCCCTCCACCCACCTAAACTTCTCTCCAACTAGGCCCTCTTGATTAAGATCTAGCTCATACAACCTACTGAAGTTGCTCTCCAACGACCCCTCACCTATCCACTCGTCCTTCCAGAACTTAGTACTATTCCCCTCTCTCACCACCCGCACAAAGAGATTTTTGAACTCAGAACCCAGCCCTTCTACTTCCCCAAGCGCCTTCCTAATCCCTTTCCAAGCACTCCAACCCTCCAGCTGATCCCCAAGATGTGAAGAACCCGGGACACCCCCATGAATACTAGCCACCACCTTCGCCCACAAACGGTCACCCTCCGTAAGCCACCTCCATTTCCACTTATTAAGGAGAGCTAGATTCTTGCCTTTCAAACTACCCACACTCAACCCACCCGCGCCCCTATCTCCGAACAACCGATCAATCCTAGCCCAAATCAGCTTCCTACCCTCCCCCGACACCCCCCAAAAGAATTTGTTCCTCAAGGATTCAATTTTTTTCACCACACCAACCGGGGCAAGAAACACTGACAAGTGATACAGAGGCAAGCTTCCAAGAACCGCATTCACAAGGGTAAGCCGACCACCAATGGATAAGGATTTAGCATTCATATGTTTTTTTATATGTCATAAATTCGTCAACATCCAATCCAAAGTTGAAACAATAGCAGTTCATGAATCACAAGATTGAATATTGGAGACTTACTTTATATATCATTTTTACATTGATTTATAGCGGTCATATGGTTGAATGCGTAGAAAGTTTAGTAGTACAATAGATTAACATGTTAAAATTACCTATTGGTTAGTTGTTTTTTAAAAATTTTATTCTCATACTTCTCATATTCAGTAATGTTGCAGTGATCACATCTTAAAAAAATGTTACAAAATAAGAAATCATAAAAATTTGATGTCAACCTTTTTCTAAATTGTGTATCATTCTCTTTATAATAATAGATGTTGTAAATGAAAGATAATGCTTAGCCTATTTTTCATTTTCTTTCTTCCAAACTCGTTCTGTAGGGGGTATAAACTAGTTTTATTCTAAGGTAACGAAATTCAACATGTTGTGAGAGGGGCAAGTGGCTCCTAGGAGGCTCCAAAGGCCAAATTCAACTTTGTTTGATCTGCAGGGATATTGTAAATATAATAATCGGGCGTAGTTTCTTCAGTTTACAAGTGTCACCCATCAATTAATTAGCTGTCTTAAACATAAGTACATATTAAATCTGTGGATTGTGACTTGGAATCATCGAAGGTTGATTAAGAACTTAAGGAAACAATATTAGCCATTTTGATCTGTTGATCATTTTAGTATTATATCTCTAGTACAGGTGTTAAAATCTCACAGTGAATTGAATTGGATGAGTTATTAGCCATTTGAATCAGGTCGTTAATATGTTAAGAGTTTTTTTTATAACAACGATGTTATTAATGCTCTAAAAAGTACAAAACCTCAGCAAAATGCTAGAATAGACACCCAACAATAAAAAAACCAAGACCTGAAATTAAGAAAACACCCTAAAATAAAGCCCACAAAAAAAAAACACTAAGACCTCTACATCCCCGGCCAATGAAACAAAAGTTCTGAATTCCTAATACACCAAGAATGCTCCAAATTAATCACTATCCAGTGTGTGCTCCAAATTATGCTAAGTTTGGTTACTGATGTCCCAGAGTTCTAAACACAAGTACATTCTGAAACTATTTGAATATTTCAGGCAAAATAGTAAGTGATGAAATGGTCAGAAATGATCCAAAAAATACAATTGGTAGTAAATTCACGCGGTACAGGGAAATGTAAGTAGTAAATTGTCTAAGATCCATTTGGCCTTAATTAGTAGGGATATTTATGGAACAAGCGAAAACTCTTCAGTCATCGCTAGTCCGCACATTTGATATTTTTGCTAAAACAAGTTTCATTTGCATTTTTAATTTTTTATACTCTGACCTCTGAAAGTGCAAATTGCTTAGGTGATAATTATAATCACATCAATTAGCCTTATTGATCCAGCAGCCATTATGCTCATACACAGTAGCAGTTTTTGTTTAATGGTGTTGATACTGTGGTTAATCATTTATATTTACATTATCTCTTGTTTTGGTGTTGAAATGATGATCCCATGCTCTGGTGGCCACATACAGATCCACTCCTAATTTTGTTTAGGGAGGGGAAAAAGAGAGTAGGGCTTTGACTAGATTACCTACTTATTGGTGACAAACCCTAACTGAGATTCATTATCTATCTTTGCCATTTTCATCTCTTCATTATTGGATTCTGATGATGATGGTGTTTTTGACATGGTTAATTTGAGGTGTCCTAAACTTCCAAAGAGGGACAGTAAGTCTAGCTGGAGACACCTTTTCAGTGCCCCTTGATGTGTATTTTATAGTTTTATTGTGGCCCTTAATTTGTTTTTTTTTTTAAAAGAGGATTCTTGTGACCCTTCTTCAAGGCACTTGATAGTTTGTCTTTTCCCTTAAGTAATTGTATGGATGGTTCCGGCTTTTGGTGGTTCCTCAACATGAATTTTTATCCCTATCCAGTGTGGAATCTCTAAAGGCTCTCTCATTTTAATATGTATCGGCATATATCTTATACCTCAAGTCTTGAAGGAATCTCATTTTGACTCTTGAATTCAGCATTGCTGGTGTTCTTCCCCTTATTTGCAGATCTTAAATAACCACCCTCCCTCTCCTTTCATTCGTCCCCTCTATGTTCATCGGTTCTGGTACTTGCTTGGAGGAATCATCTTCTTGTTGGCAAACCAAGATTGATCAAGTTCCTTCATCTGCAAATGAGCGGTTGGAGCAATGCTAATGGCTTTACTCAGTCTCTTGAACTTCAAGAGCCTTGGAATGTGGGAGCTCAAGTTCAGTTTCCTATTGTTGCAGAAGGATCACAGCCAGAAATTGTTGTGCCTGCTGGATCATCTGGATCTCAAGTTTCTGCGTTTTACGCACTGGATTCTCAATTCAGAACCCCTACCGCGCCTCCCAATTTCACCAAATCCTTTGATTCACTTCCCTCATTTTGTGCATCGGAAAAACAGTTCCCATTTGAAAAGGCGGCAGAATCAGGATACAGTTATTGCTTTGGGAACACATCACCATCTCAGGAAATGATCAAACTTTGTTCTGCTAATCATGATAATAACTTTTCTTTTGATGAAAGTCTCCCCTCAGTTCCGTCCCAAATGGAGAAAGCTGTAATGCTGAATCTCTTTCTGAAAGTTTGATGCCTTCTGTCATTTGAGTGTTGAAACGGTTGCAGCACTGATTGAATAACACATGCAGGCTTGTTGCAGGCCATATGTTCCAGCTCAAGCACATCCATCAGGAAGTCATGTTCCCCTTTCTGGCTCATCTGGTGCAGCATCAACAAGCAAGGCGCGGATACGATGGACTCAGGATCTTCATGAGAAGTTTGTTGAGTGTGTTAACCGCCTTGGGGGTGCAGAGAGTAAGTGGTGATGATTCCAACTCAATCAGTCAATCAATCCCAAAACTAGTACTTTCTGTCACTGATGTCCTGTCCATTTGGTATTAGAGGCGACCCCAAAGGCAATCCTGAAGCTTATGGACACAGAAGGGATAACTATCCTCCATGTGAAAAGCCATTTGCAGGTACTCCTCACCTTCAAATTCAGCGTTTTCCTATAAGGTTTTGCTTTTTTGTTTTCTCTTTCCTCCCGGAAATTAACTTGAGTAGTTTGTTCATGACTATGTTCTTTCAGAAATATCGTTCTGCGAAATATATGCCCGAGTCAACAGAAGGTACACACTATATATACAAGGTTATAGTATTTATTTCATCTGCTCCCAAGATTTCTCCCCTTAATTCATTTTCTATTTTGTTGCAGTAAAATCCGAGAAGCGGACTACAATGAATGGCTTCCCCAACATTGCTGCTGCTGAGACGTAAGCATCGTGATCAGCTTTAGGTTCACTAGTATATTTAGCTATTAAATTTCTATCTACTAGTCTGTACTTGTTTATCTCTAGTCTCATGCTTCTTATGAAAAACTTGTCCACCAGGACTTTGCAAATAGGAGAAGCACTTAAACTTCAGTTAGATGTCCAGAGACATCTTCATGAGCAAATAGAGGTATATATGAATTAGCTTCTTTTATTATTTTAATTATTTGAACCTAGCAAAACTACATGTTCAAAAGCAGCTAGCTAGCTAGAAAGTAGTAGTATTTTTAAAAAAATGATGGGATTCAAACAGATGTATTGGTCTCAGGAAATGAAATGGATTTCTTACAGACGTCGGACAGTTACTACAATCTTGGTCTGAATTGAAACAAATAAATTTATCATGATCATAAAATATTGGCATTGCATAACCTAGCGAGCTAGTTAGGGTGTGAAGTGAGAACATCAAGTTGAGACACGCATGTATTCTTGTTTTGGTTAGATCCAGCGAAACCTGCAGCTACGAATCGAAGAACAAGGCAAGCAGCTTAAGCTGATCATGTTAGAGCAGCATCAGGAAGCCAAGAGTCGAAGGTTACCAGATGATGGGCATGGCTCTAGCTAGCTAGTACTTTAATTAATTAAGCTGCACATGATTTGCAGTAGTAGTTCAATGAGAACATTTAGACCAATAATTCATACTACTATTTTTGTGGAGGGCGATCGAGGCTCCTCCTTGTCCAGGCACACACATGTAATAGTTTTAGTAATGTAGGTAGAAAAGTGAAAGAGAATCTGTTTTGAGCTTCTGGGCTGAATCTCATCTCCACTGTTGCCAAATCACGAGTTTGTATTAGAAATCAAACAACAACCAAAAACTTGAGTTTCGTAATTCTCTCTCTCTCTCTCTCTCCATCCTCTTTCAACAAAGCAACCAGCTCTTGCGAATAAGTTCGATCGAGGAGTACCATATATGGCTTCACTCTAGGAACATACATAAAGGCTGGATTCGGGACACCGCTTGTTTACACCACTTTTTTTTTTTGAACGGTAATATAAAACAGGTTGAGACTAAAATGCGCAAGACGTACGCGTGCGGATAAGCGCTTCGTCTAATTACAAGTTTGTCACTCACGTTTTTTCGAACGACGTTATTTTGACAGATCGGTATTGAATATAGATCAACATGATAAGTTGTTTCGATCGACATCGTGAGAATGAATATCGATCTGCATAGCAGTGATCGACATTGTTGTCTTGATATGTCAATATTGATAATAGATCAACATGATAAGTTTTTTAGATCATCATCATCAGATCCACATGACTACATTGTTAGATCGACATAACTACTTGATATGTTAGCAATGATAATAGTTTAGCAAGATAAGTTGTTTAGATAATCATCGTTTTTCATTGTTTGTAAGTTTTGTGGTTCTGGAGTTTCATAGACAACAAATTCTAGTGTTTTTTAAGCTGCTGAGTTGGGCAACTTTGATTTTCAGAAACAGATATGAAGTTCACGACAGAGGCATCGTCGGAAGTGGCGAAACTTTGTGAATTCCGATGAAAACTTCGCCGGAAATTGCAGAACGCCGTCGAAAACGACGGAGGTGTTGTCGGAGGCGATGGAAGCGTGGTCAGAACTCAGAAGTTGGTGGAAGGATTCAGTTTGATCGTGTTCCAGCGGCTATCGCGCTGAGAATGGTATGACGGTGGTAGGAATGTATTTTCTATCAAGTCTTATGTGCATAAGGTATGCGCACCCTATAGCTACTCTTTTTTTGTGCTCCATTATGTGAGTAGATTTCATCACATTTCGAGTTGCTAAATATATTTTCAATCGGTTGTCTTTAGTTTTGAAACATATATTATATGTGTAACGAAAAAACCGGTTTGAGATGAATTATGAAACAAAGATATCACTCCCTTCGCTTTTCCAATATTGCATATTTTGTTTTGTTATTTTCACGATATTTAATCTATATTTTTTTTGTAAATGTTTAAACATATAAAATTTAATAATTTATATGCATATCATAATTTGAAATATATATTTTCTTGATTTTTTTACTATTTATTTTAGTGCGTTTATTTTTCAACATTTAATGTACTCCTATGATTTATTTTCTTCAATATTCTAGTATAGAAAAGTTACATATTTTCTATCCTGATAATTTGATGTGTCTTATTTTTAAATACTATATTTACAAGAATTCTGTTTAATGAATTTTTTCTAATGAAAATTTGAATTAAATAAAAGTCGAAAAGTCAAAAACATGACTCGTTTAATGTTTTAGTTTTCACTCTTTTTGCTCGGAGCTCTCAGCAAGGATGGACGCAAACAAGCGTTTGATGTCACGCTTGTTATTATTTTTCAATGCCCACATACCTCACTTCGATGCTTCAGACGGGAGTCCGAATGAAGCCATTGTGCTCGGTGGCAGAAACGTGGAAGCTTGTCTTGTTCTGGTTGGATGCAACGTAGAGAGGATGCTTCTTAATTGTGCTATTATTAGTCTACATATCATTAGTTTTTTAATTCAAGTTTTAGCTCTTATAGACTTGGCTCATTAATGTTTAGAGCCCATGTTTGCCACTTTAAGGGCGCTCCGGATTTTTCTGGTTAATTTGATTGAAAGTCATACCTTAAAAAAAATAATTAAAAGATACTTCACAAGAGAGACCCATGACAAAAATCACTTGAATACGGTATTTTATAACCTTTAAACGATGACTAGATTGAGAACAATACATAATGGGGACATAATTTAACAATCTCTATTATTAAGAAAAATGAAAAAAAAACATCATAACTCCAGAAGATCAAGAGGAGTGAAGCGAGCGGTAGCAAAACATTCAAGATCATGGGCCCTAGGAGCAGTCAATCCTGGCCGTTCAGACATATCGACCACACCGCCCTTAACTTTCCAGTCGAAGCATTGGATGATAGCCCCCAAAGTAGTTGGGAGCTCCTGCAGGGCCAAATTAATACCGGGCAGCCTCGTCGACCCGACCCGAATGGCAAGAGCTGGTAATGCAAACCTCTGACATCAATGTTATTGTCCGTCAAAAACCGCTCGGGTCGGAACTCCATCGGGTTCTCCCACACATTCGGGTCCCGACCCATTTGCCAGATGTTGACGAAGACCAGAGCGTCGGAGGGGATGGTGTATCCGTTCACCTGACAGATCTCCACCGATTTTCTGGAGATCATCGGAATTGGAGGGTGGAGACGGAAAGATTCCTTGATTATGGCTTGCAAGTAGGTGAGTTTCGGGCTGTCGGATTCCTGAACTAACCGCGAGTTGCCCACCACATCGTCGATCTCCTTCTGAGCTTTCTTCATCACTTCTGGATTTCTGATCAGCTCCGCCAGTGCCCATTCTGTTGCGATCGCCGTTGTGTCCGTCGCCGCAGTCAAGAAATCCTATTAATTGAGATGAGATAAGATTGTAAGAATTAGAAACCCCATGCTGTGTTTCGATATCAAGAGCATACGATCGATGAATGCTCTATGTAACACAAAGTTTTTATCTTGGTGATTGAGAATTTCTCGACATTTATGCTGATTGCACAAGGCATTTCTACATCTTTGCACCACTTGCAGACTCTGGAATTAGTAATGGCGACAAATTTAGCAGTCTTCCCATCGGTTTATTTAAATGCTCCTACTTGTCTTTAATTATATCGTTTCCCGAATAACTATGTTTATTAAATGTTTAAGATGGTTAGGATAAGGTTAATTAAGGATCAAATGCCTACACTTTCCACTTTAAGAGAGAGAGAGAGAGAGAGAGTAGGGATTAGTGAGCTTACGATAATCAAGGCCTTGATGTGGTTTCTGGTGAGCTTCATCTCAGCGCTCTCTTCCTCCGCAACGTCCAGCATCATGTCCAGAAAATCCTTAACCTCCTCCTCCTCGCCGTCCACCGCCACGCCCTTTGCTCTCTTAATCTTCCTCGCTTCCTCTCTGTTGTTTATGATCTTCTCCAGCAGAGCGTCGTAGCGTACGTGCACGTCTTCGAATCTCTTTCGGCAGCCCTGCAGATCCAAGTTCTTACAGAACCAGATGATGTCGGAGACGTTGAACTCCCCGAATATCTCCGTCACCTCACGGACCAGAGTCCGGACCCCGTCCGCCTCAGTCCCGGTCCCTGAGCACCGCATGCTCAGCATCATTTGCGAGATGATGTTGCTGGTCAGCTTCAACAGCTCCTGAGTGAGGTTCACCTTTTCCCCTGTTATCGATTTCTCGACGAGGATTCTGACAAAGTAATGGAGCTCCTGGGTCCGGATGGGGAGGAACTGGTTGAGCGTCCGCTGGCCGAGAAGCTCGACGGTGCTCAATTTCTTGATGAATTTCCAGTAAGGGCCGTAAGGGGCGAAGGCGAAGGAGGAGTTGTAAGTGAGGTGGTCGATGGCGGCGGTGTGTATGCGTTCGGATAAAGTGAGCTCATTAGTTTTAAGAAGCTCACGGGCGAGGTCCGGCGTGGAGGCGACGACGCAAGGGACGGAGCCGAGGCGAAGATAGATGAGTGGGCCGTAGCGGGAAGATATCTGAGCGAAGGCCTGGTGGATGAAGGGGCTTAAAAGGTGGAGGTGGCCGATGATGGGAAGGGCTAGAGGGCCCGGCGGGTATTTGGGTCGAGATTTTCGGTTGAAGATGAGGCGAACGAGAATGGAGGAGATGATGAAGAGGAGGGCGTAGGAGGCGAGCTCCAGGAGGGGCGGCATCTGATCGATGATGGTGCGTGTGGTGCCTGGTGGTGCTTGGTGGAGTGAAGTAACGGCGGCACGTATGGCGTGGTTAAAAGGGGCAACAGAATAAAGGAGTAGAGGGTCTTTTGCAATTCGGTGATAGTAGTTAGTACCTACCTCGCACTAATCATACTTAGAACCGGACCTACCTTGCACTAATCTAGTATAGAAAAGTTACATATTTTCTATCCTGATAATTTGATGTGTCTTATTTTTAAATACTATATTTACAAGAATTCTGTTTAATGAATTTTTTCTAATGAAAATTTGAATTAAATAAGAGTTGAAAAGTCAAAAACATGACTCGTTTAATAAAATGATGAAGGGAAGAAAAAAAAAGAAGAGAAAAACGGGAGTGGAGCTTAACCTATACAGAAAGAAATGGAGTACTAGTTTAGAACATTTGAAATTTAGAACTAGCCTAAGCATTTGTTTGTTCGAGTTTGATAATTAAAAAACACCACAAAATTGTATAATAAATTAATCTTGCACGGATGGCTAGCGTCGCGAATCTTGAACACGAACTCCCAAGGAGGAATGACTCTTTCCACATTGGAAGTTTTTTATCCAACTAAACTAACGCTGTGAATCTGGGGAAATGAAATACTTCCATCTACTACTTCTACAAAAATTGGTGCATTTTTTTTATATTAATAAAAAAGTTATTAACAAATTTTGAAAAAAATTATTTTAAAAATAGACATATGAATCTATAATATTCTTTTAAAATGTTTGATTTTACATATTAGCATGTTAAATAAATAAAATCATGGATTAAGAATCCATTTGACATGCGAGAAGCCAAATGCTTAAGCAAATGGCTGAATCCCACACGTATGAGAAGCAATAAAAAGCCACAAAATGTAAAGGTAATTACAATTGAGCCATTGGCTCTCTTCCCCTTCGTAGACGTTGGCAACACTTCAATCTCAAACAAAACTGACACTTCCACGCTATTGCACCTAACAACTTCAAGCGATCCGAGTTCCTCTTTCATTTTTTTTATATTTCGCGATCCGAGCTCTTTTAAGCTTCATAATTGGTGTCAGTATAGGCAAAACAAAGAAGGTTGCACTCCACCCTCAAGTACCTATTAGAGGGAGTTGTCTGTCATTGCCACCGTTGTTATGCTCCAGGTTGTGGGATTCTTCATACTTTAGTGAGATCACCACCAGCAAGGCTCCACCGGATCTGGAGATCATCAAATCCACTTCTACAGTGCAGCTAGTGAGCCTGATTAACACGTGCCTACTAGTCATGGAGACTGAAGTTTGATTGCCGGCGAGGATAACCTGTTCATCGCAGACCGCTGCTGATTTCAAAATTGATTTACGATATTGGTGTCGGTTCATATCATATGACAGATTTAGGTCATGTAGGTTGATCAGTTTTGCTTCCCAAATCTAATCTCTAATTTGCAAGGGTAATTTTGTCATTTCATCACAACACACAATGGCTGGGAATGGCTTAAGCTTGTTAAGCCTTTGGCTTATCATGTGCCAAATGGACCCCAAATGCTAAAAATGAAAAACACCAATTTTTTGAGGAATGATGTATCTAATGTTGAGTTGGAGTAAAAGTAAAAAATAAAAAACCACTCCACAAATACCATATTTTGTGGAATATTAGATAAGCACATAAATTAAAAGCGTATTTTTTCCGGATTAAAATGCGCACATCTATGATTTGCTTAGTTACGAATTTTTCATTCGCTAATTTTGATCAACATATTGGTCGTGTGTGATTGGCATGATTAATCGATCAACAACGTCTCCTCGTGTGAACAACATTGGCAGATCAACACGACAGAACTACTGATCAACATTGGACGAAAGTTGATCAACCACTACGTAGAGGAGAAAGCATTTACTGTGGCTTTTACTGCGGTCAGGGCCGCAATAAATGTTTTGTGCGCAGTAAGTGTAGTAAACCGGCGTAGTAAAAAAATTTACTGCTGCCATGGCCGCAGTAAACGTTTTTTCTTCTCATTTTCAACGAAATATCATTCATTTTCAACCGAAAAAACTCAAAAGAACCCATATTCTCTTCTTCTTCATCTTTCCTCTTCTATTCTTCCTCTATCTTCTTCATCTCTTCTTCCTCTATCTTCTTCCTCTCTCCTCTTCGGCAAGATCTCTTCTTCTTCTTCTTCTTCTTCTTCTTCTTCTTCTTTCTTCTTTCTCCAGATCTCTTCTTCTTCAATTAGATCCACTCCTCCCTCTTCTTCTTCTTTTGTTGTTGTTGTTGTTCTTCTTCTTCTTCTGTTCTTCTTCCTCTTCTTTTGTTCTTCTTCCTCTTCTTTTGTTCTTCTTCTTCTTCTTCTCGTCGGATCTTGCAGAAAGGTGCTGGAATCGGTGGATCTGAGTTTTTTTTTTGCATAAGGGCGTTGGAATCGCCGGATCTAAATCAATAAAATAAAAATAATGATTTCTGAGTTTTTTCATTGTGAAAAATATATATGTAATTTGTTCTTGGTTTGATATGAGTTTCTTCAAAAAAAAAAGGGAATGGAGTGTTGTGGATGAAGATGATATTTTTCTGGGAATGGATGAATATTGATTTTTGGGAAATGGATGAAGATGAAATTTCGATTTTTTTTAAATTAAAATCATGTACTGCGGCTAAAGCCGCAGTACTTGTTCATACTGCGCTTATTTTTACTGCGGGATGTACTGCAGCCTTCCCCGCAGTACTTACTGCGGTTGTACTGCGGCTACAGCCGCAGTAACACTTGTCTTCTCGACGTAGTGAACATAATAAGTCTACTGATCAACATTGAATATGAGCAGATCCTTATAAAAAAAATAGCTGATCAACATGATTAGACCACTTATCAACATTTGACAAAATCATATCGAAATTGGACATAAGCTGATCAAAATCACAAGGCTAGTGATCAACATTTGAAAGGAGCGGATCAACATGACGATACTACTGATCAACATTGGACGAAAGTATATCAATATTGGACAAAAACAGATCAATATTAGACAGAAGCTGATCAACATGACAACTGTACTGATCAATATTGGAAAGGAGCATGTCAACATGACAAGACTACTAATCAACATTGGACAAAAACAGATCAACACTGGACATAGGCTGATCAACATAACAAGACTACTGATCAACATTGGAAAGGAGCTGATCAATATGACTAGACCACTGATCAACATTTGACAAAAACACATCAACATTGGAGAAAAGTTGATCAACATAACAAGACCACTGATTAACATTGGAAATGAGCAGATTACCATGAATAGAATATTGATCAATATTGGACTAAAGCAAATCAACATTGGAAAGAAGCATATCATCATGACGAGAGTACTGATCAACATTGGAAATGAGCAGATCAACATGACTAGATCAACATTGGACATAAGAAGATCAACATGATCAACATTGGACAGAAGCATATCAACATGACAGGACTACTGATCAACATTGGAAATAATTAGATCAACATGACTGGAAGCAGATCACCATGATTACCTATTATGATCATCATCATTTTTATCCAGATTTATTGAGTTAGAAAAATATCATTTGCAAAGTTTGGTGGTTCTGAAGTTTTATCGTGGCTAAATTTTGATGGTGGTCATGTTGCTGAGTTGGACTAATTTTGTCTCTAGAAGTAGATCTGAAATTGCGACGGAAGAATCACAATGAAAGAATTCCGACTGGAAGCTTCAATGGAATTCGCGGCGGCTGTCGGGACTGGAAGTTTCGACAAAAATTCGTGGTGGTTTCGGAGCTGGAATAGAAACTGGATGCTTTGAACGAAATTTGCGGTGGCTGTCGCTGGTGGGAAGCGCAATGGTATTAATATAATTACTATCAATCATTATGCGTATAGGCAGCCTATAACTACTCTTTTTTTTTAAAAAAAATCTATTCCTTTAAATTAAGAGATTACATAAACTCTTAACATTATCTAATAACGTGGATGGGATGAAAAATATTAAATAACACACACACACATATATAAAATCAAATCATATAAAGAATTGAAATACTCCCTTTATCGGCCAAAAAATTTCCTATTTTTTGATACAGAATTTTTTTTGATACATTTCTTATTTGATTTTAATGTTTCAAGATTCAAGATTTGACTAAAATTTTAGTAAAGATAAATAGTGAAAAAACTTAGAAAAAAAATATATTTTAAAAAATTATATTTCAAATTATCATAATGAATTATTTATCTTTCACTAAATATTTATAAAAAAGTATAAATTATATGAAATTGTCAAAATAACAAACGTTTTATATGAATGAGTATATTTGTACCAATATTAATGGCAAACTCATAAAAAAACAAATGATATACCAGTACAAATTTATTTTTTTGCCTATACATGGTGGCAGCTTTTCCCAAAAAATACAACATGCAGAGAAAAGAATCAATTCCGGAGTCCTATCACTTCATTTCAGAAAGGGAACTCAAATGGATTAGCTAGCTGTAGCCCGTAGGCGGCTTTCAAGGAAAAGAGTTGGGACTCCGTCGCCATGTCCGTTGGATCCGCCGCCGTTTCACTTGACGGTTCGAAATTCCGCCGGAAAATCTATTTCCCGGAGACATCTACTGCTTCTCCTTTTAAAGCTCCACCACCACCCATTTCCACCTCATCCGGGTCGGGCAAAAAAGCCCGAGCCAGCCCAGGCTCGAACCCTCCGCGCTGCCAGGTGGAAGGTTGCGAGCTGGATCTTAGCAACGCCAAGCTCTACTATTCCAAGCACAAGGTGTGCCCAACGCACTCCAAGTCTCCCAAAGTCATCGTTGGTGGCCTCCAGCGCAGATTCTGTCAGCAGTGCAGCCGGTCGCTTCCTATATCTTTTGATACTTCTGTTTACTTAACATGAGAATTTGTGGTTTCACTTGTTGTGAATACTCGGTTGAGTGTTTATTTATTTATTCATTCATTCAGTATTTTGTTCTGTTATTGATTGGGTAGTTTCTGGATATTGTGTTTTCGTTGGTTGTTATTGAAGTGGCAGAGCTGCTTTCATTTCCCTGATACAACATGTTAAGGGATCTTTTAGCTGTTCAAACGGGATTGCAAAGCATATTGTTGTTCCTGCTTAAGCAGCATAAAGAGGATTTGGCCAACTTGCCATAGATTTTTGCTTATCTTTTTCTGTTTGCTGTTGAAGCAATAGACAAATGGGCTATGAGCTGTAGGGGATTTCTAGGATTCTAATAACCTGTTCCTGCAAATTGTTCTTTGTTTGTGAAGAGGTGCCCTTTCTCCAGAGACTGGATGGTTGTAATGCAAAGAAAAAATATAGAGGAAGGGCTGGGGCGTGTGATGACTTACTACTTCAATCGTGCCCTTGATGTTTTTTCTACTCTTTCCATTCCATATTGGTTGTCTCACTGCCATACATCTTGTGAAGGAAAAGGGACAACTAGTTGGAACAGATGGAGTATTTGTTATTTTAAGTATTTTGATAACATCTTTGTATCTCGCATTCAGGTTTCATCCACTTTCCGAGTTTGACGAAGGGAAACGAAGTTGCCGCAGGCGCTTAGCAGGTCATAATAAACGTCGAAGGAAGCCACCGTCTGGGACGTACCTGCCTTCTTGCTATGGTAAGCACGCTTCAATTTTCATGGTCACATTTCTTATCCAATTCAAGATATTCATTCAGGGGTAAATTGATACATTTCAGCCTTTTTCCCTCAAAAAGTTGTGGAATATCATACTATGCTTACATGAAACATATCATAACAGGAAGTAATGGTAGATGCGATGGCATTATGCTTGATTTCACAGCTTATTCAAGGACTTCTGTGAACAATTCACTGCAAATTCCAAGATCAAAACAGTGTGCACCTGCAACTCATCGTAGCACTGCTCTGCACCCACGGCTGTGCGACTCTGATAATCCCCCACTATCTCATGTTTTGCTGCAAGGTTCACCCACTCAGGTTGGTTTTTCCAGTTGTGCAAATCCTCAGGGAGAATGCTACACAGGAGGCACCAACTTTGTACGTGCTCTCTCTCTTCTGTCAAGTCAACCTCTGGGGTCTGGGAACAAGGATGCTGGAATGATATCAAATGGCCCGATGAAAGCTGAAGTTCAACTTACCGCTCCGCAGAAAATGCCTCGTGCTGCAATGACTGGCCCGTGTTCTGACACTCCTTATTGTGTCAAGGGGCATGAATCTTGCAATTGTTCATCTGCAATGCCACACAGTCTGACCATGAATCAGTTTTCTGATAGGGGTGGAGCGTTCAAGCTGCATATGGATGTCGACTATTTGAAGGCTTATGGTTCTGCAACTCAGCAGCATATGAATTGGTCGCTTTAGGCGTCTTCACAAACTTCCCTTACAACTGCATGCTGCAATGTTTTGGCATGTGATTCTCTTCCCTTCTTTTAACTTGAATTCCAAGGCAAACTTTGAAGGTGATTTGAGTAGCTCATGACTCATTGAGTATCCGAACTCATTCACAGCTGATTCAATAAAAGTCTTATTGACATATAATAACCCTTAGAGGGTGTTTGGTTCAAGCATTTAAAGAATATGTATTCTAGGTGCGACTAGAGAAACTCCTGAAAGTGGCTGGAGGAGAGTTCGTCATAAATCTCTGACTTCAAAGCTTTAACCAACTGTAGATCCTCCAAAAGTCGGTGCGACTTGCGCATTACTGTTGCTCGCGACATTTTTTATAGAAAAAAGTTCTATCTTCCTGCTGAACGACGGTGATTCCTGAAAGAATGTGTTTTGATAAGACCCATATCTGGATATTGGAACAACATATTTCATTTTTTTTTGTGTAAATTGGAATTTTCTTGTTCTAGACTTATTTTTCTCATGTTGTGGCCGATGCAAATGGCCTGCGATGCGAAATGGCCATTGATCTGGGCGGTGCTTCTTCGGTTGGAAGGATGGAGGCGTTGGTTCGTTTGAAGGAGGCAAAGGTCGGGTGGAGCAGGGTCAGTGAGGGGTAAGCATGGCCAGCAAGGTCATGGTAGTGTAGAGCTAGGCCGACTCGGAGAGGCTTGGGGGCTAAATTATTTTTGGAAAATTTGTACATTTGGGGCGAATGTGGGTAAATTTGTCAATTTTTTATAAAAATTAGGGTCTTTCGTGTAATAAATTTAACGACAGTGGTAAATGTGGTCTACAAACCTAAACGATAATGACAAAAGGGTTCCGATTTTTTTAAAAATGGCAAAAATGTCCTTTTGGTAAAAGTGAGTGGCAAAAACGGTCATTTTCCCAAAAATAATTAATGGGAAGTGGGAAATAGGAAATGGGAAAAAATAGTTAATGGGAGTGAAGAATTGAGAAAGATATTAATGGTGGAGAGTGGGAATTGAGAAAGATAATAATGGAAAAAATGCAAAATTTAAAAGGCATGCAGGCACCGTATAAATAAGTAAATAATTATAATTATTTTATATCACCAACCAGACACAGTATTACTAACATATTTATTATTGATGAATTTTGAACCAAACATGATATTCTAAGGATTCTAATATTAAGGATTTCTACTTTCCTTTGTTCATATTTTCTGAATTTTTAGAGCATATCCAACAACCTCCCCATTTTCTTAATATGCTCATTTTTAGAGAATTATGAGCATTTTCTTGGTCCAACAGCTTCCCAATCTCACTATCCAAAATGGAGAATGAGAGAAAAAAACAGGGAGTGTTCCCCAAATTTGGAGCATCCTCCAAATTTTGGAGAGCCTTCCCAAATCTATTTTCTTAAAACCTCTCTCATCTCTCATCTTTTTTGGCTATTTGAGATTGGTTTAAACATCTCTCATCTCTCCCCTCTCCAATTAATTAATTAATTATTATTCAAATATGTAGAATATTTTATTCTTGTAATAAATGCATAGTTCTTCAAAATGGAAAAACTGTTGGAATTGAAGCACATTTTTTTGTGAAAAATATGATTTTTGTTTCTTCATTTTGGAGAAACTTTTGAAGAAGCTGTCTTTAGAATTCATCGATTATCATAAACCAACAGCCCCTTAATTTCTAAGCTCAATTGCAAAGCTTTGTTTTGGGGGGGGGGGGGGGGGCTTGACATGTGAAAATTCATGTTACTGTTTTAAGTGCTTTCTTCTTTTCCATTTTTTCTTTCCAAAACCAAATGCTGCTAAATAAAAAAAAAATTTCCAAGTATTTTCAGCAATAATACACTAACGAGCATTCTCTAGAATCTCTACAAAGCTAATTCATAGAGAATCTCTACAAAGCTAATTCATGAATATTTATGCTAGTAGTTTTATTGGATTATTCAATTCAGAGAAACCAGTGTTTTCCTTTTCAACAATAAGCAACACTGTTCAACTTTCATTTTACTAGAAATTTATTTTAAGTATTTCGTAAGGTATTTTCATCCTTTTTTTCCCCTGAATGCTGGCGTGATAAAGGCAAAATTGAAAATTATTGCATTGTTTTCTTCGGTTTGGCGTCCGCAACTAAACCTCAACGGTTTTGGTGACGTGGACAGTGGTCTCAGGTGGGCTGGCATGCGTCGTCTTCCATTCCTTCTCAGTGAGTGAATGACACTACTTCCTGAGTAAGTCACTCAGTTCAGTTCTCCTCCTTTCCTCCTCACAGAAATCAGAAAAACCAAGCCATCGACTCTTCTGCTTCTTCGTTTTCTTGGTGGCGAAGAACCAGAGCATTTCTTGTTCACTACCTTCCTGCGTAAATCGATTCATACCGTTTCCTTCTTCACCCATGAGAAAGATCAAGATTCTCGACAAAATGGCGATTCGTTTCCATCTGATTCTCATTCTTCTGTGGGCAATTTGGGTTTCAGAGACGACCGCCGCTCTGAACCCGCATGAAGGTAATTTCGTTGGATTATTTCACTTTTCTTCCTCTCAAGTCTGGAGATGGGGAATTCATGGAAGATTTCCTTACCGTTATTCATTGGGAGCGAGCTCTGTAGTTTTCTGTTTGGTTATCGGTACCAAGCAACCTCGAGCTCTAGCTAGCGAGTTTTTGATTCCATCATTGTAATTTCGTGGGGTGAAGTTGAATGATCATACTGCATCATGTTTCATGTAGATTCTCCATTTCTTGCATCTTTCATCTTGGGAACTTCCGTATTATATCCAAACAGTGTCTAGGTTTTTGTGGAGAATTATAATTTGAGGGGGAATGGAAAACCCAGTTTGGCGGGAAAATTTTGCCCATCCTTTTATATTCTCTTTACTTTTTGGGGACCTTCTTGAGAGCAAGACGGCTTGATACTATGGGATGGCCTTTAGAAATCAGTGGATCAAATGAACCTGTGTCATCTCATAACTCATGATGCATGCAGGCCCTTACGTACATTCTATGCTGTTTGAGATTAGTGTGTAGTATATGGAAATGTCAGTCTAGTTGCTTCAAAGTCTGTTTTCTCTCACTTCTGAGGAGAACTATTTGCCTTTTGCAGTGATTGTTCTTCAAGACCTATACAAGGCTCTCGATTCCCCACTTCAACTGAAGGGATGGAAAGCAGATGGCGGTGATCCATGCGGAGAATCATGGATGGGAGTTTCATGTTCTGGCGCTTCTGTTGAAAACCTGTAATGCTTTCCTTAATTATTCTATAGAAAGACTCTGCTCCCTATTTGTGTCATATTTGGATAATTAGATATATGTCTCAATTTCTATCTGTTTATTTCAATTTGTCCAGCACACTCACTGCATTAAACCTTAGTGGATATCTTGGAGGCCAGTTGAACATTCTTCAAAATTTGAAGCATCTGTAAGTGACTCTAGCTGCTTTTATAATAAGTCATCAATCCGTTACACCTCTGTCACTTACTGAATTTGGCTGGCCTTTTTTCCAATCAGAGATGTCAGTTCAAACAACATCAGTGGTGAAATTCCTCGTGCCTTGCCCACTAATGCCACCCATATGTAAGATGTCTATCCTCAGTCATGTCCACTTCTCAGTAGCGAGATTCATTTAGTTTTCTTAATAATAAAGTGTTCCCTTTGTTCCACCTTATAAAATGTCGTACCATCTCTTTTCCTGCTAACATAGAAACATGGCTTGCAACGACTTAAGCCAAAGTATACCCCATTCTCTATCTGAGTTGACCAATCTCAGGCATCTGTAAGCCACTTTAACATGCCTCAACTTGGCATTGGCAGTTAACTTAATGCGATTATTTTGGTAATTTCTTAACTAATTGTTTAATGTCCTTTTCCAGGAATCTCAGTCACAACATTTTGTCTGGAGCTGTTGGCAATGTTTTTATTGGACTCAGTAAGCTAAGAGAAATGTAAGTTCCTCTTCCATTTACCTCTCAAAAATTGAAAGAATTGTTTTCATTATCCATTTTTTATACCATGTTTCATATGTGAGAGCAATTCGAGTGATGTTACTCTTTTCCTTTGTGATTTAAATGCTTAATGGACAGGGACCTGTCACGTAACAACTTCACTGGAGATTTGCCTACTTCTTTTGGAACTCTGAGAAGCCTCAACAGATTGTAAGTTCTATGCTACTTGACAATAGTTCCTTGGTACATTTCCGAAATTCTTTATGGCCTGCCACTATACTTTTGTCCATGTGCAGGTTCCTGCAAGAAAACAAGTTTACTGGGTCAGTGGTATATCTAGCTGAGCTTCCACTAGTCGACCTGTAAGTTTCTAAATAATGGTTTACTTTCCTAAAAGATTGTTTTTGAAGCTCACTGTTCTGTTCTGAAATCATTCCCACATACATGTATCTTCTCTTAGGAACATCGCAGACAACAATTTTAGTGGTATTCTTCCAAGTCAGTTTAAGTCAATCCCTAACTTGTGGTAATAATCCAACTTTAGCTGTTTGTCTGGTGATCAAAGTTCTCCAAGACTTTATGTTCCACAATTTCACTCTACTTGTAACAGGTTTTGGGGAAATAAATTTCACATAGCATCAAATTATCCTCCATGGGATTACCCCTCAGGAAAAAGTCCAGTTGAGACAGATTACAGTACCCCGCCCACAAGTGGGTCTGCCATTGACCAGAGTTTCAGTAGGCCACCAACAGGTCCAACAACTCAGGCAATTGCCATTCAGAACTATCCCTCTCTTGCATCTGGCAGACATAAAACAAGAAGGTTGGGTGTTGGAGGGAAAGCTTTATTGGTTGGTGGAGTAGCCCTTCTGGCAACATGTGCTGTATTACTCATTGTTATCTGGAACAATGTATCTCGTGCAAGAATCCGCAGAAACTTGAATAGCAGCAGCAGTAGTCAACACTTAACCAGAGGTGAGAAAGACTGAACTTATCGTTCTGTGGTTGGACATGACTGAAAATTATTTCAAGTTAAAGTTGTTCTTTTATACCTATATTTCAGAAGCATCCTAGAAGAGAATGGAATTCTATTCTTGTCATATTGAATTTTAGAGCATGTTCACCAAACAGGCTACAAATGCAGAGCAATTTTTGCATCCCAAAATAAGCTGAATCTTCTTGAATTTCTAAGAAAAATTTGCTGTGCGCACTAATGTGTTAATTCATCACTGCTCATCAACTTTTTCTTGCTAGTTAAGGAAACATAAACGCCCTGGCTTTAAACTTCGTTATCTTTAGTTTCTAAAAGGTCTGCCTTAGCAGGGTGAAACTTGCAAGTTTGCCTTTGCATGAGGTTATAATGTTAATACTTACCTTCACAAGTTATATATCTTATTTCAGTGAAAGTTATATCTTATTTCAAGTTAAAGTTTTTGTTTATGTATGCAAGCTGCCTGAAATTAAGAGTTAAGAGTGAGGCTTGTAATAAGATATGACTGCTTGAGTTTCAGTGAATCATCTAAGCACCTAGAAATTATGTCTTATTTGAGACTGAACCTACAGTCAAAGCAATGAATGGAGTGTTATAGTATTGGTCAACTTCACAGTTGAGCTGGAGGCCCTAACTTGAAAAAGAAGTCTTTAATGTTTTATGTATGCTTTTGTCCACCTTTGCTTGAGCTGCTCTTGTTTAGTACAAATAAGTACAATTAGTTACACAAGTGGCAAAGGTGTAATCCTTTTTCAACGCCTCTTGCTTTTAGTATTGGGTGAACACACTATTTCTCACTTTTCATCTCTTTTCACATGCTTATAGATTGTCAACTTTGCGCCAACGAAGGGATCTCTCAGTCCTCGGATGTCAATACCTCAGTCCCAATAAATATTGCCACTCCCTGTCCAACCAGAAAAGAGAGAACATTTAGGGAAGAGCATTTTTCAAAGCAACGTGATTGCTCAGCAACTGCAATAGTTTTCACATTGGCAGAGCTTCAGCACGCTACAAACATCTTCAGTCAAGAGAACCTTATTGGAGAAGGATCTTTAGGTTCAGTCTACAGAGCTGAGTTTCCTGATGGCCAGGTTACCATCTAAATTCAGTACTATTATTTTACCAAAACTGAATAAGCTGAGCTTTCTTTATCTTTCCATTTTTCTTTTCCAGGTTGTTGCCGTGAAGACCATTAACACAGGCTCTTTAACTTTCAATGACGAAGAGCAGGTTATGGGTGTCATATGGACTGCTTCGCAACTGCGGCATCCCAACCTTGTCACACTTCTAGGCTACTGTGTGGAACATGGTCAGCATCTTCTTGTATACGAGTATGTTCAAACTTTGACCCTTGATAACATTCTACATAATGGAGTTTGCAAGCGTTTGCCATGGGGTATCCGTCTCTGTCTTGCCCTTGGCATTGCTCGGGGTCTAGAGTAAGTTCTCCAACAATTTATGTTTAATTATCACAAATAAGAAAGGTGTCATTTTATATAATTAGACTGCAAAGCAAATTTTCTTTTCAGCTATTTGCACTCTGCATTTTCCCCTCCTGTTGTGCACTGCAACTTGAAGGCAGCCAACATCTTACTTGACGAAGATCTTACACCTCGCATATGTGACACCGCACTAGCAGTTTTAAGGCCACTGACAAGTACCATTGTCAAGATCAAGGTATGTATTTGACCAATCAGATTAGAGAGAACTATCCCTGAGTGTTCAGGTGGTAGAAAGTGACGACTAGCCCTCCTGTGGACGTAAACAGGCTTCTGAGATAGCAGTTTCTGACGCTGGATATTCTGCACCTGAGAATGTCCAACAAGGAATTGGCAATACAAAGGGTGATGTATATGCCTTTGGGGTGTTACTGCTGGAGTTATTAACTGGACGGAGACCCTTTGATGTGTAAAGTCTTGCCGCCTTTCCTTTCTCTATACATTTGTATGTTTTCCCTGTATTCCTTGCAAATGCTCATTTACTTCCCTCTGAGATAACTAACAGATCAAGAACAGAAAATGAGCAGTATCTGGTAAAATGGGCATCAACGAAGCTTCATGACACCGAGTCCTTGGAAAAGATGGTTGATCCAGGCATGATCAGAAAGATGCCTGATCCAAGGGATCTCTCCCGGTTTGCTGACATTGTCTCTTCGTGTCTCCAGGTAATGCTATCTAATCGCCAAATAAGCGTTTGTTATTCGTAATTCTACAACTGATACTGATAATCCTGAAAATGCAGCCTGCTATGGAATACCGACCAGTGATGTCCGGCGTTGTTGAGTCCCTAACACTTCTAGTACAGAAGATAAACGAGGAAGAAAGTGGGGAAAGAGATCAGAAGGAGATCAGATCTTTCTGCTCAACTCTCACCCGGTTTATGAGTTCTCCCTGATCATCCATTGAATTCTTCACTGAAGCTGCAGCCTCGATTGCTGGTTGGTTGCTTAGCTAACACGTTTACTGTGCATGGTAAAGTTGTATTCAGACATTTACTGTGCATGCATGGATATGTCCGAACTTTGTAAATCGTGTGTAATTGTTCATTGTAAAAAGGGAGAAAAAGAACTATTTCAAGAAATTGTAACTTGACCAAATTCGAAGAGTGTGTTTGTGTGCACTCTCTTGTCTTACCAACAAAAAAAAAGCGAGAATGAAGCAAAGAAAGGGAGGGTCAAAACGGAGATTTAACCAGTAGTGAATACTGTACTATACACACTTGTAGCCCCTGAACTTATATGGCCTGGACACTTAAGCCCCTAAACATCATCTCGGACTAACTCGCCCGTTCAACTTGAGCTTTCGATACACATGCCGATCACGTGAGCTTTACAATGGCAACGCTGCTCATGCTCTGTCAGTCTAGACGTCTTTCACCAGATGAAAAACGAAAATACTACTATTTCATGCTTCGTTAAATCCAACCATAGCATAGCCTGCATGCATATAGTATAGCTCATAAATGTTAGTCCCAATTGATGTCTAGGGACTTAATTGTCCGAGTTAACTGAGTTCAGGGGCTACAAGTTCGTTTAGGCCGCGAATAGCCGGTGCTGCTCTTCAGCCTCCCGGAGACGGATCATTTTTCTTCTTTTCCTCAGTTCACTCCACTTTCTCCGATACCTGCGACAGGCGGCTATCAGGTAGAACCGTCCGCTGTTCCTTTGGCTGTCAACATTCTTAGTTCGGATCACGGTGATTGTCGATTTCCGTGTATCTGAATCGTTATATCTCTGGATTCCTCCTAGGGTTTTATTTAGATCTTGTAATTTGGATATTGCATACTTGATTTCATCTTCTTCCGTCTTCCAATTAAACTTGCTGCTCCGAGATGGCTTTGAAATCTTGAGCGGATAAGGATGGTTGGGTCGTATGGTGTAATCTAACTTTAATTTAGGAATTCTCATTCAGCGGTGATTGAGGCAGACAGACACTATGCTAGAGGCTCATTTAATATCGAAAGAAGCATTTCAGTGACTCTAAAATGTTATTTCCTGTGGCTCTCTTCCTCTGCTCAGTCACCATGATAAATCATCTCCTCACTGACTATTCTCGTTTTTAATCTCTGTGATTTCGAACCGTACTTCCGAATATCGCCCTCGTTTTATTTGTATTTCTACAAGGTGATTTTTCTGTTGCTTTGCATAACGTTTTTACATCAATATTGTTCAAGAGTCTGGTGTTATTTGAATGTTTGCCTGTAAATAGTTATGGATGGGATGTTTTGCATACTTAGATTGTGGGTATTTGTGAGCTTAAGCGATTGCTCATGTGGATAAGCCTTTTTTTAATAATCTCTATAGTCTATTCTGGTTGAGATGTTTCCTCTTAACAGATTGTTAATTCGGGAGCTTGCATCATTTGGATTGCTTCTGCCTAATTCTATTATTCTCATCAAGAATACAAAAAGAAAAGCCGTTTTTTAATTTTATTTTTTATACAAGAAAAGCAGGTTTTAAGATTTTAAAATAAAAGCTTCTAGTCTTAGAAAGTTTATTTTTTGAACTTTTTATGTGTAGCGAACATCAGCATATGTTTATTATGACATTTGTACTTCACTCATGATCCACAAATTTTCGATGTACCATCCCTATAGTATGCATGCATGTAGGATGATGGAGCTGAGAGGAAACACATGCTAGAAATGGCTATGTAGCTTGAAAATCTATAAACATGTAAAATATAATAAAAACATTGAAGTGCTGTTTCTCTTTTGGATGATCAAGTATTATAACTTTTTTTTCTTGAACAGTTGATTTTCATGTTAGTTGAGTTGCAAGCTATGTTTGGTTTCTTCATTAGCTTGATAGACATAATAGGCCACCATGTCAGGATGTTGCATAAGTTCATACCCAGCGAATTTTGATTATGTGACACAGGAAGAAATACGCTGCTTGACATGGAAATTTAATCTGAAACAAAGAAATAAATGTTGCTAAGTAAATAAAATAGAAAATCAAGTTCATGACCTCAAAAATTATCTTTAGATGCATATCTTTCTTCCCCCTTGAAGGTTTATTGTTTCTTCTTCTAGAGTCTAGACAAATACTGTCATTGTACACTTTGCCATTGCAGTTCTGCGACACAAAATGAAAATCTGATGATAAAAGGCGAAAAAGTGAGATGTTAGAATAAGTGCATCACAAGGTCATATGGTTCTTAAGATGAATAATATCTTACCTACCTTGTGAGACACTTCCTCATTTCTAGCATTTCAATTTCTTTTAATGATGAAAAACTTTGATACAAAGATTGTAGAAAGATGAAGCTAATGAATCTAATAAATACTGATTTGATTGTTATTATGTTTTCTATGGGTGTCCAGCAAGACGATACCATGGAGCCTGCAGACAATAGGGACTTGTGGGATGAAGATTCTCCAATGGTGAAAACATTGAAGAGTACAGTTTATGGTTTTGGCGTGGGAAGTGTGTGGGGAACTATTGTAGCTTCATGGACTGATGTGCCACGTGTTGAGAGGAATGTCGCCCTTCCAGGGCTGATAAGGACACTGAAGGTTATGGGAAACTACGGGATGACATTTGCTGCTATTGGAGGAATCTACATAGGTGTTGAACAGATGTTGCAGAATTACAGGATGAAGAGAGACTTCATCAATGGAGCTGTTGGGGGTTTTGTTGCTGGGGCTGCCGTTCCAGGCTTCCAAGGTTTGATTTCTTTTTGCTTTCTTATGTTGTGTTGTGCACTTTACTCTTCTCGTCTATATTATTTACATACAATAATCTGAAGCAAAAACTGTTATTTTTTCTTATTTCCAATACTTATCTCTATGACCAAGATGCTATCTAGTTGATGATCTAATAATGCATTTATTTGAAGGGACATGGTATATAGTTTATTTGCCTTGCCAGTACTCTCACAGAAAAGGTTTAAAGCATGCATTTGTGTTGACACAAAAATGCAACGATTTGATCCATGAACATGTGCACTATACCCTTAATTATTCGGATACTTTCCTTGTTTATGTTTTAATTTAGAGCATAATCAAGGAAACAAAAAAACTAGACTGTAAACGTAAGGTGTCCAAATCCATGCTTTTTTTTTTGCTTTTTGTGAGTCGCCTGCTCATATCTTTGGGGGTTAAACAGTGGTTCCACATTCTTAGTTGATCTCTGTATCTCTTTTTTTTAGTCTGTCTGCAAAACATATTTTTCATCATAATGTTGTGACTCAGATGTTTTCCTCTGCACAGCTAGAAGCATCTCGACAGCGATTGCTGCTGGAACAGCTTTGGCAGTTACTTCTGCACTCATTGATGCTGGAGGCCAAACAACAAGAATAGACACAGGGAAAGAGTACTTCCCTTACACCACCAAGAAAAGACCCGCTGCTGATTCATAAGCAATTTATACTCCGAAAGGAAGTCAGGCAGCGAGCCATCCGTGAAGTGAAGGTATATGCTTTACCGAAGGAAGATGTATTGAATCATGCACTGGGTTTTCCTTCTTTGTTTGCTTTCAAGACGAGATGGATGGTTTGAATAAATACAGGATGCTGGGCTATGGCATACATTCGTTGTAGTTTTTCTGAATCAGCTGTGCATTGTTGCTTTTAGTATCATCTATTTATCTGAAATCTAAGCCGCTTCCAGTGAAGTGTTGGGCAGTGTCAATTTTTTTCCAAGTGATGCAAGGACATTGCTATGCTGAATGTGCAAATGGGTAAATGAACCGTGATCTTATGCATTGCTTTGGAGAGCAAAATAAATTTACTTATACGCAGTAACGCAGGCATGCAATGCTTTGGAAGCAGCGTGGTAAAAAGCATTCAATGAACTTTTTATTTGGTTGAATAAATCACTGAATATTTGAAATTGTACCAATTTAGTCACTGCTTCTCATTTCTAATAATATTTCAGGCGGAAAAATGATATGGATTGAGTGATAAATTAAACATAAAGTGTCTCCGTGTGTCCAATTTAAAAAACACTTTAAAAGATTATCAAAGAGAAAGTTGGAGCATCGTTAGGGTAGGGAAATGACGTGATATTCTCTTAATATGTGTGTATTTTTTTAATCGAACACTTCATGATACTTTATAGTATTTAATTTCCCGATAAATCCGTGTCCGCATCATTTTTGCATTTGAAACATCATCACAAATCAGACATAATGGTTAAATTGATACAATTTCAAAAGTAAAAGTTTAGTGGTTTGCCGAATAAAAACTTCAGTGAGTGATTCTTGACAAACTATAATGTTCCAGGGATTTTTTCGTGCTTTTTGCCGAAGCAACGTTAATAACCGTGTTTGCCAATCATTTGTTGATATATATTGATAATTGGCTACAGAATATTTATAATCATAAATAAATATTGAAAAGGCATTGCAATCCCGATTTGCGTCAACGTGGCGGTGAATGATTGATCCATAGAAATTACTTGTGGGTCCTCCTCTGTCCAGTTAGCAGTAGTAGCACTTAGGAGTAGCAGCAGCGAAAGCAAGCGACGGGAAAATGGTGGTGATGGCTACTGTTAATAGCTGCTCTTTCTCAAGGTAATGTTTTTTCAACCTTACTTAATCTACGAACCCAAAATTGGACTCGTGTTTAATTCCCCTTAAAATCGTTTCCTTCGCTGCTTTGCATATACACAATATTCGTCTCCAGTTTCATCTAATTATATCGTGCTTCAGGAATCTAGCAAAACCTTTCCTTTCTGCATATCCCAGTCCATGGATTAAGTAGTCGCTGTTTTCTTCCCTTGCATGGGTTTGGCATTTCTTTTCTCTTTTTCTTTTTCGACTTTCGGAAGCAGGATCCCGTTTTCTTCTTTAGTGGAAGAAAACTCTGCATTCCACCTTGAATGACACAAGGTTATTAGCAGCTATAGGGCAGGTGGATTACAACTTAAGACTCGTGGTGGAAGGACAATCTTCAGAAGATCTTTCCATGGAGCAAACAGTAATGTGAATGTCAGAGCGGAAGTGAATTTTGTTAGTGCTGAAGAAGCAAAGAGGCTTGTTAGCAGTGAGGGCTATGTGATTGTAGATGTTCGCGACAAGACTCAGTTTGAACGAGCTCATATCAGATCTTGTACCCATGTCCCTCTTTTTATTGAAAATCAAGACGGCGACTTTGGTAATATTATTGCCGTTTTCCTATCCTTTTACTCCCTCTGTTGAATTCACAGGGCTACTAACAAAACCACGGTCTTGCAATCTGGAATTCTGATGCAAGTAGTCTGCTTTTTTTGTTTGTGCAGGTACCTTTGTGAAGAGAACTTTGCACAATAATTTTTCAGGTTTGCTTTATGGGATTCCTTTCACAAAACAGAATCCTGAGTTTGTGGAGACAGTAAAGAGCCAGTTTTCACCGGACAGTCGATTGCTGCTCGTTTGTCAAGAGGGATTGAGGTTAGCTATTGACACCATTAGATGTTGACTGTTCAGGCCAGGTTTATTCTACGATTCATCTTGATTTGGTTCATGTATCAGCAATGAACAACAGTGTACGGGTTTAGATTTTTTAGGGTAGGCTTTCTCATTTCTCACCTTGATTTGTTTCCATGATGGTCTCATCATCAATTTAATCCTTTCAACACGTGTTAAACGATTAGTGCCATCTATATGCCCTCCAATGCAACTCATGAATTTACTCGAGCTGCCTGTTGCATATTGTGCTTCAAGCAAACAACGTTCATAGTTTTAGGGCTGCGCGCCTGAAGCCTGCTAGTCCTTTTACTTTTACCTTGTTGTATCTTTACCAACCATTCTTGATGGATCTAGACAACTTACTATACTTATTCCACTTTACGTGAAGGTCTGCTGCAGCTGCAAATAAGTTGGAACAAGCTGGCTTCAACAACATAGCATGTATCACATCAGGGCTTCAATCCACAAAGCCAGGTTAAACAGTGATCCAATCCATTTTTACGAATCTGGCTGGTAAAATCTGAAGATAGGATGATTAAGTTAATAAGAGTAATGTGTTTTAACAGGCACGTTTGAGACTGTAGGTTCTACGGAACTGCAGAATGCAGGCAAAGCTGGTTTGGTGACTGTCCAGGGCCAGATCTCAGCTGTTCTTGGAACTGTGCTCGTCTGTAAGTGAGACGTTTTTCAGATGACTGAGAGCATCTTGGTTCAAATAGAATGATAGAAATCCTCATGTACATTGAAATGCGCAGGTGCTTTTCTGTTCATCACATTCTTCCCAGAACAAGCAGAGAAACTGTTTGAGCTGGTTCCAGCAGGTTAGCGGCCTGATCACAAGTTCAAACTAAGTTGTCAAGTGGCTTGCATTTGCAGAGAAGAGTTTTGGATCAAGGACGACAAATTATGGTAATGAATTGCATATGCTGAGAAGGGCATTTGGATTCGGGGATTTTGATTATATATATGTGGTATTCTTTCCCGTATCTGGAAGTGTGTGTCGCAAGTAATCAGAGCATCAGTTTGGCGGAAAATACCTAATGAACAGACCAGCAGCAAAGGTGACACCGATATTGTATTCTACAAAACGTACACCGCCTGTCATATCTTATTTCACCGTTTCAATTATACAATTATGAATACTAGTGGATTAATATCCTATGCATCTACTCCCTGTGTGCCATAAAAATTGGGATAATTTTTTTTTCAACACCATTTCAACCCTAACAATTCTATCCCGACATTTATGTTTCCGGTCTCTCTCCTCTTGTAACCCTCCCCTCCCAGCACCCCTTGTGATTGTCATTGTGCATACTCCTCCTTTGCCCAGCTACCACCACCCTACCAGCCCACCCCTACCACGCCTCCCAACCTCTCCTCTCCCCATTGCAATCCCACCTTCACCAGATCTGGGTTTAGCAACAACAGTGGTGGGTGACCAGACGATGAAGAAGAGAGGTGAGCTGAGTGTGGAACATTAAAAAGTGTTAGGGTAGAACTGTTAGGTTTTAAAGTGTTTAGAATATAATTGATGCAATTAACCGTAAAATCTAACAGTCAATCAAAATAGAAACACGGTCATTAAAAATTTCTGTAGTTATACTAGAGAAAACTAAAGTTTCCCAAAAATTTCTGTAATTTTCCCGAAACTATAGATGTTCGTAATCTTACATTTTGTTTTTACAAATTCTTGATAGTAAAATTTCAAATCAACCACATGCTCTAGAATCGAACATGACAATTGTAAAATGACTGGAAGGAGTAACCTTTATAGAAAAGTTTGAAGTTTGAAAGAACTCTTTTCTTAATAATGACTGGGGTGGAGCCAAACCCAGCAAGCACAAACAATCATATGTATCATTTATTTTGCGACAGTAATTTTTTTTTAAAAGAAATTCATTCCAGTAATAGTTGGTCAAACACAGATTTGAAATTGAATGCTACAATTATTTTCCGATGGAGGGAATACAATGAGATGAGCTACGGTGAATGTTGCAATCTGTGCACTAGACTCGATCAAGAAAACTTTTTTCCACTTTCTGATCTCCCGGACATTTTGATGCTGCCACTAATTTTAACACACAGCGGAACGGCTTCAAGGAACCTGGCAAGACTCGAAACCAAAACAATACTACTCCAAAGCTTCTTCTCTTCTTCTGTACGATACCTAGCCAGCCATGCACTGTCAGTGTATTAATCGCCCTGTAGGCAGTAAAGCTGACGAATGTTTCCAGAAGCTGCGACACCACAAGCCAACAAACATTTCAGCCAATGAATCAGCTCGTACTAACCATAGAAGCTCGATTTTACAGACTAAGCAGATATTTCGACACGAAACTAGGAGCCCTTAAAGCATTTCATTGCACCAAGACCTCAGTTATCATTCTTTTATAAATGAATGGAGGCCATTACCATATAACCAGTCCTTGAAGTATACATGGAGCGCACAGGACAATTCCTTCTTCCGGTTCTCTTCAAGAGGCACTTCTCTCAGCATTTGCTTTAATTCACTCAAATTCTTTTGCTGCCAGAAAACTTATGAAATTCAGCACAGCTTACAGCCGACATAAAGAGCAAAAACGGCCTAGTAAATTTTCTTTTCAAATTGATAAGGTTTGTAAACATACATTTCTTTGTTGAGATTCCAAGTAATCATCTGGCAGTGGAAATGGGTTGTCTTTGGTTGTACCTGAGGTATCACCTTCAAACCAATTTGGAATCTGCAAATCGATCCAAAGAATGAAAGAACTCGCATCAAAGGCACCTACAACTAGAAAAGAGAAATGGGCAAAGAAAAATCATGTTTTTTTTTCTTCTTATATATACATAGGGGGTAGGGGATTGGTGATGGTGGAGACTTGAACACAAGACCTCCACCTCGTGTCCTTAGGAGCTAGCTTGGGCACTAGGCTAGATGCTCAGGACTAGGTTTTCACGTCTTTTTTTTTTCTTTTATTTTTTTTCTGGCGTTTTCCCTGAAAGAACAAGGCAGTAAAGAATGAACATACCAAGAAGTTTGTAAACTGATCTTGGTCAATGCAAGTGGCCGACTCAGCTTGAGCATCAGAGACACCTGCTGGATGGGATAATGAATCGTGTGGATCAACAGCTCCCAGAGGCAAAGGTTCATTCCACCTGTTAATATTTGCCTCAATGCCAACTTCCTTCATGTGTTCCTCCAACTGAGAGTAAAATGTGTTGTATGGTGCTACCTAGTGGAAATTAGGAAAGAAAGAGGGGATCAATTTTTGAGAAAGCATCATGATTTAACAAGATCTAAAAACCTCATAAGAGACATACTCTACAGGGACTTCTCAGAATTATCAAACTAAGAACGTGTCTGAAAGAAAGCCTATTAAATATAACCAAGCCTTTCCTAATGCATACTCTTTAAGCAGACAGGGATAATGGGCAGAAAATTTTCCGAACTCTATATGCCATATCACAATATTCTACCACTACCAGAGCGTCTCAGAATTATCAATCTAGAAACGTCTCTGAAAGAAACCCTCTTGAAGATAAATAAGCCTTTGCATATTCTTTACGCAGACAGAAATAATGGGCAGAAATGTCTCGTAATCAATATAACATATCACATAATTATACCAGTACTCATGCACTACATTTCAACAAGCCTATGCAATCTCCAGATAATGTTGATCCCTTCCATATTACAAAAATGATGTTCCTTTACCTATAGTAACTGCCAAGATTATATCAAAAGAAACCAGCACAAGAAAAAAAAAATCACATATGGACACAAGTAATTTGGCTTCTAAAAGGCCCGTCATTCCTTAACTAGCATAGTAATCATAGATAGCTGCTGATCAGAACTCAGAACAAACAATGACCATGCATGCACTCACCTGCAGCTTATGGTTATCACCAATGACAAGTGGCCGCTGATTTACTCCTAAAAAGAAAACACATTCACGACAATTGGCAATGCACACCCGTTTTGCTGCTGTTATCACATGCACTCTTTCACAGTGCTCGACTCTTACAGCCTGTAAGCAAAAAAAACAGCATGCGCATGATCTAGCACAAGCAACGAATCATCGGAACTGTGACAAGTATTTCACAATCCCAGGCTACTTGAGAGAAATTCCTTTTCCTTTTTTTGTTCATTTTCCCAGTTCTGTGTGTAAAGAGAGTTGAATGCTAATTTCTACCCCAAAGTGTGCAGATAATACAGCTTTAAATTTTACCCAAATAGTAGAAGCGATAGTTGAGATTTCCTACATACAACTGGAAACAGATACCACAGGCCATACAGCTGCCTGACCGTTCTGTCACAAGAACTTCGCAAACTTTTACAGCCAAACTCCAGAGGCGATATGTTTTTTAAATAAAGAATGCATCTTAAGAGGGAAAGATATTGTAGTTGTCTATTTTCAACTAACTACTAAAAAGAATTCCAGAGATGTCAGTGATCCTAAGTTACAGGAAAATGCTACACGAAAGAAAGGGAAAATACCTTCCCAACAGCTCCAAGAACAATAGTAGCATCAGAACATCCATAGATGGTAGCATATCTCAAAGGTGCTAGAATGTAGATGACAGAGTCATGGCAGTTAATAACCTACAATTTATTTGATGTCATGATGAAAGTTAGACACTTTGCTGCAAGATAGTCTAACAAAAATTAGTTATTAAAACTTGAATGCTGCTATCATATTTTATCACAAGCAGAGAGAGAGAGAGAGAGAGAGAGAGAGAGAGAGAGAATAGAGGCAAAATTAGGCAGAAGCACAGGATAATAAGTTCTGAATTATGAAACTTATGATCTGAAAATTATAGAACAACATGCTTAAAAACTTAAGAGTTGGAGACTGTCAACCAATTAATCAACTGAGCCTTTGTCCCAGACAATAAAGGGCATAGCTATAACTATTCTGTATCCCCGTCATATTGATCTGAAGTGCCATCCTGACAGACCTTTTGACAGAGTGAGGTCATTGACTACTTACACATGTCTAAATTCTACTCACATCTTTTCTTGCCACTTAAATCTATGTGCATATCTCCTACATGCTTTAGGGCATCATTTAGTGATAATGACTATATTAACTAAAGGAAACATTATAATATTTTCTATAAGCTAAATTTACAATATCCCTCAGACATCTAAAATTCTCATCGTCTTATTGCATGCAAATTACCTACAGCAACACTTGCATATCGTGTGTACTTGTATTATTCCCTCAATTATAAAATAGAGATGGTGTTGTGGAGGCTCCTATTAAATAGAGCATGAAAAAGCTTTTCCACTGAGAATGCCACACCAAGATCCACAGTTAATAGATAGTTGCACAAGATACGCCAGGAAAATTACTAGTTCATAAGAATTTCATTGGAAACATGAATTCCAAGGTTGTTAAAAGCGCGCCTGAGGCGCGCTCTAGGCACTGAGCTCCGGGCCTTCACCGCTTTTCGCCTCGGAGGTGCCACCACCTTTGCTAAGCGCAGGTGAAGCGGCGAAGAGTCGCTGTTCTTCTTCCTCTGTTTTCTACCTCTCTGCTTTGCTCACACATCCAGAACAGCCGACAGCAGCAAGTCTCCACTCTCCAAGAAATCTTTCTTTCTTTCTTTGCTGATAATTTATTTGTAATTCTTTATTCTTCACTTCCTGGCGTGACTTCCAGCACCAAGTCTTCATCTGATTTCTTTTTCTTTTTTTATTTGTTCTGATTATTTCCAGACTACTTCATGGCATCAAACTCCCAAACATCAGAGAAGGATATAGGATGGCAACAATGGGTATTGCAAAAACCCAAAGAATAAAGTTGCAATAACATGGGAATTGCAAAGACCCAAAGAATATAGGATGTTGAGGAGGTTGAAGAGGAAGATGATAAGGGATACCAATCTAATCCTGATTTTGATGATCTTCCTAGATTTAGGGAGGATGAAGATTGATAGGCTAATCTTTGAGCATTTTCAGACTTATGCATTGGATGATTTAAGTAATAGGCATTGGCATTTAGACTTTCTGGTGACTTTGCTAAGTTTCTATATATTTCTAGAACTATTTGGATGGTATTTGACATCTTAGTTTATGGAGTATATATTAAACATGTTTGATATTATTTGTGATACAATAATTTTTATTTTTAAAGCGGGGCTTTACATCGCTAAAGCCCGCGCTTTCGCTTTGCGCTTTGCGCTCTGGACCCCTTAGCGCATAAGTGTGCTTTGCACTTTTAAAAATCTTGATGAATTCATATAACAATCACACATACTAGAAAGAAGAAAAGAAAAGATAAAGACAGCCTCTAAAAAATATCAGATGACTGGTTCCACCTAGCTGCTTGTCCAACTTGAGTACTATATATAGATGTTTGGATTCATTTAACAGCTGTTTTAAGGGTGGAACTAACACAGTTTAGAGCAAGAGTTAATAGCGGACTGAATAATAAGTCCACAAGCCATTTCAGTATGAGATGATACTAACAAAATGAAATGGAAAATCAAACAATGACATGAGACTTGTTCGGTGAAAATAGATGGGTATCATAGTGGATCGCAGAACTTTTCTAATTCAAACATAACAGATGTGAAATGATATGATGTGGGCGAATACAGCTAATATAATAACAGAATTGACAATTTTTTTCCTGCGTTTTTTCAGGAGCTTCAATAGGGTCAATACAAGGATTTCAGGAAGCCTCAATATGCATGCAGAGTGATATTAATCATTCTAAGAGGTAGAACTTAACCAGTAAGTTCCTATAACCTGGCCAACAATAACATACCTTTACAGAAGAACTTTTGAGATCAGATGTCTGCTTTAGGCATGATGATTTAGAAATCCCTTCAATGAAAGAAGGACCTCTAGCACTTGGTGAAGTCTTTGCAGAACTCGCAGAAGCATCCGCCATAGCAACATCAGGATCTGATCCACTTTGAGGCCCATTTTCTTTCGCAGAAGTTCTTTCACTTATGCTTTCTAAAGCTGAAGCTATATTCTCTAAAAGCCAATCAAGAACTTGTGAAGCAGGAACAGGAACAGCAGGCATGTCTGGATCTGAATTTGCAAAAAAGGGAGCGGCCTGGCTTAGGGGGATTCCTTCAGATCCTTTCTCGCCAAATTGAATAAGAAATCCAAGGTGCTCAAGACCTTCCATGCTCAAAACCTGAAACAATCTTCTGTAAGCAATAGAAGCCTCTCATACAAACAACCAACAAGGCACGAAGTTGATAATGCAGATTTAAGTGAAACTGTGGTTTCACACCACCTTTTCTCCATATGGCATAGCAGACAAACAACTTGCAGTTGAGTGGCAAGAACAAGTGAAGGCAAAAAACATTATAACGATAAAACAGCATCTTATAAGCATGTAGTAAGGAATTGTAGTCATTGACACACAGAAGTGGCATGGATGGTTGATCCAACCCCTTCACGGAGGCAAATAACATACACAAATCTAAGAGAACTGTGCGCAAACACACACACACACACACACACAAAGAAGACCGAAAGTAAGAAATAATGAGAAAGAGGGAAAAAACAAGAAGTTTGACATACATGAATGAGCTAAGTATCAGTAACCGACATAAATACTACAGAAAAGGCATTACATTTACGATTACGAATCTACCAACCGATAAGCAATAAAAGAAAAACATCTCTGCCATTAAATAATTAAAGGGTCATTTTCCCTAGAAAGTAATTGCTTAAGTTTACTAAAAAAATGATAGCTTCCAAAGCATATTGATACCACATTTAAGTAAAGGTTGTTTTTCTCTAGCATGGTTACTTAAGACTCATTCTTATGCTGAAGATAAAGATGCAGAAATATGCTGTCAGTAATTTAAGATCTAAGAGATATCATACTGCTAAATTACTAAGCAGAAGTATTGGTCCAAGAAACATGTCACAGAGTTGGGTGACGTTTGCACCAAAGCTTTTCAAGAAACAAAGGCAAGTCGTTCTGCCGTATAGCCCTAGCAGTTTGTGCAGATAGCGAGAACATAAAGTTTTGACGGACAATAAATCAAGAGCAAATGGCCCATATAGGATGCCTAAGTTTTACGAAAAATGCGTAAATTACGAAGAACAATAAACCACGAAAGAATTTAAGAAACAAAAGAAAATCTCCACTCTCCCAAATTACTAGCACACAATTAGTTTTCTATAGTGGACACATGAAAGCGCAACAGCCATTAAAAAGAAGCTACCAGTTAGGTCCAGTGAGAGCCAATCAACAAAGAGATGGTGAAAAGAAAACCTTAAAGGTGAAACTTCTTTAATTAAACATTTATAAGTACATAGCTAAAAGTCTGTAATTCAGCAAACAAAAAATCACAAATAAATACTTTGTAAATAATTAGACCAGTGTCACATACCACAGACTCTTCACCTTCACCCTCCACATGCTCACCCAAAAGAGAGAGAATATTAGCCAAATGCTTCTGTAGATATGACAACTGATGGGCTTCCTCATCAGCCTGTGATGGCATGAACCGTCTACTGTTGCTACGTACAAGCTGCAACATGCAGCACCAATATAAATCATGATAATAACAAAAAGAAGCGGGAAAACTAGCCTCTAAAGCAGGGGCCTAAGTAAACATTAACACAACAAACCTGGTCTTTCATGCCTTAGTGTGCTTCCTGAATCCTAAAGTGATCAAAGATATTCGTCTGTGTAAATCTAGCCTTTAACTCATAACTTTTATTTTAACTTTAACGACTTTAATTTGAGACCAGTAAAGTGACCAATATGATTTCCCATATCCCTTGGAAGAGTTGAACATCAATAATTCTACAACCCTAATCAATCAAACAGTCAACTGAGCCTTAATTCCAACAGGTTGAGGTTGGCTACATGAATCTTGTGTCTCCAACCCGCTCTTTCCGGAACAAGCTCCTCAAGAAGTTCCAGCACTTAAGGTGCCTTTCAACTAGACTTGCCCATGCAATTTTTAGTGTTCCCTTACCCAATTTAACCTCCCACCTATCACTTCTACGCACTGAGGCTTCTAAAGGTGTTCCTTGTATATGTCCAAACCATCTAACTCAACCTTGTTTAATTTTGTCTTCAATTTGTGCTACTACCAACAAGCCTCAAACGTTTTCACTTTCCATTTAATCTCTTAATGTGTGCTCATTCATCCATAGAAACATTCGCATCTCCGTGAAGTTCATTTTAGTGATGTGTTTCCACTTCGTTTACCCAGCATTCAATTCCATATAACATGGTTGGTCAGATAGATGTCTATAAATTTTTTGATACATCCAAAGAGGAGGTTCTTATCAAGTAACACACTGGTTGCACTTCTCCACTTTGCCCAATCTAATTTGATTCGATAGTTCACATAGTCCTCTATTTTTCCTTCCTTCTGAGTAATGGAACCTAAGTACTTAAAGGAGTTATATTTGAGAAGCTCTTGATCCCCAAGTGCAACTCTATCAGCTTCTCCACTCCTATGCATGCTAAACCTACAGTCCATGTACTCCATTTTAGCTCTGCTATTCTAAAGCCTTCGGACCCTAAAGCGTTTATCCATTTTCCTAACATCCAAATTATACCCTCTTTGGGTTCATCCACCAGAACAATGTCATCTGCAATTAGTATGCATCGAGGAACATCTTCTTGGTTAGTTCATTCATCACCAAAGTGAAGAGGTAAAAGCTTGAAATCAAACTTTGGTGCATACCTAAGATGATTGGGAACTATTATGTGTAATCTCCTACAGTCAAGGTTATTAAATGCGCACCTAGAGCGCGCTCAAAGCGCGATGCGCTCGCTTGAGCAGGTCGGTCGCATTTCGCGTCGGAAGCGGCGGACCTTCAGCGAAGCGCGGTGAGGCGCCAATGCGAGCTGAAGCATTGCGCTTCAGCTGAAGCGCAATTGTCTGGGAGAGCTGACCGCGGCAGGTGATGATGGAAGCAGATCCTTGAGGGAGGTGTAGGAGGTGGCTGAAGGCTTTTGAGATCGATGAGCTCGAGGTGGTGGCGACGAGCAATCAACGCTGTTGGGGAGGCTGGAAGCGGTGTGGAGAGCCTATATCAACGCCGTAGGATCGGGACGGGCAGTGGAGTGGCGATGGTATTGCGGCGGCGGAGTGGACAAAGAAATATCAGGTGTGGTTGGGGGAGGAGACCCCGTGGTGGGTTAATTAGTGGTAGAGGGGATACGCATTTTTTCTTTTGATGAAAGAGGGTATGTATTTTAAAATGTAATAAATAAATGAGTGTTGCAATAAAATTATTTAAAATGAATGAGTATGGTGTAAAAAATAATACTCCATCCGTCCCTAAAAAATTGGTGTGTTTCTTTTTTTTTGTGAGAGATTTAAATTATTACTAAAAAAGTTCATTAAAACTTTTTGAAAAAAAATATATTTCGAAACCATACACATTAATCTATAATTTTCATTTAAAATATTTTATTTTACATATTAAAGTGTTAAAGAAATAAAATTATAAATTAAATGTTAAAAACGAAACACACCAATTTTTTTGGTGACGGAGATAGTAATATAAGTAAAACTGATATATCAATATAAATAATTGTTTTAATTGTTTTTGGTCCTCTTTTCATTCTTGTTACACTTTAGCCTTGTTAGTTGTTCCTTTGTTTTTTTTTCATTTTGCCCATTTCCCTTCATTTCATTTTACATTTTGATCCTTTCCATTTTAATTCTAACTTTGATGGTGCTAATAATATTTCTGGAGTTGGACTTTGTGTTTTTTAGATCTATTTTTGAGGTTTTTCCACCTACTTTATACTTATATATATTATTATTATGCTTAACTTCTTTAAAGCCCGCGCTTTAGCGTTGCGCTTTGCGCTTCGCGCTTTAGGACCCTTATCGCATTAGTGCGCTTTTCGCTTTTAATAACCTTGCCTACAGTTCTAATGCAAGAAGCTACTTCATCATACATCTCTCTGATGACATTGATAGACCTAATTGAAACATGTTTCTTCTCAAGCAACCACCTTAAAACTTCCATTGGACTCTATCATATGCCTTCTCTAAATCATTAAAAACCATGTGGAGATCTCTATGTTGTTATCTAAACCTTCGTATCAATTCAATTTCAAACCATCTTGCATTCAAAAAATCAAACATGAATAAGTAACCAACCACAAACTTACTTACAACTGAGACACACTCGTCCCCTTGATGGAGTACTTAGATCAGACAAGGTTTTGAACTTTCTAACTGAAATTTTTTAAGGTTAACTAAACACTCATTTCATATGGTACCAAGCCTTGCATGAGAAAGTAATACACGTTCACAGGGAAATTGACAGCCTAACACCTCTCCTTCCCTCTAAAATGTTTGTGGTTCCCTTTTTAGAAACCTTTTACACACCATGTTACCGTTAATTCAATTCTTTTTCCATCAGTTTTACCCAACTCTCCATAACATTTACTTTTCATATTAATTCTACATAAATGGAAAGGTAAATGATTACAATACGCTTAAATCTCCACCAGCAGAACTATAAAACATTAGTAAGACAGAGGAAGAACATTATTACTTCAATACTTTGCATGAGTTATCTAAGTATACGTCCCCTTATATGATGTGTGAATATGAGTTCTACCAATTATGCGACAATGTATACTTTCGCCACTAACATCAATTTAGCTAAGCTTAAGGTATAGTAAGATGATTCTACAATCCAGTGGAGGCAAAGGATCACCATGAAGCATGACTTTTATGTATAGCTTGAATTTTGCGATATGGAATCCACACAACCCTCCTTGTAATTTCGGCTGAAGTTAGTATCAAGCTCCTGGAAGACTATAAAAATTCAAGTTCATTTGGTATTAAGGCCGCCAGGAGCAAGCTTGGTTTCACTGACAACCCAAAATTCATTAAGATTAGCAGTTAACCCAATGGGAAAGAGGGGAATCTATTCTAGCAAGCCGTTCCATGCCCAAAAAACTCCCTAGAAGATAATGTCAAATAATGCCACCGAGCATACAAGTACATAAACGACCAACAAAGTCCCGCCCTTCCACAATTTTACACCAGCAGCTGAGAGGTAATACCCCAATCCACCGAATGTCAACCAAACCGCATTGCAATGGACAAAATCGTCCGCTAAGGAAAAGATAAATGAAATCGAAGACTAACCTGAAGAGGCGATAACGCCGACAAATACCCGTCAAACGCAGATGTAGATGGCCACACGTCAGCGACCGCAGCAGCGTCCTTATGCGGACGCGGCACCAACCTCTTGTAAGACTGGATGTAAAGGAACTGTATTAGATCACGCAAATCAGCGCCCACGGAATCAACATCCGATGGAGCGGAAGTGACGAGAGGGTCGGACTCGGTATGGAGGACGGAAGCGAGGGTGTCGAGGACGAGCCGCGCATGGTCGACCGAGATCTGTAGCGTTTCGGCGAGCGAGGCAGAGTCGACCCTTTGATTTAGCTTTGGCTTGAGCGGCGCAAGTGCTTGGATCGGGTCGGTGAAGACGAGCTTGGGGATAGGTAGGAGGCCGTGCTCGAATGGTTCTCGACGGAGGTGGAGGAGCGTACTCGGATTCGAATTCGGGTCTCGCGATGACGTTGTTGGATCGACTACCTCTGTCATGGTTTAATCAGATCGTTCTGAAATTGCTTTTCTCTTTGTCTCCTCTTCTTCTTCTTCGTTTCTTTTCCTTTTTTGGGCTCAGAAGCGACAATGGTGAGTTGCAGATCTTCGAAAAAAATGAATACTGTCGAAGAAGAGAGCGAGTGAGGGGCGGTGAAGTGAGGTCGAGTACATGGGAAACTGATTGCACGGCGATGTTTTATTGGCTGAAGCTGATGTAAAGATTTGCCAGAAATAGGTAACCAACTTTCTGTCCAAATGCAGAAGACCCCCTAATTTAATGTTCAATATGTTTTTTGTTTTTTTGATAATTTAGAGAATTCATCTTCTACAATTTCATTGATTGAAAAACCCAAATGTTCTTTATGTTTAGGTGTGAATCACATTACCACGGTACACAAAACAACAACACTCATGTAAATCTGCGTCGAGTCCCTCTTTTTATTTTGTGACCTATTCTGGTCTCAATTTAAGTTTTTGCTTCAAAATCGTCATATTTTTAAGTTACGTGTCTATTCCGGTCCTTTCCGTCAAAATGTTCCGTTAAAATGGACAGTTGGGGTGAAATGACCTTTTACCCTTAGTTAATTGCTTCAATACACTCAGTGTTTTTCAATTTAATCAATTATACCCCAATATTTCTAAAACTTATAAATTAACACTCAAACTCCACAAATCTCCACTTTAACCCTAACAAATTTATCAAACTTATTTATTTAACATCTAGATACAAATTCTCCACAATTTTAACATGTACGTAAGCATTTATATATACCGACCACAACTCACAACCTCTTCCTTGTAACTAAATATCTCTAGACTCGCCCACCGTGCTGGCCACCCACCATCGACGACTGCCCGTCATGGAGAGCCTCACCCGCACCGCCCGTTGCACATGTTCAAAAGCCCAGATTTGCTCGACTTCCTGCAACCCGAAATTATGACCAGTTCATGCCGCATTGCAGTACCCAGTGCGTCGCCTCGCGACTCCTAGCTAGTTCCTATGAACTTGTAGCATGTCCTTGGCAAGGTCAATACCAATAACACCAGCACTACAACCCATCCCACCAAGATTGAATGACCTAACATTTCCCCTCAACTTGTACTTGTTCACAATCATAGCAGATAATGAATGTGTGTGATTAAACAAACTGCAATTAACCACTAAAATCTCGATGTCTCTCGGCTTAATTTTAGTATTCGCGAAAAGATTATCCAAGGCACTGAACATCACCTGCTTGGCCTCGTCTCTGGCGGCCATCGACGATAACGATGAGGGATAGTGCATCGCCTGACGAACCACCGTCTCCTTGTCGAGCCCCGATCTCTCCAGAATCTTCTGCTGGAACTCGAGAGAAGAGTCATCGAAATATCCCCAGTGAGGCGAGAATGTTCCATGAAGCGGTTGAACTTGACCTGGAGATGGGGCGGTAGCATGAATAGTCCACCAAGTAAAAAACTGATCTAGGTTGGGTCATTAATTTAGACCGTTGACCCGAAAACGAGGATGACCGAGAAGGCGATGACGGTGACGAGATTGTACTGGAGGTGGAGCCATAGGAGGTGTATGTCCCGGGGCTTTAATTGTGAAACTTTGAGGAGGGTGAGCTCCATGAGAGGGACCAAACATAGGGTCAACGGGTGAGTGACCAACTAATGGTAACCGAGCTTGACGTGCTTCAAATTGACACTCTGTAAGAAATCCGGCAACCTCCGGGTGGGCTGGATCCGAGCGGATCTACAGCAGGTCGGATTGTGGTGGTCAGAGCTCATGATGATGATGGAAGGCGATTGAGAAGGCGGCGAAGCGGGGGCTATATCTCTCTCTTTGTGTTGCACGAGTGAAAGTGGAGATTTGTGGAGTTTGAGAGTTAATCTATAAGTTTTGGAATCATTAGAGTAGAATTGATTAAATTTAAAAACATTGTGTTGAATGAATTAACTAAGGGTAAAATAGTCATTTCACCATCAACAGTCCATTTTAACGGTAAAATTTGACGGAAAGGACCGGAAAAAGACACGTAACTTAAAAATAAGACAATTTTAAAGCAAAAACTTAAATTGAGACCAGAATAGGTCACAAACATAAAAAGAGGGACCCGACGCAGATTTTACTCTTTAAAAAGGGGGGTTCTTCTGTTAATGATGGATTTTTCTCTCTAAATCTTTGTTCTGTTTTATATTTTAAAAAAGATAAAATCTTGGAAAAATAGAGAAGAAAGAGGAGAAGGTGAATAGTGGGTGTAAAAGACCCGCACTGCATCTCGTGGATTAATTCGCGACTTTTATCTGCGGGTTTTCGGAATTGGATTATTTTCTGACATGCTAGGATTTATAGAGGTGGAGGTGTGGATTTAATTCTCGCAGAGCTCCACCATCCAAGAATTCACGGATCTCAACAATCTGCAAAAAAAATTATACACATTAATAACTTATACTCGAAGATATTACTCTCCAACTCTAGTTACATAAACCAACATGTCACTCCCCGACCAATCCAACTACTCAAACCAACACAACAACCCTCTCATCTCAAATTCAATATCTTACACGATATTACTGAAACGGAGAATTCTTGGAACCCTACGATTGTAGGTTTCGAGAATCTCCTATCCCCACCGCTTCTCGTCTTGTCATTCTTGGCTTCTTCAAAAATTATGGCTAAACGGAATTGATGGTGATGTTAAAGTATCTGCGGATGCCCCATGGATGTGTAAATAACCGCGGATGGTTAAGGTGGAGGAAAATTACATCAAGTAACTACCCGCAAACCTTGGAGATTTTTTTTAAAAAAAAAACACAAGGATGGTACATCCGTGGAACCTCCAACCCACCGCCTGTAGATTTGTAATATATGTTTGCACGTTACTATAGGTTGTTAAGTAAATAATTCAATTTTAATGTTGAGCATATCAATATAAGTATTTTATCCAGTAAATTAGGTTAAAGATAATTTAAATAGTGATAAATTGATAGTAAAAATTAACAAAAAAATTATTTGAGGCATAAATGCAACATGTAAATCTCTTGTAGGAAATATAATAAGCTCATGTGGCTGTAGTGTGAGGAGAAGATACGAAAAGTGGGGCAAGTAGAATAAAAAAAGTTACTTCTTTTGTGGCTTCACTGAGTAAAGTTGGTCTTGAACCATCTGATGGGTGCGTGGAAGTCTCATTTTCAGCAATTCTCATTATAGTTACTTATTAGACGTAACTGTAACATGATTAAATCTATGGATCTAAACACCATAATAACTGATTACAAGATCAATGACCAATTCAAACCTACATTTTTTTAGGTGAATTTTCGCAAATTCACCTCGTTTTTTTCACGTGATGATTTTTGGAAATTCGGACCTCCCTTCTTCACGTCCGAAATGAAAAACTTTTTTTCACGTGCTCGATCCGCCGTTATACCCATCGTCGGCCACCATGACCACCACCGTTGGAACCACCGGTCGACGGCGCACCTCCCAGACCCAGGTCCGCCGCCCTAAGTCGCATCTCCGCCGCCGTTCTGGGCCCTTTCGCCGCCCTCCGTTCTGTTTGTGCGGCCGTCCGTTCTGGGCCCTTTCGCCGCCACCAACCACCACGGTTAGCTTCCCCATGAGAAGACGAAGCTAACCCACCCTCCCACGTTTCCGGAACTGCTCCGACGAAGGAGAAATTGTGAACTAACCGCCACGACGAATTCGCGGTTAACCGCTTCGATCCGCCGTTCTCTCCGTCTTCGGCCACCCCAACCACCACCGTTGGAACCACCGGTCGACGGCGAACCTCCCAGACCCAGGTCCGCCGCCCTAAGTCGCAGCTCAGCCGCCGCCGCCGGAGATGAGTGGGGTGGGATTTCGGGCTGCTGGGGATTTGGAAAAAGTTGGGTGGTTTGAGGGGGTTAATTGATGTGGTGAAATTTTAATGGTGATTTTATAAAAAATGAGTGAAATTTTTTTTCTCACCATCAAAGGTTTGACATCCTCTAATGTTAAATTCATCCTGGCACTGTTTCTGGAATAGTAGAAAGGGCCTAGTATGTACATATAATTGGGATGTGTCAAGGGATAGTAGTATTCCTAGGGGTGAGTTCGAGCCGAGCCCGAGCCTAGCAGGTTCGAGCTCGAGCTCGTGAAATTCGAGCTCGGCTCGAGTTCGAATGAGCCCGAAAATTCGAGCTCGAGCTCGGCTCGAGACAGGCTCGAAGGTTCGTGAAGCTTGATTCGAATCGGCCCCAAACGAGCTCGCGAGCTCGTTAGGCTCGATAAAGCTCGTTGATAAGGCTCGATAAGGCTCGATAAGGGCTCGATAAGGGCTCGATAAATAAACAGGGGTATATATGTAATTTAACATCAGGCTCGATAAGGCCCGTTGAGCCTATCGAGCCGAACCATTCATGTTCGAGCTTGGCTCGTTAATTATACTAGCCAAAGAATCGGCTCGAGCTCGAGCTCAAGACTCGTGAAGCTCGGCTCGTTTGGGCTCGTCAGAGCTCGAGCCGAGCTCGGCTCGACCCGATTCGTTCAACACCCCTAAGTATTCCTACTATATCTGATCCATATGTTACAGGATCAATGCATATCCGATCTATCATTTGTTAACTGTTTAAAAACTGTCAATCACAATCTCCTTTAAGATACATAATATAAAAAAATAATTCACACAATTATAAGAAAACACGTTCGAACCAGCGGTTTAAATCTTGAATTTTGTTAAAAACTATTGATTAAACCGTCAGTTACCCTCTATTTAGATAGCTTCATAAGATTAATAAGAGTTGGGATCGTTCGATTAGGGAGGGAGTTACAGAGCGAAGAAAAGAGAGGTGGGTCCATTATTGTCTCTCCAATTTGGAGTTCCAACAAAAGTAAGAAGAAAACTAAAACTGCTAGGCTCGGAAGGGCAGCTAGGTTTACCAGGTTGAGTTCTAACCCTTATTTTTAGCTAACCAAATATATTTTGACAAAACATTAAACTACTCTTCTCTATCCAAAGATAATTGTACGGGTCACATCCCATCCCTTCACGGCCCACCCTAGCTATCCAAACACAAGGTTAATATTCATAAAAAACTATTGATTTTTTACCGGTGGCTTTAAATGCCAATTCACTTGGCGATCAGCTTAACCTTTTCTTTTCACCCCTACCCAACCACCTCTTGCCCACCGCCCCGAACCATCGTTGGATAGTTGTTGGAATGCCGCCGAAACACTCGGGGGTGTGAATCACGAGCCAGGGGTTGCAAATCAACCGCCTCAAGATCACGAATCACAATCCCAAAACCATGAATCACCACCCAAAATTCATAGTAATTAAAGTTTAAAAAACATATGATACACTCCACCTTTATTTCACGTAATCCCTATATAAGTACAAATACAGGATCTCCACCCAGTAGCGAAAAAAAAAGTTACGAAGCACTCTCGTGCTGACATATCAGCGACACCTCAGACCCATGTCAGGGCCACATGTGTGAACACGTTTTTTTTACACGGGCACATTTATTCGGCCTACCATTTTTTATGCTACAACTTACCATTTTCATCTCATTCCAGTTAATTCGATACAAGTTACTAATTGGGTATACAATATGGAAGGAACATAATACCCATTTTCACAAATTAATGTTGTCATAATGTCGTCATTCTCTCTCCTTTTTGTCACCCTTCTCATTTTCTCATATTAACACTCGCATAGTAATTCAAACTAGATCAATTCTAATATAAAAAACATAATGAAACTTCTCGAAAATTTCTTATTTAGTGTAATTAATAAGAAAGAACTAAAAATAAATGACGAAATGTGCATGATATGATTTTTTTATAAAATAATTATGAAACATAAAGGAAAAAAACAGGGGATCCATCTTTATGGTGAGATTTTTTTAGGTCATAGAAATCCTTTTGAAAGTGATATTTTTTTCTTAAAATGTAAGTTTTAGAATGCTCAACGTTTGTTCAGTGCAATCAATAATGAATCAAACGATTGATTTTTAAAAAAAATGAGTGTACACTACATGGAGATAACTAGTTTTACCGCAGCCTCTCCTGCGGTAATTACCGAGGGAGAGGCCGCGGTAAATAGCTCGCTGTAAGGAGTTTACCGCGCACCCGGACGCAACAATTATTGCGGCTTACCGCGCACCCGACTGCAGTAAACGTTTTTTATTTAAATTAAGGTTTATGAATCTGGATGAAATTCATCCGGATTCATCAACCAAAACCCAGAATGCCCAGAATTTGGTGGCCTAGAAAGAGCACGCGGCGATCGACGTCGATGGGAAGAAGAAGAAGAAGAAGAAGAAGAAAACATAACAAGAATAAGAATGTCACAGCCACCCCGCCCGGTTGCGGAGGCGGAGCCGGCCGCGACGTCGGAACGGAATTATGGCGGAAAGCGCGGCAATGGAGCATCGAGCTCAAATAACAAAATAGTCGAGTAACGACTAGCAACCTACGAACTTATACATGGCAAGCATACACAAAAACCGACATCTACCAAACATGCAGTTCATGGTGTATCAAGCATCATTCATCGCCATAAACACAGAAACACCGAGTTCATATTATGACAAATCCAAGATAGGCAAGTCGGGGCTCCGCCCACAACTCAGAAGACAAACAAGTGCAGGATATATCTCAGATTATACATCATATACAAATTCATGATCTGACCTACATGCATGCAGCTATAGCTACAGAGCCATTAAACAAAATCCTATAAATACCTAAGCGCGGAATCAGAAGCCTCTCACTCGAGGATTTCCGCACGTGGTACTGCTGCTGCAACCGAAACCCCCAAAAGATGGAAGGACCGCGGATCTCTACTCCGCCGGTTGCTTGTCAGGACGGCCTGAAAGGTGGTAAACAAATAAAAGGGTGAGTCCTCGGGAGGACCCAGTAAGGGCTGAAGTAAGATATAGTTTGCCTAAGTGGCAACAAACTGAACCTGCAAAACAGAATAACACAAGGGTATACATGTATATATATATAAACATAAAGCGTAAAGTAAATCGGAATCCCAACACATGTGGTCCAACCGCTGACCCACGAGCAAACCTCTCAAGAGGTCGAGAACATACTGAGCAGAAAGCACGGTGCCGGGGGGTCGCGATCCCCAAACTGTCGTAGGGTCACGAAGTATATCGGCACCCAGTGCGGATATACACGAGAATGTCGGCACCCTCAGGTGCGAACATTACCAGACCAAACCTTGGAGCACCCGTGGTCTTAGGAACAGCCCGTCTCGTCACAGAACAGAACATATAAATACATGTGAATATAAACAGAAGTATTCTTACCTGATACAAATATACAGAACAGAATAGGAACCCGGGGCCTCCAAGGCCACCCGGGCCTTGAGACAGAACAAACATACATCTTACCATGTGGCGGGTCTCGGGGTCACCGACCCCGTCCTCACCCGAACCCGCCTCAACTAAACCCGATAGACATATAATAACTCCCAGAATGCATAACGAGATAAGTTGAGCCCTTACCTCAAACACCGCCCGCAAAGACAAAACCCGGAAATCCCGGCTCCGAAAAGTAAAACTTGGCTCTTACGGTCCCACGCTACTCCACCCACGCAAAATCAAACCGAACAATCACAATTAAGTCGAACACATCCAATCAAACCACGAAAACCACTCCCCGCACAATCCCGCACTTTTCCGCAAAAAATCCACAGAAAGCTCGGTTTCACGTACTGAGCCTGAACATTGTTATTCATACACCCACAAACACATTCCAACCTTTAAACCCACATTCCAGACACTTTCACCGTTAATCCTGCAATAAAGTGAACTTTTCTCCCATTGCCCGAAAACAACGTTTCAAACATCAATACAAACCTACTTCCATCCACAATACCGAATTATCAACCAACACAACCCTAACATGGAAAAAGATTCATTCAAAGTTTCGGTTCTTCACCCATTTTCCACCAAGCTTCCAAACCAAACCATTCAAGGTTCCATTTGCACTCTTTAATCACCAATTACATAACTTAAGCAAGATTACTAACCAAATACACCTAAACAACCAAAATCAACCATGAACCCTAACATGAAGAATTCGGCCATTTGGGGATTTCTTCCCTAGCATGCTTTCCATCAAATTGAAACCATAGATAGTCTTAGAATCATGCTAGGAGCAACATACTTGAAGCATGATCCAAGAACACAAACATACAACATTTTGGAAAATCACCTACAAAATCGGCACCCCTAGGGTTTGGCCCTCCATGGAGTTTTTCCAAAGTTTAAACCATGATTCTTACTCCTCTCCTACCCAAGAAGAACATACTAAAAGATAAAAGATGGGAGGAAGAAGATTACTCTAACATATAGACAAGAGTAAACCCATAGCTTGAAAACCCTCTCTTTTTCCACCCAAACTAAGCTACCAACTTGAAAAACCAAGGAGAGGAGAAGCTTACCACTTTCTTGAGCCCAAATCCTTGAAGTTAGCAAAGAAAGATGAAGAACATGGCGCTTGGAGAGGAGGAGCTATGGCGGATGAGAAGAGAAGGAAGAAGAAGAAGATGAAAATGAAATGTTAATTCATTTTATGAAATAAACACTCCTTTTATATTTATCCCTTCTTTTCCATCTTTAATAACAAGTGGACAAGTGTCCACTCTCCTCTCTTCAGCCGACTTACTCACAAAATCTGACCAAAATATTATTAACTTTTGGGTTAATAATAACTTAACCCTCCAACTCTCCAAATCTTTGCAATTTAACCCCAAACGCAAGTAACGAACCCCAAATAAAACCAAAACTGACCACAATCCTCAGAATATCATAACATACCCAAATCAAGTTTCCAAAGTCCATTTGGAAAATCAGAGTGTCCTACTGGACCCGCTGAACCCGAGTAAGTCCCGACGTGCACGTGTACTAACCCGAACCAAAAACCACACCACAACCAAAAATCCATAAATATTACCATAAAATCAGCCTTAAAATATAACATACCTCACACCGAAGCTGTCTGGAAAAATCCATCCCGAGCCCTGGGATTCCCGTCCAGAGCCCGGGGGTCGCCCGGGACCGCACGTCCCGCTCCAGAAAATATACTCTGCAGAAAGATGCAGGACGTTCTCATGATCCCAAATATGCGAACGGTTTCCCAAACTGAGGTCCCGGGAGCGCTACCGAGCCCGTTGTACGTCCCGAGACAATCCCCCAACCCCGAAAAATATTTTCGGCGAAAATGTCCGGGGGACCCACATGACCTCAAAACCCGAAGGATTCCCAGAAATAATGCTCAGATAAGTCCCGGGAGCCAATTATCCGCCCAAAACCGTGACCTGCAGGCCAAAACCGAAGCCCCGGACCACCCGGTCGCAACCCGCTCGGGGTGACCGTAACAAAGAAGAAGAAGATGAAGATGATGATGATGAAGAAGAAGAAGAGACGGGGGAGAAGAAGGGGAAAAAGGAGGAAAGAAAATATGATGAAGAAGGGGGAGGAGAGAACATAAAAGGAAATTTTACCGCGGCCTTTACCGCGCACAAGGCCGCGGTAGTGGAAGCACCCTTGGCAGTGCAATTTTACCGTGAGCACTTGCTTCCCCCACGTAGTGGTAGACTTTGTTAATCAAAGTTAAACGTACATAACCAGTACAAAGACGGGTCCAGCCATGAGGAGCGGCCAACAGAAGAAAGGTCATGACGAGCAACAGTGTGTCACATTATAACTACATGGGGCAAAATGAAATAACAAAAAGAGAATGAGTAGCTCAAGAAGCGAGCATCGTCTACTCAAGTACCAAACTAAAAACGAGGACTGGAGCCGACATTAAGCTCATTTACCAACACTTAACAGTCCAATTCAACCAACACAGACGACCAACCACATCTTTGTGCTTCATGCAAATTCCATAAAATTGCAACGGCTTTTTCATACCATAGATCAGCGGCGAGAAAGCGAAAACCAAGTGAAGAGGCATTGATTAAAACACTCAAATGATCACGTGCGATCATTCATGCTGCAACAAAACTATCTTCTTCTTGCAAATCGTCATCCATATTAATTTTAATCAGTCCGACGGGTGATGGAGACCAGCATGGATGAGTCCTTTACCGACCAATCGGGGGAATTGCAAGGGCCAGATTTGCATCATACCAAGCAGTTAACCATGTCATTATACTCATATTCTTCCCAAATCCCACATTATACTCATATCATTGAAAAATTTACAACTTTGTAGAATATTTTGAATCATATTAGTAACAAACAATATCATTTTAATTGTTATAAAATTAACAATTAGACCTAAAGTTTTTTAAAATAACGAAATCATCCATAAACTTTTGAAAACATAACAAAATCATTCCTAAACTTATAAACTTTTATCATTAACATATTAAAACAAAAGTGGCTAAAGTGCTTAACCTACAGGGACACAGTGTAAACTTTATAATTAGACCCATAACATTTTACAAATTGACCCCCTTACTTAAAAATTATATCCATATTCTTGGAAAAGTTACAAATTTGTAGTATATTTTGAATCATATTAGTAATAAACAATATCATTTTAATTATTACTCCCTCCATCTCATAAAGATTGCAGCTTTCTTTTGTTGTTTTCACAATATTGAATCTACGATTTATTTTTATATACTTATAGGCATGCAAAGTTAAATGATTCATATGCTTCTCATAATATGCAATCTAAACTTTATATATATATATTGAATTATTTTCATTATTTATATTAGTAAAATTTTGAGTTAAACACAGCAATTTGAAACATCAAAGTCAAACAGTGTAATCTTTACGGGACGGGGGGAGTATAAACTTATCAATTAGACTTAAAGTTCTTAAAATAAAAATTTTCTCCATTTTTAAAAGACACATTTTACCATTGAATTATAAATTTTTATACATTAAAATATTTTATTCCTTGAAGTTTTATGCATTAAACTTTTCCAAAAATTAGAAAAGATGCACAATTTGTCCCTCAACAACTGAAACTTTACAAACAATTCGTGAAGTTTTTTACACTTTTATATGTGGACCCTTCACCAAAAAATTAGAATTAATCATGTATAGTTTAGCCCAAACAAAGCCTTAAAAGTCCATCAACTTAGAAACTCACATATCTCACATTGCCTAAAAAACTCTAAGAGAACTCACCCCAACACTATAAATACCCCTCCAGAGACTCATTTCTCACTATGTTAATCTTGGACTTAACATTGGCATCATCTGTGGGAATTCGGGGAAAAGACCCAACGAATACCACACTTGTGCATACTCATTCGAGGAAATGTCTTCATGGAATAGTATAAGATTTTTCATATGCTCTCTAGGGCAATCATATGTCTTTCGGGGTCATCATATCATCAAAATGTCCTTCTGAGCCATCAAAACGCCCTTCAAGGTCATCAATACGCCTTCCGAGACCATCAAAATGCCCTTTGGGCTTGGTAAACGCACTTCAGAGCTGAGAAACATTATTGGGGAATAACTCTCGAGCCGAGTAACATGGCTGAGGAACATGGCAGAGTAACAGTGTTATGACCCGTCCTCTCGGACATGTCATAACTGGAAGGAATAAAAAGAATAAGGACTGAGTTGGAAAGAAATAGAGAGAAATTGGATTAAATTGAAAATGTTAGAAAGTTTAGGATATAATTGGAGAAATAGAAATTGAATTAAGTTGGAAAAGGACTTGATTGAAAGAATTAGAAGACCCGAGATAAATTGAAATAAAATAAAAATAAGAAGGGTCAAAGAAAGGACTGACATTGAGAATGGGGTTTATTTGTACTACTTCAGTTAGTTGGAGGAGTAAGATGTATTTATCCAAAAATTGGGTGACACTAATCAGGTTCTATGCTTGACACGTGTAAAAGTGGATTATATCTCACATGATCAATAGAAGGGGCTAACCATTGCTATATAATCTGATGAGGCCTCTCCACCCATTAGTCAATTGGTTTTGGGTTGGATGCTTTAACATGGTATCAGAGCGGGTTGATCAAGGCCCCGACCATTGCACAAAGAAAGCCCAAAATAGCCACGTGTAGAGCGAAAATCTAGCCTACACGTGAGGGGGTGTGTAAAAGCATTAATGTTATTTATCACCCGGGTGATTTTTCACCCACCTAAAACACTTGAAAAATGGATGATAGATATGTAATTGTCTAATTAGTTGGGCTTGGGCTTCTAACTTACCTTATAGATAAGTCATTTGAATAAGTGGGTGAAAAATCACCCGGGTGATGATTAACAGGGTTGGTGTAAAAGTGGATTATATCCCACATGGTCAATAGAAGGGGCTAACCATTGCTATATAATCTGATGAGGCCTCTCCACCCATTAGCCAATTGGTTTTGGGTTGGATGCTTTAACAACACGCTACAAGGCAGGAAGAGAAGGAAAGATGAAAAAAATAATAATTATTCTTCATCTCTCTGCTCATTCTTCTCTCGACGCAGGAGAGCAAGTCTTGATCTCCTTCCTTTCGTTCTTCTTCTCCTTCGACTCATCATCTATCATCACCATCACCGATTCCAGCCAAGAAATTCCAACCAGTGGTATCTTCAGTCTTGATTTGCATAAAGGAATACGAATTTTTCAACTGGGAACAAGGAATCGAAGGAAACCAATCAGAGCAACCCTAGCCAATAATCGGCCATCTCAAGGAAATTGAGTTAATGTGAGGGATTTGAATTCCTCTCCCTCATCTGTAAGTTTTTCTTCCAACTTCTTGTACTGCATGTCGATTTATGAGAATTACCTGGAAGATATGTGATGACCGAATCTGTTGATGATAGATTTGATGAAATTTGTTAAAGAATACTTGAATATTACTATGTATAATACTGATTTCACAAGGAGGAATATGTTTAGTTAAAGAAGTAAGGGAATACCCTAATGGTGTTCTCGGTCTGAAGAAGGACCTTCACAATGAATGTGTTCCTTTAATTATTGTGAGTTGATTCCTCCTCTGTTTGGTTGGGATGCTAATATGGTTAAGAGATTTCTATAAATGAATGAGCCGAAAGTGTGAGTATCCTCAAGTATCGGTCTTGCACTCAAGTATGTGGAATGATGGTTGATGGTTGTTCAATTATGATTGATATACGGTTGCTGTTTAGTTGTTGAGAGAATGAAGCATTCTAGCTTATACATGTTCATTATATTGGAAAAGAGACTTGTGAGAAGTTGTGTTAGTGCTATCGGCCATAGAGTTCTTTTGCTAGAATAGATGTAAGTTGATGAATGATAGCTACAAAGTCTTGTGCATATGGATGGTAACTGAGATCAAATTACTGATAAATGATTAAAAGAGGAATATAGGCACAAGGCCGAGTCAGGAGGAAAGAGAAATTACCTTCCTGGCGGGATGCACTCCACACCCCTGTAAGTGCTTTGTTTCCTCCATTTCTTCTTCTCAAGTTACTATTACTTATAAACACTTATGCAAGTTACTTACTCCTTCCCTGTTTGTTTGGAATGAACCTAGACTTGATAAAGGTCGGGCAGATGGACTAGAAGGATCCCAGAAGCTAGAAGTTGCAGCTACAAGGAATTTGAATAGCCAAAACTTTACTAGACTGGGTTTCTTTCTTTTTAGACATGTATTTTCTCTCTTTGATTTATATTTTCTTAAAACACACTTCTTTCATACCTTGGTTTTGTAGTTGAAAGGACTTGGACCCTAGGAAATCTAAAATTTTACACTTTCTTCTCTCTTTCTTTTAAACTTGTAAATACATGTATACACTTAAAATTTGTAAGTTTGAAAAGAAACTTATTTATTTCTTCATAACTTCAAAACTTAGTTATTTTTTTAAAGAAGATCTTGAAGGTTGTGAATCGTCGTTCATTGGTTTATAATCTGCTTTATCAAGCAGCTGGAACGGTGGTTCATAATAAGCAGAGTGTAAACTTTATAGTTAGACCTATAAAATTTTTCAAATTGACCCCCTTACAAATTTACATACTCACATAAACGCCTTAACAGCCCATCAACTTAGAAACTCACATATCTCTCATTGCCTAGAATTAGAAAGCTCTAAGAGCACTCACCCTCAACACTATAAATACCCCTCAAAAGACTCATTTCTCACCATGCTTGGACTTAACATATATTAACGTATTTAGTCCTTAAACTTTTGAAAAACTTACAAAAGATAAACAATTATTCCCTAAACTTTTGAAAATTTAACGAAATGGTTCCTAAACTTTTAAACGCTTATCATTAACATATTAAAACAAAAGTTGTTAAAGCTTTCATGGACAAAGTGTAAACTTTATAATTAGACTTATAAAATTTTACAAATTGACCCCCTTACTTACAAACTACATTTTCCCCATTCAAATGTACATAAACGAATATTCAATAAATATATTTATTACTTTTATTACAGTAAGGGCTCAACCTATGTCACATTGATGTTCATTTTATTTACGTTATGTCATGAGTTTATTCTTATTCTGTTTACTATTCATTCTCTTATCGGTGCATTTTAATATGTTTTGTAATTACATTACTTTATTTGTGCAACAGTTTTTGTAAAGACCCTCAGATGAATTAATGGTAAATGATTGAGGTTAGTATTCATAATTTAATTATTATGTTTAAATGCATATTGTATGTCATTTGAAAGTAACCTAGACTTGTGTGCAAATAGAGGTTATTTTGGACCAAACCGGTTTAAGAATGACATCAAGGGTATTTTGGTCATTTGAAAAAATATATAGTTAGGAAGTCTCAAATTGTGATTTGAGAGGTTTAAAATCATGTTATAAAATAACATAAAAAGTTTTAGAACCAAATTATGTATAGTTTGGGAGAAAGAGCCATTTTAGTGTTTAATGACCTAGTTGTAACTTTGAAAAGTTTAAGCACATTATTGGCTTAGCATTAATGGTCAAAATTGACCATTAGGAAGAGATTTTTGGGCTAGATTAAGGCTGTAGGAATTAAGGTGGGCTTAAGGATGAAGGAAATGATGATTAAGGTAGGTATTGGGCTAGGTAGCCCAACTGTGTTGTGGGACCCACATATACATGTATACAATCTCAATTCTTCTTCATCTTCACATACATTCCTGCAAATAGAAATCAGAAAGCTCTCCTTTGAGAAAGCACCAACCCTAAGCTCTACATAGCCAAATCTCACCAATTCCTTCAAGGAAAAAGGTGGTTTATGAGCAATCAACTATGGTGAAGTTTAATCTCACCTTTGATTGAGGTAATTAGTTCTTCTTTTTGTGATTGAGTTTAGAGAAGATGAACCTACTTCCCTAACTGATTTTCTACGAATTTATGGCTTTTTGGAAGTAATTGTGGTGCTAAATGATGTTATAGAACATCATATGGCCATAAGGGAGCATGGGTTAGCTTATTTGAGCTTCTATGAACTTTTAGGTTTTGGGCAAGACATAAATCCGAATTTGGAAGTTGCTCAAGGTTAAATTGTTGTGCCTTGATGATCATTTACGCACAAGTAAGGTTGCACACAAGCTAGGAGTGTTGAGCTATAGTTGTGTTTTTGCAAGGTTTTGCTCCAAGATAAGGGGTTTCTAATCTAATGCACTCAATTTCTCTATGCCTTATATGTGTATTGAGATGTTTAGGATGAGATATGAATGAGTTGTTAAGCTTTGGTTGAGTAAAATGAAAGTTTGGTGAAGGTATACACCAAATAAGCACAATCTGTGTATCTCAGATTGTAGAGGTAATCTGAGCTGTTTGGCTTGCTTAAAAAATCCTAATTTTTAGTCTGAGCTATTCTAGAGAGGCTGAGGAACAAGTGGAACTTTACGGTTTGTGATTTTGAGTTGTATTGAGTGAGTTATGGTCATCCAAAGTTGGTACTCCAAATCAGGCCAGGGAGGAACTAGAGATGACCAAAAATATCTGGTCGCCTGACCTCCGCCCGGCTCCCTGCCCATTTTAAACCCCAAGTCAGGCGACCGCCTAACTATCTAAGTTGGATCGCCAGGGCCCGAGTCCTTGAAATGCACAATTATCAGTCGGTTCGATGGAGTTTCAGTCATCACCTACTGATTGCTAAGCAATTATTAGAGGTTATTGAGTGTCATTTAACACTCTATAAAGTTTAGTTTGAGACTCGATTTATGGACTTACGGTGCTATAAGTTGAAGTAAAGTTAGAATTGAGTGGAGCTAAAGTAGAACTTTAATTAAATATCTTACTTGAGAATGTTTATATAATTGTTGTAGCCAAAAATGAGTTGAGATCAACCAAAGTAGTTTAACAACTTCTGCACAAAAAAAGAGTAAAAGGCGAGATAAGACTTGCTAAAGCAAGGAGCAACAACCAATGGTTGTTGAGACAAGGAAAGTAATCCTTGATGATAATAGGACAATCATTGAATGATACCGGTATAGTGGTCACTATTAAGGGCCGACGTGTATGAGGAGCTTAATACACGAGGCAGCAAGTGATAAATTATCAATGCTGAGAAAAGTCCTACAAGCATGCTAACTTTGCATATGCACTTGCATTGGCATCATTATCATTTTCATCACATTCATATTTGGTATTATTGTTATATCTTGTGGTGAGATTGTTTTACAGGTTCAACCTCTTATTGGGTATTTTCGAATACTCACCCCTTTAATCTGTTTTTGTGCAGATATAAAGGGTAAGGGACCTTCTCGAGATTAAAGGTAGCGGGTAGTGTCGGCACGGAGGTACTAGGATTATCTCAACTCCACCAGTAGGTTGGTCGTTTGAGAAGTTTTGGAACATGACTCTATGTTTATAGTCTAGTTGCCACTAGCAGATACAGTTTTCATTGAATATGTAAATATTCTAAGCTATGCGAATTGTCGACTAGTTATGGTTGCTTTTGGATGTGCCAAAGTTGGGTCGGGCACATAGGCAATATTTGGAGGCAAGTAAATAAATGTTGTTTTCTTGGCTAAGGAAATTTTAAGAAATTTTGCAGGGCATGCCAAGTGTAAAATGTTTAAGAAGAAAACTTAATATTTTCCTTATGCCAATCATATATACATTGCATTGCTAAGTTAATTACTAGAGAGCATGAATGTTTTAATGTATTACAAATATTGTACCCACTTGCAACCGACGCTTGAATATGATTTTCGAGCGAGTGATCCTGACACGTGTCTCATTAAGATTAAATGAGAGGATTAGACGGTCTAATGACCGAGTTTAAGATAGTGTCCACGACAGTTTTAGTCACTTCCAAACTATATTAAATGATCAACGAAGTTACATAACAATTATAAATTTATGTTTATGTTTTTTCATAATTTAAATTATACAAAAGTGAATTGTATGTGGGTATGCTAGCTTCCTTATCATTGGAATGGCCCAAAACGTTCCACTATTTTTGAAATATTGCACCATATCTATATATAGCTGTTAGGATTTAATTTATTAAAAAATGGTTGTGGTTCAACTAAAGAAACATTCTATTACCGTATTAAAAGTTTAAAAGACTACTTTTGCAAGATTTGTTAACCTAATTCGGAAACCAAGAAGGAAAAATACCAAAAACGAAATTGTAAAACAGAGTGGCCACGTCCAAACTAGTTGGATCGATGAGAATTAATTATAATGTTTCACATTTTGTCTGGTGTGTTCTTTTGATGATAATTTTAGAGAATTTAATGAAGTAATTTAAATTGGCTTTGTGGCTCTTTTCGATTGCACCTGCACGGTGAAGGCGTTTAGCTCCATGGGAGCTGTTTGGGTGTGCCTTGGGCGAGATCATAGATCTATATTACTTTGGCGCACAATTTTATGTGATTTTTCAACTCCTGACCCTGAGTAGGCATTTTCGGAGATTGGTTGCTACGTCGTGGCTGTCATCATCTGTTGCTACTTGGTGCTCTTCAGTTGTTTTTCTCGGTTATGGTCAGTCATTAAATTGTTTAGCTCTTGCAGTTTGTTATCAATTCGCTCTTTGCTAGGTTTTGGCTTCTTTTTTTTGTACTTATCGTTGATCATTACAATTATTGATTTGATAGAAAATTATTAATTTGATAGTTTGTTGATGAAATTATAATGAAACTATGTGTGTAGAACATACTCTTTGAATTTTGAAACAATTAAGGGCGTTTGGTTTGAGAAGTGTCAAAATCAATTCGTATTACTCCATCCGTTTCGGCAAATTTGGTGCGTTCATTTTTAATACTACAATAGACTCAAATTATCACTAGAGATAATTTATTAGAAAAATTCGAAAAAAATATATATTTATAGATTAGAAACATTAATTTATGATTTACATTTAAAATATTAAAAAACAAACACGCCAATTTTTTAAAAATTGATGGTAGAAACTTGAATACATGAACTTGAAAATTAATCATTTTTTTCTGTTTTTTTATTCTTTATTAAATAAGGTCATTTGTTTGTTTCTTGTTCCATATCTATATCGAAACAAAAGGCGAGGAGAAAATTTAATTTTTGAAATTTTAGAGAAAGTTTGTTTGTGAAAAATTTAAATACTTTGGATAAAGTTTGTGTAGAACATAACGTGTAATTATCTCATTTGCAAAATTTCGAAGATTCCTCGACATTCACAATCATTTTATTGGATTATAATATCAACTCTATACGTTCCATCTACACTTAATTTGATCCTTATATATATATATATATATATATATATATATATATATATATATATATATATATATATATATATATACATATATATATATATATATATATATATATATATATATATATATATATATATATATTTTTGATATAAATCAAGTATATGGACCATATTGAACAAAAGGACAAAGTTTTAGGGCTTACGCTGACATTTGAAACGAAAAAAAGTGCAACGCGGAGAGGTGGAGACTGGAGGTCATAGAAGTAAATGGGTAAACTGTGGTTAGCACCTACTACTATCCATCATTTTTCATTCAAGTCATAAAACTGTGTTTTTTATCATACAAGTCTTAAAGGTTTGATAAAAAATAAGAATTAGTCCTAACAATTATAAATTATTTTTCATCTAACAAAAAGAAATTTTATTTTATTTATAAATTATAAATATTCTATTATGGTGTTTTGAATGAATAAAAATAGTAAAATATTTCATAATTTATTTCAAATAAATTACGATTTTATGCTCTAAATTAAATAATCCATATAGCTAAACATTACATAATGTAATAGGTTCCCCTCCTACAATAAACTTGTTTTTATAACTTTTATTTGTTATTATAAACGTTTTTCGTATTAAATTAGTAGGAACTATAGGTATATGTGAAATTTCAAAATTGTTAGATTTTTTTAAAATAAATAATCCTAAGAAATGAGAAAGAATTTGTCTATATATATATCACTGGTATATACTATATATATATATATATATATATATATATATATATATATTAAAAACAACGTAAAAATCAAACACATTTAATTTTTTTAACTTTAAAATTTTACTCCATTCGTTTCTTTGAAACGAAACACTTCTTTTTTAAAAAAAAAAATTGTCTATAATTTTATATTTACATCATTAGTTATAAATTTAAAACTTGTACTTACAATTAAAATTTTGATATTTTTACTTTATACATATATTTTTTTAGATTTTTTTTGGTACTAAAAGATAATATATAAATATATAATTTAAATTAAATTAATATTGAAAAGTCAAGTATTACGTTATTTTTAAGACGATGCTAATTAAGAAGTAGGAGTACTATATAAAATACTCAGACGAGACTCTTGCTTGATTTGGTTAATTCCACCATCTCAATATCAAATTGACAAATTCCACATTGCCCCATACGATCTTTAAACGAGCAGTTTAAGCCAGATCATGTGTGTACTAATTTTGGTCGCAAATTATTTGTAAGATTTATATTTATTAATTACGAATCAGCATAAAGTTGAAAAGCAAAAATGATAATTCCCATAGAGAAGCCAAATCCTGAAAATGTGTACGTACGTAATTACTAAGCAGATAGTTAGTACTCACATTTAGTAAAATGGAAGCTGAAGAAGAAACGTAAGCCGATAGTTATGGTCTAATTATATGGACATCATCTGAGGAAGACTTGGCAACTTCAACTGACATCAACCATTAACACATATGCTTATACGTTCAGAATCAGATAAAAAACAAAAAAAAAAACAAAAGCCAAAGACTTATGTATACTTCATTAGTTTCAAGTGTGTTATCACAATATTAAAATATTTTTATTCCAAATGAAATAACACTTTATTAATTTTGTTTTATTTTAGTTCATGACCTTTGCAATGCACTAACTCAGAGAGTCCATAGAGTGGACTGGAATGAATTAAAAGAGGTTTGGAAATGAGTAATGATGGAAGTTTATGTAAAATGAGTTAATGGTAAAAAACAATATTAATTTATACAAAAATAACAGTGGTAATGATCACTTGGAACATGGCTATATGTGTGTGTGAAAGTAATTAAACGTAGACTTGTGGTTGGTAATGCAGTTGTTTTCGTAGATTTGAAAATCTTTGGTAAGAGGAGTTGTTGGAAACCATACTTAATATTATATCTTGGGCATGGCTAATTCGTAATCGAATAATATTGCTCCTAATTAATTACATAAAATGATCTTGTCCGGCACCTAATCCTTTTCTCTTGACCTTCTTATTTGTAGCTTCTTAATTAACTTGCTTTTGTTTGGTATTAATCGATTGATTTGGCAATTAATATAAATGTACGCGTGGTGAAAGAAATGCAGGCCGGGGCAGTTTATTAGTTTAGGTTCAACCTCTTAATTTGACAGTATTACTTATATCTTTATTGAAAAATAAAAGATACTAACTAAAGAAATAAAATAATCTCTTTGAAATTCATTAAATTGATTTCAGATTAAAAAAAGCCAGAGAATAATATAAAGTTTTAAAAAACAAATGCATAAATGTGATTACGTTTTTTATATAGTATTAATCATAATTAAACTCAGTTTGATTAACTTGAAAATGTATACGATTAACTGTGTTTTTATTCTGTAAACGAAAATATTAAAGTTTGTTTCTTTGAGAATTCCAAATTAAGGAAACACAAAGGAATTACAAATGGGGGTTAATTATATAGTCGTGTATTGCATAAAGCCGCCACAAGTCCATCGACGTGTAACCTTGCAAGAGAATAATGTCAACAGTAAATGTGAGCGTAAATGAGGGCATTATGGTCATTTGAAGACGACATAAGCGGTTTCTATCTAATTCTGACTTGGAAATTACTAATTTAATGAAGGGGTTTCAGCTCTGTCAAAGCACTCCTTTCCGTTTTCTTGTTTTTTGAGATTGTTTTTTTTTGTACTTAGTGATAAAATCGGAAGTTTCTAAAGATAAATATGTGGAAAAAAGAGATGAGTGATTTGATAAAAACAATAAGAGAATTTGATAGAATTATTAGATCAACACAATTTTCTTTTTTTCTTTGGGCTTCTTTGTACTTTTCCCTAAGTGGGTTGATACGGGGCACGCGAATGGACTGATTTTATGCATGCATTTAAGTCTTCATAGCATGATTAATCTTTGGCAAAAAAAAAAATCTTACAGAAGGGGAGGTTTATATTTTATATTTCCCTAAATTTTTAAAATGCTTTGTTTTCAGCATATAATTTACTTATTATTTTATTTATTTTCTATTATTTTAAAATTTATAAATATAATCTTCTCATATACAAATGTTAATTTGAAAATGTTACCTCATCGAAGAATAAGTTTGATTTTTCCATATATACACTCTTAAGTGAAACTAAAATAAAAACCAGAGAGGGCAAAAAAAAACCCCTTAAGTGGATTGATACTCTCGATCCATCCAAATTCCAAACAAACTTTAAATATTTTTCGTCCATGGTACGATTTGTATCCTTATACCTAATTAACTCTTCTTTGTCAAAAAAACAAAAGGAAAGATAGATAAGAAATGATATGGAAAATTTGAAGGTAATAAAATAAAAATGTACTCCAATAATATTAGAAAAATAACATTTTTCGTAATAAAGGAAAGTAATTAAAGATAATAATGTAAAGTTTGTGTGAAAAAATGTCTAAAATGAAAATGAGTAAACTCCCCTATAATTCCTCCAGTTACAATGTTTTCATATTCGAATCCTATTTTAAGATATCGTACTTTTTAGTCCCCTTACGTTACGTTTTTATCTCACATTGAGATCTTTTCCCCATTAGATTTTTTGTCAAATTGCCATTATAGTGAGGGTATGAATGTAAATGTGCAAATATAATCCTCAATGTAACTTACTTTTTTATTTTTTTAAAAATTACCCAAAATATTTATAAAGTTTACAAAGTCACTCTACTCTACCCATTTTAATGCCGACTGACCCACCCTCCATCTTCCCCATCCCAGCCCCCAACCGGTCATATCCACACCACCTTCCCTCACCAAGTCCCGATTAGGCATGACAGTGGGATAACGGTAAGTGGGTATCCATACCGCAAATGACCGTGAGCCGCGATTTGATGGATACACTACGTCGATTGTACAAAGAAAATTGTGGCTACCCCTCAATTGGGTCGCACTATTTAGCGCGGTAAGGGCCGCAATAAAAGGCGCGCTATTTAAGCCCGCATTAGCAGGCCTATTGTGGCCTAATCCGCAATACTTATTGCGGCCTATTGCGGATAAGGCCGCAATACGATGATTTTAATTTAAAAAAGCTGGATGAATTCGGATAAATATTGTTCATCCGAATTCATCCCAACCCTTGTTCATCGCTCAAACCCGAAATCACAAAGAAATCAAAATATGAACAACACAAACTTTTATTTCTTCCATTTCTTCAATTATTCGAACCAACAACTGAAAATATCACCACATACAATGAAATCAAACACTAAAATGGAAAAAGAAAAAAACCTAGATCTAATTTTCTTAAACTCAAACAATTTCAGATCTGGAAAGTTTCCCATAACTAGCGAGAAAAGACGTGGTGAGGTCATGGTTAATTTGTTCCTGCTCTCCCCGACGACTCCGTAATCCTGCGTCGGCCGTCGATCTTGGCCGAACCACCAAGCCCGATCACTGACCTTACTTTGTTGACTCAGATCTTGGGAAGGATAAAGAAAGAAAAGAAGAGATGACGAGTGGAAGGCGAGAAGAAGAAAGGAAGATGAAATCTGAGCATTTTTTAGCGAAGAAATGAAGATGAGATCTGAGCATTTTAATTTAAATATTGGTAATGCGGTCTAGTACGCACTAAGGCACGCAATTAGACCCACTACCAGCAGGAAAAACTTTGCTTATTGCGGCCGTTATTGTGCCCAAGGCCGCATTACGCAAAAATTGCACCTCACCTTTAAGTGCGGCTGCTCCTAAGTACGGTTTAATCCACAATAATAGCCGCAATAAAAATCATCCACCACGTAGTGATAACCCTCAATCCATATACTACTAAGCTCATTAACTCACAGAACCCTACCTAAGCCCATAACTTACATCCTAGGTCTAACAACCCAATCCATATGTTGGATTTATGGATTTATGTATATTAGAATATTTGGATAACCTATAAAGTAAGCATGTCTGCATGTGTGGAGTCTAATTAGGTGTAAATGATGTATCCATGGATATAACCGCGAATCGTGAATATCCACGGTTAGTAGTTCACAACGTAGGCGGAGCCTTTATTAATGCGACACATCCGCATTGTCTCCATGGTAATTAAAGCGACGGAAGCCGTTTTAGAAACCGCGGTAAATAAGCCGGCAATTGTTGATCTACCGCAGACTCGTCACATTACCTAATGCGGTATGCAGCTTTGGCCGTATTAAACCATCTAGGGAAGAAAAAAACTGGATGAATCCAGATGAATGTTAATCGAGATTCATAAAAAAAACCCCAAATTGTAAGGCTAGACCCTAAATCCAAAAAAACACGAATTCAGATGAACAAACATAAACTTGTTCTTCCATTTCTTCAATTTCTTGAACAACAACTCATAATGATTAATGTACAACAACTAAAATCAAACACAAAATCATAATAAAAGGGAAAAAACCTATATCCATTTTTATTCAACACTAAATCTCAGATCTGAAAACCTAGATCTACGGGCTCTGGGCTCGCGATCGGCGGCCCTGGGCTATTGAACGCGCCGGTGAAGGTCCGGCGGTGGTCGGTCAGCGACGTTCCGGCGGTAGTGGTGGGAGGAGGGGGGAAAAAGTATATGGAAAAAGTGTACGATGAAAAAGTCATATATCTAAGTTTGGGGTGCAAATAGTATAAAAGAAAAAGTGTATGTGTCTAAAAAATCATTTTTCCAGGAAATCCGTTAACTTTGACACCGAGTTAACGGTAAATGACTTGAATATGACGAAAATATGAAGATAAGTGACTTTAATCTTGACAAATTTTTAAAATGGGACCGAAATAGGACAATAAACAAAGTTAAGGGTCTAACCGTGCACTTTACCCAAAAAACAATATTGGTTAGTGAGTTTAACATTGTTATTGCAACAATGCTAGCTATCATAGCTAGTGGCATTTATTATTGATTTGAAATTAACCATAATTATCACATGGCTAGTAATAAAATCTCTCTCTCTCTCTCTCTCTCTCTCTCTCTCCTCACATCCAAATTTGGAGAGTCAAATAGCTAAAACTATTATGGCTAGTGTGATAGCTAGTGTTGTTGGATCAAAGATTTGTCTACTTTTTCCATTTTTGCTAGTTTTATTTGATTTAGAAGCATAATAGCTAGCATTGTTGTAGATGCTCTCAACGGGTCAGTCTTGACTAACCAATATTCTCTACTTTTATAAGATCTGAAACAATGGTTAAATGATATCTTTTAAATAAGAAAATGTGCAAGTAATTCTCCAATTAAATATACTTTATTGTATAGTTGTATGCCTGAATAATTGAAGTCATTTTTTTGTCACTTTTCTTAAAAAAATACTTTTTGTTCTCAAAATTTCTAAATATATCAATTTTACCTTTACTTTTCTTGTCTCATTTTTTGAACCATTTCAAAATAAAGACAGGTGATCATGTGAAAACACACAAAACTTTACATCAACTTTAATTTATATGTTAAATTTATTGAGATTTTGTTTTAAATGCATCGGGATTTCAAAAGGGATATATTGAGTTCGATGGAGAGGAAAAGTAGAAGGCTTTTTGTTTAATTTTGTTTCTATTCATTGAATTCCAATCCGCCATTTCTCCTCTCCTCCATCTAATTCTTCGATCATATACTAATTCAATATTCTTCAATCATAACCGACCCGACCTGCAGAGTTAGAATTCTCTCCTTATCTTTCCGCAGACTCCTGAAGAAATATACAATACCAGCCTAGCTAGCTAGCTACCAGCTGCATCTACCTTGTGAATTACTACCAATTAATTAGATAATTAAAAGGGGAAAGAAGTTTGAGCTCTCTCTCTCTCTCTCTCTCTCTCCATCATCTCCACTAGCTACTAATTTATGCATGGGGTTTTCAAGAGTTGAATTACAAGAAGACGAAGCAGCTGCAGGTGATCAAAGGAAGGCTTTCATGGCCGCCGCCACAGGCAGATCAGCCACCAATGATACAAGCGGCGCCAGCGATGATCACCATCATCAGAATATTATTATTAATCATAATAATTACCCACTTATGCACTCCTCCTCCAATATCCAACCTCCTAATTTCATGTAATTAGTTACTAGCTAGCCAGTATTACATACTTATATTGTATCTATATATATGTGCATGCTATATATACATAGAAAATTTATTAATTAGTAGTCATCTTCAATAATATTTCTGAGTTCATGTTAATTGGTCTGGATGAGCAGAAGCAAAGAAAGTACAGCAGCAGCAGCAGCATATGATTTGGGTGAATTGGATCAAGCTCTTTTTCTGTATCTTGATCATCATCAAGGACAAGATCCTGCCACTACTGTTCAACAACAAAGGCGTGAGTAGTACTTACTCCTACCGACTCCTCGATCTTGCATAATTTCTCATTCCTAATTTTGTGCTTTTTGTTCCATATAATGGAGTAACTGGCTAGCTCCATGATCTCCCGCAAGCTATAGATCCTGCAGATTCTTTTCCCAGTACCACTCAGTCACAGGGAAAGCGTGCTCAACAGTTGCCTTGCCTGTACTGTGTACACAGGATGATCTCTACCTTTGACCAGATCCTTGCAGATACCATAATCCCATATACCAAAATCTTCTGAAAAAGCTAGCCTAGCTAGCTACTCAAAAATTTTATACCTCAAATTAGAAACTTCTTTGACCTTTTTCATCGGTTCTTATTCCACACCATGTTTTCCAGCTAGCTACATACCTAGCTTGGACCACATCACACATATATAACTAATAAATGTTACTAGTGTGTTAATTTTGTTTCCTTTTCTTCTTCTTCTTCTTCTTCTTCCTTTTTTATATTCGGCGGTTACTGTTTGATCGGTAAAGTCTTGCTTGGATCTCTCATTGGAGTTGAAATTCTGGCTGCTAGCTACACAAGGATAACAATAATCGGTTTGCCCCCCCCCCCCTTTTTGTTTCTTGTTTGTTTTAGCAGCTGAGGGCACTAATTCCGGGATGAGGCCTCCAACTCTCAACATTTTTCCGTCTCAGCCGATGCACGTCGTAGACCCAGCAACAGCTACAATATCCACAAAGCAGGTATGTGTGTGTGTGTGTGTTTGTGTGTGTGTATATATATCGTATGTATATCTGGATTAATTAGCGGCCTCTTCTCTGGGATTATTTATATATAGTATATGGTAAGATCTTTGATAATTAATTAAGATTAATTGGGTTTGATTAATTCATTCGGTAGGCAAGTGCGGGATTAGGTTCTAGTCCAGCTGCAGCAATTAGCAGCACTGGTCCAAAGAGACCTTCAATGGAGTTGGCCAACAGTAACAACGTCCCTCCTCCTCCGCCTGAACCATCATCCAAACCACTCAAGGTACGTACGCACGCACTTAATTAATTCACCGAGGACTAATTAAACATCTTAATTAGGGAGTAATATTGTAATATTAATATTAATACTGGGGGCCTGCCGGGACAGCGTGACGGGAATCGCAAATCAGCGGCGCCAACATCCAGTTCGGAGCAGGAAGGGCCCAAAACGCCAGACCCTAAGGTGCATGCATGCTTAATTCCTTCTTTCTCTGTGTGTGTGTGTAGTAATCTTGTTCACGTTTCTTAGTTAATTACCAATCACCATATATATTCATATATAAAACCATCTCAGACACTCAGAAGGCTGGCTCAGAATCGAGAAGCAGCCCGTAAAAGCAGATTAAGAAAAAAGGTAATTTAATTGCTCGTTGCTTAATTATTATAACCAGATTACCATTTTTCAATTTTTAATTAACATCACATTATTATAATATTTTACCCTCCCTAATACACATATTTTAAAAATAATTATTTCTTTTCTTTCCCTTATCAATTTTTTTCATGGTCACAGGCGTATGTCCAGCAGCTTGAGTCCAGTAGAATCAAGCTCACTCAACTGGAGCAAGAGCTGCACAGAGCTAGATCTCAAGTGAGCTAGCTATACACACGCATAGATTTTTCATTTCTGTTTATATATAGTGTAATGTTGATCTGATTGGTGATCGATCTGTCTGTACATAGGGCGTGTTTATGGGACCGGGTGTTATGGGAGCTGGCGAGCAAGGGCTTATACCAATGGGGATGACCGGGAACATAACCTCGGAGGCGGCGGTTTTCGACATGGAGTACGCACGGTGGCTGGAGGAGCACCACCGGTTGTTGTGTGAGCTGAGGGCGGCGGTTCAGGAACACCTGCCGGAGAACGAGCTGAGGATGTTTGTGAGCAACTGCTTGGCGCACTACGACGAGATGATGAACCTGAAGAGCATGGTGGCTAAGACGGATGTCTTCCACCTCGTTTCCGGCGTCTGGAAGACTCCCGCTGAGCGCTGCTTCATGTGGTTGGGCGGATTCCGCCCTTCTGAACTTATCAAGGTACGTAATAGTACTATATATACTCAGAAAGAGAGCACTAATTAATCAATGCCAAAAAGTTTCATTAATAATAATGATAAAAAATATTTGGAAAAAACATGATAGATTAATTATGAGAAGGTGACAAAATGAAATATATGTTGATGGTTTCTTTATAAGTAAGAAATATATATTGTCCATGCATGCATATATGGTACTGATCAATACTCATGGTAATTAAGATAGATCAATTACGTTAATTATTTAAATTAAGAAATCCTAGCTAGCTGATCATCAAGTTTCTCATTTTCATTCTCTCTCTCTCTCTCTCTCTCTATATATATATATATATATATATATATATATATATATATATATATATATATATATATATATATCGCATGCAGGTGATAATAAGTCAGATAGAACCATTAACGGAGCAGCAGATAATGGGGATATGCGGTGTGCAGCAGGCGACACAGGAAGCGGAGGAGAGCCTGTCACAAGGGTTGGAGGCGCTGAACCAGTCGGTGTCGGACATCATCGCCTCCGATTCACTCAGCTCCCCAGCTCCCAACATGCCTAACTACATGGCCCAAATGGCCATTGCCATCAACAAGCTTTCCACTCTCCAAGCTTTCGTCCGCCAGGTACCTCTACCTAGCTACTCCTATACATACACACATATATATATATATATATATATATATTCCCATGCATGACCATTACAGTGCTCGATCACTCACTTAAAAGTTTAAAATACTATGCTAATTTTAAGTCAAACATGGAATTAAAAGCAAAACATTATACTAAACTAAAAGGAATTAATTATCAAATTCAAACAAATCAAATTCAGCGTCCAACTTACAGCATGCATGTTGGAAAGTGTGAGTACTATTGGGTATAAAGCAGAGCAGTTACAGGGTGGGGTCGGATCGAAGGAGATGAAAGAAGTTGACATATAGAGAGAGCTCGGGGGCGGGCAAAATATCTGGTACGCAGTGTGTGTGTGTGTGTGTGTGTTGTCCGGGATAGATACGTAGATAGCCACCAACAAACCTAACCCATTGGTATTAATAGTAACCCTATACACACAAACACACACACACTCACACCCCAAACGGATTTTTAAAAAAATATTCCAAAGGAAATGATCGTTCTTCATTACAAATATGTTTATTAAAAAAATCTAGAGAGTGAAAAAGGAGGATGTAGAGAGTGAAAAAGGAGAAGTGAAAATGAATTTGAATTGAGGTAATGATGAAAATTTATGTAATATGACTTAATAACAAAAAAATAAATTTTATCTATATAAAAAGCAAAAATTTGATAACCCATTATTTAAAACTCATGGAGTATACACTTCAATATAGTACTCCATTCATGCATATATGTTGTTCCACGAACTGCTCCCTTGTCATGTCTCAGGCTTATATAAATTTATTCTATGACCTCATCTCATGTGGTTTGGTTACACACTACACTACCCACTTCTTCCATCTCCACAACTGCAACACCACCTAGCTAGCTATTTCCATCTCTTAACTACTAATATATAATGATATATTATGTAATTTAAATTCTCTTTTGTAAAAACTTGGATCTATAACTACTTATTTATATATGATGAAAAATTTTGTTTCCCAAATTTTGGAGAAGTTTAGCACTAATTTTGAGAACCTTGTTTTGAAGTTCTCAATCATAATACTAGCTAACGTTTTCTAAATTTTGGTAAATAAGGTTTTCCATCACTAAATAACTAGTTAGAACCAAACCTTTACAAGGAAGATTGAAATAGAAATTTTTTTCAACTAAACGGAACATGAATATTTCATCTTATTTCCAACTCCAATATTCCATCTCTAATTAATTAGTTACAAGTATTTGATATTGTATATATATCACATCAATTAATTTCAAAGAGAAACTTCATAAATAATTGGAGACTAGAAAAGTAATACTCATGATGAATGAATTGGAATGGTGGAAGTAACAATTATTCAAAATAACGCTCTAGCACATTAATGTAAAAGTGAATGCACCACACGCTTAAACTGGTGGAAATTACTGCCAAACTTTGTGCCTTTCTGGTAGAGACTGCCAAACTTTGTTGGTTCTTGTTAGGTATTCGCAGTAGGCGTAAGTAATGCAGTGCTGATGACTAACGGTTAATTTAATTTGTTATGAAGAATATATGGGACAAATGGATGGAGTATATGAAATCAGAATTATTAGTGATTCTGTAATTAATAGTGACAACTCCGTAATAAACAAAATAGATGTTAGATAAAAATATTCTAGTAATTATTTGTACTATACTACCATTTTATTCTATTTGTAGTTTAAAAAATAAAATAAAATTGCATCTCTTCATGAGATCTCAATGTTAAGATTATAATAACCTTTGTCAAACCACACTCGAAATTCTTTGTTTTTTACTCCATATGTCCCAAATGAATTGACCATTTTTCTATTATATTTTAATATACTTTTACTCTTGCAAATGTACTCACTTAAAAAGTTTAGGGAGTTGGTTAAGAGGAGAGTTAATGAGTTTGAAAGTCTGATTAATGATGAAAATTTATATAAAATGAGTTAATGATAAAAAATAATCTTAATCTATACAAACAAAACTAAACGTGACAACACATTTAGAACGACAGAGTATTTGTTTATATAGTTAGTCAATACTTTCTAGAAGGCATATACAAGGGTGGTGCCCATCATCGGCATTAGGGTTTGTTTCATACTACGTGTGGATATGGTCATTATTACACACATATATATATATATATAGCTGTTTCTTCGCGTACTGATTTTTTCTTCGTTTGAAACCGTAATGAAAAATAGTCGTATTGTTTTATTAAGCAATAACACATTTCAAAACAGTAACCGATCTGAAGGAGTAAATTCCAGCAGAGTCCCACACACATCCTTAATTAGTTTAGCTAGACAAATTACACTGTTAGAAAAATGACAATTAATTAAGGAACAAAAAGTAGTGATCAATCAAGCTTTCACTTTCAACTTTCCCATTTATTCCCTATCCAATTTGACATTGTAAACCCAGAGAAAGCACAAAGTCATGGGAGCAGCTATAGCTAGCTATGCTGAAACTTAAGTAGGATTTTTCAACCATTTTGTAGCTCTCGATCGATTCAATTTCAATCCATGCTGAATTATATTTCCAATATTACAGGCATATATATTTAATCAAAAGCTAACATTTATTTAAGGTATAAAATAAAATAAGGAAGAAGGAAATTTAAAAAAACTTACTGAAAAGCAGTACATGTGGGCGCATGCATGCAGGCGGACAATTTGAGGCATCAGACCATACACCGGTTGCAGCAGATCCTGACAATCCGTCAAGGTGCGCGGTGCTTGCTGGCGATGGCGGAGTACTTCCACCGCCTCCGAGCACTGAGCTCTCTCTGGTTGGCTCGACCACGCCTTCAGCAGGACCAGTAATAATAATAATGTCTGTCTTGTTCTCTTTTGCTCTTCTTCATCATCATTTTCACTCCTTTGATTATACAATACTACTACTACTACTACTACTACTCCTATATATCATGAATCATGTGTATAGATAGGCCAGCAACAGAGAGATATACAGTACTTAGCTTTTTTCACCACGTACTGAATTTCGATCTGTACAATGAACAATCGATTGATCGAACACGCCCACAAACTTTTGTTTTTCTTAATTTCTGGGTGCAACAGAGAGATATACAGTACTTAGCAGACGACGGTTTTAATTACACATCTGGCTTTTACTACTTTTACCACTTTGTTAATGATGATGAGGGAAGAGGACAAATGTTATATATGCTGTCCTGCTTGCTCACTGGAAAACGTCTTAATTTGCCCTCCATCTTATATATGTTGCACTTGCATGCATATATGCATGACTCTTCTTTGGGTCCTTCAATTAAGAATTCACGTGTTACGCCCTAGCTAACTCCTCAGCCCCTTTTCAAAATTAAAATCATGTGGTGGTCTCTTCTTTTGCCGTAATAGTTACAAATAAACTTTTGTTATTTAAGGGTTCATGTTTAATTTCACCTTAAATATTGTCACAATTTAAGGTTGAATTGTTAGTTTAATAAAATTTGTGAAATTACAACATTAACTCTATAAAATGCATAGTCAATGTCTATGGTATCACTTCGTGGCACGCCACAGGAACGCCATCTAAGCGCATTCCACTACCTAACCGGGACAACTTAACATCGAGTCGCAAATTTAGCAATTCGATAAAACGTTAGTGACATTCGCATTTCAAAATGAATTTCGGTGAAAATTTTAAAGATCTCGTAAATTTTAATAGGAAAATTACTACTCCATCCGTCCCCAAATAATTCTACACTTTGACTTTACTATTTCAATATTCACTACGTAGAGAAAACCGCCTTACTGCGGCCTCCACTGCAGTAAATTTCATTTTACTGCGATATTTACTACGACAGAGGTCGCAGTAAGCCGCAGTAAATCGGTTTACTGCGGCCTTCGCCACAGTAAATCCTTAGCTTCTCTCCGTAGTGATTCAATGTTTGACTCAAATTTTAACAAAGATAAAAAGTTTTAGAAAATTCAGAAAAAATATATTTACAAAGTTTATACTTCATGGTATGCATATAAATTGTAAACTTTAAATGTTTAAACATTTATGAAATATAATCATATATTAAATACTGCATAAAAAAAAGTGTAGAATTATTTTTGGATGAGAGTTGGTAATTTCCAGGTGTATAAAAGAAAACAAAAACGAATGTAATATAGTAAACGAGTATGAAAAGGGGCTACGGTTAATTACCACCTAAATGTTAAAACACCTACCAGTTAAAAGACTAAATCACCCTCTAATGCATTTAATCTAACTTCACCCAACCTTTAAGCTGCAATCATTCTCAGCAGCATATCATCTCTCTCTCTCTCATCCGGGATTCACCTCAACATCATCGCATCGCTTCGAGATCTGGACGAGATCACGGTCTCCGGTGACTAGATCGCGATCTCCGATGACAAGATCATGATGTTTCCCGGCGGAGAGAAGAACTTCATTAGCTACTGCTATCTCTGCCTATAATTTTCAGAGCTGTTTGGAATCTCCAATGACGAGATCGCGATGTCGTTTTCCGGCGGAGAGAAGATCTTCATCGGCCATCGTGATCTCCGCCTGTGATGTTCAGATGTGTTTCGCGATCTCCGACGATCTCCAAGATCGCGATGTCGTGTCGTTTTTCCGGCGATCTCCACTATCTGTTCGCAATCTGTTCTGAAGAAGGTTGGCTCGTGATTTGGGAAGATGAAGACGTTTGAAGGCAGGAGTGCTAGTACCAAATCTGCAAGGTGTGCAAACATTATTCCACTCCGCTTTGGACGGTTTATTATATTTATTTAGACACTATAGATAATTAAGTAGTCAACTTCATTATTTATTGAAATGTGCAAAATTAATCAATAAATTTTTTTAGATAATTAAATGGATAGCTTTTAAAATCATTCAGACAGTTTTCAATATGTATTTAGACATTATAATACTTTCTAATAGACACCACGTTATTATAACACATACTCATAATATTCGGTTAGCCTGACAGATTTCAATATTAATGCAGATGTTATAACACTTTCTAATAGACATTATAGTCGATTGTAACATATACTATCATATTTGGTTAGCTAGACAGTTTTCACTATTATTTCAGACATTATATCATTTTATAATAGACACTAATGTATAAAATAACTAATTAAACAGTACAATTTCTTGTAATAGGCAATGGTGGTGGTGACGTTGGTGCCAACAGTAGTGGAGGTGGTGCCGAGTGGTGGCGGTGGTGGCAGTTCCAGTGGCAGCAGTGGTGGTTCAGTGGTGGTTCCGGTAGCGATGACGGTGACGGTGGTGCTGGAGGCTGCAGTTCCGACGTTGGCGTTCCGGCAGTGGCAGTGGTGCCGGAGGCGGTGGTGGTTCCGGAGACGACGGTGGTGCCAGAGGCGACTGTAGCGAAGGTGGTGGTGGTTAGCTTGTTAACAAGTATTTTATCAATAAGGGTATTTTTATCTTTTAATTTTCTGTGTTATAATTAGTTTAGTTAGTTGAGTAAGAGTAGATTAGGTAGATGGTAGATAACCGACCCCGAAAAGGTTTTGGCTGTGTTCGTTTGTCTCTTCAATATCGTGATATTGGAAACCTGATATTGACTAAACAATGGTCAAATTACCAATTAATCATTTACTTCAACAAAACAACACAAATCACCCCTATCACTGTCTAAGATTTTCAATTTCATCACCCCAGATCTACCTCTCTCACTCATCTGTGGCTCCACCTCTGGCCACACGATCGGCCGTTGTTAGCCGGACCTCCGTTTCCATTCCTCGCCCCCGATTTTCCCAAAACGTCTGCCGACAACTTCTCACTCAACGTCCCTTGCTATCGCTGGCCTCCCTCCTCCTCCTGCTCCTCCCCGTGACCCATCGCCGTTGAACATCCTCTAAATTTGAAGAAGCGGTTACCGCCTGGATCGACGATGTGCAGATTTTGTCCGGATCTGGGCGTTGCCGTTAGGGCCATTGCAGCGCCTGGTCACTTGGACGATGGCCGAACGAGGTTGGGATTGATGGTGGGAGAGAGCCTGTGACGGATTTGCAATGAAGGGGAAGGCTCGACGGTGCGCGACGGTGGGCTGAGGAGTATGGCAAGAGCAGGGGAGAAGGACATTTGTGTGTTTTTGGGGACTTATTTGCTCATTGTATGATAGTTAGATATACTTGTTAATTTTACAACTGTTTGGTCAATATCATGATATCCAAACTCAGGCTTCCGAACACACTCTTTAAGATAAGAAAATTTAATTCACGACGACCTGGGAATTTCTATAACAACATCAAATAATAATAAAAAGGCCGAATTCCAGTCCCAATCGGCTCAATTAGATGGCCCAAAGCCAGCCCAAACTGGACCCCAATCTAGCAAAATGGATTCATAGTTTCTAAGTACTCTGCTAGGGTTTCCCCCCACCCCTCCACCGGTTTTAGTTGCAGGAAGGCCGGAGTGGGAGGTGCTCAGAGAGTGCGGGAAATGGCGGCGAAATCGTTGGCCCAAAGCAGGAGCCGGAACGCTGAACTCATCCGTGGGGTCGGTAAGCACTCGAGGTCGAAGATGTATCACAAGAGAGGGCTTTGGGCCATTAAGGCCAAAAATGGCGGCACCTTCCCGCGCCATGCCGCTCAGATCAAATTGGCTCCTTCCTCCGAACAACCATTGAAATTCTATCGGGCTGACGACGTCAAGAAGCCCCTTCTAAACAAGCGAAAGCCGAAACCTACCAAGCTCAGGTTTCTGGTCATATGTTTCCCCGCTAACCCTGAAAGATGTACAATTCGCGTTCCTAATTTGACGCCTTCTCCATTGTTGGATTTAAATGCAGGGCGAGTATCACTCCCGGGACTGTGTTGATTTTGTTGGTGGAAGGTTTATGGGCAAAAGAGTTGTGTTCCTGAAGCAACTTTCTTCAGGGTTGCTCCTGGTTACCGGTTAGCTTCTGTTTGCTGTCCTCTGCATCTCCCAAGTTTGTTTATGTTTGCGCATTATTGTTTCTTAGGGCTAGTATTTCTAATGTTGAAAGGCTTATGGGACGTCAATTGAAGAGCTAGTGTGAACTGTTATCTTGGATTTCAATCTTGAGTTCCTTAACAAAATGAATGATAGCAAATTTGTCTTTAAATAGCTTGAAGCAGCACTGGAGACCTATTTTACATTAGTGTTGCCAGAGTGCTTTTCACATTGATGTTGCTTCATATGGAGTAAAATTTAATGTGGAGTCTGGTTTACGTTGATTGGTTATCTAGTAACTAGATCATCTTAAATGTGTTTATTATTCTCTTCCAAGATATTTGCTGGATTCTCCTGGAATTTGTAGCTCTGTTGCCTGTTCTAGGGGTTGATGTTTTGGACTTTTGGGTGCTCTAGTTTCGCACTCTGCTTGAAGGCTAAGCATTTAGTACTGATTTTCTTTAGGGCCATTCAAGATTAATGGTGTTCCAATGCGGCGTGTGAGCCAATCTTACATTATCGGTACTTCCACCAAGGTTGATGTCTCTGGTGTTAATGTTGAAAAATTTGATGACAAATACTTTGCAAAGGAGGTAGAGGAAAAGAAAAAGAAGTCCGAGGGTGAATTTTTTGAGGCAGAGAGAGAGGTGAGATCTTTTGACTCTGGAACTTCCTGATGGTTTCTTCTGTTTTGCCAAGCATTTCCCTGCTTATACCTAACCTATTTAAAGGTGCATTCTAGAAGTGCCCCCCCCCCCCCCAGTCTTGTTGCTTTATGCACCTCACTCATGATCAATTCTGATCATTAATCCCTGTATGCACTGATAGCAGTATTTACTGCATTTAGCAACAAACAGAACTTTCGATTTTGTGTTCTATCTGCTTTCATACTGAACTCATTTAAAGTAATAATCTTGTGTCCTCTTTCTTTTCTTCTTCTTTTTTTGTTTTGGATTTTATGCTGAGCTACTGCTTAATCTGTTTTTGCATAGGGGAAGAAAACTCTCCCAGATGAGAAGAAAGCGGACCAGAAAGCTGTTGATGGCAGCTTAATGAAATCCATTGAAGCGGTGCCTGACTTGTAAACGTATTTGCCTGCAAGATTCTCTCTGAAAGCAGGCATGAAACCTCATGAGATTACCTTCTAGATGATTGTCAAACATATTCAAAGATTGAGTTATCCAACCAGTGAACCAAATTATCATTGGATTTAAAAGAATTATCAGCTGAACTGAATGAGAAAATGTGGCAAAATATTTTGCTAGTATTTGCAAGGGAAAGGAATTCCTCTTCACCATAAAAGGAAAAAGGAAGTTGTTTGTACTCCATTTTGCAAGTGGACAAAACGTCATGGATTGCACCCTTAACTGGCATTTTATTGGACAAAAGTTGGAACTTCTGTCAGTGCTCATTCTGGTTATCAACCATCTTGCATGCCTTTGCAGTAGATCATTTGAAGGCCGCATTGATTAACCGATTACAAAATCCAGTGCAGTTGGGAAAATGAAGATGGGTCTTCAATTTCTCTCCTTCAAATTCATCCTACTGCCCCTCCTGCTTCTTTCAGTCTCATCCGCGTCCAAGCTGTGTCACCCGGAAGACGAAACTGCCCTCCTACAAATCAAGAACTCCTTCAGCAATCCCTACCACCTCGCCTCCTGGAACCCCAACACCGACTGCTGTGGCTGGTACGACCTCCAATGCGACGCCGTCTCCAACCGCGTCGTCTCCCTCACCATCTTCTCCGCCAACATCTCCGCCCGGATCCCCGCCGCAGTCGGAAACCTCCCTTACCTCCGCACTCTCGAATTCCACAAAATCACAAACCTCACCGGTCCAATCCAGCCCTCCATCGCCAAACTCAACAGCCTCGTAACCCTCCGGCTCAGCTGGACCAACCTCACCGGCCCTGTGCCTGGATTCATCTCTCACCTCACCCACCTCCACATTCTCGACCTCTCTTTCAACACCCTCTTCGGTTCAATCCCCCCCTCCCTGGCTTTGCTGCCCAATATCACCACCCTGCGACTCGACCGGAACCGGCTCACCGGCTCGATACCAGAATCTTTCGGCAGATTCGTCGGCCATGTCCCAGGGCTTTATCTGTCACACAACCGGCTGTCTGGTGAAATCCCAGCTTCCTTGGGCAATATGAACTTCCACATTATCGATTTGTCGCGAAATGCTCTGGATGGGGACGCCTCGATGCTTTTCGGGTCGAACAAGACCACGGAGTGGATCGACGTTTCGAGGAACAGGCTGGAGTTCGATCTGTCCAAAGTGACGTTCCCCCGGAATTTGTATCAGTTGGATCTGAATCACAACAAGATTTACGGTGGCATTCCGGCGGAGCTTGCGGCGGTGCGGAATTTATATTACTTCAACCTGAGTTACAATAGGCTGTGCGGACCTATTCCTGCTGGGGAAACGTTACAGAAGTTCGATTACTCCGCCTACTTCCATAACCGCTGTCTATGCGGCTCTCCGCTTGCCTCCTGTAAGTGAAAGTGACGCGCCTGTACTTCTTTTCTAAATCAATCAAAAGCGTTTGCTTATGGGCAATTAAGTATTAGATGAAAATTTGAATAAACAGAATGGTGACCCTACGCACGAATCTATCTAGCTATGGCCACCCTTTTATAAATGATAGATCATCGGCTGTGATCTTTTCCTCCTCTGAACTCATGATGAAAACACGCGAACAACGGCATTGAACTCCTTTTTATCCACGCTAACAATGATCTCGCTCAGCGACTTCTCTGATTTGCGAAAGTCAACGCCTTGCTTCACCACTCTTCACCCTCGTTCACCTCTCTCGCACTTCGCCTCTCGCCGCCGCCGCCATCTCTTCTTCGCCGCCGCCTTCCTACAAATTGTACGAGGTGTGTAGCGCCATATCTCCTCGAATTTATCTCTTCCATAATTCATCTCTTTCCAGCTTGAACACGGCCGAATCTGGCCTACCAATAAAATTGTGCGCAGGCACAATTTGCATGCTCCCAAGATGCGTGTGTGCATGTGTTGTGCAAAAGTTTGCATCTGTGCACAGACTTGTGCTGCACAAAGACAGCTTGCGCAAAGTGTTGTGCATGACTTGTGCACTTGCGCACAGTTGTGCATGTGCCAAAACTCACCCAAGAAGAACTTAGATATGACAGGCAGCAAGAGAGATGAAGGAAAGATGAATTTTGCGCAAAAAGGAGTTGCGCAAAAGGAAGGAAAGTTGACGCGAAACGCCAATTGTGGTGAATTCACACGTGCGCAACTTCTAGTTCACTGGCCTCAAACTTAACCCTCCTATTTTCACTTTTCTCACTCACCTCCAATTCACTCGCTTTTCACCTAAAAACTTTTTGCTCACTTCTTATGCTCAAACCCCTATTGAATATCTGATATTGACCAACCAAAAAATAAATAACAAGTAAAGCATTAATATTTTTAAAATTGAACAATTTGGTCCCAAGGTGTTGAAAAGTTTCATCTCTTCCCCCAACTCACTGCACACCTGTTCCAAACCTGTTCTACCGTCGCACCCCAACACTCAAAACACCTCCCTACCACTGCCATCGCGGGTCGTGTACACTCCTCGCCTCGAAGCCACAAAAAATTTGGTGACCAAAAATTCGGCCGCTGGTAACGGGGAAGAGGCGGTGCGGGGCTGGGAAGAGGAAAACGCATTGTGGGGGAGGCGACACAACATGGGTGATGGTTGCGATGCATGGTTGGCGGCACAGGTGGGTGGCTGGGTTGGGGTTGCCTAACACAGCAACTGCGACGTCGCCCGTCACCCATGTGCAGCCGCAGCTATCCTCCGTCCCCTCCAACACCGTCCTCCGTCATTCTAGATCAAGCCTCCTCTAACATTCTCAATTGAGGCGCTGCACTTCGTAATTTGTACGATATCACGACGACAAATCGTCCTCGATCCAACCGATTGTGCGGTGGTTGTTTTGGTCGACAAGGATGTAGGACGACAGCGGAGTTACAAGATGAGGTGTCGCTGCCGATGATCCAGTCTCCGAAGATGTTGGGCAAGGGCAAGGGTATTGGGATTTGGGCAGATCTGAAATTGTGAGAAATTTAAAGGACTTATATGATCATTTTAAGAAAGTATTGGATTTACTTGAAAATTCAATATCTTGTTGGTCAATATCTGATATTGAATATCAGGTTGACGAAAACACTCATCATCATCACATAGTGGAAGACCTAGAAACAGGAATACAAATTAGAGGGTGAGCCCTGGGAAGTGTGAGTCCAGGTGCTTCTTCCATGCTCACAGGCTCATCGCTCTGAGTAGTCTTCTTCCACTCAAATCGCTGGAGCATAGCAGCTAGTGTTGCCTGAACAACAAGCAATGCCAATGTTGTTCCTGGGCACACTCTTCTTCCACTTCCAAAAGGCAACAGCTGGAAATTTTGACCCCTCAAGTCCAGCTGACTCTTCAGGAACCCCTCTCCACTCAGAAACCTCTCAGGCTGGAACTCCAGAGCATTCTCCCAGCTGCTGGGGTCTCTCCCAATTGCCCACACGTTCACAAAAACCCTGGTTTTTGCTGGTATCTCATACCCATTGATTCTGCAGCTCTCACTTGATTCCCTCACAATCATCGGCCCTGTTGGGTGCAGCCTCAGAGTTTCCTTCACTATGGCCTGCAGATAAGGAAGGTTTGGAATATCTGATTCTTCAACTAGCTTGCTCTTTCCAACAACAGAATCAATCTCCTCTTTTGCTTTCTGCATTATGTCTGGGTGATTGATTAGCTCCGCCATTGCCCACTCTATTGTCACTGCTGATGTGTCTGTACCGGCTGCAAATATATCCTACAGAATGGAAGTATATATATAATGCATGTTAACTTCGATAAATTAAGTTGGTTGATATGATATGGATTTGTGTTAATTACCAGGACAAAGGCTTTAATGTTTTCTTTAGACAGGCTCATTTCTGAGTTCCCATCCTTGGCTATATCAAGCAAAATGTCAAGAAGATCTTTGCTGTCATCTGTTTTATTTGCTTCTTCGTGCTCCTTTATGATTTTCTCCATCATTGAGTCGAACTGGTCCCGTACATGATTCAGATTTTTTCTAAACCCTTGGACGTCGATATTCTTAAGCAACCAGATGTAGTCGGAGAGATTGAACTTTCCGGTGAGCTTAACCGTTTCTTGCACCAGCATCCTCACCTGCTCGGCCTCTGCTTCAGACCCGGAACACACCTGACTCATCAGCATTCGACAGATTATGTTGTTCGTCAGAACAAGCAGCTGTGCCCCGACATCAACAGCTTCTCCTCTGTTTGCCTTCTCCATTATCACATGTAGGAATCTGGTGATCTCTTCCCGTCTGACGGGGATGAAGTGATCGAGTGTTCGGCCGCCGAGAAGCTCAGACGTGCAGAGCTTCTTCATGAACTTCCAGTAAGGTCCATAGGGGGCGAATGAGAAGTCTTGGGAGCCGTAGGTGAGGAAGTCGACGGCAGCGGTTTTGGGACGGTTGGAGAAACAAGTTTCTTGCGTTTTAAGCAAGTGCCTGGCCATGTCCGGGGAGGATGCGACGACGCAGGGGACAGAGCCTAGGAAGATTTGCATCAAGGGACCGTACTTGAGAGAGAGCTTGTGGAGAGCCTGGTGAGGAATGGGAGCCAGCAGGTGCAGGTGTCCGATCACTGGCAAGGCAATGGGCCCTGGCGGGCAGCATGATCTCAGGCTGAGGAGGATGGATCGGACGGCAATCAGAGTAAGTAAGCAAACGAGGGATAAAACGAGAAAATCAGCCATTGCTGCTGTCTGTGTAAGCTATGATCAGTCAATGGACAGGTGACGTCTCGCTATAAAGAGACTTGAAATCTTTTGTGTGTTCAGTAAGAATTGGTCTTGGGGACGGCAGGGGTCGTTTTCATGCAAGTGGCGGCCGGCCGGCTGTCCTGGATCCTTTTAATTTCAACCTTCTTCTCGCTTGGATAATTAATTATGTGTCCATTCACTTGACGTACCAAACTGCAGAGACTGCTTTCACTCCACTTTCTACTCTACCAGTCCATTGGGCTTTTATGGCAGTTGGCCCGTTTCAAATACAAGCCCCCGCTATTCTTCTTGTTATATTCATACCTCATCACAAGATGATACCATAAAATTAACATGCAGCAAATCATGAAACGTTACTCAAATTACAATTCACTTTTCATTCAATTTATGTACAAGTACTTAATGAGCCTTTTCATTCTGTTTTTTTATATATTACATTAATGGAGATCTTTAACTTTTGAGAGTTCTATTTTATTTTTATTTTTTCATTTTAGGCTTTCAATTGTTATTATTATAATTATCAAGAGTTCTAAAATTCTAAATATTTTCGTTTTAGTCCTCTCTTTTTAAGCACTATTTTTTGTCACAAACTCACAGGCTGGGAGAAAAACTAACGGAGTCTAAATAGAAGGAAATGGATCGAGCCTAGGAAGTGGAACACAAAGTAGAGGATTGGCCCTGGGAAGAGTAAGCCCAGGCCCCTCCTCCATGTCCACAGCCACAGGCCCAGTAACCCCGCCCTCCTCAGCCTTCACTTCCAAGATAAAGCACTGTACTATCACCGCCAGCGTCGCCGGAACTAGTCGCAGCGCCATCGTAGCCCCAGGACAGCTCCTCCGCCCACTGCCAAACGGTAGCATATGAAAGCACTGCCCCCTCACATCCACCATCTCAGTCTTCGCCTCCCACTCGCCGTTCAGAAATCTCTCCGGCTTGAACTCCGCCGCATCTACCCAGTAATTCGGATCCCTGCCCAGAGACCAAATGTTGACGAAAACTCTCGTTCTCGCCGGAATCCTGTACCCTGTGATGACGCACTCCTCCTCTGATTCTCTGACGATCAGCGGCCCCGTCGGGTGAAGCCTCAATATCTCCTTAATCACCGCTTGCAAATATGGCAGATTCTCCAAATCCGATTCCGCTACCAATCTTTCTTTTCCGACAACAGAATCGATCTCCTCTCGCAATTTCTTAAGCGCGTCTGGATGATTGATCAGCTCCGCCAAGCCCCACTCTACTGTAATTGATGAGGTATCTGTTCCAGCCCCAAATATGTTCTGCATAATTTTTTAATTAAAACCCGATCAGCTAATTTTCAGCAGAAGAAGCGGCGAATTATTAATTACCATGATGAATGCTTTGACATTTTCTCTGGTGAGTCGTTTTTCCGATTTATCGTCTTCATAGATGTCAAGTAAGATATCGAGAATGTTCTGCACTCCTTCATCCGCCATGTCCGATTTCTTGGCTTTCCTTCTTGCTTCTTCTCGCTCTGTGAGGATCCTCTCCATCATGACATCGAATCTGTCGCGGGCCTCTTTGAGCCTTTTCCCGAACCCTTGCAGATCAACGTACTTGCAGAACCAGAATGAATCAGAGAGATTGAATTTGGCTCCGAGTTGGTTGAGCTCCTTAACCAACTTCCTCACCTCCTCTGCTTCACTCTGATCCTCAGAGCACCTCTGACTCAGTGCCATTCTCATGATTATGTTGTTGGTTAGCCGCATCAGCGCTGCTCCCAGATCGACGGCTTCGTTGGAGCTGGCTTTCTCCAGCAACAGCCGCAAGAAGCGGCGGCGCTCCTCGTCGCGGATGAAGCTGAGCCGGTCGAGGGTTCGGCTGCCCAGAAGCTCCGTCATGCAGAGCTTCTTCATGAACTTCCAGTGTGGGCCGTAAGGGGCGGTGGCGAAATCGGCAGTGCCGTAGGTGAGGTAGTCCAGGTTAGCTACCTTGGGGCGGTTCAAGAAGTTGGACTCGTTGGTTTTGAGAATTTCTTTGGCGATTTCAGGGGAGGAGACGAGAATGGAAGGGTTTGAGCCGATGAAGAGATGGACGATGGGTCCGTAGCGGATGGAGATTCTGTGGAAGGCTTTGGGCAGCACCGGACCCAGAAGGTGCATGTGTCCTATGACTGGTATGGCTCTTGGGCTCGGCGGGAGTCGGGTCTTGGTCTGGACCTTTGACAGGATGGCTCGGACCAGGGTGAAGGAAGCTAGCAAGAGGAGAAACAGGGTGCTAGTTTCTTCTATGGTAGCCATGTTCAAAGAGGCGGGAAGGTATTGTCTAACTTGCCAACGTATAAGCGCTAGTAGCTATATAAGATTGCCCAATTTGTTTAAGGCCAAGGTTATTAAAAGCGTAACCATGACCCTCTCATTAATATTAATTGATAATTTGATCATCATATTTCAAGATTTAATACTTGACTCAAATTTTAATAAAGATAATAATGAAAATTTATACTTCTAATTAGAGTAAAATTCGCGGAAAATCCTTGCTTTTAAGTTTGAGACCTAAATCCGGTCTCAAATTAAGTTTTTGTAACAATCTAATCCCAAATATTGAAACAAATTCAAAAAAATAAAATAATAAAATATAGATTATATGAATTATTTAATTTTAAATATTTAGATATTTATGAAAAGAATTCATATATTAAATATTGTATAACAAGAAAAAACAATATTTGCTGTATTTTTTGGAGGGTGTGTTTCCCTTCACCTTGTAATTTTTTTTCAAGGTATTGATTATTTTCTTCGTTCTTTCATCATGAACCATTACCTTCAAACATGACACTTTTAAAATTGTTGAACCATGGATAACTTTACTCATTGCCGCGTTTTACTTCCATATTTTTATTTAGCTTCTAGTACGAACTTCTATTAATTTTTCTTACAGTACAGATTATGTTACGTCAAATTGGAGTACGGTCACTTTGCACAGTTGCATGTGTTATTTGATTAATTGCTAAGTACAAATAATCGATTTTAAAAAATTACTAAAAATGTTGGACCAGAAAATGACGGAAAGGGAAAGCCAGGCATCAATGTTATTTATCACCCGGGTGATTTTTCACCCACCTAGAGCACTTAAAAAATGGATGATAGATATGTAATTGTCTAATTAGTTGGGCTTGGGTTTCCAAATTACCTTATAGATGAGTCAGTTGAACAAGTGGGTGAAAAATTACCCGGGTGATAATTAACAGGGTTGTAGGCAAGACAATGTTCATCATCATTAATAGGGGGTTTCATCATCATTTTATGGTCAACTTACCTATTACTATCCTAAACTATGTTGACTCAATCACTTTAGTCATTGAACTATAATTTATTCCAACTCAGTCCCTGAGCTATGCAACGTTAATCGCTTTACTCCTTTAACCATATCAATGGTCGTTGAGCTTAGAAAAAATATCTATTATAGTCCTAATTTTTTTCAATCTATACTTAAACATCATAAACCTGTTAGATCTATAAACATGCTTAAGACTACAAAGAGAAGAATCATGGAAAAGCATCATCCTAGACAAAACATAAGCATGCCCATTACAAAAGCAGATTGTTTTGGAGAGCTTACTCCAATGGAACAAAACACAAACTTACCGAAATAGACAATTGGTCCATCTTTCCATTTTACGTTAGTTTTAAACCGAAGAACATTCAATACCCCAGCTTAAAGTTGTTCCAGATATCAATCAACTGTTTTTTTCTAGGATATTCAAAAGATTATGTTTGTATCTCATTAGTTGTATCATGAAGTATAATTGGAGGGAAAAGTTAACGGTGACCAATTTTTATTATCTGAAGGAGCCCTGCCAGCTGAGACACTTAAAAAGTTTAGAAATGATTAGATAACTAATATGCTCAGTGACTTTAGGAAAGCACAAATAATGAATCAATACCATCCATCTACCTTTAGCAACATTATATTCTCTATATTTAATTTCATGCTTAAATTAGAGATGAGCAATCATAAGTCGTCAAAGGCATGTGATTGGTGCAAAGGCATGTGACTAGTGCAAAAAAGAAGATCCACGCTTGTTTGCAAAAGAGAGTTGAATGTGGAATAATTGCAGTAAACGGTCAAAGTGAAGTATGCAATTTACCTTATCTCTTTTCCTAAAGATCAGCCACCCGTGCCGCAAGCTCTCTCTTTATACTTGGGATCCTACAGATAGCCAGAAAGATACAATATTACTACAGTTCCACACATACATAAGCAATTCATCATTCACATAATTGTTTAATATGGAAAAAGGGCTAATATCAAGTAAATGGGAAAAAAAATATAACTCTTCAGCCTTAGCTTACAGCTAACTCAGGTCAAGCATGCTGATAATGTCATTCCATCACCAAAATCTTTTAAAACGGCTTTGATAACACAACCCTTATCCTAAACCAAAGTTGTGGTTAACGTATATGCTAAAAATGTATCCCCTAATCAAAACTCCAACCAACCAAGAATCTGATTGCATCCAAATTTAATTACCCAGCCTATTATTAGAAAAGAGTGACTTCAACGTTAACCTATAATATGAAAAAGGACAGAACAAAGCTAATCATCTCACCAGATTAACACATAAATAACTTGATGATTGATTAGGATTCAACTACCGACAACGACCAAGGGTAATTGCAATAAGGATTCTTCGATTCCGCAGACGAAAGATGGAGAGAATAGAAAAATATTTGAGATACCAGGTGGTGGCGGATCTGTTTGGGTAGCCGCCACGTTTCGGTTATGCTGACGTGTCCTGACGTTAGCGGACGTCATCGAGTTAATTCAGAATTCGAGAAGGAAATTAAGGAGAAATAGAAGGTGGTCCTCTGTTTGTATTTAGCAGGTGTTGGGGAATTCCAGCGACAGTGGAGAGTTTTTGTTAAACGTCCTCTCTCTTTTTTAGGTGTGGATAATGAATGCATTTATAGCCCCAAGGCCAGAGTGGCATTATTGTAATATCTAAATATAGTGCGATAGCGTGTCAGAAGAGCATGTGTCCTTAATACGTTCGAGAGAATCATCCGGGAATTTCCTTAGTATGTTCGGGTCCATTATGTACGGCGATGTCCTTTTGCGGGTTTATGAATTTTTTAATGGGGCCCTTATTTTGGGTTATTGTTTGGGCCTTTTGCTATGCCTTTTTGGACATTTTATGTAGATTGGGTCTGGCGGCCATCAAGTCCCCCCCTTAGCGATATGGCCGACTGTAAGGAGTCCAGATTTTCTCAGTGAATTTCTGATGTTTCCCGGACCGTCAAGCTCCGAGATATTTCATAAGAGTTGTTTTTTATCCCCCTCGAGAATTTCTCGGACCTTCATGGTCCGAGACTTTGGAATTAGGGATATTTGAATCCCCCTTTTGGTTTTATCGGACTGTCATGGTCCGAGACTTTGGAGTTGGGGATATTTACATCCCCCCTTTTGATTTTCTCGGACCGTCTTGGTCCGAGACTTTGGAGTTGGGGATATTTACATCCCCTTTTTGATTTTCTCGGACCATGATGGTCCGAGATTTTTGGAAAGGGAAAGGGAATCTCTTCCCCTTTTGGTTTTACCGTACCATCACGGTCTGAGATTTTTTAATTTAGGAAAATATCCTCCTTCTGAATTTTCTCGGACAATCATGGTCCAAGACTTTTGAATTGAGGAAACTATCCTCCTTCTAAATTTTCTCGGACCATCATGGTCCGAGACTTTTGGCAAGGGAATCTCTTCCCCTTTTGGTTTTCCCAGACCATCACGGTCCGAGAGTTTTGGAAGTTAGGGATGTTTTATCCCTGTTTTGGTTTTCCCGGACCATCATGGTCCGAGACTTTTGAATTGAGGAAACTATCCTCCTTTTGAATTTTCTCGGACCATCACGGTCCGAGACTTTTGAGTTGAGGAAAATATCCTCCTTCCATTTGGTGGTTGTGCTGAACGAAGCTACTAGAGGCTGTGAGTTGGGAATCCTATTGACCGGAGATGATATTCGGAACGAGTGAACCTCTTGGGGCCTTGTGTCGTTCCCACAGACGGCATCATTTGGTGGCGGATCTGTTTGGGTAGCCGCCACGTTTCGGTTTTGCTGATGTGTCCTGACGTTAGCGGACGTCATCGAGTTAATTCGGAATTCGAGAAGGAAATTAAGGAGAAATAGAGGGTGGTCCTCTGTTTGTATTTAGCAGGTGTTGGGGGATTCCAGCGACAGTGGGGAGTTTTTGTTAAACGTCATTTCTCTTTTTTAGGTGTGGATAATGAATGCATTTATAGCCCAAGGCCATAGTGGCATTATTGTAATATCCAAATATAGTGCGATAGCGTGTCAGAAGAGCATGTGTCCTTAATACGTTCGGGAGAATCATCCGGGAATTTCCTTAGTATGTTCGGGTCCATTATGTCCGGCGATGTCCTTTTGCGGGTTTATGAATTTTTTAATGGGGCCCTTATTTTGGGCTATTGTTTGGGCCTTTTGCTAGGCCTTTTTGGGCCTTTTATGTAGATTGGGTCTGGCGGTCATCACCGGGGAACCTGAAGTCCAGAATCTTATCCATGGTGGGAATTAGAGAGGAAAGCAAACCAAGCTAAGAATTAAGAACATTATTCACAAAAAAACCAAACATCAACTGATGCTTGTATGTCAAAGAATTTTTTTTTCCAAACACAACTCACCACTTTTGTTGGTGTTGGAACCTATATGATTCGTCTATCCATAAACACAATAAAAAATTTAGACACCTACTTAGATACTCCTAGAAGTAGCCAATTTAAAATTATTATACCAAGTATTAAGCATAGACACAAAATAAATATGAACAACAGATACATTAGCAACCAGATTTGCTAGTTATTCAATACATGAATGGGAGAGTGGGAAGTGCACAAATACTCAAAAGAAAACTAAATTCTAATGATCAATGCACATCAGTAAGCATTAATAGGCTTTATAATCCTTACCTGGTAAGCTTAGGTTGATAAATATCACAAAAGATGTCTGACATAGCATCAAATCTCTCACCACAATCCTTAGAATCTGATGCACACGTATAAAAAATAAAAAACAACTTAAGATTGACAGACATACTGGTGGCGGATCTGTTTGGGCTACCGCCACGTGTCTGTGATGTTGACATGTTCTGACGTTACTGGACGTCATAAGTTCGGAATTCAAAATAAAGAAATAGAGGGGGTCCTCTGTTCGTATTTAGTGAGTATTGGGAATATTCCGACGATCGCTAGAGAGTTGTTGTTAAACGTTTTCCCTTAAGGTGTGAGTAATGAATGCATTTATAGTTCATGTTTAAAGTGACATTATTGTAATATCCCAATATAATATGGTGGCGTGTCAGATAATATATGTCTTTAATACGTCCAGGAGTTATGCCTGGTAATTTCCTTGTCTTGTGCGGGTTTATGGATTTATTTTTAATGGGGCCCTTATTTTGGATTACTGCTTGGGTCTTTTGCTATACTTTTTTGGGCTTTTATGTAGTTTGGGTCTGGTGGCCATCAAGTCCCCCTCCGGTTATTTGGCTGACTCAACGGAGTCCAAACTAGTGCGGAAATTGTTTCTTTGAAATGTGTAGCCCGGAAAATTGAAGTGACTCGCTGTTCGGGCGTTGGGAACCATCTCCCGTGTTGTCATGCTCGGGAAGTACTTCGAGATTATTCCTGGTTTCTAATGTCCGGGAAATCCTCGAAAGCCATTTTCGTTGGTGTATTCTCCGGGAAACCCTTTGGAATCGTTTCCAATTATATGATCTCCGCGAAATCATTTGAAACCGTTTCCCTGAGTGTAATCTTCGAGAAACACTTCTGGAACCGTTTCCCTGAGTGTAATCTCCGGGAAACCCTTTGAAACCGTTTCCTTGAGTTTAATCTCTAAGAAACCATTTGAAATCGTTTCCCTAAGCGTAATCTCAAGGAAACCCTTTGAAACCGTTTCCCTTAGTGTAATCTCGGGGAAACCTTTTGAAACCGTTTCCCTGAGCGTAATCTCAGGGAAACCCTTTGAAACCGTTTCCCTGAGCGTAATCTCAAGGAAACCCTTTGAAACCGTTTCCCTGAGCGTAATCTCCGGGAAACCCTTTGAAACCGTTTCCCTGAATTTAATCTCCGTGAAACCCTTTGAAACTGTTTCCCTGAGTGTAATCTCCAGGAAACCCTTTGAAACCGTTTCCCTGAGCGTAATCTCAGGGAAACCCTTTGAAACCATTTCCCTTAGCGTAATCTCAAGGAAACCCTTTGAAATCATTTCCCTGAGTGTAATTTCAGGGAAACCTTTTGAAGCCGTTTCCCTGAGTTTAATCTCCGGGAAACCCTTTGAAACCGTTTCCCTGATCGTAATCTCAGGGAAACCCTTTGAAGTTCTTTCCATGAGTGTAATCTCTGTGAAACCCTTTGAAACCGTTTCCCTGAGTGTAATCTCTGGGAAACCCTTTGAAACCGTTTCCCTGAGCGTACTCAAGGAAACCCTTTGAAATCGTTTCCCTGAGTGTAATCTCAGGGAAACCTTTTGAAACCGTTTCCCTGAGTGTAATATACGGGAAACCCTTTGAAACCGTTTCCCTGATTTTAATCTTCGGGAAACCCTTTGAAACCGTTTCTGATCGTAATCTCAGGAAAACCCTTTGAAACCGTTTCTCTGAGCGTAATCTCAGGGAAACCTTTTGAAACCGTTTTCCTGAGTGTAATCTCCAGGAAACCCTTTGAAACCGTTTCCCTGAGCGTAATCTTAGGGAAACCGTTTGAAACCGTTTCCCTGAGGATAATCTCAGGGAAACCTTTTGAAATCATTTCTCTGGAGGTTCTTGATGTCACTCCGACGAAGGCTAGACGTCAGCCGTAAGGACGTCGCTCCGTGGGACGTGTCTTCTGAGGAGTTCAGGTAACTTGGATCGGCGTCGAAGCCGTTAGTCAAATCTCCTCCTTTCGGCTGTGATGAGTGGGAACACGAGTGGCCCTCCTGCTCAGTGGGCGGAACCGGGTTTCGTGGGCCCCTGTGGTTCCCACAGACGGCTCCATTTGGTAGTGGATCTGTTTGGGCTGCCGCCACGTGTCTGGGATGTTGACGTGTTCTGACGTTACTGGACACCATAAGTTCGGAATTCGGGATAAAGAAATAGTGGGGATCCTCTGTTCGTATTTAGTGAGTATTGGGAATATTTCGACGATCGCCAGAGAGTTGTTGTTAAACGTTTTCCCTTAAGGTGTGTGTAATGAATGCATTTATGGTTCATGTTTAGAGTGGCATTATTGTAATATCCCAATATAATATGGTGACGTGTCAGAGAATACATGTCTTTAATACGTCCGGGAGTTATGTCCGGTAATGTCCTTGTCTTGTGCGGGTTTATGAATTTTTTTATAGGGCCCTTATTTTGGACTACTGTTTGGGTCTTTTGCTAACCTTTTTGGGCCTTTTATGTAGATTGGGTCTGACGGCCATCACATACTATCTCACAAAACCCAAGTGAAGAGAATCACAAAAGTTGAAAACATAATTTCTAGATACAATTTCCTTGAATGCATCTAAAATAGCTAATCTATACACATAGTTTTTTTTCAAAAGCTGAGAAACAATGGAGCATAAAAACATCACCTTTGAAACAAACAAAAGCCAAGAATTAAGTTATTGCTGAGAACTAAATCCCAATGTTCCGTTCCAAAAATGCATTAGAAAATAGACCAAACAATAAGTACTCACACAATCAAATATAGGTATAAGTGATATAGCATTGCAGTAGAGAAAGTGTAAACCCAAAACCATTTGATGCAATAAGTTTTAAATCCATGACAACCAAGTATGTAAGAACCACAAAGAACAAACTCCAAATGGCACCTTCAAACCCACAACAAAAATCAACTCCCAAAAACAACAAAATTCAAAAACGAAATCAACCTGAGCTTAGTAAAAAACCACCTATTCTTCTCCATCTTGAACCGTTTCGTCTTCTCGTAGGCCTCAACCTTCTTGTCCTTGCTCTGCAAAGCATCAAGGCTGACCATTCTTAGCGGATCTAACCGGCTCCGTCACACATAGGGCTGAGATCGAGCTGAGTCGAGCCCGAACCTTGCAGATTCGAGCTCGAGCTCGTTACTATTTAAGCTCGGCTCGAGTTCGGCTCGAGCTCGAGAAACTAGCAAAATGGGGCTCGAGCTCGGCTCGACAAAAGTTCGGGCTCGGCTCGAAGCTCGATCGAGCTCGACTTGTTTGCGGCTTGGAGCAGGGCATCAGAAAAATGGGAAGCTCGACAAGGAAGCTCGCTAGAGTGGAGACGCTTGCAGGTCGCGAGTTCTCGCCAGATCGGCGCCTGTTTATGGCAGAGAGGGCTATGACAAGATCGTCAGAGCCTGGGGAGGGCTTCACCGGCCCTGTTGTAGCTTATCGGAGCCCCCTTGACATGCTGGAGGCGGAGCAGAGGTGGTCGAGGCAGAGCAACGGTGGATTTGGAGGCGGAGTAGATCGACGATGGAGGGTTGGAGTGGAGGTGGAAGGTTGTTTGGTTATAATGAAGGGTATGAGTGTAATTTCAGGTGGGCTCGAAAAAAGCTCGCGATCCCATCGAGCCGAACGTCACAAGCTCGAGCTCGGCTCGTTAATTATTCAAGCCTATAACTTGGCTCGAGCTCGATCTCGAGGCTCGTGAAGCTCGGCTCGTTGGGCTCGTTAAAGCTCGAGCTCGAGCCGAGCTCAGCTCGACCCGATTCGTTTCTCAGCCCTAGTCACACATCGTGATTTCTCCCTGCATCGCCGGCTGGCTGGACTTAGATCGGCGTCCTTCCCCGCGTTCCCGTTGTGTCCATTCTTCGTCTCTCTCAGTTGTCAGTCGCCAGATTGTCGGCTCATCGATGAATCACCGTCGCTTGAAATTGCCAGCGAGTTCGTCGATCTCACTCTCGCTCGTGCGACTCCTTGTTCTCCACGAATTGTGTTTCTCTTTCTTTGCTGGTGCTGAATAAAGTGTTCCTTATTGATCAGGAAATATCAGTTGTTGATCGTGTAGAGTGACACAGATCAACGGTCACAGATGTCGAACCAAAATACACTCACCCACACCGAACAAAAATGTCCAATCCCTGTTGCAAGCTTGTTTCTAAATGTTAGGTATATAATTTGGACAAACATGTTGGGTTGATATGTAAATGGTAGAGTAAATTTCGTTGGTGGTCCTGTAAAAATAACTATTGTTCTGTTTTAAAAACTTGTCATGTTCATATCCTATGGTACTTTGTCCTGTTTTGGTCTTTTCCGTCAACTAAGAAGTTTAATTTTAACAGATTCTTATAAAATTACTCTTTTACCCTTATGAAAATTTTTACTTCGACCTTTAACTTATATTTCCCCAAAAGTTTAGCCTTAAAGTTTAATTCATACTAAAAATTACCCAGCCAAAAGTCCTCCGTGTATTGGCAGCTTTTCAACATCTCTGTTTTTCAAATCTAACTGAAAGTCGAGCATATTTCCAGATCGATAAAATCGTATCCAAGAGCAACAACCCTTGCTTGAAGATCGAAGTTTACATGAACCGGATTCCAATATATGTGTGTTGCCTTTGGATCTGAAGGCAGCGGAGTCGCAGAAGCCCAACGGTGGCGACAAGGAGGACTGCTAGAGCGAGGGCGCGACGACAACGAGGGTGTTGATTGAAGAGGGGGTAGCAGCGGGTGGAGTACCACTGGGAGAGGAAGCTCCAAGGGTAGGGGTCGACAAAGCTCTTGGAGCTGATGCGACACCGCTAACGTTGACCTCTGCCTCTGCTTCCATCCCACGGCCATCGGCCTAGGTTGCTACAGTCAATGGAGGCCTCGGCTGAAGGCTTCAACGAGTGGGAAATGGGGGACGATGACTTCTCTGTTTTCGACCAGAGCCACCGTGAAGGTTCGCCGCCGATTAATTCGGAATTGTAAATCCAAGAGAACGAGACAGTGGCATGAGAGATGAGTGGAGGGAGGGAGAGGATAAATGTTAGGGGCATTTTGCATTGTGAGTTAAACTTTAGGGTTAAAAATTTGGGGAAATATAGAGTCAGAGATTGAAGTAAATTTTTCATAAGGGTAAAAAGGTAAATCCACATGAATCCGTTACAACTAACTGTTCAAATGGACGGAAAGAACCAAAATATGACAGAATACCATAGGATATGACTTAAATAGGACAAACTTTTAAAACATGACAAAAACATGATAATAATTATTTTTACGAGATTGCCAACAGAATTTACTCGTAAATGGTATGAAACTAGGGAAAAGGGGTAAAATCCCACTAAAGTATTCGAAATCTCTCAATTTGCTACTAACCTTCATTTTGAAGCTAAAGTGCCATATAACTTTTGAAACTGGGTTAAAATGCCATCACCGTTAAAATCCGTTAAAAAATCTGTTAACTCTATGATTTAATTACATAAAGTAGTGTTTAAAGTTATTAACCCTATGGTTCATGGAGAAGAGTATGACCATATGAACATCTGAACGTTCAGGGGTACACTGTTTCTGTAAGAGTATATGCCAATAATATAAGTGTCAAATGATGAATGAAGATATATCCAAGTAAGATTTCCAAAAATAGAGCAAGTGCAAGTACAATTTTACTCATTTTTCAAAAGTGAAGTATAAATTTATTGAGCTTGGCACTAATTTACGATGCTTCATAGTTTCATATTCTAAAATATAGATGTGAACTTCAAAGTTGATCAAGCTTTTTTCACGCCTGAAAATTAATCTAATTAAAAGGGATTAATACGAGTAAGAGGATAACAAAGCAGAGGAAGAGGAAACGCCCCTGAAAATCCAGTCCCCAATTTGATCTCAATCTTGTCCCCTCCATTCACTTTCCAGTCGAAGCACTGAACCAACGCTCCAATGGTGGAATGCATCACATTCGAAGCGTGATTAGCTCCAGGGCACGATCTCCTCCCGCTTCCGAATGGCAGGAAATGAAAATCTTGCGCCGCCTTCATGATATCCGGCTCCAATTTCCCCCTACTCTCCTCCATAAACCTCTCCGGCATAAACCTGTCCGGCTCCGAGTACTTGCTCGGGTCTCTCATGATCATGTGCAGGTTGATGAAAAACCTCGTTCCTGCTTTCACCTTGTACCCGTTGATTTCGCAGTCGGTGTTCGCCTGCCGCCGGAGCAACGGCCCCGGAGGATACAGCCTCAGCGTCTCCTTCACCACCGCTTGCAGGAATGGCAGATTCTGGACATCCGATTCGTTTACCAATCTAGTTGCTCCCACAACGGAATCGATTTCCTCTCTGATTTTCCGAAACATGTCCGGATGGTTTAATAGCTCCGCCATCGCCCACTGTATCGCCGCCGAAGTCGTGTCAACGGCTGCCATGAACATCTCCATGAAGAAGTACTTGATCTGCTCTCTGGTCAATTTAATCTCCGAATTCGCATCGTTGTACGTCTCCAGCAGTATATCCATGACGTCTTTCTCCTCCTCTCTTCCGCAACAGGGATTTGCTTCGTAATCCTTCATTATTCCCTCCACAGTCCGATCGTATTCCAAAATTGCTTTCCTGATGTTTTTCCCGTATCCGAAGGGATCAAGCTTGTTCAACGGGCCAAAAACTTGCCCGAAATGGAACTTATTGGAATTAATCATGATATCGGTTATGCAATTACGGATCTCCATTGCCTTGTCCGACCGCCGCCGGCCCATCGCCATCTGGTAGAACATTTGGTTGGTCATGGCCGTCAGGTCTCTGCTCAGATCGAACGCCTCTCCTTCGCTCGATTTCTTGAGTATCGATCTGATCAGCTTCTCGCTCTCCTTCTCGCGGATGCCGATGAATCGTCTCAGTTGCGCGCCGGCGAAGAGCTGGCTGTTGCAGAGCCGCTTCATGAATCGCCAGTAAGGGCCGTAGGGTGAGTTAACGAACGCGCCTCTGTATATGTTGAACTGATTCGGGCCGGCTTCGAACTTGGAGGCGAAATCGACGTCGCGTGTTTTCACGATTTGCTTGGCGGTGGAGGCGTCGGAAACCACGTAAAAAAGGATCGACCCGACCCGGATTTGCATGAGCGGGCCGTAGTAGGAAGCAAGGCCTTTGAGAGAGACGGGTAGGTTGGACTTGAGATGGTGGATGTGGCCCAATATGGGCAGAGCCCAAGGGCCTGGTGGGTATCGGGCCTTGGTTCTGTAGGTTTGAATCACAGCTGCAGCCACAAGGAACGAAATGAACCATAAAAGGATTGGTGGAGTCAAGTAGTCGAGAAAGACAGTCATTGCAAGGCGATTTTGCAAAGCTAGTTTGCTGTATCGATGAGAATTTAGGGCTTTTAATAGTATAACTAATGCCAATGTAATCAACTATTGGAACCGGCGTATATTTGTTTAAAGAGATTTTTTGGGGGAAAAGGAGACATTTTGCCACTAATGTTTGGGGTTTGTATTTTTTTGCCTTAAATTTATTTTTGGGGTCAAATTGCTACCAATGTTTGGAAAATGGGGTGAATTTGTCACTTCCGTTAAATGGCTTAACGGATTCCATTAAATCTTTTAGGTTATTTTTTATTTTCACCTCGAAATTTGTAAACCTGACAAAATAACCCTTAAATTTTAGATTTCTTACACTTTGACCCATCTCTCCCACCAGTAGCATACTACACCACTGCCCCTCTGTCGTTGCACCATCGGCCCTTATGTTGATGCACCGCCGCCCAATTAATCAAAATTGTTTAGTTTTTGTTTTTGTTTTTATTATAAGTATCAAACTTGTTTTTTTTAACCAAAACATTTTTTATTTTTACCTAATATTTATACTACGATTCTACGTGCGTTTCATTTTTTATATTGGGCAGTAAAATAAAATGAAATTTACATTGGTTCTTTAATTTTGTTTCACTTAATTTCTTTTAAAAGGTAACTTAAGTTTTTATTTCAAAACTAAAAAAAATACATCCTAAATCCATAGTATTTTACACACATGGCGTTGAGTGCAAAGTAAATCAAAAGTTTTTATTTGATGAAAAACAACAAAAAATGATTAATTGGGAGGCGGCACAGTGACGAATGAGGTAGTGGTGCAGCGGTAAAGGGGCAGAGGAAAGGGTCAAAGTGTAAGAAGTCTAAAATTTAATGGTTAATTTGTCAAGTTTATAAATTTTAATGTGAAAATAAAACATTAGCAAAATAAATTAATGGAATTCGTCAAACCATTTAGCGACGGTGACAAAATTACCTCATTTCCCAAATTTTGATGGCAATTTGACCCTTAAAAAAAGGTTAGTGACAAAATGTTACTAACTCTCAAACATTAATAGCAAGATGACCCATTTTCCCAATTTTTTTAAAAAACTTCCGGTTCCTTTTTAATATATTGTCTACAAAAATCATTGTATAGACATGTTTTTTTAGCAACAAATTTTTCAATTTTACTGGTATCGAGCATTATTGGATCTCTTTAAAAAATGACTGTTTTATCCATACACAAAACTTCAACTCAAGACCTTATTTACAGGAATGAACTCTAGTATACAGTAGGAAGACGAAGACCTAGTTGTGTGATGTGTCCTTGATAGATGACTATGAATAATAATTTTGCAGTTAGCTGTATTATTCGTTCTGTTTTTTTTATGACATTAAGTACTTGTGGAATCCTTTTCGTTTTGAGGTAATTAATTGCGAAATTATTGTACCGTTTGGAAATTATTTTATGTTATCACCGAGGTGTGAAGGACGTACAAATGTCACTTTGGAGCAATATTTATAAGATAAAACAAAAATCAGATTGGATCATGAACGTTTATTTAAAATCTATATGAGGTGTAGATGTGGACATGGTATTTATATATATAGATTAAACTGTGGTCCTATAACATAAAACTGAAGATTATCAGAACAATAACATATACTAGTACCCGTACCAAATTTTTAATGGCATGTCCGTACCATTTGTTGGTCCTAGTGGGGCTACTCCTTGGATAAGCACTTGAGCATTGTCCCTGTACTGGACCGCCTTCGTTGTCAATATTGGGCCCAAGGCCCGAATAGGAAAAAAAATCATACAGGAGGCTCCGGCTCCAGCTAGTACCATCTCTAAGAGCCAAATTTCAGGAATTAGAGATTTTATTTATTTGTAAACAAATCACTTAACTAAATCTATTGCAAAAGTATTTGGCAAATTGGACTTGTTTTTGCCATGTCATACTCTTTTTTTCCACATCAGCCCCTCTTCTTCCCCGTGCTTCACATGGCTCTCTGATCGACCATGGTCGGATGGATATCTATCCCAACCCTCGGGAATTGGCCGGGAGGCAGCCCCCAGCATCCCTGTTGTACATTTATTGTAATCCCTAAATATTTGTTTTCCTTCCGTCCGTCAAAAGTTGGTTCATTCATTTTGACAGTTTAACAGTATTTAATTTATGATTTAGCTTATTGGGTTGGACGGCCATCATATGTATTGACGAGTGTTTTACATGTGTATAAATTAAGCACAAGTAATAAAACCCACTCAACCTCAAGTGCAAGGTGTGCAATTGTAGTAGGGTGAGTGGGGTCGAATACAAGAGATTGTAGTGCAATTTATGAAGTTTAGTTAAATACTCCCTCCGTCCCCGAAAGATTGGTAGATTTGTTTGGACACGGAGATTAAGGTGAATGTAAGATGTTTGTATATGTTTACTTAATTGCCCCTTAGTTGAGAGTGCACAAAAAACGAGGTAGAAAAAGTAAAGATAAAGTGAGGATAGTTTAGTAACTTTGAGAGTGAGAAGTTTCCTTTTAAGGAAAGTGATCAATTTTTCTGGGACAGCCCAAAAAGGAAATGTGTACAATTTTTCAGGGACGGAGGGAGTACAATATTTTTGGTGTTTTTGGACTTAGATGACAAGTGATAAGATGGAAGATAAATATAAATTAACTAAGTCTACTTCTATCACTAATGCAAATAAAACTAGGATACAATACAACAAACAATTATGGAAAATAAAAGTTCCTTAGGGTTGATTAGAGTTGAGGATATTAGATGTAGTGTTTGGTTGTGATATATGACAAGTTAGAGGAGTTAGATAATTAACAAGTTAGAACCTCCTAAGTTAGAACCATCCTCTCCATAGAAGACCAAGTAGAATCTCTTTACTTGAATCAACTATGGAGGTATTAAGTTTAGCCAAATGATGTCTCCTAACACCCTATATTATCTTCTCAAATAATCCTAGAGTATCTAACCAATTTTCTTTGGTCAATTCAACAAAATGTTCTCTCAAGCATTTCATCAAACACTTAGTGGGCATAGTAAAGTAGTTGGTCTCCTACTCTACCTCTACCTTCTTTAAGCCCAAGAAAATGCTACTAATCATGCATAATCAACAACCAAACAACTATAATTCATCTAGCAACACAAAAACATGCTAACCAACCCTAGGGATGATGAACTAATCAATATTCAAGCTATTCACGAAATTCACAATAACTATGAACAAAAATGAAAGTATAAGTTAAAGAAGAAGAAAGAAGTTAGAAAATGGTCTTCAAGTCTTCATTCCTTCATAAACATTCCCAAATTCATAGATAATAAAGAGGGAGGTGAAAAAAGAGCTCAAGAACCCTAGATGGGTTCAAGAGGAAGTCTAAAAGTGAGGAGTTATCAAGAGATGTGAAAAAACGACATTTTATGCCTCTTTTTCGCGAGAAAAGAAGAAGGGACAATTCCTGAAAAGTGCGAGGGAGCGATCGCACCCTTTAGATTTGGGGCCGCCCCCTGGGTCACCCCCCGTTCTGTTGGCTTTGGTTATTTTTCGGGCGTGGGGAGCGATCGCGCCCCATAAATGAGGGGTCGCCACCGGGGTCGCTCCCCATGTCTTCCTTGGTTTTCCTTGAACTTCTCCAATTTATGCATAATTGCCCCCAACTTTGTCTTGACCTTCCTTTTTATCCGAAAATATCTTGTTTTATGCCCATTTATCACCCGACACGTATCACCTACAAAAATGCTCGTATCCACACTAAGTACTAGTAAAAACTCCGATAAAACATGTGTATGAGGGCAAAATACATATCCATAATGCACAATTATCATGTATGTCGATCTAACAAGATAGTGATGTCGATCTAAACAACTCATCATGCTGATCAATCAAGTATGTAGGTTTATCTAACAAGGTAGTGATGTCGATCTAACTAGGTAGTGATGTCGATCTACCAAGCTTGCAAAGTGTGCTTTCTGTTGAGTTCTTTTAGGACCTAAATAGGACATTTCATTAAGGAGCATGTACTAAATAGGACCAGACTTTAACGACGAGATTTCAAAACAGGACTACAATAGGACACCCAAATTTCTTTGACATTTCTGACATCAGTACCTAACTCTAGCTACCCACAGTCCTGTTATGTTCTACCCTCCTCATACTCTGCTCTCCTCAACGAAAAATCAACCAGACTAAAACCAAGCATGACAGAACCCAAAAAAACTTGACTGAAATTCTTCCTTCCTTCTTCTCCTCATCGATTTTCCTCAGATCTGAATGATCACAGGCGAAAAACTCCTCCTTCAACTTCATGTTCTCGGATCTAAGCTTATTGAACTCTGCGTTCAACTCTTCTATGCAGTTCTCTGAATTGTTACTAGGGCTGTTAAACGAATCGAGCCCGTTCGAGCTCGAGCTCAAACGAGCCTGTCGAGCCGAGCTTTTTCGAGCCTCGAGCTCGAGCTCGAGCCGTTTTCGAGGCTCGAATAATATACGAGCCGAGCTCGAGCCCGACGAGTTCGGCTCGTAAGGTTCGCGAGCCTTAACGAGCTCGCGAGCCTAACGAGCTCACGAGCCTAACGAGCTCGCGAGCTCGTTTGGGGCCGAATCGAGCCTAACGAGCTCGCGAGCCTAACGAGCTCGAGCTCGCGAGCTCGTTTGGGGCCGAATCGAGCCTAGCCGAGCTCGCGAGCCTAACGAGCTCGAGCTTGCGAGCTCGTTTGGGGCCGAATCGAGCCTAGCCGAGCTCGCGAGCCTAACGAGCTCGAGCTTCACGAACCTTCGAGCCGAGCTCGAGCTCGAGCCGAGCTCGAGCTCGAATTCGGGCTCGTTCGAACTCGAGCCGAGCTCGAGCCGAGCCCGAATTTCACGAGCTCGAGCTCGAACCTGCCAGGTTCGGGCTCGGCTCGGCTCGTTTACACCCCTAATTGTTACCGCGATCCAGTTGTTCATCAGTCTTCATCTTCCTCAACTCAAGCTGGGCCTTCTCCAATTTCTTCAATAACCCACATATTACAACACGAAGACGTTCAGGTGTCTGTTCATCATACCAATCTTGAAATCCACACCAATCAACTGTCTAGCAACAACAAGGTTAGAGATTTTAGGTTTCAAAAAGATAATAGGGAAACACAAGACAACATCGTTAGTCCAATTACCCCATAGTTCCGGCAACCAAGAAACCGACGATCGGCGTTTTCCCTCGACCAAGACATCACCAACACAGCTTCGCTCCCACATCTGCATCGACAGCCACCACCTGACTTTGGGTGCCCAACCGTCTGTGATATTGAGGAAGACATCAATTCTCCAGATCTGCTCATTCTCGCTCTAGATCTGTTTCCCCTCTCTAGTCATTCGTGCTTAGTTGTTCTAATTTTCAAAACCAATCCATTTAATTAGAGAAGACATAAACGTCTGTGCCCAGTGCCCAGTCAGCCGGAGTAGAGGGTGAGTTTTGTTATTTTAAGCAACTAATACGACACATCAGCAGATAACGGTCGAGTTGACGGAAAAGCAGACGGCGGGACGAACAGTACACACGAATAAAACTTACAGGATTAAAGTGAACCAAATTCTTAAAACGAGACCCAAATATGACAACACACAAACTTACAGGACCACAAGTTTACTCATAGCCCAACATACAAAAAAACAAAATAAAGATAGCTAGGCGCGAGGCGGGGCAATAACTCCCATTATTTAAAAGAAACATAGAAAACTAAAGCATTAGCTAGCTAGAAGGGATTAAAAACAAGAAGTGGGTTGCAAATGAGAGGTTTAGCCATTTCAGCAGCGAACCCTGAACCTAGGGTAAGGTCAACCTTGTGACCACCATCAGCCACCTCCCAATCAAAACACTGAACCAAGGAACCAACAGCTGCATGCATGACCAACATCGCGAGTGATGCTCCGATGCACCCTCGCCGTCCACTCCCAAACGGAAGGTAACGGAAGTTCTGTCCTTTAAACTCCATCTGATGCTCCCCGATCTTCTCCTCGGAGCCCTCCATGAACCTCTCCGGCATGAACTTTTCCGGTTCCGTCCATGACTCCGGGTCTCGCATCACGGCGTAGACATTGACCAGGACTCGGGTCTTCGCCTTCACTAGAAAGCCGGTCACGGTGCAGTCTTGTCCGCACTCTCTGATGATCAGTGGAGCCGAAGGGTGGAGTCGTAGAGTCTCGCGTATGACCGCCCGGAGGTAAGGGAGGGTGGGGATGTCGGATTCTTTAACCAGCCGAGTGGGTCCCACTACTGAATGTATCTCGTCTCGCAGTTTTTTGAACACCCTTGGATTGTTCATCAACTCTCCCATGGCCCACTGCATTGCTGCTGATGACGTGTCTGTCCCCGCCATAAATATATCCTGCATGTAATTATTTTGAAGAGCGTGTATATAACTATATAATAACGGATTTCATCAATCCCCCGTCCCTTTCATGCAGGGAACAGCGGATATTATTATAGAAATAAATGATATGAATTTGAAGTGAATAGTATTAGCTATTTATTTATTCAATTGTTACATTTAGAGTTTTCCAATTTTAATAAAAAGCTAGTTTTTAAATTTGAAAATTGTGTATAAGTGATGGTAAGATAATAAAGTCAACTGCTTCCTACATACTCCCTCCGTCCCCAAAAGATTGAAAGATTTGGTTGGGCACGGAGATTAAGGTGAATGTGAGATTTTTAATAAGTTTACTTAATTGCCCCTTGATTGAAAGTGCACAAAAAATGAGGTAGAAAAAGTAAAGATAAAGTGGGGATAGTTTAGTAACTTTAAGAGTGAGAAGTTTCATTTTAAGGAAAATGATCAATTTTTCTTAGACAACCTAAAAAGAAAATGTGTTCAATTTTTCAGGGACGGAGGGAGTACATACCATGAGAGCTTGTACGTATTCTCTTTGAGTTTTCATTGTCAACACCGAGGGATGTTATTTACCAACTAGTTGGAAAAACTACTAGCTAATTCTAACACTATCTAACTAATTTAACTAACTAACTAACAATTTTAAAAACTAAAAATACTCTTCTAATTAGGTATTTACACACATAACACATAACACAGCTAATGATTTTTCCAACTAGTTGGTAAATAACATCTCCCGTCAACACTTTTACGTTTTAGGAATATTTATATATCAATTTTACCTATTGCTTCCATTTCCCACTAAAAAAACATTTTTATCTTACATATCTAATTTACATTTTTCATCCTTAAGTCAACTATATAAATACTGTATAAATACTGATGAAGTTTTGCACAAAATAAATTGGAAGTTTTTAATAAAGAGAATTAATGTTAACGTTTTAACTTGAGTGCAAAAAGTTACAAAAATAAAAATAAAAATTAATGACTATATTTCGTATAGCTTAATCTCCATGTCATCAATTGATTAAATAAAGTGATAAAGGGAGTATGTTGCAACTACCAATTATATGGTGCACATATGTGTAGGTACACATAGTAATATATAGAGAAAGTATGTAGGGATAATTTAGACATTTAGTATTTTTTAATGGATTTGGGCTGAAACTGTTTTGTAAATTAGACATCTAATCTACTATGTGTACCTACACATATGTGCATCATATCAAGACTCATGTTGCAACTGCAATTGAAAATGGGAAAATTATCAAATTATGTAAGTAATTAAGTTAAGAGTACTCCATCATCAGTTGTCTAGTACGTACCAGCAAGAAGGACTTAATATCTTTAGTGGTAATTCGTAGTTCAGAAGTTGGATCCTTTTGCACTTGCAGCAAAATATCAAGCAAATCCTTCCTTTCATTCTCACGATCCAAACCTCTCGCGGCTTTCTCTTCGTGTTCCTCAATTATCCTTTCCACAATCCCGTCGAATTTGTACAGCGCCGCCTGTAGCTTCTTCCCGGTGCCGGAGAAGTCGAGGACTTTGAACGGTCCCAAAATATCCCCAACACCGAGCCTCCCCGACAGCTGCAAGCACGTCTTCACTAACTTCGCGATCTCCATCGCCTCATCCACCTCGCCGGAGCACCGCGTGCTCATGGCCATGCGGCAGATGGTGTTGTTGGTCAACGCGGTGAACTCCGCCGACAGATCGCAGGGCCGACCTTCCTTCCAGCACTTGGCCACGTTTTCAACGAGCTTAATCTTCTCCTCCTCACGTACGTCGGTGAACTTTTCGAGCTGGGGGACGGCAAGGAGGCGCGTCATGCAGAGCTTCTTCATGAAGCGCCAGTAGTCGCCGTACTGGGCCAGCACGAATCTAGAGCCCCGGTAGATGAAGTACTCGGAGGAGCCGAATTCGGGTCGGGAGGAGAAGTTGAGCTCTTGGGTCTTGAAGATCTCTTTGGCGACGGCGGCATTGGAGGCGACGACGCAAGAGGAGGCGCCGATGCGGAGACGCATGAGTGGCCCGTAACGGCGGGCTAGGGTTTGGAAACATTTGGGGAGCACTGGGCCTAGAATGTGGAGGTGGCCGATGATGGGGAGGGCCGGTGGGCCGGGCGGGTCAGGGACCTTAGGCCGGGCCTTCAGCAAGGAATGGGCCACAAGAACGGTGATGATGATGGAGCATACCGGGAACAAGAAGTAGCTAGGCATGTAATCTAGAGTTATTTCCATGGCCAAGCTTATCTGATTTTTGTATACATTTGTATTCCAGCCATGCTTGATACTTTCAAATAAATACTAGTATTCCAATAAGTTGGTTTGGGATTGTTTCCTCAATAATACAAACAAAACTAAAAAGAAAAGGGAAAAAACAAACAATAGTACTACTTTTTAGCATAAAATATTTGATTGTGAGATAAATTATCCAAATGGCAAATGATCCTCTCTTAGGTAGCCCCATCTTAATTCTAGTTTTTGTTTTAATATGTCCTGCCTGATCAGATGCGAAGACATTTTTACCTTAGGGGTCCCTCCCTCCTCCTCTAGCACGAAGTGTCCTTTGATTTATATTCAAACGCGCCTACTGAAGCATGTAATTAAACAATGTTAAGCATGAAAGTGGTACCGATTTCGATCATCATCATCATACATCTTTCATTTGTGTGTCACCCAAAGAATCAAATAACCATCTCTAACTACAAAGGACTACAACAAAATATTTCCTTCCCTAATTCAGTCAATAGAAAAAGGAAAAGATTATATGGATCTGAGCTGAACAAATTAAGCCCAATATCAGGATGATGCACCACAACAGCCTCCTCCTTTACCAGAATCCTGATCCTGACCAGGAACAATAACCCTGGTCCCTCTAAGCAGGCTTGTAGATCTTGGGCTAGCATCCTCATTAGATGAAAGTGTTTTCTTACCCACTATTCGATATATCTCTGTTAGGATCGTGAAGAATGCAGTTTCTACATTTGTGGCTTCTAGGGCAGATGTCTCCATGAAGAAAAGATTCTCTCTTTGGGCGAATTCCTGAGCATCTTCAACTGGCACTGCTCTCAAGTTGGCCAAGTCAGATTTGTTACCAATGAGCATCATTACTATGCTCTTGTCTGCATGGGCCTTGAGTTCTTCTAGCCACCTACCCATGTGCTCGAAAGATTGCCGCTTGCTTAGGTCGTAAACTAACATAGCTCCCAGCGCTCCTCTGTAGTATGCGCTCGTCACTGCCCTGTATCTGGAGGGTAAAACAAGCAGCACACGTTTACTGTCAGCCACTGATTGTAAATTCACAATTTTGCAATTACTGTCTACAATCATAATGATGGCTCAACTGGAACAAGCATTTGTAGCTATGTTAAACATCTAACATGAAGTTAGTTGTTCAGGTAAAGTTGTGGAACGAAGACTTAAAACCTTAAGATCCAAAGGTGCAAAATGCTCAATCTCCAAATCCAGCTAACCAATAGGCATTAGCATTAAAAGCCAAAAAAAAACACCGATTATATTAGATAGCAACTTAAAAATGAACAGAACATAAAGATTGCTGCAATGCTTCGCCTTAGAGTGATTCAAGTGACACATAGAAATCATTGGTTTGTAGTATCAGTACCATAAGACTTGAATGAGCATCCAAGTCTTCGATCAACAACATGCATCTGAAATTAATTCTAGAATCAGTCTGGGAAAATGATAATTTCAGTAACTCAAATTTTTTAAAAAAATCTATTTACACCCAAAATTTTAAACCAAACCATTTATACACACCTCACACAATTACAAACTTAAAACAATTACCCTCAAGTTTCAATCAACCCACTAACACCCCTGCCCACTCTGCCACCGCAGGACGGCGACGCTGCCAAACACAGCGGAAAGTACCGGAAAACGTCGAGAACTGCTCCATTTCGCGAACGTAGGCCGCAAACCGCAACCAAAGGCTTCGAATCGCGAGCCCAGGGCTGTGATTCGCGAGCCCTAGGCCGCGGTTGTGAGCCTAAGGCCGAAAATCCCAGCCCTAGGCTCGCGAATCGCGGCCCAGGGTTCACGATTTGAAGCCCTTGGCTGCGGTTTCCGGCGAAGTGGAGCTTGGGGAGGCCGACCAAGACCATTCTAGACGTTTTCCAGTGGTTTCCGCCGTGTTTACTTTAGGGTAATGGTTTTAAGTTTGTAATTGTTGGGGGCCTTGGGGTGTGTATAAATGGTTAGGTTTAAAACTATGGGTATAAATAGATTTTTTTAAAAAAATTGAGTTACTGAAATTATCATTTCCTCCCTAAATCCATTAAACTTAACAGGAAACAGATGGAAAATGACCACGAATTGAAAAAAGTTAAAAAACAGGATTTTAATGGTATAAAAAGTTAAAACAGGATCCCTGTGGGATAATGATTAAAGTTATAGGACTATAAATGCAATTTAACTCACCTCAGCGTCCAACAATTCTTGTTAAAAGAAATTTGGTGAAGGAAATGGGAAATATCTTTCCGACTCTTGAACAGAGAAAGATAAAATGCATACTTACTTATCCGCAAGCATCATTACTAGTATCTTACCAGTTGTTAAAAACCTTTGCATTTATTGGTTTACTTATCATCTCCGAAACCCCAATTATTGCAGAGAAGAATGTAAATAAATAAGCTCTAAAATAAATAATAAATAAACAATGAAAAAAGGGAAGTAGAAAAACTACGCTTTTAATACTTACTTAGAAGGTAGCAAGCATTATTTTACTAGGTTGTAAACAAGCAAGATTCACTGCAAAATAAGCAGCACCTGACTGAAGCTTTGCATTATCATGTAGTACTAAATTATTACTAGATTTGCATTCTCAAGCAAAATCAGTAACAGTGATTGCTGCTTGATCCCACGTAGGAAAATAACCAAACATGTAAGAGATACATCTGTGTTGCACAGCCATAGTTGGGCCGGTAAACTACGATGCATGCCTGTGTCATTGTCAAATAGAATCTCTTTAAAAAAAATGCCATATTCAGGCTTTCCGGCCAAGATCATTCACAAAGATGGATGGACTTATCCACACGAAAGATGCAGATGGCGGAGACGTTTTCGATAGGAAAAACAATAAAGACAGACGAACAACGTTTCAAACCACAGAAAAACAACTGAGACCCGGAAAGAAAAACAAACAAACTGGGGCGAAAAAGGAGAATGAATCGAACCTTTCTTGGCCAGCAGTATCCCAAATCTGGACCTTAACCGTCCGGTCATCAATCGAAAGCGTCTTGGTCTGGAACTCGACCCCTATGGTGGCTTTCGCATCGGAACTGAATTCGTTTCGAGAGAAACGGGAGAGTAGCTGAGATTTCCCGACAGCAGAATCGCCTATCAGCACGACCTTAAACACGTAATCGACGTTAGGGTTGAATTCTCCATACGCTTTTGACATTGTCGATCGATCGTCGCAATTGGAATTTCGTCCTCAGACCCACATTTCAACAAAACCCATAATCGCCGAAGCTAATCCATCCCTGCCACAGGAAACTAAAATGGAGATTGCGATCTATGGGAGGGATTCAAAATTTTCCCGAGAATCGTGAAACCGCCAGTTTCCCTGCGACGACGAGAGAGTCTGCGTGCGTGTGCGTGAGCGTGAGGGAGAGAGAGAAGGGGAGGGAGCCAACGGTTAGTGCGGGACTCTTTTAACGGTTTACACACTCCAACTTCCACATTTTTATCACTTAAACCCTAAACGTTTGTTTCATGTCATGCAATTATTATTATTACTCATATTTTTCTGGTTTGGGGAGGGAGTAATAATGTTTTTTTGAGTAAAAAACAAAATTATCCCCAAACAAATCCGCACAAGTAGTGTTGGGTGTGTTTTCTCAAATATGAAAATTTTGAGAAATTTGTATTGTTTTAGGATTGTTTTCTTGGTGAGTAAGTTTAGGAGTTCTTGTCTAAGTGGGTTTGTGTTTTCCTAATGTGATTAGTTTATGTGTAGCCTACATAAAGTTAAGTTGAGTTAGAGTTTTGGGTATGGAAAAAAGCCAATGTGGTCAAGAGATAAAATTTGAGGGTGAAAAAGAGAACAAAGGGTGAAAACCGAAATGAATAGAACGAGAGAAGTCTTTCACCTTTTTGAGGGACAACTCTTCTAATAGTGTTTTCTCCATGCATAAGACTTGAACTCGTTTGTTAAAAAAAGACTTGAACTCTAGACCTTACTTAAGGAATGATGAACTCCCCGCCTCTCAACCCCAATAACCGTTGGTATATCCCGTCAAATATGTTCTAGTGAATTTTCTCTTATCTGTGGATGTGAATTAGTTAAGAACCAAATCACGTTAAATTGTTGTGTACATGTTCGATTGAAATTGTTTATTTTCGATGCATGTGACGAATATTCGGGAAAGAAAGTTGTTCATTTGTCCATTTTTTTTCGTCCAACAAAATAGTAGTGATGATATGGGCATCAGACTACATTTGGGTATTGTATCGGAAAAACAAAGATCTTTCTTCTTCCAAAGTGACTTTTCATCATGTTCACAAGCGCAAGCCTGAATGCAAATTCTGACTTGTCATAGTCATGAGTACGAAGATTTTACATTACAGTAGATGTTTAAATATGTACTAAAAGCATGAACGGGCAACATCTTGTAGTAATTAATAAGCCTCCTCCACTGAATGGCAACACGGACTGACCAACAACACAATACTTAGCATACTAAGAGTTTGGACAAATCATGATTAATTACAGAAATTTTCATAAATTAAGGTTCGTTTAGTTAGGAAACTTCTCTATTTCAAATTTCCTTTATAAATATTTGGATGTCTGACTAGTTATTTGGGATGGAAAACCTTATTTCCCAAAATTTGAAGAATTCTAGTATTAATTTGGAAAATCTTATTTTGAAGTTCTCCATCTTAATACTAGAGTTCTCCAAAATTTAGAAAATAAAGTTTTCCATCACTAAATAACTAGTTATATATTCAAACATTTACAAATGAAATTTGGAATGAAAATTTTCCAAACTAAACTGACTCTTCATCTATGAACAAACCTTTGGATGGAGATCCATATAAATCATGAGCAAACCGTAGCACGAGTCGGAGAAAGTTTTGGATGGGCTAGCCGGCCGGTGGTCTAATAAAAGGACTGAATAATGGGCTTTGGGCTAAAACTAATTTCATTTTCCTTATGGCTGCCTTCATATCAGAATTGGGAATACATTTAAAATTTTTTTATTGATAAATGAGATGTATATGAATAAAAAAAATTGAAAAAAATGTGATTTGATAAACAAAATTGATACATATAAAGATACTTTATGTGTTTCGATTTGACAAAGTTGGAAAAAATAGTTTCTACCTATTAATCTTCTATCAAACATCTATTTAACTTAATATTTTTATTTGTATTATCTCTACATTGATACAACTTCCACTAAAATTGTTCTCTTTATCAATTCTATATAATCTAAAATAACTCTTAAATTTTTTAATATACCTTTTGAATGATAAAAATGGAAAGTTCTAAAGAATTGTTTTACATCTTAAACTACGTTACAAAATGAAACATTACAATCAAATAGAGATAAGTACTAGTTACCACTTACCACCCAACAGCCATTATATCAGATCATCAGTCTTTTGGGAATTTATTTTCTCCTATAAATGAGTTAAAAAAATCTAGACTTCAAATTATAATAAATATATAAATTTAGACTTTCATAAAAAAATCATAGGTAAAATATTTTCAAAATGATAAAAATAAAAAAGTGAAATTTTTATGAAACTGGGAGTACATTTTAACACTTATCAATCAAAAGGTAATTTCTCCACACGCATTGCGAATAGGATGTTTTGCACTGTAAGGCTTAGTTCAGCCGCAATTTGGAAAATCTTTTCAGAAATTTTTCAAAATTCAAACATATCAAATGACTATAATGTCCAATTAAAAACTAATATAGATGAGAGATGTATATAGATTAAGATAGGATAAAACTGTCAAATAACTAAATTATTAATTTTTGTCTTTGATTAACTTTTTTGAAAAAGTGATTTTCAGAAGAAAAAAAATTCTAACCCTTGCCAAATGAACTGAGCCACTATTCACTTACTGGTCCAAATAGCTCAGTTACAAGGTAATCTAAAAGCCCAAAGTCAATTAACTGAACAATTACATATCCATTTTTTATTTTTTCAAATACTCTAGATAGATAGGTGAAAATTCATTCGGATAATAAATAACTTTGATGAAGTGTGGACTATAACCAATCAATTCAACGGTCCATCAATTAATTATTGCGACCCATCAAGTAATTATTGCTACACATGATTGAGAGAAGTTCTTTTTGTTACAAACTTTTATTCGTTCAATCAAATTGTCGGATGAAATTTTTCTAAAATAAATATTATATATATATATATATATATATTAAAATGGTCATTTTTTAAAAGAAATCTCACAAAAAAGCAACCTAGTCACTGCAAATCAATATCAACATTAAAAAAAGTTTGAAAAAAATGCAAGGAACCACCATATTTTCTATCAAATTATCATATTCTCCCACCCATCTCATATAGTAGAACATTACAATTTAGAGAAAATAATTTTAGAGAAAAGTGCATAGGATATTTTTAAAATTTTGATTTAATAGCTGCGAAATCAAATTTAGAGAAAATAATTAATGTGATTTTATGGTTTTCGGCCTATTCTTTAAGTTAGAGGCGTCAGTTGTTAGCCTTTTACAGTAACTCAATTGTAACGTTACGAAGTTGAAGCCCAACCCCCAAATTAAAAAAATAATTAATTAATTAAAAGCTGAAATTAAAATGAAGTCAACCGCATCCCGCTGGTGTTCGTCGGAGTCTCCCCCACTCCTCCTCTGCTTGTGGTTGCCCGAGTCCCCCGATGGCGAGCCACAATTGTATAGGAGGAAATTGAAAAATCTTGAATCTCTATGTTTATGTTTTGCTATAGTTTAACAAATATGAGATCAATTCCGCCAGAGTCGGTGGTCGCCGAAGGAGGAAGAACAAAGCCCCAGACTATCCCATTCAATCCATATCCAAATCGATTCAGAGAGTAAGATGAAAACTTCATCGAATCGACTCCCTTTCACGATTCAATTTCAAGCAGAAGTGGAAAGAAAATCTCGCAGTGGCGTGGGGAGACGAAGAGCCTCATCCTCGCAGGTTTGGTTGTGGCCTGATAAAGGCGATCGTACTCGTTGCATCATGTGCTCAAGATTGTCGTCGTTGGTGACAGATATGAGCGCGTCGAGGTCCTCTTTAGGGAGCTGATACTTAAAGGAAACTTCACCGTTGTCGCCATACAGGGCAGAGAGCTTGGAGACCATAGAGCGAACTTGATTGAGCAATCGACGATGAAGATCTTGGTCTCATCGCCGATGTAGACAAGCTGGTTGTCGCGAGGGCGGGGATGGATCTTGCCGCCATAGCTACACATAAACTTGGCCTTGTAGTTGAGATTCTGCAGCTGCTCCTCCCATGGAGTGGTGTTCTCGAACTCGATCTCGCGGGATCGTAAAGAGGAGTTGCCAGAGTTAGGGAAATTGTAGGCTTAGTTCTCCATGTGGATGAAGACCTATACATTTGAGAGAAGCGGCAGGGCTCGAGGTCTGATAATCAGAGCTTCTACTAGGCGGCCATGGAAGGCAGAATGGTTTATTACAGTGGGCTAAGAGATGACCGGGTTGGGCATCAAAATGGTTTAGTTTTATTGGACTAGATCTTAGGTTTAAAATATTGACACTTTAACCCCCAACCGTTAACTTCCTTCACAGAACCATCCATTTCTCTAACGCCACGTGAAGCATGTGCCGTGTTAACTGAACTGAGGCCCTTATCTCCACAAATTTAATAGTTCAATGTACCATTTTACCCATTTTATAGTTCGGGCTCTAACTCATCCGGGACAATGTAATTCAGGGTAGTACGAGATATTTAAACCCAAAAGTTGCTATTTGTTACCCAAATTTTGCTCTCCAATAGACCATTGGCATTGTCAGAGCTAGTATTCCAAAATGAAAGGATGAAGGCCGTGAGGAATAAAAGGTGAAGCAAAATGGTTTCGACGTTTCCATAAAATGTTTTTTACTCTCGCATTGATGGGCTCCTTTGCCGAAATTCATCAGAAATCGATGTGATGCTTCTTGATTTATGCCAAACTCGACTTGCTACAATTAGAGTTATATACACAAATCTCCTCAAAAAAAAGAGAGTTATATACCCTAAATTTAATTCTTGGATCGATGCACCTAACTTAAGAGAGGGTAATGTTAAATTGTAGTAAGAAAACAAGTTATCAAATGATAAGTAAATAACTGAAAAAACAATAAACGATAAAAGAATAATAAGTTTATTACTACCCCTATCCCATATATTATGATTGTCAATTTATCATATATTTATTAAAAAAATGGAAGATAATCAATATTGTAAGATTGAGATACTAGGGGAAATGCAAAACTAGTCCTAATTTTTTACTTTTTTACATTGTAATCATAAATGTTTCGAGTTAACAAACGAGTTGAATGTTTACAATTGTAACTCATGGTATATTCCTTTCCCCTTAATAAATATAATCCCAATTTCTACCAGATTAACATTTTTTTCTTTCACGTATTAGGCAGTGCCGCTAGCATGGTTGAGTGGCGTGATGAGGATGTTTCGCCAGGATGATGAAACCTGCTTGCGGTAGAGGACGGAGAAGAGGAGATAGCAGAGCTGCGATGGATAAAAATTAAGGAAACGATGATGATAGCCCTAGCAGTAGTGGCCATGACAAACGAGCCATCATTCAGGTGTAACTAGTCTCACTTTGGCGAGCTTGTTGAGCTCGATAGGTGTTCTAGCCAAGCCATTTAGTATTGAGCCCAAGCTCAGAGTTCGAGTTCGACACAACTTGTTATCGCCCATGCTAATAACCTTATAATTACTCCATCCGTCTCATCATAAATATTGTAAAGTTTAGCATTTTAATTTTTTTAATTGTTCTCGCCGCGTAGCACGGGTTCGAAAAGTAATCTGGTTTAACACATATGGTAATGCTTCATCCGTCAAAAAAAGTGACGTTTTCGTCTTTGAGTTTTCCCACTAATATAGATATTCCCTCCGTCCAAAACGTGTTGTCACTTTTAAATTTTTAGTATAGATTAAGGTTGTCTTGTGTAGTTAGCTAATTTAACATTAGTTTCCAAAATTACCCATCGCCTAATCCTGATTTTTTTTCGCTACTTTTTCATGCATCGTTCATCTTTTTCTAAAATGGCATCGTTCTTCCTCCATCGCCATTCGTCAACATCGATCGACTACCGCAAGCGAGTCCAGAATCGGCTTCATGAAGTTCTCATCATCCTTGATCTCGAAAACGTTCTGAATCAGCTTATTCATCGCGAGATCTCCGAGTAGTCCAGAATCACGAGCTCTTTATCCATTGATCTACAACGAGGAAGAGTCCAAGATCTCATTATCGTCTCGTCATTTCCAGCGTTGTCGTCTTGTTTCTCCATTTGTAGCTATCAAAGTGAGTCCCTCCTCTTTTCACCTTCGATTCATCAGGTTAGGGTTGCTATTCTCAGTTTGAATCTCTAAGAGTATTAGTTTTAGGAGTATCTGCTTTGATTATACTCAGTTACTTGGTACTAATATCTTCGGATAGTCACTTCTACTTTCATTCAGTTAATTGCTGAACACTTATCTAATTGTAGCTAATTGACTAATTCTCAGTTTGAATTCTGATGCTCAAGTTAGGGTTTTGCTCTATTTCTTTTAATCATGGTATGTTTATCTCTCTTTACTTGATTCTCAGTTTTAGGAGTAATTTTTACTGAATTTTTCAAGCTTTCCTCATCTAATGTCCTCATTTGTACGTTATGCAAATTAATACCTGGATGTTTTTGTTCTCTTGTCAATAACACACAATTGTGTGTTTATGACTTGATATTGCAACAAGCTTAGTGACAGTATGCATATTAACAAAGTGTCACAGTATGCAGATTAACAAAGTGTCAGTGTGACGTTTAGATGAGTTTACTAAGGCATTGTTGGCTTGAACTGGACATCTATTTTCCGGATCTATACTTTGTTTTAGTACTTTCATATCTAATCAAATCTATCGAGTAAACTCCGTCCATGGTCCATTAAGTTAAATGATTGTCATATTTGAGTCATATTTTAATATTTGTATCATTTTCATCCCTTAAATTACAATTTTTCCTATTGAAGTCCTCCAATTAAAATTTCCATTAAAACGAGGGCATTTATGTAAATGTTCATATCTAATATTCAATTCAACCCAACATTTTTAATAATATACAAATTAAGCCTAAATAGTTTTAAAACTTACATACCTACCCCAACTCACTGCCTTCGTCCCTGCATCTTCCCAGCTGCTTCGTCTGCCACCACTCTCTTCCCTAGACTTGCTCGCACCTCCGCTTACTTCACCCAACCTAGCCGCCAGCCACTTGCTTCCTTTCATCCCCTCTCGATGCGTAGATCTAGAGATGGTAAAGTCGATCTTACATGCATTGTCGACGACGAAAATGAACACGAGTTAGATCAATACAACCAATGCAATGTGAATCGATGCGATGTGGATCGAAAGGCTGGAGAAGCGACACTCAGAAGGTTGGGTCGCTCATCTAGGCTCTAGATCTGCAAATCTAGGGCGTTATTGGTTGTTCAGTGACCTCGGCTCCAGTTCTCCTAAGAGCAGCCAGGGGTCGGCAACCAGAGAAAATGGTGACTTCTCTTATTTGTTCAGTTCTATAATTTTGTTTGTCTGCTCACCTTCCTTTAATCCATTCTAGAAGTAAAATCTTTTCTCATAGTTTCTGATTATACATCATCATTTCATGGATTTCGTTGTTTGATTCGTCGTGCACTTGTTAATTCAATTTGTTCATTTTGAATGTGATTCTAGGTTCTCCAAAACCATTTTGTTCTCTTGGACCGTCTGACGCAGCTTGAGAAGAAGAAGAAGCACAAGCTCAAGCAGTTGGTTCAATCCCCCAAATCATTTTTCATGATAAGATTTATATATATTAATTTGTGGTTGACATGAATGATGTGAAGGTGTTGCTTATCTATGGGTTTTTGTATAGGGATAAAGTGTATTCATAATCATGTAACTTTAATTATTGTACCACTAGGGTCCTGTTTTAATTTTTTGTACTAATAAAGTATTGTTTTCAAGTATTTTCTTCATCCATAGTCATTTTTACGATTATTTGATCATTTTATCATTTCACATGAATAAATGAATTTTTCTAATTATACAATTTACACTCTCAAATTTTAAAATTCTACAAAAAGACCATCCTATCTACCTTAGACATTTCAACTCCACATATCTCAACCACCATCTAACCCACCACCGTCGGAACGCCACAGACCGCTGCCGAAAAGCCACAAGTCGTCGCTGGAGCACCACGAGCTCGTGATTTGCGGCCTAGGGCTCACGATTCGCGCCATTCGGCCGGCTACTCGCGGCCTAGGGCTTGCGATTCACGCCCTTTCGGCCGAAGATCGCCGCCCTGAGCGCATGATTCACAACCCTTAGTTGCAGATCTGCCGCCTAGGCTTGCGTTTCGTGGCTTAGAGGGTGTTCTTGGGCATTCCGGCAAAGGTTGTCAGCGGTCTAGCGAGGTTTCGGTGTTGGTGGATAGGAAGGTGGTGAGATAAAGTGGAGAGAAAATGTTTATGGTAGAATTGTAAGTATTTGTAAAAGTTAGGGTAACGTGCATTTTGGGGTTTATAAAAATTGAGGGTAAAATTGAAAGTTTGGTTAAACGTTAGGATGATTTTTATATTCTACAAATTGGATAAAAGGGCATTTTTAAAAAAATTCAGGACAAAAATGTCAAATAGGACCATGGATGAAAAAAACTTGAAAACATGATTTTAATGGTACAAAAAGTTAAAACAAGACTGGTGGTATGATAATTAAAGTTACAGGACCATGCGTGCACTTTACCCTTTTGTATACTCCCTCCTTCCGTAAAAGACTCCACCATTTGAATTTATTGTTTCAAGGTTCAATGTTTGACTCGAATTTTAATGAAGATAAATAGTTTTAAAAAATTCAAAAAAAATATATTCGGAAAATTTAGATTTCAAATTATGATACACATATGAAATATTTAATTTTCGGTGTCTAAACATTCATAAAATAAATCATAGATTAAATACTGTGAAACTGTCAAAACAAATGATGGAGTCTTTTGCGGACGGAGGGAATATTTTGTTTTGCGATTTGGGAATGTAGAAACAGGTTCATACGCTAACATGTACTAATTTTCTTTCCTTTTTGTCTTCCATGAAGGTTGTGAAATGAAAGGGCTGCTTTAAAATTTAAGTTCTGTTTATTTGAGCAATTCGGAACTATCTCTAAATGATGATCAATCCACCCGTTTGTTACCATTTCTTAAATAATTTCTCTTTTATAATTCAGTCATGGAAAGGTGTATTGGCATATGGGTTAGGCTGGCGATGGGTAGAGTGGGGTGGATCTTTGAGGAAGATGGACGGTTGTTGGTAGATCGTAGCTGAGAACTGAGAACATAGAGGGATGGGAGATAGGTAGTGTGTTTGTAAATTGTAAAACTTGGTAGGGTTAATTTGCATATTATTAAAATTATTAGGGTTGAATTGGATATTAGATATTGATATTTACATAAATACTCCCATTTTAACGGTAATTTGATGGAAATTTAAGGGAAAGATTTCAATGAGATAAAAATATAATTTAAGGGATAAAAATGATACAAATATTAAAATAAGATCCAAATAAAATAAACTTAAGGATGATGGACGAAGTTTATTCCAAATCTATCTATCTAATTCAATGAGAGGAGGGAAGAGTACAAACATGACTGCAACTAAACGATGTTTGGAACAGTGAAGGTACGGTAGCGATAAAAGAGAGGCAGAGTGTTGTGGGCCGATTCGAATAGCACCTTCTTCATCCTCGTGCCAACAGACGGTACAGTTACAACAACAGCACTGTACACAGCCGTTTCGATTTTGGAAATCTCTCTCTCACTCTCTCCTTCTTTGGATAATAACGATCCCATTTTAAACCAGGCAGCACCAGCAGCACCGTCGCTTTCGCCATGAAGGAGAAATAGATGGTAACTCAGCTCTTCTTAGAGAGAGACCGATACGCTTCACCTGCCCGCCATTGGAGCACCTCTGCTGTGAATTGAGTAGTAGTACACGGCCTCGCTTTAATTTCTCTCCCATTCTGAACACAGGGGACGACCAGCAGAAGCAAGCAACCCCCGCGCTCTTCTTCCCTTCTCGAAAACCCAAAATCCCAAATAGGGTTTTGTTTTCTCTTCGTTTCCTTCTACTTCGAGAACCGAAGCCAGCGGAATTACGCTGCTGGGCTCTGCTTATTCTTCATTGTCCTCAACTGGGTCTATTTCTAACTTCCGGAATTGGCATCCTCCATGGACTCGACGGAAGGGCCTGAACTCAGATCCACCGAACCGGCGGCGCTCGATTCGCTTCAATTTACAGACGAAATCCGCCGCCTGATGTCCGTTCCCCAAGATAATGCGAGCTCCTTCACCGCCCTCCTGGAGCTCCCGGCCCCGCAAGCGGTGCACCTCCTCCACTCCCCTGAATCCACTGAACCCGTTAATGATGTCACCGTTCAGCCTCCTGTGATGGAAGATTTTAAGGGAAGCTTTCATTTCTCATCGGATAGTGGTTTATTTAAGAGAGCTGTTATGTTATCTGCGTTTGCTGCGGCTCATAGCTCTCCTGCGACTGCCTCGAATAGTTCCAGTCCGAGTCCCGCGAAGCCGGTGAAGACCGAGCCTGTGGAGACGGTGTCGTCGCATCCTTCAATATCTGATCCGACAATTGACAAGAAACCCAACAACAAGAGGAAGGAGCGGGAGAAGAAGGTGAAGATTTATAACCCTCTTTCCTTAATATTGCTTGCTTTGGCTGGTCATTGGATTATTAGGAATCACTCCGGAAAATTTCAGGCCAAGGGTTCTTCGAAGAAGAGCACAAGTGAAGCGGATGATGAGAAGCTTCCTTACGTCCATGTTCGAGCCCGCCGTGGTCAGGCGACCGACAGCCATAGCTTAGCAGAGAGAGTAATTTTTCACAGTAAATTACTTGATTATGCTTTAAATTATACTGTTAAGGTGCTAATGCTGTTCTTACAGGCCAGGAGAGAGAAGATCAATGCTAGGATGAAGCTGTTACAGGAGCTGGTCCCAGGCTGCAATAAGGTTAGCTGATTAAGACGTGGGTCTTTTGTTAATTGATCGGTTAATCACTAGACGTAAATCCTTGATTTCTAGGTTTAAAATTTAGAAGGGCTTCAAAAAAAAGGCGACTATTACTATAGTTTATTCTCTCTAGGTAACGGTCCTATCGTTATCACCTTTTTCACAAAAGTGGGTGGCTACTGTACCAAGTCTTAAACGGGGGCAATGTGGTCCTCAAAACAATTTGCACCATTGAAAGGATTTTTCTCTTGGGTAAGTTTCTAGGAGTATCTTTTGCTGTTGGGGTCACTTTATAGTCATTTGGTATTTGCCTGTCCAGCTTTATGTATAGCCAGGTGCTGGAAAACAAAACCCACAGTTTTCCTATTTTCAAACGTCTTGTTGAAAAAAGAAGTTTTTTGTGATAGCAACTCGCTCTTAGAATCTTTCTGGACTTTTATTTCTTTGTTTTGGAATTTACCATCAAATCCTTATTGGATTGATAAATGTGGCTAGAAAAGGCTGATTTTGCAGAGGGCAGATATCGCTTTGAGTTTCTAAGCTTTAAGTGTTAGTTACGATTCCACGGAGTGTAATGATTAAAAACATATAACACGAGTTCGGCATCCTTCAACAAATGACTGATGAGGAAAATGAGACGGTGTAATGCCTTACAAAGTCCCTATACTGGAAGCTTGTGAAAGTCTTGGCTGATGTGGAACATTGCTTTGATAGGTCTCTGAAAAATCACATTAATTTTAGTTCCATGCATGGTCACGTACTAGTTGCAAGTAGTACCAGTTCCCAGTGGAACTGCTAACTTAAATTTTGTCTTCAAGTTATCACAATCATGGCAAGGAGATGCTTATAGGCATCTTTAATTGGGTGAATTGAATTGAAAAAATGAACATGCTTGTTCAAGGTTTTCTAAAAGGTAATATGGTTGCCAAATTTTTCCTGCCCTTTGGTGTTTGCTTTCTGGAAGAAAAAAAACAATAGTATTGACCAAATGCTTGAAAACTCAGTCTTTAGTAAACAGCTCAAGGGGAAACCGGCCATTAGCAGCACCATCAAGTTCATCTACCTTACAAATATGTTAAAGAAAGTCTAAAAAATTGCATGGCCCTGTCTGATTTGTGAACCATCTATTGAGTAAATTTGTCATATTCTACTGAGAGTTTTTGGCTGCCGGGCCAGTTTTTATAATTATTTTCTGATACAAGTTGTTAATTTTATTTGTGAAATCAATATGTCACCTGGTAATATATCGCAGATATCTGGAACAGCGTTGATTTTGGATGAGATCATCAACCATGTGCAGTCCCTACAACGCCATGTTGAGGTGGGCTGTTCTTTATTTTGAATTGAGTATTATCTATTTTGATTTTATTTCTGTCAAGGATCAACTTTTAGGAAATTATGTCAATATTAGAGTACTTACTAGTCTACTGCAATAGATCAGGCCATTGATATGTTCTATTCTTTTTTCTGCTCCCCTAGCACACTGTTAGAACTGGGGAGACCATAGCTTTGATACAGGCACTGCATGCACTTTGTTGCTCTATGATATTAGTTAACCTACATTGAAGACACACTTGGAAAACCCTGTACATATAATGCACACCTCGAAAGAAAAGTTGTTTGTCGTTTCTTATACTACTAGCTGATACTAGTTCGCGTATTTTGGTTGCAGTATTTATCGATGAGATTAGCAGCTGCTAACCCAACAATTGATTTCAATCTTGATACCATATGTGGTGCAGAAGTAAGTACCTGAGTACTTGTTTCTCTTTCTGTATTTGTATGAGAAGAAAAGTTGGGGTGTGGAATTGAATCTTTGAGGTTTAGGTAAAAGTAACAAAGCCTTAACCACAAATCCAAGCTTTGGTTTATTAGCCTCTTATCCGCCTATGCCGTCTACTTCAAGGCAATTCATTTCAAACTCCTAAATAGGCCCCCAATTATAATACAGAGTATGCTGGAACGAGTAGCTACTTGAAAAGCTTGTTGCTTGACTTAGTTTTGTGACTTCAAATTTTGTTGTTTATTACCAAAACTTTTTTTAAAAAATTTACTACTTTCCATTAGACTTAGTTAGCGTCTTCCATTTGTTTCATGTGCCCCCTAATGCTAATGTTATATCTGAAATGTTTTGTTTTCATCATAGAGTTTGTTGGGTCGATCTTTAGAAAGATGGAGAAGTTGAAGCTTTGCCTAATAAATCTCCAGCTTCTGTAATAGCTTCATTTGGAGCTAAAACTTGGAAATACTGTCACACTCAGGCTTAACGGTAAACTTTATGAAACCACTAAGATTGCACAAAAAATGAGGTAACGCATTTCAATAAGACAAAAAGATAAAATAGGACTGGATCAGAATAGGTCAGAAACTTAAATGAAGGGATGGCAGTTCGAGTATAAATACATACATACATTCATGGATGTATGTAATTATTCCTTTGTGTGAGTTGCTGTGGACCTGTGGTGTATTGTGTTGCCTTAGCTAATGAGCCAAGAGGCGTGTTGTTTGCGGTAACATATTTTTGTCGGGGAACTGATTATAGCCTTACTACTATTTCTTTAGCCGGAGTTCTGTTAAGCAGAGGACTCTTCATCATTGACAATGATCAGAACCTTAGAGGGCAAGTAATGAGCTAGTTTAAGCAATAACTCTTCATGTGCTTATTGATTGTCTGTAATATGCGTGTCATCTTGCAGGGTGGATCTGCAATGTGCGGTAATTTTCCAAACATGATTGTGCCTCTCATGTGGCCTGAAGTTCAAGTGAATGGGATCCACCAGCAATTTCAACAACAAAGACAATTTGAGGCAGTTCAGCCGCATGCTTTGGGAACAGAAGAAGTTCATCATAACTACATCAATCCTGAGAATTCCCTGATGAGCTATGGTTCTTCAACCAATTCAGGTGCATTAACATATAGTTGGATGCTTGTGAGTATGTATGATTGCATGTCATTATCGAAGTTCTAGAACTACAAGTTCTCGGAAAAAAACAACTCAGCTCTTACATTACCAGGCAGGTAATGTGTAAGAGCGGTGTCCTTGTTTCTCAGTTGCTTGTTTGTTTGTCATCTGAAATCCGTTGAGTTGAGACTAATGCGGAGTAATTTTGGTGCAGCAATGTTGCAGTCAAATATGTTGAAAATGGAATTATGAGGGCGAGGAGGAGCATTACAGACAGATGTTTAAGCTCTAACAAACGAAGGTGTTGTGACTTGCGAGAGCAACTTAACTACTAGTAACTAGTAATTGTATATAGTAGTAAGTATATGAGAGTAATATACTCCACTTATTATAGGCAGTCACAGATTAGAAGGAAGGAAGTAGAGAAGCCTAAGGTATTTATCAAGGGTTTCTATCTCTATAGGCCAATTTAGTCCCATAGAAACCTTACTTCTCTCATCTGTTGTTGGTGCTAGTTCTATAGTATCTGGACACTGACGGTAATTATTGTTCAAAACTTATCCAGATTTCATCTGGCTTCAATTGTGCTTCTTCTTACTGATATCAGCAGCTGCATTTTAGTGATTGATTCTTCTAGACAAATGCATTCTAAACCAATGCCAAAGGAGGGCTATCGATTTCACATCAATGATGTTGCATTATGTTTCATAATAATAATAATAATGATAATCAGTGGTTATCTGAGAATTTTAAGAAAAAATCCGAGAAGAATTTTTAAGAATAGTTTTTGTAACATTATCTATCTACTTTGAGGTTTTGTTTGGTAGTTTGAATTAATGTTGAAGATAAATTTTTGTGAACAGTTGTAATTAGGCTGTAAATGGGTAGAGCTTTTAAAATGTAGCTCAAACTCAAGTTGGCATTATCGAATCGATCCCTATCGAGTTCGGCCTGAAAAGAAGCTCGATTAATTAACAAGCCAAGCTCGAGTCCAACGATACTCGGCATTGTTGAGTATCGATATTTATCAAACATCTTGAATTTGTTAATAGCAATCTTTATGACTAGTCTAAAATGATCAATTTGAGTGTTTATTGTATAAACTTTGATGGTATCAAAATGAGGCCGACGAACTATTCGAACCGAGTTCGAGCTTGACATATTGGACTCGAGGAATTCGAGCTCAAGCCTGTATAATGCCAATAAGCTAAGGAGCTGCGCTCGAGCTTAGTGGGCTCGGGCTCGACCTGACATATTTACACCTCTCGTTGCAATAATTTACGAAAACATCTAACGTTAAAAAGTACTATTTCCTCCATCTCAACAAAATTGATAATGTTTTTCTTTTTGGTTGTCCAACAAAATTGATAAGTTTCATAAAAAAGGAAATCGTTTCACATCAATTTTATCTTATTAACATTCACTTCCCTTCCCACTAAAAAAAGCTAAGTATATTTTATATGCATACTTTACATTATTACTCTTTAATCAACAATATTTCTTATGAATTTTCCCCTCTTCCTACACGTATGTCATGCTATTATCGGTTAGTGCCACCACATATAGTTACAGATCTACCACCCCGTAATTAATAGTAGTGGCTCTAACCACTATCATCACGACATGTGTGTAAAAAGAAAGAGTTTCCTCTGAACCGTGTAGGCAGAAAAATTCGTTCTATTTCTTAATTTTCTTATTCAATCAAATATATTAATTTTGTTGGAACAATGACAAGTATAAGAAAAGATGATGGTTTTAGTGGACCTTTAATCCACTATTATAGATCATAAAATTTTACTAACTCAATCTCAGAATAGTTGTCACGTTTAATTTTCGACACATTTAAGTTAAATTATTATTATTGACAACTTTCTGAAAAAAGGTTTCTAAAATATTGTTTTTGAAAACCATAAATGTGATTTATTATTTACATATAAATTATTTTAAACCAAAATAGGAAGTAAAAAATGATAGATTAAACTATTGACGGCATTCTAAGACGGAGGTGGTATGAAAAGGACGTTCTATGCCGAAACGACGTGGTTTGGACATTTTCCATTCCATCCTTAGTGACAAGGTCTTGTTTTCTATAGTACTACCTCCGTTCCTCAAAGATTATACACTTTGAATTTGCTGTTTCAAGATTTAATGTTTGACTCAAATTTTTACAAAGATAGCAAGTTTTAAAAAATTCAGAAAAAATATTTAGAAAGTTTATACTTCAAATTATGACATGCATATAAATTATTAACTTTAAAGTCTAAAAATTCATGAAAAAGAAAAATCATAGATTAAATACTAATTAAAATCATGAAAAAAATGCGTAGATTGAAAAACTTCACTCAAAGTATATCCTCACTTTATCTTTAAACTACCTCGTAAAAAGGGACAAAGTGTCTCCATCGGGGATATACAATTATTCACAGTAAAAACAAAGTGTACAATTATTCAGGGACGGAAGTAGGAGATCGGATACAAAGCGGAGGAAGCCGACGGGCCGCTGCCCTGTATCTGACCGAACCCTCGCTTTTTCTCCCGCACATCCGACTGGCAACCATGACGGGCTTGACTAGCATGCTCCGCCACCGGCTCTTCTCACGCGCCGCCTCTACTCATTCTGGTCCCAGCCGATGGACCTCTCCGGGCCATCAGGAACGCCCCAACGGCTACCTCTTCAACCGGACTCCTCTGCCGCCCGGTGAATCTCGCAAATGGGAAGACTGGGAGCTTCCATGCTACATCACCAGCTTCCTCACCATCGTCATCCTTGGCGTCGGCCTCAACGCCAAGCCCGATCTCACCATCGAGACCTGGGCTCACCAGAAGGCACTTGAGAGGCTCGCCGCTGAATCTTCAACGTCCGACTGATGTCTCACCTTTGGTATGGGATCTCGTTCCTTTCTAGTTGCGCTCTTTCTGCAGGTTCTCATAACTTGAGACGGTCTACTTTCTTTTGTCGATAGTGTGTATTGGGAAATAAGGGTTTCTCTACGACTTCGGTCTTTCCTATTTCTCACTGTCGGGTTTGATTACTTTGGGTCGATAATAGATGACTTGCACCATTACAGTTTCATTGTTCTGTTTTATCACATTTGTGGTGTTCGAATTGCTTATAATACCTTATCCATCTGCGAAAAACTTGGAATCTGAACTATTTACTTGGTTAACTGGATGATTATTGGAGTTCTCAGTTAAGCAACCTCTTCAAAAAGGTGCTAGTTATGATAATTCAAATTGCTAGCTTCGATTTTGCCTGCTGTTTGGGGGAGCAAATTATAAACAGATATATCAGGAGGGATTTGAAGTTGTGAATTGAGAACTTGAGTCTCCGCTAGTCCAGTGCTAGAATTTTATCTGAATATCACATAAACAGTTAGATTACTTGAGTTTCCTTATGATTCTTGTAATTTTGAACATACTCTGTCTGAGTCCGTTGATTGTTTGACTGGTTGATCATAGCTCTTGGTGGAAAGAAACAAATAATAATAGGATATTGGTTTTCATGATCAGAATAAAGAATCATTGCATTGCAATCCCATCTTGTTCATACGTCATGCTTACACCCTTATAAAACTAAGGACTCTTTGTGTAAGCTGGCGATTTACACACCGAGTTGCTAAGATCTCTTCCTCGCCTCTAATAGAAGACGTCCATTTTGTAACATTTTTGCCCCATGCTTTAACTCTTAACAAAAGGTCAATATTATCAACTCAAAATAATACACAGTCCGTTGAATTTGTGCATTTTACAAACAGAAGCTTGTTTGAGAAAGCACTGTTACTCCATGTTACTGTTGTTGTTTTGTTGGGTAGCACTTGCAGGCTTCATTGTTTGACAACTGAGATTCCACTGAAGCTTGTGAAAGATCTGAATAAGACCTTAGAATGACATTTGAGGCTAATGATGCTTGTAGATAGCTCAGGAGTGTTGGGTTTAATAGGTTGATTCAGGCTCTTGGGGCTAAAGAACTTGCTGCTGCATGATCAAATTTGATGAAATGTGAGAAGAAATGTTCTCTCATCTTTCATATCTTGGTTATAATTATAGACCATGCATAGAGGTCGCCTACTTTTATCACAGACGCTCCATAGTCAGAACCTACAATTTGATACCTTATATTAATACTATCTCAGGCTTCATTTGGGAAGAGTGTTTGATATTAGCTTTAGAGATCGAGAAAATTTTTAAACAGTCATGATATCCTTTCCAACCTTTAGAGTTCTGACGTTAAAAGCACTCTTGGATAATGTTTTCAACCTCTAATGCTAAATGTTGTTGTTGTTTCCAAACAGACCCTTAGACCACTTTTTATTGGCCACATCCCATTCTGATACCAAGTTACAATCCATTGTAATCGACCATGTTATCAAAATATTCTACAGTCAATCATGATGTGATGCAACTACAACCAAGTAGTATTGCCTAAAGCTCTTTACAATTGCACAGGCTAAACCCATTACTTGTAATATTAAATATTGTTGATTGATACTCATTTGTTCTAGTTATCTGTGAAATGAGCATCTTTGTGATCGTCTCTTCTGTTCTGCAGAACATGTTTCAGTTGTGTCAACATAAGGTAGTTTTTCTCCGACGATGAATAGGTGATTGCTGGAACTGGTAATTGGGGTAGTCTAAAGTGCTGAAAGCACTCACCTAGAAGGTGAGGCACTCCTAATGTGCCTATACCAGCCCGAGTTAGGTGCCCTAATTGCAGTGCTTATTTCGTACGGCTAGGTTATAGGGTCATGACCAAACTCAGAAGATGCGTTATAGGTAATGTATTATTTGAATCCATGTTAACATTGAGCCTTATGATTGGTAAAGTACCGAAAATCATTGTATAGGCATCTATTTTGAGCTTGAGTAAGAGCATTAGACTTGAGTGAGTAGAAGAAATTGAGAAAGGGGATTGCCATTTGGAAAGCTAGCAACTGGTACCGCATGGTACCTGCATTCTAAGGTTGTTTATTTTGACTCACTATTCAGATATTGGGGAAAATTTGAGGAAACTGTGATATGTGGACTATATTTTGAATAAAATCTACTTTTATTATATGCGGCAAAAGATTATTTCTTTCATAGTGGTTCTTTTACACCAGAAGTCAGTGTATTCCATAGTCCATACATTGTTGTGTGGGTAAAGTGTCTTTTGCATATCTGACTACCTTGGTGGCTATTACTCTTCAGTAGGGATGGAAGAGCTGGGTAATAAATTAGACAGGTGATTCAAAGTTTGAATGTTAGTAATTCCCTGGATTACATGGGTCATTTATGCATGTTGGAGAGAAGACGGGGGGTACAGAGAAGTAGTAACATTTAATTTGGGTGAGGTAGAGTTTGGTGGTAATATAAAGGTTTGGAAGCAGAGGCATACTTACGCATAAAGTAGATGCAAGTGCAACATTAGTACTGGTATAGGTGATTTTGGGTGGGGAGCTGGACTGCTGGGGAAGTAGATTGCTGCTTAATAGAGGTTCGATAGCCAGTGATGTTGATTGTTTGATCTGCTGGCAAAAGGTAGACTAACGGAAGTAGGTGGTTGTGTTCGTTTTACAATTTTGTGAGGAAAAAAGAGGGCAGTATTTGAAAATTAATACTAGTATGATATTTGTGAGAGAAAAATTGAAGGGAAAATAGTTGATTGAATAGATTGTTGTGTGAAGAAGACACTCTTAATTAGATAGACCGATATGACTTCCAAGCAGAAAGAAATATGCGAATCATTTACAGACTGTCATCACCAAAATCATTGAGGTAATGCTGTGTTTATATATATATATATTTACGGTGCAAATTTAGAAATTACACCTGAAATCACTGATCTTTTGTGACAACTTTAAGTAGGGTATTGTGCTTTCTTAAAATGGGCCCATCTTTAAGAAAAGCAAGGAAAATGATGACTTTGCTGTTTGATGTAAAGTTGAAACTTGTAGTACGCGACTTGGGTTGCAACCCTGTGATGATACCGGGTGCCTTCCTGGACCTGATAAGACTTTTGCTTGCGAACATATAAGGTTGTGTTCTGTTTATTAAAGTTTGTGATTATTGTGATTAAAACTGTGTTTTGTTGCGTTTTGAAAATACTATACGGGTAACTTTTAGCGTTTTACTGTACCCATTCGATCCTAACCCTTAAAAATATCCAAAATGCTACAGTTACTTAACTATTTCTAAATGGGACCTAAACCCTAATCTTCATCTTCCAATTCAACTTAACTAATCCTAAATGTGACCTAAAGCCTAATCTTCATCTTCCAATCCAACTTTGGGTGTGATCCGATTGTGTGTAGATTTGAGAGCTCGCTTTACGAGTTTCTTTATATGAGAGCTTCGCTGCTCCACGTGACATGTTTTGAAGCACCGGTGATGTAGACTATTTTAGAATAGCTATTTCAACTAGTTATAAATGATTATTTTTTAATTATTAAAATTAAAGAACTACAACTAATTAATAAAATATGTTCGCAAATAACTTTTTTTAAAATATAATAGTTACTTGAAAAAGTTGGTTGTTACCATGACTAACGATAATAACAAAGCGTCTTCGTTTCTTACCACCGACGAACATAATCAGACATTCTCCATCTCCTCCTATTCTCCCGCTCGGAATCACAATTCTTTTATTAAAAAAACACGCACATGAAACTGTTCACGTATTATTCATAATTCCCGTAAATAAATAAATGATTTAAATAAAATTTAAAACTCTATTTTCTACAGAATCTTCTTTGATTAAGTGCAAATGTGATTTTGGGTAATAAATGTTTGATCAGTAGCGAGACAGAGTGAGCTGTTACAGCTCTGGTGCCCGCTCCGGGGAAAATAATTGATGGCAGTTTGGGTAATTCACAAACACCGACACAGGCGCCGACAAGTCTTCTGACGTAAGAAACACAACACACTCCTATTGTCAGAACTCCGTTCGCACTCTCTTTTTAAAAAAATACTCGACGTTCTTCCCGCACACAGACCGGAAGAAGAAGAAGAAGAAGCACATTAATCATTCCCGAGGCCTCCGTAAGTCTTTTATTCTCATTTTCTTTCTCACTCCTCTCTCTTTCCGACGGTTTCATCTCCGACGGCGGTTTCACGGATTAACGTTTTGCTGGTCTGTTTCGTGTTTCTGCAGATTCACACTCCAGAATTGAAATTGAAATTCAAAATTGAACCCCGCATTTGATCACAGGTACGTGAAATCAACTAGCTTGATAATCCTAGTCTTAGGGGTTACAAGATCCAAGTATGAAGGAGCCTGTGAAGAGGAGAACTCCAAATGCCGTCCAATCCAAGCGCGCTGGAAAGCCTGAGATCAGGAAAGACCAGAAATTGGTTAAAGATACGGGACCCAAACCCTTGAATGCCAAAGAAACTAAATCTAAAGACCTCAAGGGTGGACCTGACCCTGCACTGCCACTGAGTGATTCACATGACCAGCAACACTCTAAAATCTCTTCAATGACCCAAGAAGCAACCAAGTATGATACCACTTCAGATGATCATTCCAGCATTGAAGGGGACAGAAGTCAGGGTAAGGTGGGAGATTCTGATTCTGAGACGATAAGAGATTCACTATCATCTCAAGGTGACTCCATTACAGAAGGAGGAGAAGACGATACTTCAGAAACCCACACAGATCTTACTTCTAAGGTTGCTAGCCAGTTTTTTCCGGACAAGCACTTGTCGAGTGCTCCAGAACCCCTTGGATTTGACAGCAAAAATGTTCAAGTGGCGGAAGAAGTAGTTGCTGTTTTGGATCAAACATCAAATGTTGCAAAACATGATGGAAATGATAACGAGTTCGTTGATGCTGAAGAAGATATTCTTCACCATGAAGAAGAGGCACTTCTTAATGAAAGGATTGAAGAAATGGAAGCAAAAATTGAAAGACTTGAAGAGGAGCTGAGGGAGGTTGCTGCCCTTGAGCTCTCCTTTTACTCTATTGTACCAGAACATGGGAGCTCCACACATAAGGTTCACACACCTGCTCGACGCATTTCAAGACTGTACAGTCATTCTTGTAAGCATTGGAGTCTGGTTAAGAGGGCTACAGTCGCGAAGAACACGGTGACTGGTCTGATTTTGGTTGCCAAGTCCTGTGGCAATGACGTTTCAAGGTATCTGTAGTATCAGTGTGTTAAACATGATGTTCAAGCTTCTTTTGCGCTTATTATGGCTTCTAATACTTTCCGTTTGGCAATGACGTTTCAAGGTATCTGTAGTATCAGTGTGTTAAACATGATGTTCAAGCTTCTTTTGCGCTTATTATGGCTTCTAATACTTTCCGTTTATCTCATGTACTCTCTAAGGTTAATGTTCTGGCTGTCAAATACCGTTGTTATGAGGAATACGATCTCTCAAGCCATGGGCAGTGCTAATAACCCAAGTGTTCTGACTGCAACAGTTGAATCTTACTCGAGTAGCGAAATAAGTGAGAAAAATTCTTCAAAGCTGAATTGGAGGGGCCAGGCTGGTACAAATCAAGTTGATGCATATATGGAGCTTGCTCATGATTGGAAGGAGACCAGAACTTTTACATCTGCACTGGAGAAAGTAGAATCTTGGATGTTTACTAGAATAGTTGAGTCAATTTGGTGGAAGGTAAAGCCAATGTTAATGTGCATGATTATAACTAAAGCTGAAATAGTTTTCTTGGGCAATGATAAGTGATGGAAGCTTTCTAGTTCAAATCCCCTGATATGCATACTGAAGAGAAGCTTTTCTTGTCCAATTCTTCATGCAGGCTTTGGCTCCACACATGCAATCTCCTATTGATCAACTGGCAGTCAAAGAAGTGAGAGGGAAGTTGCTGGGTCCAGCCTTAGGGGATCAGCAGCAGGGGAGCTTTTCTGTTAACCTGTGGAGAAATGCTTTCCAGGATGCTTTTCAACAACTTTGCCCCGTTAGAGCAGGAGGGCATAATTGTGGTTGCTTACCTGTTTTGGCAACTAGGGTTATGAAGCAATGCATTGCGAGGCTAGATGTAGCAATGTTCAATGCGATCCTCCGAGAATCAGCGAGTGAGATCCCAACTGACCCTGTGTCAGATCCTATAGTAGATTCCAGGGTGCTGCCTATTCCTGCTGGGGAACTGAGCTTCGGCTCTGGTGCGCAACTGAAAAACTCGGTATTCTTTTAACTTCTTTCTTTGCATCTCTTCTCTCCTACATGCCCACATGCGCACACGCTCAGGCAGATTACTTCTGTCAAGTAGATTCTGTTGGAACACTTTGACGTACTGCATGACTAGCTTGATACACATAGTGAAATGAATCATTATGCAGATTGGCAATTGGTCCAGATGGCTCACCGATGCATTGGGCATGGATGTTGATGACCCTTCAGAAGAGGATCAACGTAACAATGAGGAGGATTTCAGAGAAAACGAAGATGGAAAACTGAAATCCTTTGTTCTGCTCAATGCTCTGAGTGATCTCCTGATGCTTCCAAAGGACATGCTTATGGACCGCTCAATCAGACTAGAGGTTAGTTCGCAGTTGATGTAAAACTGTTCATCTTCATTTTTTGGTTTATCTTACATTGACATGTGATAGTTTCTTGATGTGTTTAGGTATGTCCATCAATCAGTATACCTTTAATGAAGCGGATACTTTGCAACTTTACTCCAGATGAGTTTTGTCCGGATCCTGTGCCAGGAGCTGTGCTAGAGGCACTTAATGCTGAGGTATTTGTCTTGATCTTTTCTGAATGATGATAAAATAATGAATAAGATGTTCTGAGTTCTGGTGCACCTAGTAAAACTAGTTGGTCATACATAGAGATAGAGTGACCATAAAGACTTCCATCTCAGATTTAGTCATTTTCCCTGTCAAAAGTGTGAAACTTGTTGGTAAGTGGTTCGTTGTATGTTTATCCATTTTATGCAGAGTATCATAGAGCGGAGAATGTCCAGAGATTCAGCAACAAGTTTCCCTTACCCAGCTTCCCCTGTTTCATACACTCCGCCCTATGTAAGCCTAGCTGATGCAGAAGGTTTGGGAAGAAGGGCTCAGTTATTGAGGAATTCATCGGGAATTCTGAGGAAAGGGTATATGAGTGATGAGGAACTAGAAGAACTAAATTCCCCACTTGCCTCCATAATCAATAATTCGCCAGCATCATCGGCAAGGAAGGTGAATGGGAAACTGAATAACAACAGCCAATATCACAAGGGCGATGGCGCCACAAATGCAAGATATGAACTCCTGCATGAGGTTTGGGCTGCATGCCTGTCTTGAAGTTTTGTGTACATCTTTTGTATGTTTCTAGTTGAATAAATGAAAAATATTGGTGTAGAAATGAAAACTTGTGGCTCTGAGAATTTTCTACTTCTGGCCAAATGGCTTTGTTGTATAGCAATTGGTTAAATCTTTTATTCTGTGAGTGACAACAGTGGTAATTAAATCTGATATGTCTGGTATATTCATTACATTAGACCTTGAGCACTTTAGTTTTCATAGTGGTTTATAGTCAGATACATATAAACAGCCATCATAGGGTGCACTTTAATAGCTTATTAGCCCAGGAAAAACTGTTCTTTGTTTTCTATAGCCACACATGCGATCAGTTCATCTTCCCAATTTCTCAAAAAAAAAAAAAAAAATCCAACTTCCTCAATCTCAATACATTTAATAACCTTAAATTCATCGTTTTTCTATAAAATTATATTTCCCTCAAATTTTTCCACTGCATCTTATCCATCAATCAAAACACACTTTTCCAAATTTTTCAAAATTATTTCTTCTAGGCCCATGAGAAATTAAGCTATCAAACAGAAGCATGAGACTGCTATGACACAGAGGAGACCTCCTGGATTGGTTTTGGGAAGCGAGTCTTTGAGCTGAGTGACTCCAGCTCTCGCACCACCTCCGACGATGATGGCCTTCTCTCTGGCATAACGGCTGTGCATCTTACAGCAATTTCAAAAGCAGCAAGCATTTCTTGTTGAGAAGAATTTGATATCTTAGGGTCAAGAACTTGCACAGCCCCATTGGTAATGTTGATTCTTCTTCGCACCCACTTCACGACATCAATAGAATCTGGTGATGATTCTTCTTTCTCAGCTGTTCGCCCTGTTATGAGCTCTAGTAGCACCACACCAAAGTTGTAGACATCCATCTGTTCGGTTGCTTGTTTGCTGTATGCATGTTATGCAATAAATCAACAGATCAATTAGGTACTGAAGAATGACAATTCCCATTGAAATTCAGCAGGCAACATGTCACAAGAAATAAACCAGACCTGGGGCCATGTAACAAGAATTTCCAGACTCTGATACTATTTTTGACTGAAATGCAAGTTTATGAAGTCTAGTTAAATGCAATATTTTTGGTGTTTTTGAATTTAGAGTTAAGTGATAAGATAGATGATTAATCGAAATTAACTAAGGCTACTTCTATCACTACTACAACTAGAACTAGATGGGTTCAAGAGGAAGGAAGAAATTAGAAAATTGTCTTCAAGTCTTCGATCCTTCTTAAAATTACATAAATTCGCAACTAAGAGAGATGGAGAAGAAAAGAGAGCTCAAGAACCTTAGATGGATTCAAGTTCAAGAGGAAGTCTAAAAGTGTGGAATTCTTGAGATATGTGGAAAAAACGTTATTTTAAAACCTCATTTTCGGAAGAAAAGAAGATGGGACTAATGCTGAAATTTCCCGTGGACGACCGCCTGACAAAAGGGCTTGGGTCGCCTGACTCTAGCCCGACCTCCTCCAATGCTGAAATCTGGGTCTAGGCGACCGTCTGACTTTTGGCGTTGGGTCGCCTGAGTCTTGCCTGCCCTCCAGTAATCCGTCATAGTATTTTCCTCGTCGAGGCGAACGCCCGACCTTTGGACAAGGAGTCTCCTGGGTGCCGCCTGACACTTTTTTCTCCAATTTTCTCGATCTTTTCCAAAATGAGTGAAATAGTCTTTGACTTCATTTCATGGTGCCTTTTTATTCGAAAAGCATTTTGCACATCTTTTGCATCCCGTATGGATTACCTACAAAAACGTTTACGTCCATACTAAGTACTAGCATAATTATCAATAAAGCACGTGAAATGAGGATAAATATATACCGATTATGCACATTACATCCACCTTATTTCTCAAGAAACCTCACCTTTAACTCTATTTTTTTTAAACGCTAAGAAAAAGAATTGCACAACATACATTTTACTTTAAACAAAACGTTCTAACTTGTATTTGAACTAAATTATTACTAATAAAAAATGTTGGAAAAAAATCAAGAGAAATATGTTTAGAAACTCAAAACATCAAATAAGGCATGCATATAATTTATCCAATTTTATGTCAAAAATGAAGGAAAATAATTAATTAAATTCTAAAAAAAAAATGATGCATGTGTTTACTGATGCAAAGTGATGAGTCCATTCGAATTTATATTTGGTGTCCTTATGTATTGATTGTATGTAAAGAAGTAAATACAAGTGCTAGACAGCTAGAGTATTCTTCGTTGGATCAATCAAACCTCAGAAAGAGTGGAAATAGACAGATCCAGTAGGTACGGTACACCATTGTCTTTATGATTTATAATTCTTGGAGGAGTAGATAAGTCATGACCCAGAAAGTATCTTTGCTATTTTGTCAGATGTTGGCATATGTAGAACTGGGCAATGAGTATAAATCAAACTAACTTGGTATAGCTTGAAGTTGTGGATAGAGTGCAGTGCTCTTTGTTGAACTCCTCCTATTGACTCAGCTCCTCTCCTGTATTCATCAAATCACCATGATCCCAGCAGACTAAATGATTTTGTTGCAGAGGCCAAGTTGATACTGCAGTGAAGTATTTTGCTTGTCAAGTCCTTTAGATTTGTTCTTGTCTTAATCGGCTACTCTTTTGTGATCTATTCTTGCTTATCACACCCCAGTATTTAATAGATTTACAATGACCATTAAGAAACGATTTATTGAAGGAGATTTGAAGGATTTGAGATACTTTGATGTTTCAGAAACTGATATTGAAGAAATTACCAAAGTCCATTACCAAATTCCAAAAGTTACGGACATTAAATGTGAGAGGATGTCGGCATTTGAAACAACTTCCAAAGCAAATGGAGAAGTTGGTTGAATTGTGGCATCAGCTTCTCTTGCTCAAAATCAAGATGCCACAATTCAACAAACTTCTCCATTTGCTTTGCTTTGGAAGTTGTTTCAAACGTAACCTCGAAGCCTACGTTGACGATGTCATAGTCAAAAGTATGACGTTCGATGACCACCTACGAGACCTCGGCGAGACGTTCCAATCATCCCAACGATACAACATGAGGCTCAACCCAGCAAAATGCTCCTTCTTTGTCGGAGCATAAAAATTCCTTGGATACATGATTTCCGAAAGGGGAATTGATGCCAACCTCAAAAAAATATTGGTCATCACCGATATGCCACCACCAAAGAGCATCAAGGAAATTCAACAGTTGATTGAGAGAATTGTCGCCCTCGGATGATTCATTTCGAAACTGAGCGAAAAATGCAAACCATTTTTCGAACAACTTCGCATGAAGAAGGCATTCGCCTGGACACTGGAGTGTCAAACAGCCTTCGATTAAATTAAAAAACACACCTCTCCGATTTGCCAACTCTAAAGTGCCCCTAAATGGGCGATGAACTTATCATTTATCTCGCCACGCCAATGACACGGTATCTTCTGTACTCGTTAAGGAAGAAGGCCCGCAGCAATGGCCTGTCTACTATATGAGTCACACTTTACGAGGGGCTGAAATGAATTACCCACCACTCCAGAAGATGGTCTATGCTTTGATTATTGCCGCTCGAAAGTTGCAGACATATTTCTAAGCTCACACAATCATTTTCATAACAGATTTACCAATCAGAGAAATATTAAACCAACTAGAACATAGCAGTCACTTGTCCCGGTGGTGTATCGAGCTTAGCGATTACGACATTAAGTTCGAACCGCAACGAGCAATCAAAGCACAAACCCTTGCAGACTTTATGGCCGAACTCTCCATCTACCTTATCGAACATGGACCCTCGAGGTTACCACCATCAGACTTAGGGCCTCCCGAATGAGACATGTTTGTAGATGGTTTATCAAGCACAGATCGCCCAGGAGGGGGCACCCACATAAGAGGCCCACACGGCATGGAAGCTAACCTACGCGTTGCTTTCCAATTTCTCGTCACAAACAATGTGGCAGAATACGAGGCCCTCGTCTCCAGGTTAAAAACGGCCCTCAAATCCGGATTACGATGGCTTACAGTACACACTACAAACAAAATACCATTTAGTGGCACACACATTTAATAACACACATTTTGTGCCACTGTACATGTCTTACACCGGCTGATAATAAGTGCCATTGAAAGTCTTAAACCCTTACTGGCACTTTATGACTTAGTGCCACAATAGTTTATACTTTTATTGGCTTAAAAAAATATTCTGCCACAGTAAGCTAAGCTTAAAAAAAATCCCTTTTTATGTATGTGCCACTGGATGTAGAAAAAGAAATAAAAATCGCTCATGTTTTACTCAGAAGTCGAAACCCTAGCTAATCCCAAAATTCACTCCGAACAGAAATCTTCACACTCAAACGATGAAGTGGAGTGGTCGAGGCGAGTTGGTTTTGCCTGGTTGATTTTCGTCAACAATCCGTTCGGAGAGGAGAAAACGAAGTTGAGGCAGCTAGCAGATCCCGGGCTCTGCCCGTCGGTGTTGAAGCCGGTCGGTGTCGACGCCGGTGGGGTTCGCGGCGTGAGAGGAGAACAATCTCGACCTAGGTTCAATTTCCCGAGCCTTTGGGCTCGAGCCATCGACGGTGAATTTGAATGGCCATTTCATAAGTAAAGGAGTTGATCTGGTATCTTCCGCCATCACTTGTCGTTCTCTGCTTTGTTAAGTAAAATGTTTGTCCACCGGAGACGACGATAGCGACACTCTCATAGTCGATGGCAAGCTCTCTAAAGTCGGGACTAAATGTGAGTTCTCTGCTCTTTGTTATATTCTCTTTTAAGTGTTTTCTCTGCTATTAGGATACTTGCAGGATACCAGTACCGAACGAATTGAAGGTTTTCTCTAAGCATTAAAGCTCAATACGATCATGTTCTTGTGATTAAGAATTTGAAATCTTACTTTTAACAGTTAGACTAATAGTTACGTACCATAATAATATGATCAAAGTTGACGATATAGCTAGTAATAAATCACCGATTGTTAAGGAATATTTTGGCCATGTTAAAATCAACAAAAATTGTACATAAGGGAGGTTATTTTGCTCCTATGCGGTAGTTTCATTGTTTAACCATGTTTTGGAGTCTCTTAAGAAACAATGTGGAAGACCAAGGAATCATTTGTTGGATTTTAGTGTAAATGAGTTCTTTATCATGATGAATGAGATCTCATTGTTTTGCTGGTTTAAATTTTTTATCGACTCTATTGTATTTTGTTTCTTGATTCGGTGATCTGTTTTTTGCTTCTGATATAATTTCATTTTTTAGTTTTTATTTTTATGTTTTAAAGGCTGATATAGTTTCAGTTTGAATTTTTTTGTTTCCGAGGTTTTGCAGGTGTTGGAGAAAGATGTTGCATGGTTTGTTAAATTTTGTGTTAATTCCTTGGTACAAGCATTGTATTATTTTTCCTTCATGTGGCCTTTCTTTGTAGGACTTTAATTTGTTCTGTTTGTGGGGGATTGTTTGACTAATTCAATTGAAATTTTAGGCTTTGTGGCTGGTTTTAGTTTTTGTGTGTTTGAAAGGTTTGTTTGGAAGGGTTCGATCTGGTTTATGATTGAAACACAATTCTCTTTGCATCTTATAACAGGGCTGCCTTATTGCTTAGTACCCGTTGATGCACATTGTAGGATGAATAGTCAACAACTCTTTCCTTTTCAAAAAGCACTTTTCCTAGGATGAATAATTAAGAAAATAACCAACACTGGCTACTTGTTTTGAAATTACTGATTGTTCATTTGTTCATTGTTTTGCTGTTGTCATATGTGTAGGATGTCATATTACCATCACTTTAGGGTAGGTTGGTAAACTCACTCTTAATAGTTGTTCTTTATTTGGTATGCATATTATAGGTAAAGGAAAAGATTATTGGAATGAGGAGAACATTAGTGAAGAAATGTCAGGATGCCGTCAAATGTTCAAAAATTTTCACCCATTCGAACCAGTAGCATATAGGTTTGCCTTCCCATATACTCATTTATACTTTTTGTTTGAGTAACTTCTCATAAGTTGGCTGAAGTTTTGATTCCTTTGCTTTATCTCTCATTTGATTTTGCCACGCTACACATTGTAGCGGCGAGATTTTCGACAGAGTCGCCACCAATCTATTTGGCTTAGGTCGATTGGAAACCTAAAAATAAGTCTGCACAAGCTCTAGATTCGTTAGTCAATTACAAACAAAAATAAAAATTTTCGTTTGCCCAAAATTGGTACCACAGGTTTACTTCATATTTTTGCTTGATTTTTTTATTTATTTGATTTTTTATTTGATTTTATCAAATGATATAAAAAGTAATTAAATCTAATAACACTAGAGACAAATGATAATAATCAATAATAGAATAAATAAGTTAACGCCATTTAAATGAAAAAAACTAGCAACAAGGATGAAGAAAAAGATTGAAAGTTTAGGGATTTAAGTGACAAAAGGGTAAAACATTAGTGGGACTGAGTTAATAAAAGAGAAAGAAAAGAAATAAAAAAAAAAGGATGGAATACGTACCTGCTGCGGCAAACTCGCGAGCGTGGAGGAAGAGAGGAGAGCAACTTCGGATTCGGCCGAGCGACGGCGTCGGCGGCGGAGATCGGTGCGGATCAGCAAGGCGGCGCACGGCGAGGTGTTTGGCGGCAACCGGAGCGGCGGTGGCCTGAGATGCTCGATTGAACCGGGTCGAGCAGTGGGCGGGTAGCGGGTCGGTGTTGATTTCTCCCTCCTCCGACCTCCGTTGGTGAAATTGAAAGCGATTCCGATTCCTTACGTCGAGACGAACACGATGATACCGAGATTCCGTGACGAGAAGGCCGATTTGGAGATCGAAGGTTTGAGAGCTTTGAAGCTTCGTCGAAGCTTTCTTTTTCTGCCGAAAAGGTTTTTTTTTTTTGACTTTGGCTGCTCACTAATTGCTGTTAATTGCTACTAATTCTTTCCTTGGCTGCTCTTTCTTTTTTTTTTTAGGGTTTAGGTTAATGTTCTATTTATAGGGCTTAATTAGGGTTAGGGTTATAGAGTCCAATTAGGTTAGTATTCCTATTTTTTAGTGGTTTAGATTAAGTTTAATTGTATTAGATGATTTTTTTAGGATTTTCGTAATATTTAATTATTATTTTAAGATAATTATATTTTCCATCTTTTCATTCTTTTATTATCATTTTTATCTTCCTTTTTTATTTTATTAATATTAATTAAAGATTTCCCCCTAAAATTACTAAACATTCAATTAGGTCATTTTACTTTCTTTTCTTCCTTCTTTTTTTAAAATTAGTCAAGTTAGGCTTAAATTAGTTAATTAGTTAATTAGATTAAGTTAGCTGTTAATTACAAATCCGGGTAAAAATCGAGTGTCAACAACTGCCCCCCTTTGCATGATTCATGGAACATGGAGCATGCAAAGTAAGATGACACCGAATTTTTGACCGGCGAATAACGAGAACCTTCTCATTACTCTTGAAAGGAAGAAATTTTTCTTACCTTTCTGAAGCGAAGGAACCTTCCTTGCTTCGCTCAGCGGAAACCTTCCCGTTGAGTTGAATAGCAGGAACTTTCCTACTACTCGAGGCTAAAGAACCTTCTTTGCCCCAAATGGTATGATAATGAGAACCTTCTCATTACTCTTGAAAGGAAGAAACTTTTCTTACCTTTCTGAAGCGAAGGAACCTTCCTTGCTTCGCTCAGCTGAAACCTTCCCGTTGAGTTGAATAGCAGGAACCTTCCTACTATTCGAGGCTAAAGAACCTTCTTTGCCCCAAATGATATGATAACGAGAACTTTCTCATTATCTGTGAAGAAAAGAAACCTTTCTTTTCTTCACCCATATAAGAACTTTCCTATTGGGTCGAATAGTGGAAACCTTCCCACTATTAGAGTTAAGGAGCTTTCCTTACTCCAAAGGCGATGTTAGGTAGAGAACTGTCTCTTTTAGGCCACCTAGGCTTGAGTCGCGAGGTAGGGAACCTTCCCTTTTTGCCACCTCTGTTGTCTTTTCTCACTTTGAGACTGGTTGACTAGGTAGAGAACCTTCTCTTTTTACCACCTAGGTTTACGTTGTGAGGTAGGGAACCTTCCCTTTTTTGCCACCTCGACTTGGAGTTGTGAGGTAGGGAACCTTCCCTTTTTGCCACCTCAAAATATCGTTAGGTAGAGAACCTTCTCTTTTGACCACCTAAGCTTTGAATTGTGAGGTAGGGAACCTTCCCTTTTTTGCCACCTCAAATTATTTCTTCTCACCATGAGATTGGATTACTAGGTAGAGAACCTTCTCTTTTGCCACCTAGATTTGAATTGAAAGAAGTAGAGAACTTTCTCTTACCTGGATGAAACCTTGGATGATCTTTGGAGAGTAGTAAGAACTTTCTTACCACCAAGAGGGAAACCTTCCTCGTCTGGATTGGGCTAAGGGACTTTCTGGTGATTCTTTGGATTGACTTTTGAAATGCACGAAACTTTCTTACGCATGCAGAGGGAAACCTTTCCCTTCCATTCAATGAGAGGAACTTTCCTCTTGTAGCTTGGGCGAACGATCCTTACTTGCCTTTGAATTTGAGGTTTGAGTGCGTACCTCATCGCTTTTTAGATTGTCCGAACCTTTTATGCCCCTTTTTTTCTTGATTGTGTCTCGACTTGGATGTTGTCTTTGCTCTTCACTTGTGACTTTCCTTCTATTGTGTAGTTGACAAAGGTATGATTGTTAGATGCTTGACAAAGATATGACGGCTTGATGCTTCCTCCCTTTCCATTACCAAATGGCTATCCTAGACTTTCTCAATGACCTCGCCTTCTTAGACTTTCCGCTTTCAAGGAATTCTGATGATTTTTTGAATTGATAAGAACTTTCGACCAATTGAGAAGAGACATCTTTCTCTCGACTTGACATAAAGGAACCTTCCTTACCTTTCACCGAAAACTTGGAATTGGCTTTGAAATGAGACGAATGAATGAATCTTTTTACCATTCGGAGAGAAACCTTTCTCTCAGTGAATAGGTTAAGGAACTTTCCTCACCTTTCTTGGTGGAAACTTCAACTTGCCTTATGAAATGTGATAGAATAGTAAGAACCTCTTACCTGACTTTTGATGAAGTTAAGGAGCCGTCCTTACCTGCTTGATGAAACTCATGTCTGACCTTGGGAATGACTTTCTGGTCCTTTTGTGAGAGAGATCCTTCTTTCTTGAAAGGGGGTTAAGGAATCTTCCTTAACTTTTCTTGATGAACTAAGTGTCGGTTGATATTCTTGATGCCAGAAGAGGTACTTGAATTGTGCGCACTCAAATCCTTGCTTGATGTGTTCCTTGAAAACCTGTCTTTAAAAATGAGGATGGCAACGTGCATGATACATGATTACCATGATGCATGATTTTGAAAATGCTTGATGTTTGGAGTTGTTGCCGATACTTTTGAAAAATCAGAATGATATTCAATTAAAACCAATGATGCATGGTGGAACCTTTACCTAGCTTGCCTCATGAATCCCTTCCATCTGAGCTCACCTTATCTTGAAAGGTTTTTTATTCCTTGATTTCTTTAGCCTCAAGAACAATCATATGAGTGAATAATCCTGTTTGCCCCCCAAATGTGGTCATAAAAGTGCAAAATCTCTACAAGAGTCTTTAAACCATGTCTTACGTTTAATCCACACTTATCAATGCTTAATGGTTGGTCTTTAAAGAACTCTTGTCGATTTGTAGAGCTTGACAAAATATATGATGGTCCTTGTGTAATCATTAAAATCTGTTATTCTTTCCCTTTTCCACTTGAAGAAGTAGAATGTGCGGGGATAGTGAAAGATTTTCTTAATATGAAGGATTGGTTTATGTGGACGTCGAGGTGAAGAACGAACATCAGTTGAAAGGATTTTGTAAGGTAAAATGGCATCCACGAATATCACTTGAATGGTTCTTTGAGGTAAATGACATCCTCTGATTTGAGCTGATGAAAAGAAGAGTGGTTTAGGCGAAAGGCCTGGTAATGTCACCACTTAGTGACTTGACTTCTTTGAAAGACCTGATAGTGTCCATCACGAGATCATCACCTTATCCAATGAGAACGACCTCAGAATGTTACCCCCCAACTTCTCATGATGTGTGGAATTGCTCATCAGAAACTTGAAAAGTAGTTGATCTGTAAGTTGTCCCACGGAGGTCCTTGAGATTGCTTAAAATTGTGCCTTCATTCTAAACCGCCTTTGCAGGTTTTCAGTTTAGACCCCATGACTCAACTTTTCCTTCTTTCTCTCTCTCTTTTTTTTGTTCGGATCGGAAATTGCTTGACTTGCAATTTTTAGTCATTTTCATGCGGCGTAAATAGTTGTTGCTACCTACGCCCGATTACTCTCAACTAAAATGCGAGACAAATGGCTACTAGCACTATTCATACCTTTGGTCTTTCTAGCCAAAGACAGCGGAATATGATTTACTTTGACCCCTTTTTTGTTTTCTTTATTTTTGTGAGTCATGGGTATCGATATGTTGAAGACGTCTTGACCTTTGATCAGCCCTGGGAATTTATGAATTGAGTGAACTAGACTTGATCTCAAACTCGATAGTGTAGCAATGATCCGAAATGTGCTTTCATTCTCCTGCCCCCCATTTTTCGGTGAATGAGGTTTCTTTGTCTTTGGGGAGAATATTTTTGAGATGAATGATCCTTCTGACGCTCTGAAAGAACCTTCTGGAGTAGATCGAGATTAAGTTTTCCTCGAAAGAGAATTCCACGATGAAATTGGAGGGCCACATTGAAATAGTTCCCATAAGATTTAGTAATGTCCTCAAGATAACCACTATCGGGTCTTCCTTTAACTCACCGGTGACACTCTTTTGTTGTGCTTTGATGAAAGAATCTTGAAATGGAGGAATGAGAGAAAGTAGATTATGTGATGTGAAGTTTTAGTAAGGATGCCAACGCGCACATTCTACCCCTTCTTATTTTCAGTAAAAGAATAACAGTTGTCCATTGCAACAAAGACAATACTCTAGATTTTGGACTAAATCTAGGTAATTCAACTTTCAAGTTATCTTGGCAAGCTCTCAAAGATTTGAGTGAATTCAAAGACTTGCCCAATTATTCACCAATTTGTATAGATCAATGTGTTGGACCCAACTTAAAAACTACTTAAGAGAATTGTCCTTTCATGCCACGATTGGGATTATCATACTTTTTCACATCATAAAATTGTTCTAAAGCTCCTTAATGTCCATTTTTCTTTTTTAATTTTTCTGAAAAATATGCAATGATGTATCACAAGAAATGAGTGATTATGTGCATAAATGCCGTGAAATATTTTTTTTTTTAAGTGTCAATACCGGTTAGAAACAATTATGATGCATGAAAATGTGACGAAAAGTCAAAAAGAAAAGGAAGATGAATTAGTACAAAGCGTATACAAAAATATGAGTACAAAAGAATAATTAGTAAGAATTGACAATCTTTAAAAGAAGCAATGCCCTTTGCACCACAATTCCCGATCAATTTCGAGGTGCTCAACTCTGGTATTCTAGCTTGGTGCGCTTTTGCCTTCCTCGGTTACATTAAGCTTCGAAACTGCCTCACTTTAACTCATTTTGAAAAAATTAGATATTTTAAGATAGCGTCCTCCACTATCGTGGAGAGTACGACAATCTCTTTCTTTATTAAATCGTTAATGTGATTTGTAACATAATACAATGACAATCAATCAAGTATATACATATGAGACTCTTAAAGGATGGGTCTACGGCCATTACATGCATTTGGTGGTTTTAGAATGAAAGCGGCCAAGGGTAGGTTCCCGAATCCCTTTTACTAAGTTCTATCGAACTAGAAAGGCCAAATTCCTTACCCACGAGGGTTATGTAAGGAAGGATTAATTCGGGTCGTAGCTTTCGCGGTTCCATTGGGTGACTAACGGCACACCCGAACAACGCTACTAACTACTACGGTCTAGAGAAAGTGCGATGACTATTGTCACACACAACTAGCCTTTCCCGGGTATTCACAAAATATGGCTATGAAAAGCTCGGGTGTAGAGCTTGAAGATGCATGATGTAAGAATTAATTATAACACATAACAATTACAAACAAATGGTAGTCGAAAATAAAAAAAATAAAATCAAGCAAAAAAAATAAAATAAAAGAAACCCCTTTTGGCCAGACTATTCCCCAGCGGAGTCGCCAGCTGTAGCGACGAGATTTTCGACAGGAGTCGCCACCAATCTATTTGGCTTAGGTCGATTGGAAACCTAAAAATAACTGGTCTGCACAAGCTCTAGATCCGTTAGTCAATTACAAACAAAAATAAAAATTTTCGTTTGCCCAAAATTGGTACCACAGGGTTTACTTCATATTTTTGCTTGATTTTTTTATTTATTTGATTTTTTATTTGATTTTATCAAATGATATAAAAAGTAATTAAATCTAATAACACTAGAGACAAATGATGATAATCAATAATAGAATAAATAAATTAACGCCATTTAAATGAAAAAACTAGCAACAAGGATGAAGAAAAAGATTGAAAGTTTAGGGATTTAAGTGACAAAAGGGTAAAACATTAGTGGGACTGAGTTAATAAAAGAGAAAGAAAAGAAATAAAAAAAAAAGGATGGAATACGTACCTGCACTGCAGCAAACTCGCGAGCGTGGAGGAAGAGAGGAGAGCAACTCGGATTCGGCCGGAACGACGACGTCGGCGGCGGAGATCGGTGCGGATCAGCAAGGCGGCGCACGGCGAGGTGTTTGGCGGCAACCGGAGCAGAAACGGTGGCCTGAGATGCTCGATTGAACCGGGTCGAACAGTGGGCGGGTAGCGGGTCGGTGTTGATTTCTCCCTCCTCCGACCTCCGTTGGTGAAATTGAAAGCAGATTCCGATTCCTTACGTCGAGACGAACACGATGATACCGAGATTCCGTGACGAGAAGGCCGATTTGGAGATCGAAGGTTTGAGAGCTTTGAAGCTTCTGTCGAAGCTTTCTTTTTCTGCCGAAAAGGTTTTTTTTTTTTTGACTTTGGCTGCTCACTAATTGCTGTTAATTGCTACTAATTCTTTCCTTGGCTGCTCTTTCTTTCTTTTTTTTTTTTTTAGGGTTTAGGTTAATGTTCTATTTATAGGGCTTAATTAGGGTTAGGGTTATAGAGTCCAATTAGGTTAGTATTCCTATTTTTTAGTGGTTTAGATTAAGTTTAATTGTATTAGATGATTTTTTTAGGATTTTCGTAATATTTAATTATTATTTTAAGATAATTATATTTTCCATTTTTTTTTCTTCTTTTATTAACATTTTTATCTTCCTTTTTATTTTATTAATATTAATTAAAGATTTTCCCCCTAAAATTACTAAACATTCAATTAGGTCATTTTACTTTCTTTTCTTTCTTCTCTTTTTTTTTTAAAGTTAGTCAAGTTAGGCTTAAATTAGTTAATTAGTTAATTAGATTAAGTTAGCTGTTAATTACAAATCCGGGTAAAAATCGAGTGTCAACAACCATCATTCTATGCTTTGGGTTCAATTTTCTTTTCTTTCTTTGTTTATTTCCATCAGCCTCATAACCATTTTTATTTTACATAAACTATGCACATTCTTTATCTCTAACCAAAATGTTTCACGTTATATTATTTACTTAGTTTTTTAAGATGTTGCTTTTACATTCACTTGATTGTTTACTTCACCAATGTGTCTTACTCTAATTCCTCATGTTACATTATTTACTTAGGTTTTCTTTTAATGCTGTAGGTTGTTCTTCAACTTTCACCAGATAGATGTTCTTATCCTCATCTGTTATCTGCAGGTGAACATTTTGATCCATACAACAGATGTAGTCATAGATGATGAGCAACATTGAACAAACATAACCTATATTTCACTAGAAAGTTACTTGTTTCAAGTATTGTTTACTATGGAGCTTTGATTGTTTGTCTTTTTCATAGGCACTCCAGAAATTCCAGAAGATCCTATTTGAATCTTCCTTATGCAGATAATTTGTAAAGATTATTTACTTTGACTTGTTCTGATTCTCCCTGTTATATTGATTCAAATTTTCTCTTTTTTTGATAAAGATATCAGTTGTTCCAGCTGAAGTTGACAAACTCATTTGTGAGCATGGTTGGAAGCGAAGTCTTGCAACTTATCGGATGTTTTTAGGTTATGTTTAACAGACAATTTGGTTCTTCTTTTAGGTTACAGCCTAGTAACTATCTCGGGTTAGGTACTTTTTTGTACTTCTTCATGGATAGTTTTTGAATTATATTAAAGTCTTTTTTATTTGTGTATTACAATTATACTTTAATTTCAAGTAATTCATTACTATCTTTTGATGTTTCTCCATTAACCTTGATTTTATTTTCCATATTCTGTTAAATTTAATATGTGCATAAGCTATAAATTGGAGAAAAGAATGAATGATGAAACAGGTATATTAGTTGGAACAATTTTCATTAACACAATTGTATGTGACCAATAATTTAGTGGCACATAAAATGTGCCACTAAAGTCACTTACGAACAAGTCTCAAACATGTTTATTAAAGGCATAAAATGTGTGCCACTAATTCCCATAAATATATTCTGGCACAAACTTAAGTGTCACTAAATTCCAAATACGCTGCAGCAACACACACGTTAAGTGCCACTAAAGGGCTTTAGTGTTACGACTTCTACTGGCACTTTACCCCCGTGTTGCTGTTTCCGCGACCTACCTTTACTGGCACATATTCGTAATTCACTGACACATTTTGTGTGCCATTAAATGACACTTTGTTTGTAGTGACACGGTGACTCACAGCTCGTGGTGGGCCAAGTAACAGGCACAACTGAATGTAAAGACCCCACTTTGTCGAGATACCTAAGCCTCGTTAAAAACCTACAAAGACAGTTCGAGTAGTTGAATATCAACAAGATCCCAATGGATTAGAACACTAAGGCTAACAAACTGTCCAAGAGTAGAAGGATGGACTCCATCCTCGAGACATGGGAAAACCTTCAATAAGCACCATCCATGTCATCAACACTAATACGGTAGCCGATTGGAGGCAACCAATCCTCAAATACCTTCAATCAAGCACAATTGATGGTCCTCCGGCACTCCAAAAGAAGATAATAACACAATCATCGCGCCACATCGTCATAGACGGAACGTTATGGCGCAAAAGGTACTCTATCCCTTTACAAAAATGTATCAGTCTAGAAGACTCCCAAATTGTTCTAAACGAGGTCCATTCCGGAGTGTGCGGGGAACACATCGACTCCGATGCTTTGGCCCACAAATGTTTGTGTCTCAGCTACTACTGGCCAACATTGAAGAAAGATACACACGACCTAGTGCAAAAATGTCACAAGTGCCAACTTAACTCTCGCATCCAGCGACAGCCTTCCAACGAGGCAGTGACAGAGACCTACCTGATACCGTTTAGATTATGGGGTCTCGACCTTATAGGGCCAATGCCTAAGGCTCCTGGACAGTTTAAATTCTGCATAGTAGCGGTTGATTACTTCACCAAATAGGTCGAGGTCTGACCACTCAAAACAACTAGCTCTGCCAAAGTTATACACTTCTTATGGCATGATCTCGTATCTCGATACGGCACCCCAAAAGGCATAATTACGGATAATGGGACCCAGTTTGCAAGCACCAAGCTCAAGGACTGGGCCCACAAGATGATATCCAAATGCTCTACGCCCCCGTAGCTCACCCACAATCAAATGGTCAGGTGGAAGTTACAAATCGAACAATCAAAGAAGGGTTAAAAAAACGACTCGATGCCGCCAAAGGAAAATGGGTGGAGGAATTGTCTAGCATCCTCCGGGATTACAGAACCACTACTCAAGTACCAACAAGGGAAACACTTTTCGCCCTTGTTTATGGCGTGGAAGCCCTACTCCCAATCGAGGTGACTGTCCCAACGATCAGAACCCTCTATTACGATGTGCCCCACAATGAGAGCGTCCTTCGAGCTCGTCTAGACCTTACAAATACAAAGAAAACATCGTTACTTAATAAAGACACACTTACAAATGTCATATTCTGGCATAAATTCTTTGCCAGCTCCAGGGTCCCGTCAATGTACCCCACAATGTGCCCCACAAATGCAAGATATGAACTCCTGCATGAGGTTTGGGCTGCATGCCTGTCTTGAAGTTTTGTGTACATCTTTTGTATGGTTCTAGTTGAATAAATGAAAAATATTGGTGTAGAAATGAAAACTTGTGGCTCTGAGAATTTTCTACTTCCGGCCAAATGGCTTTGTTGTATAGCAATTGGTTAAATCTTTTATCGAGTGACAACAGTTTTGCAATTAAATCTGATATGTTTGGTATATGCATTACATTTGACCTTGAGCACTTGAGTTTCATCATGGTTTATGGTCAGATACAGATAAACAGCCATCATAGGGTGCTCTTTAGCTTATTGGAGTCCAGGAAAAACTGTTGTTTGTTTTCTATAGCCACACCATGAGGAATTAAGCTATCAAACAGAAGCATGAGATTGCCATGACACAGAGGAGACCTCCTGGATTGGTTTTGGGAAGCAAGTTTTTGAGCTGAGTGACTCCAGCTCTCGCACCACCTCCGACGATGATGGCCTTCTCTCTGGCATAACGGCTGTGCATCTTACAGCAATTTCAAGAGCAGCCAGCATTTCTTGTTGAGAAGAAGTTGATATCTTAGGGTCAAGAACTTGTACAGCTCCATTGGTAATGTTGATTCTTCTTCGCACCCACTTCACGACATCAACAGAATCTGGTGATGATTCTTCTTTCTCAGCTGTTCGCCCTGTTATGAGCTCTAGTAGCATCACACCAAAGCTGTAGACATCCATCTGTTCGGTTGCTTTTTTGCTATATGCAGATTCTACAATAAATCAACAGATCAGTTAGGTACTGAAGAATGACAATTCCCATTGAAATACAACAGGCAACATGTCACAAGAAATAAACCAGACCTGGGGCCATGTAACAAGAATTTCCAGACTCTGATACCATTGTTGACTGAAATGCGGCTTCTCCAACTATCCGGTCAAGAGCAAAATCCGTCAGTTTCGGTTCAAAATCTGCATCAAGAAGAATATTTTTCGACTTCAAGTTTCTGTGAAGTAGATGTGGAAGGTAATCCTTGTGAAGGTATGACAGGCCATGAGCAACTCCAATGGCAATCCTCAATCTAACACCCCATTCCAACCGAAAACCAGGCCTGCAAATCATATCTCCCAAGCTGCCCCTCTGTAAACATTCATATATGATAAAGACCGATTCATCGGAATGGCAGAACCCCAGAACTTTAACAATATTCTTGTGCCTAATCTTAGCTAGTGTCTTGATCTCAGTTCTCAAGGCTTTGAAATGAGACCTAAAATTGACCAACTTCTTTATGGCAACTGGTTCACCGCTTGGAAGAGTTAGAATGTACACCCTTCCAAAAGGACCACCAGGTCCTACAGCACTTTTCTCATCCATCCCCATCATCAGAGCATTCTCAGTGACTCTGAGAGGGTAAAAGAACACTGAGCGCCAGGACCCTGCTTCAGATTTCCTTCTAGAAAACTGATGAAACATCAAGAAACCAGAAGCAACAATCAGTATACCGATGAGAAACCCCACAGATATCAGGGAGATTGTTAACGTTGTGAGACCAGCAGCATGGTGGTTAGGGTCTCCATCAGAACAGGAGTTAGGCAATCCAGGACCACAAAGTCCAGGATTTCCTTCCAGGAATGAAGCTGGGAGGCCTGATATTAAGGACTGAGGGACCCTACCAGACAAATGGTTGTGTGATACATTGAAAAGAGCAAGCTTCAAATTCTGGAGCTCTTGTGGGATTGAACCACTGAGGTTGTTGTTGGACAGATCAATGTAAGTCAGAACTGGTAACTCGGCGAGAGAATGTGGGATCTCTCCGGTGAGACTGTTGTCAGCCATGGACAAAGCCACAAGCTTTCTGCATTTCTTTAGCTCAGGAATTGGACCAGAAAGCGAATTGTGGGAGAGATTTATTATGCTCATGACAGGTGAATCACAAAAATTTGGAGGAAGGACCCCATAAAATCCATTAAGAGATGCAGAGAATCTGTACAAGTTGTTCAGCAAGCCAAGGCCTTGAGGGATTTTACCAGTGAAGCTGTTGTTGTCAATCTGAACCTGCTCCAGCTGCACCGCCATTGATACGGAATCCGCCAACCCTCCAGATAATCGATTGTTTTCAGCTCTGATGATCTTAATTCTTGGTAAAGACCACAACCCAGTTGGGAAATCACCAGAAAAGCCATTGTCTTGAACTTGAAACCTCTCGAGATTCGAGCACTGGGAAATGGAATTCGGTATTGGACCGTCAAAGAAGTTGGAATGAAGACTGAGATTGATAATACCTTTTCCGTTACAAATACTTCTCGGGAATGATCCAGAGAACATGTTCTCTGAAATGTCAAAAGATATCAACTTGTTGAGAGAAGAGCCGAACTGTTGAGGCAGCCTGCCTGTTAGATTGTTCTGAGAAATATCCAGAATGGTCAAGTTGTTGAGCCCATTAAAGGATTCGGGGATTTCACCATGAAAGCCAGAACCTTGCAAGAAAAGCTGCCCCAGATTCTTGAGGCCCCCAATGTCTGCTGGAAGCTCACTGTCCAAGTACGGATTTTGTGACAAATCCAGCATCCCTAGCTCACTGAAATTGCCAAAAACTGCAGGAACAGTACCCGAGAGCAGATTGCTCCCCAAGTTGAGAATCTCCAAGTGAACCAGCGATCCAATGCCCTCAGGAACCTTGCCCTCGATGTGGTTCCTGCTCAAATCAAGCACTTTCAAGGCATCAAACTGAGAAACCTGATCAGGGATAGTGCCCCAGATGAGATTGTTGCTGAGATTGAGAACCTCCAGAGAAGTGCACTGAGAGAGGTGCAGAGGGATAGGCTGATTGAAGAGGTTGTCAGCGAGGTTGAGATGAGAAAGGTAAGGAAGGTTGCAGATAGAATCAGAAATATGACCAGAAAGATTGAAGCTTTGAAGGGTAATTGAAGAGACATAGAGTGCAGGGGTGCGGATGCAAGTAATGCCAGTCCAGTTGCAGTGGTGAAGAGATGAGGTGTTGGACCAGGAAGAGAGAGCATGCTCGGGGTCTTCAATGGAGGCCTTGAATGAAAGAAGAGCATCTGTTTCAGTTGAAGCTGAGAAGAGTTTGAAGAATGTGAAGGTGATAGAGAGAAGAACAAGAAGAGACCAAGTGTTGCAGATTGTAAAAGCCATTTGAGGAGACTGAGGAAGCTTTCTTTTGCTTTGGCTTCTGGTTGGCGGATGCTTTCTTAGTTAACTCACTCACTCACTCACTCACCATATCGCACTCCATGAGAGAGTAGAGAGTCAAAGCGGTGCGACTTGTGTTGTGTTGTAGCCTTGTTGGTGCTTACCATTTGACTTGTTAATGGTTTCTTTTTCTGTTTGTTTTCGGGGGATACACTCGAAAAACTTTAATTTATTTAATTCTATTTTTATAATCAATACCAACAAAAAGATAAGTTAGTGATGGTATAATACCAGTATTTTAATTGAAGATAATAATTAGAAGTAGTTAAATCAAAGAAAGAAAGACTGGTGAACCTTTAGAATGTAGCCACGTTAAGGGGACAAAAGGTAGATTTTGAAATAATTAGTAGGGTCAAAGTATATTTCGCACAACCATCTCCCAAAAGAGAGAAATCTGTTCACAAAAATGGCGGTGCAGCTGCTATTTACAGTGGTCAGTGAATCCAAAGAACGGTGGAGAGTAAAATCGTTAAGCGGGAAAAGTAACCAAAAAGATGAGTGCCTTTCATTCGATTTTACCGCCACTGTGTCTTTTCTGCTTCGAGGCATGGTAATTGGCAGTGCGATGCCCCGCTTTTAACTTTTCCTAAACTCTCCATTTTTTTCTAATAAAAAAATCAAATTACTGCTTCTTGTTTCACAAAAGGTGGGTGGGTTTATAGAGTAAGAAATAAGTATTTGTGTAATATTTATGAGATGAAATTATTGATCCAAAATTTGTCGGAAAAATGTCTCTTTTATGCCACTAACATTAAATGACTTTTTTTGCATTTATCTTTTAAAACGATTTAATTTTACAATTTTTCTTATGTTTTTGGATCTTATTTTTCACTTAATCTGTTTTTTAGACACAGAATACCACTTTTAACTAACGGTGAGAGTATTGGAAAATATTTTGTTACAGTCGAATTAGGTGTACAATTTTTGTACACGTGGCATCTAGGTGCACGGTGACGTGTAATATCACTCTTTAAATTTTTATGTCCGGCAAAGTCTTCATTTTCTTGCGCCGTCGTAGCAAGCTATGAGAGTTCCCGCTAATCCTCCTCTGAGCAAAAATCCAACTGCAGAATCTGTACGCTTCTTTGCTCCAAGAAATCACAGAGAAATTCGAGTCCATCAAGGTTAACCCACCTTTCCTTAGAATCACAGCCGTCATCCCGGATGAGCTAGTGGTCGCAACAAGATTGGTAAGAGAAAATCTGACCCAATTCGCCGATGAGCACCAAATCCGCGCCGTTGTTCGCCAACCCAGGAAGCTCGCAGGTCGGGGAGCTTCATCATAGCCATCATGTGGACTACTGGAAGGGCTAATCTGTCCCAACCAAGCAACCCTAACTCCCAAATCCAAAATTCTCAATTCGAAGCTCTCATCATCACATCTCGATTCCCAGGTCTGATTCACTGCCTACGATGCTGGGATAGGCTCTCCACTGTTTGCCGTCACACTGATCCCGGCTACTCGCACCGCCGTTCGCAGACCCAGGAACCCGGCAAGCTCGATGAGCTTCATCGCAGCCAACTGATGCGTTTTTTAAATTCATATGTGTTGAGTTTGCCCTAGTATAACCCATCTATTGACATTTATGATGTTCTATTGTGTGCTCTTATTGCAGACGAGAGAGATTTTTGAGATGTTGTATTTGTTTATACGGAGATGGTGAAAGTAAGATTCAGCTTGCTTTTGATCAGTTTAGCACAATGGGGAGAAGGGTTGCAGTCCTAATGGCGGTCCAGCATGGAGGCGGTGATTTTCATTATTAAAGAATTAGTTTTGATTTAACCACTACGTCCTCCACATCATCAACCCAAGCGCCACATACTTGGACACGGTAGAAGATTAGAGAAGACGTAGGAAATTATAACGATCAAGCGCAAACGGGAACCTCAAACATTAACGGTAGTGGTAATAGGGAACCGGTTTAAAATATAAATACAAAAAACGTCCTTTTACCAAACGTTAGTTGCAAAAATAGACTTTTTCTCAAATTTCTCATTACGAACACGTCCTAGATGAAAGTTAAAGTGTGCAAAAATTGTAACGAATAAATTAAAATAGATATGTAGGATAATGATAACTTTTAACTAGAAAGATAAATAGATATTTTTATATATAGATATTTTTATATATATACAAAGATGGTAGAGGATTGGGGATATCGAAAACTCAAATTTGATGCCTCTACAAACATCCTTAGGAGCATGACCACTAGACCAAATGCTCATGACAGATAAATAGATATTTAAGTCTAGAATGGAATGATCAAAAAGGTTATTGAAAGGAGTCCGTTTATTTACCACATATGTGGAAAAACACCTACCTAAATGTACTACTAATTAACTAACTTAACTAACTAACCTAATAAACTAAAAGACTAAAACACCCTTCATAGAGATTTATTAAGAGGGTAAATTTGACATTTTTATAGTGTGTGTTTTTTCACATATGTGGTAAATAGACACCAACTATTGAAAGTGCATCTATCAAAGGTAATGGATGTCGTGGTAACATGACTTATGGTAGGGTTGAGAAAAGACTCGTATTGTGAGGATAAATGATGATGTTGTTTGTAGGCTATTGGGGATTTGAATTTTTTTTGGATGACTTGAAGTTTCTTTCAGATGTATGAATTGATCTTGATGCTCTATGTTTATGTTTGTTGCAGATTCCCAACTAGCACAGGCGTGGTTGCGATTCTTCGATGTGACGTCGGCCTGTCAATTTTGCAATCGAGTACATCACTGTTGGAGGAGGCATTCCCTTGACTTTCTCACACTTTTTGCACTTCCTTTTATTCAGGCACGAAGTTATGACTATAAAGATGCTTAGTTTAGTTTTATCTTTTATTCTAGGTGTTTTAATTTTGGTTGTATGCTAGCACTCCTGCGTGAGTTGCTTCATTATTTCTCTCTTGCTTTTACATTTTTTTTCATAAGTCTGGTTTGGGTTTATGTTGTTTACCTTTTGATTTAATAATATGAATCTTTCCCCAAAAAAAGGTTATTGAAATTTGTCGTCCTTAAAACATCATTAAATTAAGTTTTTTTTTGGTAGGGGTAAGTTTACGAATTAAAGATTGACTTTCCATATAAATGGGGCCAATTTCAGAAGTCAATACGATTCTCAATCATTATAACCCAAGCGCACATTTTACATCGTACTTTAGCTTTAACCAAACTTGGATTGACATCAAAAGCTTTAACAATTAGCACCTTGATTTTTCAACGGTATATAAATTCAGAATTTAAGCACTCTAAACTTTTAAAGAAGTAGTAGCAGCTAGGCAACTTAAATTATAAAAATATGAGTGATGACTCTTTTGGTGCTGCTCTTCTTAACATAGTAGTAGACATCGCGCAACGTCAATCTTTAATATTATAGGTATTCGTATTTATTATTGTGTTGAAATAAACCATATTTATTTTATGGCTAACAACAAATTATCTCCCTTGACTAGCATAATAGCTAGTATTGTTGGATAAAAAATTTGTGCATTTTTTCTATTTTTACTAGTTATATTTGACTTGGGAGTGTGATAGTTAGTATTGTTGTAGATGATCTTATATATTATACTGGATCCAATTATGCTTTCCTCCAATCCCCTGGCTCTCTCATGTCTGATGTTATAATTTTTTAACACCGTTAACTAATTGTTTCGTTAAAAACTAACTAATTGATTGATTATGTTAAAAAAATACATTGGGAGACAAGAAGGGATTCTATTATACTCCCCTCCATTTTAACTAGTACGTGGATTGAGAATGCGTGTTGACTTCATAATAAAAATGTAAAATATGCATATAAGATGAAAATAATTTTTTTAAGTGAAAAAAACTACTCCTATAATAAAGTAAAATTTGTGTAAAATTTCCATAAAATGAAGTGTATTAACAAAAAAATTTGTGACAACTCAAAAAGTAAATTGTAATCTTTTAGCAAGTTTTAACCGATGGAGGGATTGCTTCCTCGATCTTGAAAAATTAGTGCTTTTCTTTTTTTCATACCATAGTAAACTCAAATTTTTACTGGAATAGTTCATTAAAAAATTTATAAAAAATATATCTAAAAACTCTAAACATTAATTTATAATATACATCTAAAATATTTTTGACTTTATATATTACAGTATTAAATTAATAGAATCTTAGATTAAATGATGAAAAAAAGCATACTTTTTTTAAGAGCAATGGTAGTACTATAGAGTAAATTCCGCGTACAGTCCCATTTTAAATTTCGGTGACATATTTTAGTCCCGTTTTAAGTATTTGAGTCAATCGAATCCCATTTTTTGAATTCGTGACCTAATGAAGTCCTGTCCGTCCACCCCTTTCGTTTTCTTGGACGGAAAGCTGTGAAATGTCGAATTTGCCCTTAGTGTGTCTGAGTTGTCAGCTGAGGTGGATATAAAATTCGAAAAATAGGAATAAAATCCAAAAAATAGGAATAAAATCCGAAAAAAATCCGAAAAATCCAAAATAAAATCTGAAAAATCCGAAAAAATAGGAATTAAATCATATAAATAGGAATCATATAATTATATATCCGAAAAATCCGATAATAATTAAATAATCCGAAAAATCCAAAATAAAATCATATAATTATATATCCGAAAAATCCGATAATAATTAAATAATCCTAAAAATCCAAAATATTGTAATTATATATGATTTTTTTGGATTTTTTGGATTATTTAATTATTATCGGATTTTTTGGATATATAATTATATGATAATTATATAATTATATGATAATTATATAATTATATGATAATTATATAATTATATGATTCCTATTTATATGATTTAATTCCTATTTTTTCGGATTTTTTAGATTTTATTTTGGATTTTTCGGATTTTTTTTTGGATTTTTCAGATTTTATTCCTATTTTTTCGGATTTTATTCTTTAACTCCTTTTTGGCATTTTGGTCCTTATCGTTTGTTTCTTTTTACATTTTTGTCATTTTTCTTCATTTCTTTTTACACTTTTGTCATATTCATTTCTTTCCTTTTATGTTTCAACTCTATATTCTTGATATGTTATACACTTAGCTCCATAATTTTCTAATGCATTATAATTAGTTAAAGTTGTTTTTTTAAACATAAAATATACGAATAAACATGGATATTCTATAACTTCAAAAATTTACATTTATCGTTTCTACTCCATCCGTCTCCAAATAAATGATACATTTTGTTTGACACTAAAGTTAAGAAATGATGGAAAGGAAACAATTTGGTCAAAAATAACCTCGATTCTAACTTAGAGGATGCATGTTAAAAATTATAGGATCAATATTAGGGGTAATTAAGTAAAACAATTTAGCTAAAGTTTTTAAAAATGGAAACGCATAAATTTTTTAGGATATCCCAAAAGATATGCGTACCATTTATTTGAGGATGAAGAGTATTTTTTTAATTGTTCCCTGCCATGGAGCGCCCATGGAAAAAACACTCATTATTCCCAAAAATGCACCCCACTGGCTATGTCTCGCAACATTTGATAGTATTTTTATACGCATTCCACTCCAATTAATTGCAATGTTTTCTCGTTAGAGATTGAGAAGAAAATAGAATTGATATTAAGAGGTGAAGTTTATGTATAGATGAGGAAAGATGGAGTATTAAAGAATAAAAAATTGGGACAATAAAGTAAAAATGCTTGGATAAAAATGTATTATGAAAAAAATGAGACGATTCTTTGGGAACCTTCGCAAATAGAAAATGGGGCAATTATCTCATGGACATGATGGAGGAGTTAGTAATTTAAATTCAATTTTTTGAATTATTATTTCAATATACAAGTAAACAATAATATTTATAAAATATAAATATCAGTTATCATTTGTATATAGAATTTTTAATTTATATTTAAAAAGCGTAGTAAAATAAAATTAACGATAAAATGCTGAGAACAAGTGTAACCTCGCAATTTTAATGCATTTAATTTATAAATTTTAGTCAGATAAATTGGTTTTTGGTGGATAAATTATTAACAAACTGGATTAGATGAACACGGTTTGAACAAATCAAGCCAGTGTATGTCATTTTGTGACTAAAATTTAAAATTCATTCTCAAGTTCATTAAAGTTATTGTTTTGAACTTATACTTCGTCCATCTCAAGTATGTTATCACTTTTATTTTATTTTTTTTATATAGATTAATATTATTTTTGGTTATTAACTCATTTGACATAGACATCCACCCTTACCATTTACCCCTCTCAAATTCATTTTCCCCCTCCCCATCCACTCCCAATCTTTTCTGATATTATGAAAATACATTTGAGACGTAGTGAGTATTAGTAAAAATTTTAAGTGAAATTCATATATTTAGTGTTTTGGGAGGACAAGTTTTAAACTTTTTTTAACAATTAATATGATATTTGTGCGCGAGAGAGAAAAAAAACCATTGATTTGATACATTTAGTTTATTCCAACAAATAATACTCCCCGTTTCAAATGGACTCATTTTTATATTTTTTGAATATATTATAATTGTTTTTTATTACTCATTTACATAAATTTCTATCATTATCTCATTTTAAACTCAATCCCACCCCTCTAAACATATTTTCTAAATTCTTTTAGTGAGTGCACTTACAATGGTAAAATAAATTAAAATGAACAAAAGTGAAAAAAAAAAGTCTTTTTACTATGGATATTTTTTTTTGATATAACGACAATACATTTGGGTGGAAAGGAGTACAAATTTTCTTTACATGGACAACCAACATGGGACCATAAGAGTAATTAGGATGTCATGGGGTGGGGTAGTGAACTCATGATGTGTTAATATTCCCTAGACGAGGGAGCTGTACTAGAGATAGAGAGTTTTGCTTCGTCGTTTGGTAGAACATTTCACATGAAGGCGTCAGCTGTTGGGTTGGGTTGGGTGGGTGACTTCTCTTTTCAAAGTCCACTTAATATTTATTGGATTAATTAAAGAAACATAGGAAGTTTTTTTCTCTTTCATTCTTCGGATGAAAGGATCGATGTAACCACTAACCACTGATTTTACTTCTTGGCATTAATTTATTCGTAACTCCATTATTATTTGTCTGTAAAATAGGAAAATGAGATAGACACAACTTTTTAGCGGAATTCAAAATCAAGAGTGATAAAGGAAAATCGTATCAATTTTCATGATTCCCCAATCTAATGATGGTTTTCTAAGTTGATCACAGCAAGCCTGGTTTCATGTAGTCAAGAGTGGTATCAGCAATGACAGCTGCTGGAAATGTGGATGTATATATTGGATAGAAACGTAGAAATTGATCTCAGCAATGACAGCGCTGCTGGTACTTGTGAACAATGCTAGCTATGAACATATCACAATTCGCCCCTTCTTCGCATGATCCTAAAATCACATTCCCTCAAAACCAAGAAATAGTGATTATAGAAACCAATTCAAAGACCAACCCCCTTACATAAAAAATAACCGGCTTTAAACGGGAGTGAGCATACCAAGTTATACAACTTAAGGTTGTATAGTAAGAAAGGACCAAATAACATACATCGAAGAAAAACCTAAATAAAGATAAGAGATATATCTCTTCAAAACAATATGAGTGAATAATAAACAAATCGAGTCTTTTCCAGACTAAGATAGTAACTTCATAGCTTTTCATAGCTTTGATTAGACATACGTGCATAACTTTTCTCTCGTAATACCCGGCCACCGACCTCCCCCACCAAACTAGCTGCCAAAAGCAAGCTATAAAAGATCTGAACCCTTCATAAACACATGGAATAACATATCCAACCATAGAACAGTCCTCAGAATAAAGTATCAGACACCAATATCGGAGATAAGCCTAGGTCAATTTGAATACACAAATGAAGAGGGAAGACCCCGAACCCTCCTCACCCGGAATCCCAGAACTCATTGCTCGAGGCAGGGTGAGCATTCGCTTGAACCCGCTATACTCATTCCAAACTTGGCTTGGCCATCCTCGGCAGGACCCGATTCGGTTCATTTTTTGCCACGTCCCAGCCCAGCCCCAGTAGCGCTGCCTATGTCTTTGCTATCATCATGAAGTTCTGTCGGCAACATTGTATGATTCACGGTCCATGGTAGTGCACGGTGAGTCGGAAAGCATTACTGAGCAAAAAGAAACAACACTTCAGAGGCGGGAAACCAAGACTGCGGCTTCGAAAGTGGCAGAAGGTGGATTGGGTGACCCACCGCCAGCGGAGTGAAGGTCGCCGCCGTTGGCGCTCGAAACCCCGGCCCTCCACCACGCAACCAGGAGAGAGACGAGGTCGGAGATCCAACTCGGCCGCATCTCTGCCTAAATTTTGTTCGCCGGTGAGAAAATGCAAAATCCCTAATGATAATCGCGAGCCCTCCTCCGGACGAGCACAAAACGCCATCACCGGAAATGAGGCGTCGGCGCCGCCGCTGAAAGCGACCTCTGGAGCCCTTGGTCTCCAATAGACTCAGTGAAATCCTGCTAGATCGCCAAGGGACTTTTGAATTCGGTGAAGTAGAAGTGCAGAGCAGACGAGAGAATCTCCAAAAAGCCCGAGATCGGCGCCGGCCCAAATTCGGTGGTTTTTTATAGACAAATGATTCTTATTTTATTAATGAATGACCATTACGAAACAAGCCGAAAGGAAAATAAAAACTAGGTACCAATAAATGGCACATCTAAACCTGAGCAAACTTGCTATAATGGCAATAAACAAGAAGCCACTCGATTTACAAACTTCTAGCCAGACATACTCCCCTAACTACCTAAAAAAGTTTAAAGGCACTATAAGTGCTGCGACGGATAGAAGATAGAGACGGATCATGTTCCCAACACCCATGCATGCTCACAAAGATCGAAATAGTGTTGGCGCATCGCAGCAGTGCGCTAAGGGGAGATAAGCTATACGAACCTACACTAGAGGAACAACTAGCCTAATGCACTAACCATAAACCACGAAATGTGAAGATAACCATAATAGAGGGTCCAACTGACTACCAAAAATGCAAAGAAAGAAGAGACGACCCTCACAGCCTGTGAAACGAAGAAACACACCCGAGCTCCTAACAACGGAAACTCATATGCTGATTGGGGGAGCTCGAATCCCGGGACGCGTGTGAAGCTAACAAAACCAATGGTGGGCTAAAGTCAGAGGACGGGCCAAAGATGGACTTGGTTGAGAAAGATGCTAGTCTACACCCAGTAGGTGAAGCGCTGGGGTACCGGGCCAGCCGGCCAAGGGCCAGACAACCCGACAGCGCCGTGAGAGGCTGAGAGCATCCAAACCCTAGAGCAGCGTTTTTCCACAATATTTTTCCTTACTTTCTAATTAATGTCTTTATGATCCTATATTATAATTTACAAACTTTTATTATACTACATCCATCCACGCCTAATAGATTAGACTCCGTACCATTTAGTTTTCATCAACATTTAATGTATGACTCTATCTCTATAAATTCAGATTTACATTCAAACGACAGTTCAACTCTCTAATTTTTAAATACAATATTCTTTAAAGTTTTTCAAAGTATTATTTGTAGTAACAATTTATCTAATTATACTTTTAGGCGTGTTTCAAAAAATGAGGAAAGTCGATACAAATTATTACTCATTTTATTTGTAAATTATAATTTATAACTAGTGATACGGAGTTGAAAGTTACAGGTTGATACAAAGTTGATACTCCCCCGTCTCTTTCTAATACTCCCTCCATCCCCAAAAGATTGAAGGATTTGGTTGGGCGCAGAGATTAAGGTGAATGTGAGATTTTTAATAAATTTTCTTAATTGTCCATTGATTGAAAGTGCACAAAAAATGAGGTAGAAAAAGTAAAGATAAAGTGGGGATAGTTTAGTAACTTTAAGAGTGAGAAGTTTCCTTTTAAGGAAAGTGATCAATTTTTCTAAGACAGCCCAAAAAGGAAATGTGTTCAATTTTTCAGGGACAGAGGGAGTAGTTACTGAGGACCACAGAACCCAATTGACATCAAGCCCACTAAGTCCAGAAGACCTTCCCAAAAAACAGCATGGACCCCCAAGGCCCAATAGGCCCAGCTCAAAACGAGGACGACCCTGCCGAACGCGAGTTCCGCTAGAGGGCCGACCGAGACTACGACGACATTTAATGCAAATCTTGCATTTTGTGGTCTGAACATGCCGCCCGTCACCTGACGCCCGACACCTGCCACAAAGCTGCAAGGGCCCCCAAAAAGGCGCCGCCTGACACGCAAAAGGTGGTCGGCCACCACGTTCGGACCACAGGTAAATTACTAGATTGCCATCAGGGTGCCCTCCTATAAAAGTCATCCTTTACAAACCGCATAGGTAACTTGATCACACATACTTTGCTCTACCTTCTCTCTACTTTCTCACTCTTAAAACAAAGTACTCATTTGAGCGCCGGAAGCCCCTTAACCGGAGCACCCTCAGGTGCGGCTTTCTTTGCAAGCGGAGCAATTAGCAACAACAATGATCTCTCATATGACGAGACTCCAGAAGAAGAACCAGGTGGCATATCTCGTAGAAGTTCGACCACCAGTTACGTTTCTTTTCAAGCATCTAATCTACCTATTTTGTTCAACATTTTAGTTATAAAGTTAAGTAACTTATATACATAAGATAAATCAATGTGTCTAATTTCTAATAATATTTTTTTTCAAATTTTGCGAGTAAATTCTTTTTAATTAAAATTTGGGTAAAATAAAATTTCAAAAATTAAACATTAAATAGGAGCATAATTTATCGAAATAGAAACATCTAAACTTACAAGTTACAAAAGTTACAGTTTATAGCTAATGAGAGAGAGAGAGATGGAGTATTATTAGTAGTGTTCCGTCCAAAACATCAGCAAAATTTTTCAATTTTTTATTTCGAACACACACCCTAATCGCTGATGTGGGCGAAAAGTTCCAGGGTCTGGTCTGGGTGATATCTGCCAAGTGCTTGGTAGGACAATTCGCACCCACGGGTGTGAATAGAAAGAAACAAACGAACCGAAATAGCCGTCCATCAATCAAATTACATTCCTACTGCGAAGAAGAATACAAACAAACAAAAAAAACGCCGAATCCCCATCAGAAGCAGAAATAAACGAACCAAATCCAAAGCCCAGGCCCGATGAACACTTGGACCAAAGCCCAATGCAATGCTCCGGCCCATTTTTCATGCTGACGACTATCTAACCCTTTTCTCGTTCCTAAGCTAATCATGCTTTAACATATGTTTAAGTTAATCAAATAAGTATACCACGTACTTTCTTGTATAATTTACCATCATAAATACATGTTAAACAAAAATTAACTTAATTTTGAGAATAAATTTCTAATAATATAAACGACTTAATCCTTTACATTAAGTCGAAAATGACTTAATTTTTTTGAAATTGATGAAATTTAACGTTTTTGAAATTTGTCATGAAACGCATTTGTTCTATTTTCCCCCAATTTTCTCTTCGTCGCAATTTAACACTTTTAGTTCGTTAATATTATTTATCACCCAGATGAATTTTCGACAACTTAAAATACTTAGAAAATGAGACTTATGTGATGATTTTTCGTAACATTCAATAGGATTTTTTTAATCAAAATCTGAGTTAAATTTACTCATTTATTACTACATAAAAATGCAGAAAGAACCTCTGAAAGGTAAAAGAGATGGATGAGCCTGGCGGGAAACTGATTAATCCAAGACGTAAATGGCGGGAAGAGACCTAAGCAATTAGCAATCCACTAGTACTGCTGCCCTGTGTCACGAAAACCAAACTTCAGAACGACTCGCTATCGGCTTGATATCCCTTTTCAAAAAGCAACAGCCTTGCGTGATAACTGAAAATGGGGAAGAAGGCCAAGTCTAGGGCTACCTCCGACATGGAGGATGATCAGCATCAGGAACCTACCGATCACTCTGATTCAGGCCATAGCCTATACCAGGTACCTCTACTTTCGATTTTCGAAACCCGTACCCAGAATTTCGATCTAGGGTTTCTCAAGTTTCTTCGATGGCGATAGATAGGTATTGACTAATCTGCTGGGGAAGTCTTATAACATAGTATATACGTTGATGAACCACCTAATGGATGAGAATTAATTTATTGGGGGATTGTTCACAGTTTACGTTATTTGTGGTATACATTAGGATGCATTTTCCTCTCTCGATTAATTAGGTTAAAATGGTCGTTGGAGCTTCATATTTCTGAACAGAAAAAGGGCGATAGATCTAAAGATCCTCAGTTGGTTCGTTTTGGTCTCCCCGGGTAATAGTCAGAAAGAAGAGTTAGCACTAGAAGATGAGGCTTCTCTAGTAGAGTAAGCGCGGACGAGCCGGCACTCAAAGAAAAATGACTTCTGATTTTGTTATATTCAATTTTGACAATCTAATAGATATGCATAATGCATTTCTTATTATAGGATTGTTATAATATTGGTGCGTTTTTGCAGATAGATAGGATGGGGTCCCCTTTCTCCTTTTCCAGATTTCAACTGATGTTTGCATCTATGTTTTTTGCTTTCCATACATTATAAATGCTAATGCTATATTACTACCTGTATTTGTTTTTGGGGTGATGCATGCGGAATAATTACATTTACTTGTAGGTTCTTGGGGTTGAAAGGACAGCTTCTCAACAGGAGATTAAGAAAGCATATTACAAGTTGGCTTTACAGCTACACCCTGATAAAAATCCCGGTGACGCGGTAATATGGAAGTTGATTTGTCTTTATATTTTACACCTGAGTTAAGCATTTCAGTTTATTGTCTTTGCTGTAAATTATATCTAGATTTTTTCCCTACTTGCATGTCAATTTCAAGCAGGAAGCCAAGGAAAAATTTCAGCAACTGCAGAAAGTGATTTCAGTTCTTGGTGATGAAGAGAAGCGGGCAATCTATGATGAAACTGGTTGTGCTGATGATGTGGTGAGCACTTGTCTAGCCGCTGGTTATAATCTAATTATCAATAATTATCTGAATTACATTCATTTCATCTTCCTATATTAGTGTGATCAATCATCTGTGTAGATGATCTCAATATCTGGATGTTGAGGAGGATAATTTTTGCCTGAAAACTGGGAGGAGCAGATATTTTAAGTTTGTGAACATCTAGAAATAATGGACCTGAGAACTTTGGCTATACATTGTCATCCCTGGTACTTCAGAGAATGCATGAAAGAAGATGGATCCATTAAGATATTTTTTCCCTTTCTAATTTAAGATGTCTTTTAATGTTTCAGGAGTTGGCAGGAGATGCTCTTCATGATTTGGGAGTTTTTTTCAGATCAATGTTCAAGAAGGTTACAGAGTGATGTATTCCTAATATGCTAGGGGATCTCTGAAATTTGTGTTTCATTAAATTAACATGGGTTATCTATGTTTAAGGTCACTGAGGCTGATATTGAAGAGTTTGAAGCAAACTATAGAGGTTCTGAGTCAGAGAAGAAAGATTTAATTGAGCTTTATAAGGAGTTTAAGGGAAATATGGACAGGTTTGTAACATTGTGCTTGCCTTTCCCTTGTTTTTGCCCGTAAAACTGATGTTTTACATTTTCCCATCCCAGGCTCTTCTGTTCCATGCTCTGCTCAGACCCAAAGCTTGATTCACATCGTTACAAGGATATGCTTGATGAGGCAATAGCTGCTGGTAAGTTTTCTCTAGTTATAGGATAGATAAGATACTATGCATCGACATTGTATCCCAAGCGTCCAGGTGGTATTGTTTGTTTGTTCAGGACTTTTGTGTAGTAATTTAAAAAAGAGGAAAAAAAATCTGTTTCGGTGCTTCACTTGGCTGCTGGCACTACCTTTATGCTTTCGTTCTGGCTCAGGTGATTTGAAAGAAACGAAAGCATTTAAGAAATGGTCAAAGAAAGTATCTGAAATCAAGCCACCTACCAGTCCTTTGAGAAGACGAAAGTAAGACATACTTCATGACATATTTGTTCTAGTGAATGAACTTTTCCTTGTGCTGCCTAACTTTTCCCCCTTTTTCCAGCTCGAGTAAGAAAGACAAAACCGATCTAGTGGCTATCATCTCCAAGCGCCAAAGTGAAAGAAAAGAGCGTTTGGATTCCATGTTCTCTTCAATACTGTCAAAATATGGTGGTGCAGAAAATTCTGAACCCACTGAGGAAGAGTTTGAAGCTGCAAGAAAGAAAGTTGAACAGTCCAAGTCAAAGCCCACCAAAAGGTCAAGACGCTAGTAACTATAGATTGTAAAAATAGTCCTCTGGTTCTTAGAGGAATTGTTTCTGTGTATAATGACTTGGTAGAATCTGTTTGGTTTGTTCTTGTTGCAGTTGGCACTGCTGATTGACCGAACTCATTTGTTTTATTCCCAAAAAAGGCAGTATCCTTCTGTTTGTTATGTTTGTGTAGATTATAGGGAGGAAAAGATCAGAGAAGCCATGAAGTATATGAATCCTGCATCCCATCAGCTAACATTCTCAGGGTGGTGCAATTTCAAATTTGTTGGGGCTTCTGATCTGAGGAGACATCAGATGGTTGTGGTAGTAAACTAAATAGCTTTGGAAAGGGTATGTGTTCTAAATGATGCTTGACAAAAGCCTTACAGTATGATACTTTTAACACTGTTGCATTGAAGCACTGCGTAGTTGATTCATTGGTTATGATGGTCGTATCCGTCATTTATCCGTCACAATAATGACGGATGAGATCGTTGTTTGTTTCGTTATTATTTCGGGCGTCACATTTTGTTATGACGGCCAGAGCCGTCATATTTGTGACGACTTTGTGACCAATACGGCCGTCATAACATGTACATGTGTAATTGAAAATGGATGCTGGTTATGACGGAATTATGACGGATTTGGCCTTCATAATTATGACGGCTTTGTGACCACTATGGCCGTCATAAAATGTTCACGTGTAATTGGGAACGGATACTGGTTATGACAGAATTATGACGGATTGAGCCTTCATAAATTGTTTTTTATAATGAAAAAAATTAATTCTTTTAATATTGTTTTATGGATTGAAAAATTAAATTAATACGAATTTTTTTAAAAAAACATTAATAATTAAATAAAATACCAATTTAAATATAATAAAAATATATTAATATCCATAATTGATAATCTAAAAGTTTCGAATATAACATTTTTTACAGAGATAAAACTACTCATCCGCCCGGGTGTTGATGTACTCGTCGACATCCTCCTCGTCCTCCTCATCCTGCAAATCAACCGGAGCGAACCGACTGACATATGTGTCATGCTCTGTCTGGCTCATCATACTACATGTCGGCGGCCAACCACGGTACCGCTCCTTCAAGATGCGAAGCAACTCGGCCGGGACCCCGTGCTCTTTCTGTAAAGACTATATAAAACATGAATATTTTTAATATATTTGAAAAATATAGGCGCATTAAGTTATTTAATATGAGCGAAGGTATATTATAACTTATTATCCGACGTATATGAGTTCTCGGGTCTCTGGGCGTTCTGGTAGTGACACCTCCTGTGGGCCCTCCTCTTGACGGCGTGATACAGAGGCTGATGTTGCAGGAGGTAGAGGACAACGTCTTAATCAAGCAGTAATAGGAGATGAACAACGTCTTAATCAAGCACTAATATGTTTTGGTCTTGATTTTCTCGAAAATAAGGGGCATACGAGGCATCAACCTCCTTTTTTCCATCAGAAAAGAAGTTATGGCTAAATGCGCCCAGTTAACCCAATTTGATGAAGAACTTTACAAGGTATACTTCAAGTGGCCATCTAGCTGTTTCTTTTTGCTGCAGCTGGTCATGATCCTTTCTATGTTGGGAGTTTTTAGCTTCCGAAACACCAGTTCACTTTTTCCAACGGCAATGTATATTGTTTTTTTTTTTTTGGTTTTAGGTCACTGGTGAGGGAGATGACAAGTATCTCATCGCAACAGCTGAGCAGGCACTCTGTGGTCACCATGCAAATGATTGGATTCACCCCTCGGAGCTTCCGATAAGGTTTGCACTAAGTTTTGTGCCTGTGTAAAAGTTTTCACCATGCAAATGATCGGGGTGATTCCAAGATTGTGCTCTCTTTTTTTTCCCCTTCTTTCTTATTCTTCAGAAGTCTAATAGTTGCATGTTAACTTCGTTGCAGCTAAAACTCCCATATCAGATCGTAGAAATAGTATCTGGCGCTCTAAATGACTCAGGCCGGTTGCTTGATCCTTTCTATGTTGGGAGTTTTTAGCTTCCGAAACACCAGTTCACTTTTTCCAACGGCAATGTATATTGTTTTTTTTTTTATGAGTTCCTCAACTCGTGTTTCTTGAAGAGGGTCATCATCGGTGGATTTTTGTGCATTATTATTATTATTCGATGATGAAATTGATAAGGACCCTCGTCGACCCTCACCTGTCCAATGTCGAGGTTTCATTTTGAAGTCCATCGCTTCTTTAGATCCCGAAATTTTGAGGGATACTCAATATACACAACTTGTTGGGCCTGACTTGCAAGGATGAAAGGATCATACCACTTTAATCGAGATGTGTGATCAACGTCAATAATCCCGAATATTTATCCGTGGTCACACCTTTTCGGGTCAAACCATGTGCCCTTGAACACCGTAAGTTTGTTTCTGTTGTAGCGAAGGACGAGAATCTCATCAAGGCACCCGTAAAAATCCTCGCAATTCTCTTCATCATTCAAATCGCCAAAGACACAGTATACCCCAATTAGCTGTCAATTTTCCACTCCCATATTCTCTCGTATGGAATCTAGCTGCAAAGAAGTGTGATGGTTCCCAGCTTCTCAGACTTACAGAGAACTGGTTTCATGCTCAAACTGCACTGACTATCAGTCAAGAAGATTAGAGATCAGATATGGACAGAAAAAGGTGGTCCATTAGTGATTTTTTTTTTCTGCTCATAGATCTTGGAAAAGAATACCTGATAAATTTGTTAGTTGTTTGGTTAAGCTCAAAGTAGTTCTGTATGATGGGATTTAATTTATGGTGGTATTTCATTTTATTTATACGTGTGTTATCTTGCTGCTTTTCTTCTGTGATATGTTGTTTTTGGCAGAGCAATGGGCAGGTGAAGCAATATGTACACTTGTTGAACTCCACCCTCACAGCAACTGAGAGACTGCATCCTAGAGATGGTGTGAAGGTCCCAGAAGTTTTACAACCGTATATGAATGGAAAGACCTTTTTGCCCCTCAAGAGAAAACCTGGAGTGGGAAACAAAACCCCAATGCCATTCCGGTGATGGAAGAACCCCAACTCTAACATCGGATGCCTTTTTTTTCAGATGGTCCGGATTGGCTCAGGGTCCAAGAGTTGTTGCGTCAGAATGATTTGGAGAAGAAGAACCTTGTGGAGGAGAAGGAAACAGCTGATGGCAGCTTGATCATCATGCAGCTGAGGAAGGAGAATGAAGCCTTGATTGCTAAGAACAAGCAACTTCAGGAGAAAGTTGACGGTGCTGCCAAGTCCAGGTTAGGGTGATAAAATCCAAAAAAAAAAGAAAAAAAAAGAAAAGAAAAGAAGAAAGAACAAAAGGCTGACGACTGATGAGTTGAAAACATGGAGAAGGAAAATGAGTATAGCTTGATCATCATGCAGGCACCATTTGTCCACCTCTCTCTTTCTTGCTGGAAATGGTGTTTGTCTGGGGATCAGGATCAGGACTCTTCCTATGCATTGCTAGCTAGGAGGATAAAATGAATACCTCTCTCTCACTAGTAGTATAATTTTACTTTTAAATACTCCTACTATCACTAGTAGTATTTCTTTTAATTAGTTAATGTAGTAGTATTCTATGAGATGGTTGCTTCTAATTGATCTTGTTCTTAATTTCTCTGCTTCCAATTATAATTTTTTCCTTGTAACTATTAGAAGAAAGCTATAGTAATTGTTTTTGGTTCAAGATGAGAGAAGCCATGAATGGAGTATATGAATCCTGCATCCATGAGCTATATAACATTCTGGTGCATCCATGAGCTATATAACATTCTGGTGCATCCATGAGCTATATGAATCCTGCATTCAAGATGAGATGTTAGTTGACCGCCAAGAATTTTAGGGGTAGCTACTCTTATCATCGCTAATATTTATAACTAATACTTTAACCCAACATTTAATTTCTCTTCTTTTCCGCTTCCCAACCAACCATCTCTGCCAGCCTTCGTTGTCGCATGACCACAACGAGAGCATGCCAACATGATGCAGGTGTGTCCAGACAGCTCTTTGACTGTTTTGAAGTATAATTAGTGCAATTACACATAAAATCGTTAACAGTCAACTAAAATCACAAACGGTCAAATGAGGTAACTGAAAGTTTCACTATATCATATCGGGGGAGGTAACTAGTGATTTTTTGAAAATAAAGGGTGCAAATCAAGATTTCATAAATCTTAAGGGGTATTTGTATTTTACCATTTTATTGAATTTTTTCGACATTTTGAATTAAAATTATTACTTGGAGGAGCAAGATTCAACTTGCTTCCATTCAATGGAGGGAGCAATGAGGGTAGATGATTGACACATCACCCACTTAACTCAAATTTTCTATTTTAGGGGTAATGTGTCAAACATCCACCCATTGCTCCATCCATTGATTAGAGAGAAGCACAATCCGACACTTGGATATGTCACATCATATTGTATACTAAGAATCCGTTTATCTATCAACTACCTCATTTCCTTCCAATCAACTAACTAAACTAACTAATATAAGAAATTAAAAGACAAAAATACCCTTCTTAATAAAAATATGTTCTAACTAGCTAACCACCACCACCTTCGAAGCTGCCACATTCGGTACCACCGCCGCTGTCGTGGGAATCACCGTTGCCACTGAAATCTCCGTCACCATCGCCGGAACCGCTGCTGCCGTCGGACCCGCTGCCGCCGTCGGAATCACCACCGTTGCCGCTACTGTTGGCACCACCGCTGCCACCGCCGATACCACCTCTGCTGCCATCGACACCACTTTTGCCGCCGCCGACACAACCGTCATCACCACTGCCATTGCTGCAACTTGCAGAACAAAATTTGTAAAAATTGATTTCCAGATTTTTTTTCGTTAATTTATAATTAATTGCATAGTGTCTAAAGTGATATGTCATATTGTCTATTACAAGAAATTATACTGTTTAATAAGTTATTTTATATATTCCAATAGTGTCTATTATAAAGTGATATATTGTCTCAATAAATATTGGAAACTGACTAGTTAACCAAATATGAGTATAAGTTACAATCGACTATAGTGTCTATTGTAAAGTGTTATAATGTCTAAATAAATATTAGAAACTGTCTTGCAAACAAAATATGAGTATATGTTACAACAGTATATAATGTCTATTCAAAAATAATGTTATAATGTCTAAATAAATATCGAAAACTGTCTGGATGAATTTCAAAAATGTTTGAATTGGAAAGTGTTCAACGGTTTAAACACTAAGCTCATTTTCCATCACTTACATGCAACGCGACATAGCAATCCTCTTGTTGTGGTGCAACAAACATATAACATACCAGATGAAATTATAAATCTAGAAAACTAAGAACATCTAAATTATTGTCACGTTAATTTTAATCGCATACCTAATGCAATACACATTAATAACTGAAAAAATTACCTGTTGGAATTCCAATGGCTGAGATCCAAACGGAAGAAAGAAAATCGATCATGACAGAGTTCAGATCTGAACCTTTCCTCCGCTAGTACAAATCCAAATTCGTTGGAGGAGGTGGCTTGCATCTCTCCTTGGAATCGTAGCGAAGCTGAAGTGATAATCTCACCGATATGTCCAGATCTGAAAGCAGTTTCTCCTCGACATTTGATGATCGAAAGCGGTTTTCGTTGCTGGCCAGTGAATTCAACATCTGGAGGCGTCTGTTCGTGTTTGCTCCGGAGTGAGCAAATTGTGATGAGTTGGGGCAACAGATAATATTTGATAAATAATTAGGAGGGCATATTAGTCTTTGCATTGGTAGGTGGATTACCATGTAGGTGGTAATTAATCGTGGCCGTATACTTATGTTAACTGTTTTTCATTCGTCCATACTTTCTTATTTTGACAGATGTGCCAAACAAAATTCTATTAGTCACTATTTTTTAGGGGAATAGTTTTCATTCAATTTCAAACGGCTCCCAGCCGAAGAACAACCTAAATAGGGTCATAGCCCTGATAAAACTAATAACTTTCTCTAAAACCAGGTGAACATAATATAAACTAGGCGTCAAGCTAAAAGACCTAAGACGTGGAAAAATGATTAAAACATAGTGATAAAAGGTGTCCAAACAACATAGAAAGAATACAAGTGGCCAATGAAGCAGCACTGAAACAGTGATAAGACATCAGATTACCGACGATGCTCAGTTGTGAAAATCCCAGATAAACGCCCTCGGGCTTGAGAAGAGTCTCATACCACAGCATACGCAATCAAAACCATTGACAGCCAACCTCCACCAAAGCTGTTTCTTGAAAGCTTATATATGTTTGGACCCTGCATAGAGGCCTGTAAGGGACAATTCCAACCAAGACCTCAGTCGAATATCAGACATCCTAAACACCAGCCACAAAACTGAGACGCAAACCATTGTATGCGAGTCAATTTACGATTAGGAGTGAATGAGGGAGACTCCCAACCCCATTCACCAAGAAGAGGCTGCCTCACTACTCCAAGTAGCGGGAGCTGTCACTAGTCCCTGTCGTACCAGTCTCCATCCCCTCCTTTCCTAAAACCCGCTATCCTTTAATCAATAATATTTCCAAATCTCGTATCAATACAATTACATTTGTATCAATGCAATCACATTTAAAGTTATGGGATAAATGCAATAATTCCATAGTTTTATGGTAGGATGCCTAATAGATGGCGCTGGATACCAATAGTGACTCAAGCCGCGCCAACCATTCTGGAAGCTTCACTTTTTTTGGTGGGCGACTTTTAAAACTTTGAAGGAAGAGAAAATTCTCTCGTTTTTATTTTCTCCAGTTTCTCAGTGTGTGAAGTTTTTCTTTTTAGACTGAGACATCACAACCGCACCATACGAAACATTCCCCGCGAGTGAGTGTGATTAGTGTAATCTGGAAATACAAGCAAGCTAAGTCCGCCTTTTGCTTTTGCTTTTGCTTTCCAATCAATTCCTCCTCCAATTTCCTCTCACACTGCCCTGTGGCCCATACAACCTGTTTAATCATCAATCAATCACTATATAAATCAACTGTTTTCCAGTAAACAAGTCTCTCTATCGTTCTCCTCTCCCATTTTGTTGTTTTGTTTTTAATACTTACATGGTGCTATATTGCTTCACTTGACTTAGGCCCTCGACCTCTCTGTCCTCATCGATTCATTTGGTAAGTCACTAAAGTTTCTTATTAATCCCACTCCTGCTTCTTGGACCTTTTGCTTTTAAGTGTTCCCTTCCAACTTCGGCCTCCCTTCGCGCTTGCTGTCATCATTGATGAATGTAGCTTTTAGCCAACTTTCTGTTTCTGTTACGCAGATAAAGGTTTGATTTTGGAGCTTCAATAGTCTCAAAGGCCTCCCTTTTCCATGTAATTACTTGCTATCCGCATGCCGCGTTTTAGCTTGAATGGTGGTTTCTGCTTTTGAGCTATCCATTTCTAGGGTTTTTCTATATACCTTTCTTCTCCATGTAATCAACTTTTTGTTCCCGGCATTCCTTCTTTTGTTTACGTTTCTCTGACGGGTCTTGATTTAATTGCTTGGATCTTCTGGTTTGGCTTCTGAAGATCCTGATGGAGAGCGACAATGGCGAAACCAAGTCCAAGATGGACGATTATGAAGTGATTGAGCAGATTGGAAGAGGGTCATTTGGAGCTGCTTTCCTTGTTCTTCATATAGTTGAGAAAAAGAGGTAAGAGTTTTTTTACCCTTCTGATACTGATATTGAAGTTGGTGTTCACGATACCAAATAGACTGATTTGGGAAGTAGCATTTTTTCAAAAAACTTTTAGCTTTGCTTTTGTTCAATTCAATCCAAGGCTGCCAATGGGTGGCTGGAGTTGGTTGTTGGGGTGTCGGCAGAATCAACTATTTTTTATTTTGGTTTTTTTTTCTTCCTGTTTTTGGATTCTAATAGAGTTCTACACTGATTGTTTTGTTAGGTACGTGCTGAAAAAGATTCGGTTGGCCAAGCAAACGGAGAAGTTCAAGCGCACAGCTCATCAAGAGGTCTCTTTCTTAGAGATTTTCTTCTGTTATTGTATGATTATTTTAGTAGTAGCTGTTCTTTGTGTGTATGAGTGTTTAATTGTTTTTTCTACTATCACATTTCCATGTCTCTACTACTTATTCTACAAGTCATTTTCCTTGACCATGTTTTCAACTCATCAGTTGTCAGTATTTTGCCCCTTTTCTGGATTTTCATCTAATTTCATTTTATCCGTTCTCTCTTTTTTCTTTGGGGAAGGTTTTCTTTCTTTTTACTTGTGGATAATTTTCTGTGTTTTCATTTCTAAAATTCCTTTGTAAATGTTTGATCACATAACTAACTTTTTTATTTTTATTTTTTACTGACGATCACTTAACTAACTTTTAAGGGATGGAAAACCTTATTTTCCAAACTTTAGAAAACTATAGTGTTAAATTTGGGAACCTTTTTTTGAAAGTTTCCATTTTAATTAATACTAGAGTTTTCTAATGTTTCAAAAACAAAGTTTTCCATCACTTAAAATCTAGTTATGTGATCAAATATTTACAAAGAAAATTTGGAGATGAAAACTTGGAAAATTTTCCACAAGTAAACGGACTCCTAATGTTCCGAAGCGGGAACTGCCTCATGAGTCATGATGAGTCTTATGCCTGTATTCTGTTGGACTACTTCCAGTGTCCTTATATTGGAAGTAATGCTATATGTGAACCATGTTCGGGATTTATGATTCTCAGGGATTTTGGCTTATCTTTTTACAGGCACACCTTTTAAATGGTTTAAAAGTCTCCCAATACTTATTCCTTTCTCTCTTTTTTTATCTGAAAAAATTACCTTACAGATGAACTTGATTGCAAAATTGAACAATCCTTACATCGTGGAGTACAAGGATGCTTGGGTGGACAAGGTAATTCACACCCCCCCTTTCACAGTGGAACTTATTCTTTATACAGCTAGATTAAGCACATCAAGCATTTGGAGACCCTTTGTTTTACTGTTTCCATTGACTTGCTTGAGTTATTTATCACCTTTTTTTCTTGTTTTTTTCCCCTCATTTGGACAGGGGAACACGATATGCATTGTAACTGGCTATTGTGAAGGAGGTGACATGTATGTGTCATGTTTTTGCGGAGATATGGACTGAAAAATGCAATCTTTCACACCAGTATAATGAATCTTGTCTTTGAATCACATAAACATTGTAGTAGTTTAAAGTTGAACTAACATGAAATGCTTTAGTTTAAGAAGAGGCAAAATTGGTTGAAGTGTAATAAGTTAACAGAAAGGTCACTGGTTGCAGGAGTGAGATTATTAAGAAGGCCAGAGGAACATTCTTTCCTGAGGAGGTAGTCACTGGCATGGGTGTTTAGTGAACTCTGTGTTATATCTGCAAGATGGTATGATGTTCTCTTATGCTTTTTTCTGTTGAAATTGACAGAAAATCTGCAAATGGATGACACAGCTGTTACTGGCTGTGGATTACCTTCACTCTAACCGGGTCCTTCATAGAGATCTTAAGGTATTACTCTCTCAGGAAATGGCTCCATGCTTGAAAGGTTTAATTACTCATGCTGTTGAAAATTTTCTTTATTTCAGTGCTCTAATATATTCCTTACAAAGGACAATGACATCCGACTTGGTATGGAAGCAAAAAAATACTATCTACAATCGGGAAAATATTGGTTTTCACTTCATGTAATTTATTTAAGTTTGGTTTCCCTCAATGTAATTACAGGTGACTTTGGGCTAGCAAAACTACTTAATACAGAAGATCTTGCATCATCGGTATGGAATTTTGAAAGAGAGCTATTATTTGACCTATGCCGATGGCAACGAAATTTCATCTGAACTTTTTTTTTGCATAAGAGGGTTGCAAATAGAGACTATTACAACTATGTCATCTCATAACCATCTCATGATATTTTCCATACAAGCAGAACAAACTTATGGTGATGGTTTTGGAATTTAAACTTTTATTCCTTTGTAAGAAGGTTGCAACACGAAGGCTTTCCTTCATGAAACTTTGCCACTATACTTTTTGCATAAGAGGGTTGCAAATAGAGACTATTACAACTATGTCATCTCATAACCATCTCATGATATTTTCCATACAAGCGGAACAAACTTATGGTGATGGTTTTGGAATTTAAACTTTTATTCCTTTGTAAGAAGGTTGCAACACGAAGGCCTTCCTTCGTGAAACTTTGCCACTGTACTTTTTGCATGAATTTGTACTGTTGACTAATGTTAAACAATTAGTGAACACCATAAACTTCACAACACTGACCCAACATAGTGGATTAAGGTGTATAATAGAATGATTTTTCATTAGAGGGTTGCATTGTAATACTTTGCTGCTGCATTTTGCATGAAAATATAGTGTTCATCTTAAATAGTTAACTGAGATTAAAAGCTTTATCACTGATCCTGATGTAGTTGGGAATTAAGGTGATATGATGATTCTGATGATGATTTTTACATAGTGCAAGTACCTCAGTACCTTTCCTAAAAATTCTGGTGGTTCATAGACATGATAGTTATTTGGCAGCAATAATTTGAAAATAAATGTTGCTATCCTGGATGAATTCTGTTAGTGATCTCCCTTTATGTTTTCTTAGGTTGTAGGCACCCCGAACTACATGTGTCCTGAGTTGCTTGCTGATATACCATATGGATATAAATCTGATATATGGTCACTTGGTAAGAACCTGTGCATGATTATACCAAAAAACCTCTCTTCTTTCATTTACCTTGCACGTCTGCCATTGCTTCAGGTTGCTGTATGTTTGAGATTGCTGCACATCAACCGGCATTCAGAGCCCCTGTAAGATTTCTCATGCAATTATGATTAACCTCAGTGGTGCATAGCTATTAGAAGATGGTCTGTGTATTACTTGGTTAGGTTTGCTAAGTCATCTACAACTCAACAGGACATGGCTGGGCTCATTAACAAGATTAACAGATCCTTGATCTCCCCACTTCCAATTTTGTACTCATCCACACTGTAAGTGCTTGGTTTGATGCCAATTATTGGTGAATATATGAATCAAATTTTTTTTCTCCGACATCTGGGGCATTTTCTCCCGCACATATTCAACTTAAGGTGTTCTGCAGAATTCTGCTACTTGTTCATTACTCCATGTTCCTCACTGCAGGAAGCAGATAGTCAAGAGTATGCTAAGAAAGAGTCCAGAACACAGGCCAACAGTCAGTCAGAGTAACCTTACTCCCCTATCTCCTTTCAGTTATATGTAGTTGGTACTAATGCACTGCATTATAAATATGTTTCAGGCTGCAGAACTGTTAAGACATTCACATTTGCAGCCATATCTACTTCGATGCCAAAATGCCTCTTCCGTTTATCTTCCTATATTTCCCGTAACACCTGCCAAACAATCAAAGGAGAAGACACCAAGAAAATCACCAAGAAAGCCTAGCGTTGGAAAAGAAATAGAAGGCAAAAAGTTATCAAGTCGGTTTGAAAACGTGCATCCATGTCCAAACAACTCTGATGTGCAACCAAGCTGTTCTGGCTGTGAAAAGCCTGCATCTTCTGATAGCGCAGATGATACCCTAGTGACCAAGAGGGTCGATCCAACTAGCTGCTATACAGCAGAAGTATCTTGCTCTACCCATGGTTCCAAAGATGCATCCTCTGATTCTGAGTTAAGTGTTCAAAGCGGAGGCCAGCAGTCTGAGTTCACTAACAGCATTCCTCGTGAAAAATGCAAGGACATGGAGCTAAAGTCTGATGACAGAGTTGATTGTCGGTATGATGAACAAGAAGTGACTTCTAACCATATTCAGAACTTTCATGAGGCTGATGGTAAGGCAGCGAGCAGAGAAGTTCAGGAGACATCTTGCAGCTTGCAAGTTGTTGGAGATGATGAGAGAAAGGAAGGGAATGCTGGATTAGCCAATTCTACTGAGCTGACTATAACTTCTGACGTTAAGGGCAGCTTTCCTGAGAAACAAAGTTCATTTTCTGTCTACAATGAACATGGTGACCAACCTATGTCGGAGAAAGTGTCAAGTCCAGATCTGAACTCAGAAGTTGCAAGTTTGAGCTGCTTGTCTGAAAGTAACCATGCACTTGCTTGCAAAAGTGACATTACTACAACACCAGTTAAAGATGATAGCTCCCTGCAACCGCAGCGAGAGAAAGATGATGGTGGTGCAATTAGTCTGGGACCAAACGAGATCTCACTGTTGAATTCACTTTCAGGAATGAATAAGGATGAACTGAGGAGGGAGCTAGAGAATCCAACTCAGCAAAGAGCTGATGCTTTGGAGTCACTGCTCGAGCTTTGTGCCAGGCTACTGAAGCAGGATAAAATTGATGAACTTTCTGGAATACTAAAACCCTTTGGTGAAGAAGCTGTGTCATCTCGTGAAACAGCAATTTGGTTAACAAAGAGCCTCATGTCTGCACAAAAATTTAATGGAGGGACCTAATCTGGAGTTGTTGCCTTAAGAACTTTTTGGTTACTGTCAGATATATACTTCTTTATAATGTTCTTTTTATTCTCTCTCCTTTTTTATAAGGAAAAATCAATGTGTATTTCTTGAGAGTGGCTTGTTATGTGGAGATTAGGGAAGAAGGTATGTATTTGGATTGCAGACTCTGGTTCGGCTTTGATCAAAGCAAGATCTGTTTTAACGATTGAAAACATTTTCACCTATTTATTTCTACTAAATTAAATATTTCCACCATCTACTTGAGCTTGAGTTGGGTTATTCGTGCTGTTGAATGAAACACGAGTGCTCCATTGACACAGAATGTTGCCGGTCATCCGGAAGCTTTTCACGCAAGTTAGAAGACAAAACACACAAACCTGGTTGTTTCTTTTGCATTTTTTTTCAAAAGATATTAAGATTGTATGAGACATGAGTAAATTTATAGGAATTTCCTATGTTACTCTCCTTTTATATTACCATGGAGGATATACAGGAAGAGAGAGAATTAAAATAGAAATGTATTATGTTGAAAGAGAACTTTTTAGAAAAAACCAGTGAGAGTGGGTTGGTTGGAGCAAATACAATTGTTTGTTTATTTACTCATTTATTTTGAATGATACAATCATTTATTTGAAATTAACATGGAAAATGAAAGGAAAAAGAATGATAATTATACTAGGGGAGGGAGACAGAGACAGAGACAGAGGAAGTATTGTATTACAAGTTTGTTGAAATCTTAAAAGTAATAGGCTATGAGAGATGCGAGTGAGGCTCCGAACAATGAGCCAACTAGAGGCAAAGCTGCAGCACTAGCAGCACCGGCAGGTCCAGGGGCACCAGCTGGGGTGGAGACGGCGCCGGCGACAGCAGCAGCAAGTGGGGCTTCGGCGGCGGCCATGACCAGGCTCATTGATGAGGCGGCAACCACGACGGCCGCTAATGAGATCCTTTTCAATTCCATTGCGTGAATGAGGAGGTAAAAAAAAAACCTTGCTTGCCTCCGAGGAATGGAGAAAGATTTTATTTTTTCAACCCTTCTTTTTCCTTCCTCCTGGTAATGGATGGATATTATTTGCTGGATGCTGTCTTCCTATTTTCCTTTTCTTCTTTATAGTGGAGAAAGACAAGTTTCAAAACAGCCAATTTTAGAAACCAAAACCAAATTAGGGACTTATGGGTTTACATCCAACACTTGTTTGGTTTTGCATAATCATAGGGTTAATTACCTCCTAATTATAAGGAGGGAGAGAAAGAAACTTGAACCTAATTTCAGTCACCTTGTTTTCATAGTAACAGAAAACATAATCACCAGTCGCACGAAGGATTATTTTTCATATATAAAACACTATAGTCTGGCTTCTGTTAGCAAACGAACGTGTTTGCCTTTGTTTTTTTTCCTTTCTTCTTTTTTCTTTTTTTCTACATTGCCCCAAAAATAGCAAGACAAAATAAAACAAAAAGGGCCATTACAACAAAGTTTGCATCTACATATGATCTATACATGGCCATCTTTCTGCAGCAACTTCTTGCTTCACGTCTAAGAAGCAGTACCATTTGATTCTTGAATGTCCAATTGGTGCTCAGCTACCATAATACATGAATCTGCTTCCAGTGATGAAACAGAGCTCTTACCTTTCAACATTGTTTCCTTCGGCGAATTCAGCATATCCGTTGTGCATTGTACATCAGGTGTTAATCCCACTTCATCGATGTCATGCAATCCAGGAGATAGATACTTTGCAACCGTAACAAATAGGGCAGATCCATCATTTAGCTCTGTTACACTCTGTAACAGGGACATTCAATGAGATCGAATCTAACTTGACGAGCAATTTACAACGCTGGGTCATAAAGCTACAATTTTTATGGGATATAGAGATTAGGGAGTATTAAGCAAGAGAAGTTCCTTGGTCTACGAACCTGAATTTTCCCTTTACCAAAAGTTTTGTGCCCTACAAGGGTGGCTCGTCCATTGTCATGCAGAGCACCTGCTAAAATCTCACTTGCACTTGCGCTTCCCTCATTGACCTTGTCAAGCAACAAAAATGTAAGTTGAAACCTTCAACCTGTAATCTTCTGAGAAATTTTTGGATCTAGAAAAAAGATTGCACCTTGAACATGTTCAGCAAACATGTGTGAAAAGAATCAAAGAAGCCAAGAACTGACACTCACAAGTACAACAAGTGGATCATGAGTAATAGCATGGCCATCGATCATTTTGATGGGTGATGTATATCCTTCACGATCAATGGTGTATACAAGAGTCTCATCTCCATCCAGCCAAATCTGAGCTACATCAAGTCCAGCTTTCACTAGACCACCCTGCACAATAAATTTGGAACGGAAAAAAATGGGAGGAAAAATTCTTTGGAACAAAGCATTAACATAGAAGATCTTTGGAACAAAGCATTAACATAACAGAGTGCTGGTAACTTACTGGATTGTTTCGTAAATCTAGTATGTAAGAATGAACACCCTGTCTCTCCATGTCATTAACTGTACTCTCCATATCAGCGGCAGCAGTCTGTCAAAGGTGAGAAAACATGAAACCTGTCTAATAATCATAGTAATTCATAAATTAGCCGAAAGCTAATATCAATTATTCAATACCTGAGAGAATGTTGAAAGCCTGACATAACCAGTCTTTTCTAAATGCCCATCCGGCGCCATATGAGGAATGACAGCGCTGGATATTGGTGACAGCCTTATATATTCACGTGGCAGTTTGACCTTTAAAGAAGGCAACATGCAGAACATCTTGCATTATGGGAGAAACCGATCAAGTATGATGCATAAGGAATAAGGTAGTCTGGTGTTTATATCTGATGATCCAATCTTATGTATGAATAAAATAAAAAAGGAATTCAAAAGCAGACATTTAGCATCATCATCACACTAAATGAGACATTACCTCTTTAATACCAGAATCACTCCCTGAACCTTTTCCCTGGCAAAGGAAGGGAAATATAAAGAAAAATAAATTCAGGACATAGAACTTCAGTTACAACAATGCTTCATTATCAGCAGATTCAAGGAGATAATGCTAAATCATAGCAGAAGGTAGACTTATGAGTGTTGTCAATCGTTTCTAAGATCTAACACGTGGTGATGGATTCTTGAACTTGGTAGATTAAGGTAAAGACCAGAGAAAGAGTTACTGTCGTGTTAGAAGTGCTGCACTATTATCTTGTCTGCATTCTGGAAAACATATAAGTCTACCCTTTGCAAACAAGATGAAGACAACAAAAAGGGCATGTTTGCTTGGCTAAAATGGAATTGAGTAGATTGTAGTTTAGAACCCAGAAACTACTCGTTTAACAAAATCTATTCCCCATGAAATATACCAAGTAAACCTGTCCATAATAAAAAATCCCAAGCCTACCAACAGGCAGCACATGACATGCAAGATGTATTAACGAAACACTCAAATCTTTGCATTCATGCCTATTTCTTGAGGTGTGATAATTACAGTGTTGACTTTGATGGTAACAGATGTTCCAGCATTTCCTCTAAGCCTCTGAGCCGCTGCTTCCCCATCAATACCATCAAGTCTTTGTCCTGACCAAACAAATATACTTGTTTAAAAATCATATATCATGTCTTCCTGCCTTCACACAGAACTTTGAGGGAAATGGTAAAGAAAGCAACTTCAAAACATCTATGATCTATCCCATATCCAGGTTAATGCAATAATGGTTTCTAGCCCTGCGTAATTAAAAGAGACCAATAGATATACATGGTTCTACCAACTTAGAAGTTACAAAATTCACTTGATACACCAGGTTCATAGTTTTGCCCTAATCTTTGATGTGAAAAGAATCAAGCACAGTAAAGATAGCTGCTATGTAGTTGCTAGAAATAAAATGCAATAGCTAAGATAGTAATAAGTTACCATTAATTTCTATCAGCTCGTCTCCTTCATGTATACCAGCACGAGCAGCAGGACTACCATCTACACAAGACAAAACAACCTGCATTGCTAGAAATGGAAACATTAGAGCAGTGCACAAACTTGCAGCCAATGCTATAAGTTTACAGATGAAGTCTTGAACAACAGTGAAGGATAACCAGTAGCATTGACATAAACTCGGTAAATGAAGTGTCAAGAGTTACCGAGAAAGGCTAAATTTTTAATTGATATAAAAAGAAAAACACTGGGCTCTTGGAAAAAAGTATATATAATAGAATAATCACTTCTGGCGGAATAATAATCTACAGAAGGACAGCTCCCATCACTAACCAAATGTCCTGTTCTTGGTTCTACGCTTATGAATAGGCCAACTCCTTGCAAATTCCCGTCACTTCCAATTCTAAAATTCCGGTACTCCTGAGAATGAAAACTCCTCTTTTAGCCGAAAAGTCGTAAGAACCCATAATCATAGCTCATTGATGTTTGGTTAGTGATGAGAGGCGTAAAATTTGATACCTTGGGACTAATTATCCTAGTAAAAGGATCTCCAAGGGTCGAAATCATGCCTTTGACTTTGCTATAGGCAGCATCAGCTGTTCTTAGAGGGAACATTTCCACCATCGTTTGCTGCAACTTCAAATCCCAGTCTGCAGCAATAACACAATTCAGCAGTGGTTCAATTCATCAAGATGGCTTCCGAAACTAATAATAAAGTGGCTTAGGATTCCAAATGTAATAAAACATCGGAGCACACCCTGATCTGCATCAAATTTTGAAGTACTGAATCATCCCCCCTCCCTCCTAAATATACCTTGGTGGTTAAATGTCGGGTCTACAAATGTTTCACGAATCAACCCCCAAGCCTCCACGAGGGTTCTTTGCACAGTATTGACCTAATAGTCAAATTAAGCATACCAATCAGCATATCAGCCTACTAACTTTAGATGGACAGTCGGAAACTGCAATCATTTACTACTAAAAATAGAAAAATAACCTCCTGGGCGCGAGAAACGGGAAAGGCGACTGTCAGAGACTCGGCAAAAGCCGGCGAGTCGGAGCAAACGGAGGCGAAAGCGACGGCGGCGGCGGCCCAGCCGACGAACCCATTCAGAAAACAGTTGATGAGATGCCGGTCTGAGGGTTCAGGATTCAAAAGCGGTTGCCGAGGACGACGAGGACGAAAAGAAGCGCATGGCAAAGCAGAGGTCTTACTGTCGCCGAGTCCACGATAACCGCAGCAAAACCGGGGCGAAGTTATGCGTACAGAAGTGGGAGCTCCGGGGCTAACCACTCCCAAATTTGGTCTCAGTGACTGCATTTATTCAGTTTCAATTCAATGCTAATGAGAAGGAGAAGAAGAACCAAGAAGACGAGAACTGGATTTCTTCTTCCTTACTGAAAATCTGAATCTCTTCTTCTTCTTCTTTTTTCTGAGTGATTCTTGTTAGATCCTAGTGGGTCCCCCAGGTTGAATCTTGTGGCGCAGAGAAGAGATCCTTGCGTTGCGTTGTCTGTCTGCCGTAACTGGCAAGTATCCGCATGCATTGCAACGTGAAATTACGCAACTATGTTCGAGAGAGTCCGTTTATTTATCACATATGTAGAAAAACATCTACCTAAATGTACTACTAATTAACTAACTTAACTAACTAACCTAATAAACTAAAAGACTAAAACACCCTTCATAGAGATTTATTAAGAGGGTAAATTTGACATTTTCATGGTGTGTGTTTTTCCACATATGTGGTATATTATTTTACACTTCTACCTTATTCCAACAAGGTGTTTCACTTGTGTATATTACTTCTATTGAATGAAATATTACTTCTATTGAGTGAAGGCCGGTTAAGTCCTAATTCAAGGTTTTGGTTCTGGTCCTGGTGGTTCCGCTGTTTGTTCTTGCTCTTAGAACATGTGGGTGTTTTGTTCCTTTTAGAATTCTTCAAGCATTTCGCTTTTACCAATAACATAAAAGAAAAAAGTGAAAAACAAAAGGAAGCAAATTATTGAAGTTTTGCCATACAAGTGAAGAGTATAAAATATTTGAAATTATTTTTTCACGTTGGGTGATTTTTTCATTCATGGTATAATGCTAGGTATATAAACATATTGTCTGATGAATGAAACATTAATTTTAAGATAGGAAAAATTACAAACAAAATCCCCGATATTTAGTCAAATCTTCAATTTATCTCCTCTATTTTTGAAAATCTTCAGTTATCCCACTCAGGTTTAGCGAAACCTTCAATTAGACTCATTGACCGTTTATGATGTTAGTTCACTATTAAGAAGTTTAGGGTTAGCTACTCTTATTGTCATTATTATTTCTAAATCTTAACACTTCAACCCCAACATTTTGTTTCTCTTCTTACTCTCTCTCCAACCGGGCACCCAGCCAGCTGTCGCTATCATTTGGCCGTCATCACGACATGGATGAGCTTAGGTCGCAGGGACGTAGGTGAGCCAATGCCACCATGATGTAGGTAAGTCCAAAGTGCCCCTTGACTATTTTGGAGTATAGTTAATGTAATCCCCTAAAATATTGTATAGTCAACTAACATCACAAAGGGTTGAAGGATGTAGCTGAAGTTTTTTGAAAATATTGGGGACAAACAGAAGATTTCAGTAAACCTCAGAGACTTTATGTAATTATTATAGTTTCACTAAAGTTGTTTAGTACTTTATTGATCTTTGTACGTTTATATTTCTTACAATTCTATGAGATATAAAATAGTAATATTATCGCCATTTTTTTTCAATTGATAGGTTTCTTTGCAACATATAATATATTAATTTTGGTTTGGAAATTGTTAAAAATATATTAATTCGTGCACTTATAATAGATCAAATAGAAGCATTACAGTTAGAGAGTTTGAAGTTAAATACACAATTAATGAATCTTTGCATGGAGGTATGATTTTCAAACACGAAATTCTATGTGAAATTCCATAAATTGTAAATCCATAAAATGTACTCATGTAGTTCGATTAGAGTAGTGTGACGAATAATACTAGCTAACTTAACCAATTGTGGTATGAAAGTTGTTAAAAATATTTTATTCACATATTTAATAAAGTAATCATTATGGCCGCGTCATTTGAATTTAAACCGTTCTGAATGAGCTAGTTCAAGTTAAGGTCAACCAAACTTTATCTTTCATTATTTATTCAAAGTGTTTAAACTTGTTAATCCATCCATTTTTAACTACCAATTTTAAAATTCATATCTCATCAAACTCTACCATTTATATGAGATGGAAGGAATCGTTGTTAGAGGAGAGCATGTAGAGTGGGATCGTGGCAAAAAAGAGTTAAAAAAAGAAAGAGAATAAATTGTGTTGTATGAGAAAAGGTAACACTCCTTATGAATAATTAGAAGTAATTAGAATTCATATAAGCGGGTAAAAGGGTAGTGATGTCAAAAGCTGACGAAACTAAAAAAGGGTAGTGATGTCAAAAGCTGACCAAACTAAAAAACTTCATGAATCTGACCCAACATGAAGTTAATGACCTTAAGGTGGAATCTGAAACGACATGAACACGAATAACCCGAAGGAACTCAAGTGACCAGAATATAAAGATAATCGAGGGGATAAGATTGAATATCATCAACTCAACATTGTTACATTTGTTTTAAATCAAACTCACCTAGACTTAGATATAGACCTTCATGAAGCGTCACAACTGAGGCTTCAAGAACGTCATCAAGGTGCCTTCGATATCGAGTGGTAACTTGGAGTCACGAGGCAGAGGAGTTGGCTTGGTTTCATACAGGCTCTAGGTTGGTCGGTGGTTTTAGCACAACAGATAATTTGCGATCGCGTCACCCGACTAGTTCTGCTTTTAGTTGGTCACCAATTTGTTATCGACGTCGAGCTGTAGCTTGAAGTTCAGAGGCAAAGGAGATGATGCGGTTGTTTGTAAGCTCCCAACTGTCAGCGCTTCGAGTGTGTTGGCTAGTGTAAAGTCATGCCGCTTGGGTGGTTATGCTTCTAGTCTACACTCGATGATGCTAATGGAGTCGTGTAGTGACTTTGTTTACTTAATTTCAACCATAAGTAACTCGAAAATGAAAATATGTCAACCTAATTCTAATTTGAAGCCCAACCATGAAAAGATGCAACCGACATGATCCAAACTCGAATTGGCCTGACCTAAAGTAACATATCAGCCCAAAATCAAGTCAATCCAAAATAACCTAAAACCCCGAATGATCAAACCTGAAAGCCTCTCAACCCAATCTCAACTCAAATCTGAATGATGAGACCCGAACTCAATCAAACCTTCCCAGTTAAGATCTATATTGAGGCAAAAGATGTATAAAAAGATATAGAAAATTAAACATCGATCTCATAAATTTGAATAGTCCAAAAAAATAAGGTACTTAACTAAAATTGGGGACCAAAGAAGACTACTTTTGGATTTTGAAGTCTTACTTGACCCTTCAAGGCGATTCCCCCTAGATTGGGTGGGAGTCTATTTACCACATATGTGAAAACCACACACCATGAAAATGTCAAGTTTATCCTCTTAATAAATCTCTACAAAGGGTGTTTTAGTCATTTAGTTTATTAGGTTAGTTAGTTGAGTTAGTTAATTAGTAGTACATTTAGGTAGGTGTTTTTCCACATATGTGGTAAATAAACGGACTCCTAGATTGGTTGCCTTAGTTGTCCTTATATGGTCTTGTTACATTTCCTTATATATCATGTCATCAATTTATTTGTAAAGTCGTCTCTATATAAGGAAAAATGTCTTTAATCACTAAAAATATCATGATCCACTTCTACATATGCACACGTTCTTACCAGTTTTCTGGTATTAAATTATAACACTAAGATATTACATATCCACTTTGATTGACGTTGTATAATTAGATAGAGTAAAATACATGTATAGTCCCTTATCTTTGATGTGTGTCCTATTTTAGTTATGTTTTAGGAATTTGTCTCAGATTAATCCATTAGCTTATTGTTTCATCCTAAAGAAAACCACTGTTTAATTAAGGGCAATTATGTAATTGTTTATATTTAAAATTGAATTTAACCTTTCTTTTTTAATAATCTCCAAGTAAACTCCAACTAGTTTCAAAAGTCACAAGTGGAATGGGACATTAAGCCCGGAGTCCCATGTTCGAGTCCTGGGGAAGACATGAAACTCGTAACCGGGTACGAGAAGTCCATGAGTTAGGGATGTAGGGAACGCCAGTTGGACTGGTATGCCAACCTGGTCTCTAACACTTTACGTGTTTGATGAAAAAACCCAGAGGCCTGAGAGAGAGATGTACACGTTTTCTGCCATTTGTACAAAATAATACACATCACTTACCTCGTCAGCAAAGCTGAGGGCAAAAGAGTAACTTCACACTTGTCCGTCCATCTTAACTTAAGAATTTGAACAGTAACGGTCATAAGAGCCCGACGGATTTCAAGAGAAGGTGAAGCAGATGTGAATGATTTTCGTCCTACCATTTACGTGTTTGATGAAAAAACCCAGAGGTCTAGGAGAGATATGTACACGTTTTCTGTCATTTGTACAAAATAATACACATCACTTGCCTTGTCAGCAAAGCTGAGGGCAAAAGAGTAACTTCACACTTGTCCGTCCATCTTAACGGCAAGACTGGACGGAAATGACTAGTATAGAACGCGTAACTTAAGAACATGACTATATTCAAACAACAACTTAAAGTATGACCACAATAGATCACAGAGATAAAAAGACGACTGTGTGCGGATTTTACTCAAATATTTTTATCTAAAATGAAATAGCCTTTTTTCACTTCACTCACTTAAAGGATCTAGGAGGTGGGCTGAGAGGGGTTAAAATGAGTTTGGAAGATGATAATGATGAAAGTTTATGTAAAGTGAGTTAATGACCGGAAATAATCTACATAAAAAATTAAAAATGACAATCCACTTGGGACGCAATTTGCTCCCAAAAGTGGGGATAAGGACATCAATGGTTACAAAAGTTTACACGTTTTAATAGTCACATAACTCAAGATTTTATCACCGAATTAGAAAACAACAATTTTCATCAGTCTTAAATCTCGTTGGAACCGAATCAACCAAAGAAAACATAAGACTCTAGGAGCAGAAAATGAACCACCAAACGTTTAAACAAGACGCAGCTTAAGTCTTGGGTTTTTAAAAGTGTCATTGGCTCATTTCTGCATACAAATGGCTCTAATACCAAATCCGACCCATGTAAAATTGAAGTAATGGTGAAATAAAAGAAATTATTGATGGTAACAAAACACACAACTCATATTAAAACTTCAAATATGAACTTAAAGTAATATGATGAATACCATATCCTCGCAGCAATACAAACATAAACTATTGGATGAACAAGATTAATCTTGAGATTATGGGTGTTATTTTTCAACAATTTTTGCTTATTATTACATCTCTTTTCTCTCAGAACGGGTCTTACTAAGGAAATGTGATTTGTGTGATAATCAAAGAAATCTTGAATATATGTTCAAGTATTTAAGCTAGGAAAAGTTTTAAAAGGAGTGAATAGAACTTCTTTTAGAGACATGGCGATTTTGAAAATCTTGAAATGGACATGAAAAAATCTAAAAAGTTCGAGATAAGCCAATAAAACATGAAAAATTCATTTTCAAGTGTGGAATGGTAACGGATAAAAGATACTACACGATTTCTCTATTAAACCGATACGACTTTTAGAACTGAAGTGGTAAACAAAAAAATCTATGACTCATATGGTAAAGTGAGAAGTTGTGTGCAACTTTTTGAATATCTCAAAAAGAGAATTGTGTGCAATTTTTCAGGATGGAGAAGAACTCCGTGTTAAAATACAAAATATAGGGCTAAAGTGTATATTTGTTAAAATGGTGGAGTAAACTGCAAATTAAAAGCGAATCTCGGGGAGCAAAACGTAGCTATAAGAATTAAACATGACGCGGTGGCAAATTGAGAAAGAGCATTTTGTTTTGGATTTTGGTGGTGGCGTAGGGTGGTGGAGTGCCAGAGCCGTCAGCCGTATCGGGAAACAAACGTCCAAAACATGCAATTGCGGTTACGATTGCGATTGCGAGCGGCTCTGTTGCCTTGTTTGCTTTCTACTACTAGTACTATATTACAACCGTTGACTCTCGTCTCTTCTCAGTCTTCTGCATCCCAATTCAAAATACTATTCCGTCAACCACCCCCTCTCGTCTACAGCTGTGAACCACCTCCGTCTCTCTGTCTTCTTCTACTTACTTCCACGCTCCGATCGGATCTGGCCCTGCAGTTTGGATTCACAATTTCTAGGCTCATTGGGGTTGGGAACGTAATAGATGTCCCCGATTCAGAGCCGGCGATGTCCATGGTCTCTGCTAGCTACACTCGCTTCTCTTGCCGTCCTCCTTTCGCTTGTGCACCTCTTCCTCTTCCCAATTCTGCCGTCTCTTGATTATTTCGGGGCTAGCCGGCTTCAGAACACCTGTGTTCCGCTTAATGCTCCGCTTCAACACTCAAATGGCAGTGTAGATGGGACGCCGCCACCGGCAGTACAGACGTTTCCGGCAGACTCGCTTGGTGCGCTGGTTTACCGTGATGCTCCATGGAAGGCAGAGGTTGGGCGGTGGCTCTTGCGTTGTGATGCCATCTCTCGTGAAGTGAATGTCTCCGAGGTGATTTCCAAGCAGTGTTCGCTCCTCGTAGCTTCTTTGGTCATGTTTGCATTATGCTTGCTTTGCTGGTGATGCCTTGTTTATGGTTTAAGTTTATCCTTCGTTGTTCTTTATGTAGCCAATTGGCGGCAGGAGCTGCAGGAATGACTGCAGTAACCAAGGTGTTTGTAACCTCGAATTGGGACAATGTCGGTGCTTCCATGGGTTCAGCGGTTAGAATTTCCCCTCTTTCTCTTCGAGACTCAGTGGGACTTAACTAATTTTGATTTCATCAAATGATAAAGTGCTCAACGGGTATAATATTAAAATTATCTGGCAAACAGTCGATTCCGCTGAATGCAAAACGTCTAATGTGATTGTATTCGGATAATCTATTTTCTTCTCCTTTAAGGATTTTAAGAGTCTTATTGAACGATGATGGGATGGCCTAAATGAAAATCGCGTTCTTGGAACAGGTGAAGGATGTTCTGATAAGTTGGAATTGAGTTGCAATTACCCAGGGACACAAGAACGTCCTTATGGGAGATGGATTGTCTCTATTTGTTCCGCGCATTGTGACACTAGCAGGGCTATGTGCTTTTGTGGAGAGGGCACAAAGTATCCAAATCGTCCAGCTGCTGAGTCATGCGGGTTCCAAGTTATGTAAGTTTGATTGTGTTTCTAGGCAAGCTTTTTATTTCATTTGGATGTATCAACAGTTGCAACACATCATTTGTTTTTCTATTTCAGTCAGCCTTTTGGAGCTGATACTCATAAAGTGACTGATTGGGCAAAAGCGGATGAAGATATCTTCACTACTAATGGTAGCAAACCAGGATGGTGTCATGTAGATCCAGCAGAAGCATATTCCTCCAAGGTTCAATATAAACAAGAATGTGACTGTAAGTATGATTGTCTATGGGGACGGTTTTGTGAAATTCCTGTGCAATGTACCTGCATCAATCAATGCTCAGGACATGGTTATTGCCGCGGTGGGTTCTGTCAGGTATGATTTCAGTCCTCCTAAATGACTTCTTGCATTTGACACCCAAATACCAGTCTCGTCTTGTGAGTACATGTAACTCAAATAGTTATTAAATTTGTGTTTTGTTTATGTACATATATCTTCTGCTCGAACCTCCTTTTCCCCTTGCCACCATAAGAGATAAGGAAAATGCAAGGATGAAAGATGCTCAAGTATACTGGAATATTTTTATAGAAAACAAGGGAAGGCTACTCTAGGCACAAAAATGGCAGATTTGATTTACAATGAGTTCCAGTTTTTTCAGTAAAATATCGTTTCACTTCCAGTTTTTTGAGTAAAATATCGTTTCACTGCTGTACAATACCTAATCCTGATAACAGTGTTTAAATGTTCGTTTATAGATGATTTATTTTAATTAAATGTCTAATTAAATGACAGAGCCAATGAATCTTCAAGCATTTTTTTTTTTGTTAAAGCTGTGGCCTGTCTTGCAGGCTTGCAGCAATTTATTAACACAGATGAGAAGATGTGGGTTGTGTTGAGTGTTGACTAAATGTACATCTTTGGGATGCTCTATGGTCTATACTAAAGGAAAGTGTCTGTTTACAGTGCTACAATGGCTGGTATGGCATAGACTGCGGTATTCCTTCTGCATTATCACCAGTTGGAGATTGGCCTAAATGGCTTCGACCTGCCCATATTGATCTCTCTAGCAATGTGCTTGCCGGGAAGCTTGTAAATATCAGTGCAGTAGTGCAGAGAAAAAGGCCTCTTATATATGTTTATGATTTACCACCAGAGTTTAACAGTTTACTTCTTGAGGTTAGGATCAATAGTTTCCGTTGTGTCCTTGGATGATAGCAACAAAAAGATTGTTATATTCTCCAAACTGCTATTGTAGGGTCGACATTTTAAGTTTGAGTGCGTAAATAGGATCTATGATGAGAGGAATGCTACATTGTGGACTGAACAGCTTTATGGATCCCAGGTATCCCTGAAACTTATGTCTAATTGAGCTCCTGGCAGCTGAAAGAATTGCTTACTGACTCTCTTCTACTTTAGATGGCACTTTATGAAAGCATTTTAGCTAGTTCCCATCGAACTCTAAACGGTGAAGAAGCAGATTTTTTCTTTGTTCCTGTTCTGGATTCTTGCATCATAACCCGTGCTGATGATGCACCACATTTGAGTTTGAAGGTATACTTGAAAAGTTTTTCTAAAATTGTATACAGTTTATTTAGGATTGCGTTTGGTGACATTTGGATGTTCTAACTGTTCAATAGTTATGTTTTTCTTTTGGTAAAATATTTTTCATTTGCTTCAGTACTTGCTAGATATTTTGAAAATGGGTCATATGGGTTTACAGAAATATTATTAGTGCTGCTTCCTAATCAAAACAAATGTGGTTAATGCTACGTAAGTAAAGACTTGTTGCTGGTCGCTCTTGTAGAGATGTCAAAAAATGACCTAACCCAAGGTGGCCTGGGGAGTCAACGACTCAGACGTGACCCTACCAAAGTGAAACCTGAAATGACTCGAGAATAAAAGTAACCAAAGGGATGGGGTTTGAATATCAACAACTTAACATTGTTGCATTTGATTTAAATCCAACTCACTTAGACCTAGGTAGTACTTCATGAAAACAAACGACATTGGTGGACTACTACGCAACCAAGACTCTGGAGTTCAAGGGCAGAGGAGCTGGCACGATTGCGTGCAGGCTCCAGGGTTGGTCGTGGTCACACTGCCTGAGTGGTGCTCATGCAGTCGTGCGCGAGCGTCGAGCGAGGAGTGGATTAGCTATGCGAGTGTGATGAGGGGGTTAGCCAGGCGAGCGTGATGAGGGGGTTAGCTAGGTGAGCGCGAGGTGTGTCTATGTAGTGTGACCGTGTGAAACTGAGACAGGCTTAGGTTAGAAAGTATGTCAACGCGATTCTAACCCGAGCCACCAAAAATATCTCGACCTAATATCAACCCAAACCCGAATGACCCGATTGACATCCCTACACTCTTGCATTTTCCTTCTTTTGTTTGTGCAGCATATGGCTAAGTTAGTATACCCCCAAAACATTGTAACATTTCTATAGGTATGGAGATTGAGGTAATAAAGTAAGATGGATTTATAAAAGAGGAGTGAGAATGTTAATAACGAAAAGTTGAGGTAATAAGTTAAAAGAAGCATTAAAAAGTTTTGTGTAGAGAAAATATAACATTCTTTCAGGAACTTCCCTAAAAGGAGAATGTAAAATGTAACATTCTTTTAGAGGAGGGAGTCATTTTAATTTCCTGTTGTTTTAGTTAAGAAATTGACAACCAATTAGCAGCCTAGCAGGCTTATATCTCTTATTCTGTCATAGAAAGACCTGCTTGTACACTCTTTTCCTATGATTACAACATTGACAAAATTTCCTGTTTTCTCATGCAAAAGCCTAAAACAAAGACAAAAAGGGACTGTCATAGGTCCTTAGCTCTGTGTGAACAATTGCCTCTTTGCACTGGGTTTCATACTTCACTGCTACAACTTCTGTTTTGTCTAGCATTTGGATGTGTTATTCGATTGCCAACTTTTGTTTTCTCTTGATAAGAGAGATTGTAAGTTCAAATAGCCTCTACATGCTAGTAAATTTAGTATGGTGGATTTGTTGACCTTTTCTCAGTTTAAACTCGAATTTAAAAATGTTCCATACAAATGTTTTTAGTTGGTGTAAAGCAAATTCACGTATTAAGGCTCAATATAATAATTAGTTTTAGAAATCAGTTTAATCTCAAACCCTAAGATACAAATGATATTTTGATGCATCTTTATATATTAAGGCTCAATGTAATCAATAATTCTACAAGTCAAAGTTTAATTCTGTGTTTGACCTTCATAAGCTTCTAAAACTAATTACTCATACTAGCTAGTCATTTCGAGGAATGAGAGTCCGATGCACCAGAGAACAGAGAGAGCGGGGGATGTGGGATGGGTGTGCTGTATGCTTTATGGCTATGGCTACACTTCCAATATTTTCTTCTCTCTCTCTCAAACATTGTTGTCCACTTGCCAACTGAATGTAAAATTCATTAATCTCAAGTGATTCTCTGTTATTAACCTTTAATAATTTGAGTAGAAAAGAAATGAACACTTTTATGTATGCTGTGCTCCTCTTTTTATTTGTATTTATGTCTAACATCAATATCACTTCTATCAGGATCACATGGGCTTGAGGAGCTCACTCACTCTGGAATATTACAAAAAGGCATATCGGTACATAATTAGTGAGCATCCTTTCTGGAATCGCTCCTCAGGAAGAGACCATATATGGGTATGCCATCAATGCTAGTATATTTTATCTGACTATCAAGGATCATGCTTTTCCTTATAAGTTCCTTTAGAATAAATGATTATCTAGCTTTTATAGTTTTATGCTAGGATTTTTTTTTTCTTCAGATATCTCTAGGAATTGTGTCACTTCATCACATGTTTCTTCTGGTTGCCTAAACTAGGAACGCTTTCTTGTGTTTTTCTTCTGCCAAGTACTTTTCCATCTGGAGATTTTTCTCTTTTATTTTTTAAAAATAAATAGAAAATAAAACGATTGCTTTTCACATAAGATCTTCTGGCTATATTCTAATCATGTACCCCCTGTAATTGAAGGCAGTTTTTTTCATGGGACGAAGGTGCTTGCTATGCTCCCAAAGAAATATGGAATAGTATGATGTTGGTTCACTGGGGTAATACAAATTCAAAGCATAATCATTCAACAACCGCCTATTGGCCGGATAACTGGGATGGGATTTCCACTGATAGAAGGGGAACTCATCCATGCTTTGACCCTGCTAAAGATCTTGTGGTTCCAGCTTGGAAACACCCTGATGGAAATTATTTCATCCAAAAATTTTGGTCTAGGTACCTTTTGCTTGAAGTGAAAGCATTCAATTTCCCCACCCTTTAAGTTGGTTGCGCTCTGCAACACAAAAATGTTTTGGCTAAAGAAATTTAACTCTTAAGCATTTTTCCAGGCCCCGTGAGAAGCGAAAGACATTGTTTTACTTCAATGGAAATCTTGGACCTGCTTACCCAAATGGAAGACCAGAAGCATCGTAATGTCAAGATACCTTTTGGCCTATTTGTTTCCGAGTAAAAAATTACCATTGGCATATCTAATTGATAAGACTAGTTGTATTTCAAAGGAACTGCCGACTGTTTGCTAATTTGATGTTTCCACTCAGTTGCACACAGAAACATGGCCCATGTCCTCTCTATTTTTTTAACCATATCTTAAATTTTCACTTTATCTAATGGACTATATTTTCAAATTTGGAAGAAAGGAACGTGCAAAATTTATAAGATCTGCTCTTGCAGCCATCTTAATGTTCTGTTTCTAGTTTCAACCAACCATTGTTTGGATACCTATCTAACATTCTGTTCTGTTTGTATCAATGCAGGTACAGCATGGGTATTAGACAGAAAGTAGCTGAAGAGTTCAGCTCAAGCCCAAACAAAGAAGGGAACCCTGGGAAACAGCATGCTGAAGATGTAATTGTGACTTCTATTCGCTCAGAAAATTACCATGAGGATTTGGCCAACTCCATCTTTTGTGGGGTGTTTCCTGGGGATGGCTGGAGTGGTAGAATGGAAGATAGCATTTTGCAAGGTTGCATCCCTGTGATTATTCAGGTAAGGAAGTTATTTAGCTTTTTCCTGGACCAACTGATGCTTGGCAGCTATTGCTTACTGGAAATAATGTGCTTTTTATTGGCCACAGTTGTATGCCTTATGCTCTTATCACAGAGGACTAGAACACACCCCTCTAGCAGGCACATTTTTGCTTGTGTCATGAAAGTGGAAGGCCGTGTCTTTAATTTTTCTGAAGTTATTGTAGTAATTACAGAAGCTTATTGTTTTGCGAGGAACTTGAACCTTATCTTTTTAGTTTTCTTATGGTTCTGAGAACTCCTAGTCCTGATTAGAAAAGCCGGAGGCCCGGAGGTGAGTAAGAGGGAGGTTGACATGGCAGGGGCCTTGGACCGTTACTATGTTTATGTTGGTAAACGTTTGTTGTATGGGCCTAACTTGTACTAGTTTCCATAGAACTTATGCCTCTGGTGTTCCTCCTGAAATTTGTTTTCATATCATGTTTAGGATGGGATCTTTTTGCCTTACGAAAATGTGCTCAACTATGAAAGCTTTGCCGTTAGAATAAAGGAAGATGAAATTCCAGATTTGATCAATGTTCTACGGGTAATTCTGGTCTTCCACTGTTTCTTCCAATTTTTACAGAAAAGTTGTGCACATAACTGACAGGCTCAGTGGTCTTCATACCCTGTAGGGATACAATGAGACAGAAATAGAAATCAAGTTGAGAAATGTGCAGAAAATCTGGCAGAGGTTCCTGTATCGTGATTCCATTTTGCTGGAAGCTGAAAGACAGAGAGCTACTTTTGGATATGTTGAGGATTGGGCAGTTCAGTTGTTGCAATTAGTGGAAGACGATGTTTTTGCCACATTTTTACAGGTATTATCAAGTGTTAAGATAACTTCAATTTATTAAATTTATGAGCGATAATTTTGTTTGTTTTATGGACTGATGCATTAATAACCATACACTGCACGTAGGTAAAATATGTTTATTCTATGAATTATTCCAAGGGAGAGTTCACCATTACACTGAAATCTTTGCCATTACACGTAGTCTAAATGCTCCCCTCCACAAGCTTACAGGACAGGAATGCCATTAGACTTGTTTGAGATCCTCCTCAACACCCCCACCCCATTAAAAAAACAATAAAACTGGTGACTTTAGAATATCAGAGTATAATAGAGTATCATGTAGCATATGTTATAATCTAACAGATGTCTATTGATTGCATTGGCAAGGTTTTACACTTCAAGCTACATAATGATACCTGGAGACAACAACTCGCTCATCTCCAGAAAGATTATGGAGTACCGCAAGACTGCTTAACAGAAAATACGTAAAGATCCTTTGACTGGTGAGAGACCGGTTTATGTGGTCGTAGAAAATGATTTAAGAAAGCTGTAGGAAATGAAGTTTCCGGTCAGCTTATAAAATTTTAAATGAGGGGAAGATTTGTAAATTGTCCCATCGAGTGACCGCAGTTTCAGCCATCCTTCCAACAGTAGGAGCACGCAGTTTGTTCTCCTGCAGATTCTTCAGGTATTTGTCATTTAGATGTTAGCTTTAGCCATAGTATGGAACAATGAAAACACACAGTTGCAGCACACTGCATTCTGTAGAAGCCAAAACTGGTTCATCCGTTTGATAATGCATGCCCAATGTGAAATGCTACATGAGAAATAAATAATACCTGTCTTATTGCCTCTTGTCCCAATCTCACTGCTCTTCTTTCCTCTTACTGAAATGTAGATATGGACTTGGACTTCCCCCATGGTTCTGTTCTTTTGACTTAATAAATCTGATATTGGTATGAATTTTGATTGTGAAAAGAGAGTCAAAATTTGCCAACGCGGGTGGGTTATTGACTCACCGGTGTCTGTCTTTCTGCTAGCACTTAGAAGTATTGAAGTTTGTGAAGTAACCGAAATATGTTTGGTAGTAAATTTTCCAGCACAAACAAATTCCACTATTCCCACACTCATTGTTCAAAGGAATCAAAGCTGAAACCATATACAACTCCGCTAACGCTACAAATCACTGAAGTAACAGAGCACAACCCACTCCAATTGAGCGCCAGCACAGAAGAAACAAAACTCAAAACGATTCAACTCTGCGGAGGAGATAATCCTTGGATGTCTTAATTTCATCCGAATCGTTCTTGCCAGTCTGTGGTGGAGATATTACATCATCAACTTCACCAGCGGGATTATGTTTGAATCCATCAGCTCTCTCTTCACAGTCGGAAAGTGTGGCGAAGTCTGAAACCCTTGCAAAGTCTGAAGTCCGAAAGGATTCATTCTCAGACTCATTTACAAAATGGTAGCTCTCATCTGATTCTTTCTCATTTGCAGCAAGGAAGCTCTCATCTGACCCCTTCTCATCTTGTTCGGCGTAAAAGAATCTATAAGATGCTCTTCCTGCTTCTGCCCTGGCCTTCAAGTTATCATCCAACAAATCACTGTGATCCAGATCTTGTAGGATTTCAGGAAGTGAGAAGCTGTTATCATCATCATGCTTATTTGCCATTTCAATGTCAGTTTTCTCCTTTGAGCTAGGATTACCATCATCAATGCCTGGAGTTATTGAACCTGCCTCCACATCTTCATTATCATCAACAAGCATTCGAAAAGCAATCAACGAAGGTGGTAAACGGGACAGAAACGTCTCAGAAATATTCGCCATTATCCCCTTGTTGTGTGGGTTCTGCTTCTTATCATATCGATAACGAAAGTTCTCATAGGTAGTCTGCAAACAGAAACAAGAAATCAGAATCCAGGGAAGTTAAAACCCTGGGAGATATTCATACGCCCATAGGCAACATTTGGAGACTAACCCTGAGATTAAAAATAGGCTCTTGAAAGACGTAAGTCTCACCTGGTTTGTGCAGATCAGGTAGCTATGGAAACAAGTGAGGCCACCAACAAACCACACAGCTATGAAGCAGTATATTATCAGAAGAAGTGATATTTTATCTTCAGACATGTGCTTCCAAACGGTTTTGTGGTGGTTGTCCTCGTATTCTTGGATGACATTGACCCAAGAAAATACAAAGACATAGATGCACAAGAAAGTTGATATCAATATGAACAGAAAGAAGAACCGATAGTTGCGCTGCACCCATGCAGAAATGAGTTTGGTTATTTTCCAAGTCGAGCGGAAGTAGTTTAAGGGACCTTTTTGATTTGTAACTTACTAACATTATATAACTAAGGCAAAAAGGTTCTGCAGTACATAAAATTTTGTTGAAGTTCACTTGCATATATACCATAACTAGCGGAATTAACTATAAACAAGCATGAACTGAGATTTTCCTTAGAAGGTTGTGGTATGGACATCTAGAAGAAAGAGTTTGCCCCTTGTTTTTTTGCATGAATTTATAATGTTAATTAGTCTTAGATTATTTATTGATATTCCAAACTTCATGTCACTGACTACTACATGGTCGAGATCAAGTTGCAGTATGATGATGAAGATGACAATGATGAAGCATGAATTTATATAGCCAATGCTTAAGAGTTATTATTGTGTTCATAAGGAAAGAGGAAGCAGCTTTTCTTTTAACAGTTTATCTGGCTATAAAAGGATCATGTAAACCTTAAACTAATTTAAAGAGAGGAGGTTTATTCGAAACATGTATCCACTTCAATGATGAATTTAAAATATAGTAGTAGCAGATGGAGTATATAGGATGAAGAGACCGAGCTTTGGTGGAATTTAAAACTTACAGCACCAATGCACTGGCCGACCCAGGGACAGTGATGATCAAACCGTTGCACGCAGTTGTTGCATATTGAACAATGGGAAGCTCGGGGAGGACGATAAAGCAAGCAAGTATCACAGTACTTAACTTTCACATTGTGGCCATTCACAATGACATCTTTTGTCCTGGGTAATTTTAGGTGAGGTGTTCTGCCATTTGCCCACTCCATAGATGGGGTGGTCACTTCAAATGGTTCATCTGCCTCAGGTGCCTTTGAATTTCTTGGGACAATCCCGGGATCTCTTGTGGAGGTTAAGAAGAGAAAGATCATGTCCTGCAAAGGTGGATTTTTCATATCAATTCCATGCACATTCACTTAAAAAGGGATCAACTTTTGGCTCATAACATGAAACAATTTCCGCATTGATGGTCAGTCTACAAAGGTCAGCAATTTTCTGTGCAAAATTTTGAAAAGGCAGTACTTTCATGCTTGGATGGTTGTGATGTCTAGTCTTAGACTACTTTATAAAGACTTACCATAACCAGTATCAAGATTCCTGCAACTAATGTATAAAACCGGAGAGTGGCATGCTTCCCTGCATCGTTCTTGATTTTCATATACAAATTGACACAGAAAGCAGTCGCAGGGGCAGCAATGAGAAGCGTGGTCAGGAAAATTGATGATGCATCAGGACCGAAGACCAACCTTCCACCGCAGCAAAACCTCTTTTAAAGAAGACAAAAGTCAGGAAAACCTCATTGTTGGATCAGAATAGGTAAGAGAAGAGTGAGGCGGACAAGAAAAGAAGCAGAGGCAAGGAGAGGGAGAACTCACGTTACTTCCTTTCCAGACTTGATAGAGCCTCTTGGGTTGTGCGTTGTCCATTCTTCACCAGTTACAAGCAGCAGCAACACCAAAACACAATGCTCTCAGACCCTGCCACAGAATCCTTCCTTCTCCATGAACCTCCCTAATCTCTTCGTTGAACGCTTCAGCTGCAAGCAGATAGAACAAAAGCGTTGGCCTTTGATCAGATAGACAGACGGAGGAGGAAGCCAGTCGGTGGTCTCATTTCTGAAGAAATAAATTGGTGGTGGCCAAGAAGCTATGACGTCAAATAAAAGTTGGAGCTTTGTCGCTGGGCTTCTGAGATGGCAACCAAGTAAGTACAAAATGAGGATGCTGTCAGTGAATAAGCAAGACCAAAGGGGCGGACATTTCAACTCCCTCACCCTACACCCTGTTTCCACCACCATCACCATATCCGTTTTTTTTATTACAGAAGAAACCACAAGTTTGGTAATAACAATGATAGTATATATGTATTTGGATTGTTGCTCACCCTTCATTTAACAGAGAACATACAAAATAGAGATTCAATTATTAACCGAGGGTTTTACAAACAGAACAAGATTCGGATCACAGCATAGAGAGTGAAATCTACATGAGAAGGCATTAACAGCCAGTTCAATCCCAAAAATCTCTACTACCAACCATCCACACAACACCATCTGCTTTGTGATACAACGAAACATCCATCCCACTTCACTGTCTCTAACACAGCAATGTAATGTGCCTCTACAGTTTGCGCCAACTTCGTTCATAAGCAATACTCTTCCTACGTAGAGATAAGAGGACAGAGATGAACCCGCCATTCAGCTAACACAAAATAGGGCAGGGAAAGTTCCATTCACCTGCAAACCACGTCATGATAAAAGGATAGTTGAGTTCTTAGCTTCGAACAAGATGCAAGAATAAGATGCAGGCTAGAAAACTACATGATTGACTCATTCAGAAAGTAGGGGGATACACGCCTTATTTTAACTTGCTCCCCATTTTTTTCTTTGAACAACAATTTTTTCCAGTTTTACCTAGATCTAGCATTGTTGGGTTACTCCTCCAACGGTGTTTTTCTCCATACACAAGACTCAAACTCAAGACCTTACTTAAGGAAGGATGAATCCCTTACCACTCAACCCCAACAACCATTAGTAACTTGATCCCCATTTAAGAACTAACTATCGTTCTTCACTTTTACAAATAAGAGCAGAAAAAGCATGTCATATTCATGTTTCAGTTTAATTTGGAAAATGCAGCAATTATATGGACTACTAGTTCGCCCTGGTGCTAAACAAGTGCTGCTTCAATTTGTGACAGCTAACCTTTCCATTTGCTAACAAGGAGAACTGAACCAAAAATTGATCCAGTGATCGGGAATCAGAAGAAGTATCCCATGCACTTTGGAGATCTACATAGGCATTTTTTCCTTTTCACCTGTGGCTTATCTGTTCGGACCATGCCATAGTTGTATGTCAGCTCCACCATTGGAGGTATGTGCCTTATTGCATAAAAGGCAATATGAAGATCACAGGCCTTGTTGTTCTCACGAATAACAGGCTGCCAGAAAACATTTGGACTGCAACTGTGGTTCATGAAACGACCCACATTACCGAAATCCTTTGCACTGATAATTAGCGGAAATGGAAGCTTCGGCGCCTCACTGTATTCATTTGGAAGACCGTCCACTGGGTTATAAACACGAGTTGCGTCAAAAACATAATTATTCAGGTCAGTGCCTCCCCTTTCTTCTGCCCTGGACGAATCAATGACTTCTCCTCCATACTCACAAATAAAAGTTCCAGCCCGGATTGGGTCCCAGGATCTCAGACCCCAGCCCCTATCTTTGGTCTTAAATACCTCTAGACGAATCTTAACACCACCTTGTGCTACTCGATTTCGGCAACTAGGAGGACACTGGCAGGAAATACCGCACTCGTAAATTATGGATTTTGGTGTCACGATAACTCCACCGCTAGCATATGGAAAGGAGTTTCCATTTCTTTGAATGCAAGAGCAGTTGCCGTCATCAGGCTGACATCCATCCACACAAATGCAACCAACCGAAGGTTCCCCATGGTTTAGAGCTTTTGAATACCTTAAGGAAGAAAGGTAATTGAAATATGCTGGCTTCTCACCATCAACCCCATTTACCAAAGAAACAGGTAACTTTTCTGCCCCTGAAGTTAAATCTGGCAAGATAAGCCCGGGCCTAGATGACATATGATCCCTCCATTTCTGAATTGATTTCCACATTGTGAATGCTTCAGGCTGACCAGGTAATCTAACCAACTTATATTTGAAAACATTGCAACCAGACTTTCCTTTCACCACCCACGACTCTTGAAGCTTATAGAGACCATCATACATATAAACTTTCCCGGTCGGATTTGCCAGATCTTTCATACCACGTATCACTCTGACCTCATTACCGCGATGCAAACTCTTCTCAAGGGCAAGATTACCTCGTTCAAGCTTCTGGTCAATGCTTTCCTTATCTTTCTTCCCTCCTTGACCACTGTAGATCAGCACATTTCCATCTTCAGCATTGTCTTCATATTCTCCCGAGGAAACAATACTGACTGCCACTGCATCCTCATTAGCTTTGATACTCATGTAATCAATCCCAGACATACTCTGAGAATGCAATCCAATCAAACATAATTCCATCCTGAAATAGAAGATGTCCCCAATTTCAACACCAGGAACATGACCAATTCTCTTCTTCATGTTCGTCCGAAGCCCTTTGGTCATTAAGAATGCCCCAGCTCTCAAATCGAGGCGCCTTGCAGCCTTTGGGATTGGTCCCTTTGAATCCTCTAGCTGAGAGATTTTTCTTCTGATCAACTCAAATATCAAGAGTAGGTACTGCACCAAGTCCTTATCACCATCATCTCGTCGGTATGTGTCAAAGATCATAAGATTAAAAGATTCAAGAACATCATCAACCATTGCCTCAATATCAACGTCAAGAGAAGCAAAATCTATATTCTGGGTATCAAATGGTCTCTTCTTAATATTCTTCCCACGACTCTTAGAACTTTTTCTCGATGATCCTGCATCCCCATTCGCAGTGCCTGGGGTGTGGAAAGAACTTATGGGAACTGCATTCGATATGGGTGTCTGATCCGGGAGACAAGAAAATGGGTAGAATGGTGAAAAGCCAGAGGGGAAAGGACCTGATGGAGAAGCACAAATAAAAGGGTTTGCTGCCTGAGGCATTGGAAAAGTATCCAGGTTAGAAGCTGATGGAAACATGGGAACAAGGCACCTCAATGGCTTTACACTGAAAACTGCAGACTTGTCGACGGTCCCAGGAGCAGGAGTTGAACCTTGACCTTGTGTTTGTTCCATTAAAACAACTGAAATAGACTGTGGACAGCACTACACTTGCAGCCCGTTATAAACACCCCAGTCACCGTATGCTTATCGTCTTACAAAAGCTCGACTCAAGTCCCATACCCAATCAAAAGCAGCCCCAAGTCCGAGAACCCCAATCGGAATTCACAACCAAACCATTTCAGCACTTATTAGGTTTGGAGCACTCAGAAAATGGCAAACTTCGGTCATAACATACAAAAGGGATCGACTTTCTGCAACATGCAAAAGACAAGGAGAAGGAGAGGCAATAAAGAAAATTAATTCGACTCATGATTCCGAAACCAATAGCAATTACTAAGAAAAGTAAACCGAAGCCCCAACCGGAGTCCAATAAACAAGATACTCAGAGAGCCGCGATGACCCAGAAACACGAAGCTAAAGAAACAAAACAATAGAGTCGCTGATTTGGCAATGGAGCCAAAGAAAGTACCTTTTTCCTCGCAGGAGTTGGATTTGCGCAGAACCTTGCGCGATTTCAATTGTCGACGAAAACCTCTTCCTCTGATTCATTCCCAGTTCACCGGTCAGTCGAGCGTGGACTGTGAACTGAGAAGTGAAGTTACGTGAATTGACCACGGCATCCAGATGGATGGAGGATGTGACGACGAGTCAAGTCGAACAATTTCCCCAGCTGCTTTCTGGGGTCGGCCTTTTCCTATTTCTCTTCTTCTTCTTTTATTTTTCTGGGTACGGTTCGAGGGTAAGAATAATTTTATCATTAAAATTCGTAAAATCTCTAAATTTGCATTGAAATTCATTTTGAAACGAAAATATCACTAATATTTTATTGAAATGATAAATTTATCACTAATGTGTATCAATTGACGTTCATGTGGCAGGCAGTTAACTGGGCATACATTTCTTTTGACTAATCTATATTTAGCATTAAAAGTGAAAATTTATCACCAAACTCTTAAGTGCAGTTTAGATTAAGTGAGAAGTTGGATCATCGTCCATTTTGACTTGTGTCATCGTGATCTCTTTGTTAAAATTAATTAACATTGTTACTTGTCCGTTATAAGAAGCAAATGGTTCAAGTAAGTAACGTTGTTAATTAATTGTACTAAACGAACGAATGATGAAACCGACATATGATTTAAACTCACATTATATATATATATATATATATATATATATATATATATATATATATATATATATATATATATATATATATAATAACATATTTCGTTGTCAATTTTCAAATATAATAACACCTGATACATTTTAATCTCTTCAACTTTACATTTAGATCCTACGTATGGTTAAGAAAACAATTATTAGTTAAATCGGTTTGATCGTCTTTTGGTGTTCAGTTAATACAAGAAGTTGAATTGAGTAATGACATGCCCATCCCGTTCCATTTTGGTTAACAACAGTTGATGTTTTATATGAGCAAGTTAATAAATGTTGATAAAAAAAAGGTTGCAAACGAAGGGAATGGACTTGGCTCTCTATACTACACTCCTTTGCAAAATGTTAATAAAAAAATTACCCATCGCTTCAATTCATATTATTGTCTTTCTTTTGACCTTTACAAATAGATACTCCTCCTTCCTACTAGATAGAAGTGTCCACGAAGTTATGAGCGGACGGGCTTATTGCAGGAGTTTGGGCCCAAGCCAAGCCTGTACTAGTTAACATTTGATGTTTTATACATGGGCTGGACGGGGCCCAACATACAATAGTACCTGCCCTGCCTTGGAGTACAAAACAAGACTCTTGTATAACCCATGCATGCATTTGACTGACGCACATTAAAAACGTAGCAGTTGTTGAGAAAATAAATATTCACCGGGCCGCTTGTTTTATCCCGTGTTTTAAAAACCGAATCGGAAGCAAAACCGTCCAAAATGCTGATTCATGGTTTAATTGATTCAACTATTTGGGTCACCAGTCCAATCGGTTACTGTCTGAAAACTAACTATCATCATTTACTATAATAGATGTGAAAATTGGTAAAAATGTCACCAATATTTCCTAAATTTATATATTTGTCACTGATCTTCATTTTCAAGTTAGAGTGTCATCTAAATTTTGAAACTGGGTTAAAAATGTCATTGTCGTTAAAAGCCGTTAAAAAATCTGTTAACTCTTTGTTTTAATTACAAAAAGCAGTACTTAAAATTTTTAACCTTCTACAATTTGATCCTAACTCACCAAAATGCCCATGTTCTTCACTGACACATGCCCTCCACCTCGCCCTTCACATTCCGGCAGCTCTTGTCACCAACCATTACTTCCATCATCACCACTAACCTCCAAGGAACCAGCCGATACCCTCCCTCCTGCCGAAGATAGCCGAAGGCAGGAGAAAATGCACTCGACCCGCCGAACCAGTTCTCGCCGAACTCGCTCAAATCCGACTGCTCCATGTCCGATTCCGCTGCACCACCGCCACAAATCGACTCCTCAACCGCTGAGCCTCCATTTCCGACCAGATCCACAGCCGGAGAACGCCTTTGGAGCCGCAACTCTCCCTCGGATTCCACCGACCCGCGAACTGCAAGTGGGTCTGCTCTTCAAACTTGCGAATCAAAGATTTAAAAATAAAACTGTAAAGGGTTTAAAAACTTTAAATATTACTTTTTGTAATTAAACCAAAGAGTTAACATATTTTTTAAACGGCTTTTAACGGAAGTGACATTTTTAACCCGGTTTCAAAACTTGGATGACACTCTAGCTCGAAAATGAAGATCAGTATCAAATATAGAAATTTATATCATGAAATAATATAAAAATATAATAATAATGTATATTTTTTATATTAAAATAATAATTTAAAATATGAACTAGTCATTTTATAAGATTGTAAAGAATATTCTATATTTTAATTAACTATATAAGTGAAAATAATGACATAAAAATAACTTTAAATTGTTTTTTTATGCTCATATTAAGGTTTCCAAATTTTTAAAAGATATTTTGAGAAATTATAAAATATATAAGGTGTCAAATATGAATTTATAAACAAATTTGGAATAAATTAAAATTAGTAATACAAATTTGGGAGTTTAGGATAAATTTCTTCAAAAAATGCAAAATAAAAATTTAAATCACCGGTTTTTACCGGCTTTGATCGAAAACCGGACTGGTTGCCGAACCAGTTAACGGTTCAATTAATTGGTTTGGTCCGGTTTTTAAAACAATGGTTTTAACAATCTCTCTCAATGAAATACTTAGTTTAATTAAATATCCCATCAATGAGTAATCGATCATTTGTAAATTATATGAATTATAATTAAATACTGAAAAAGAAATTCACTATTTTTTTTAATGATGAAGATAGTATATTAGATCAGTTGACTAATTTGACAGTTTTTATTTTTTAACTACTACAAACGTATACAAGTCACGAATTTTACCCATGGATTAACATCCTTCGCACACTACGTAGTTGCTGGGACCTTGGTAGCGGGTCTGGTAACGAGGAGCTCGTTACCAATGTCCAAAAAAGCTCTATGGCACGGCGAAGCGGACAGCCCGTTACCAATGGCGTCACTTTTTCATTTTGGTAGCGGGCATAGTAACGGGCCGCCCCCTACCAAAATGGTAACGCTAACCCCGCTATTATGCCCCCTACCAAACTGACAAAAGCTGCAACATTGGTTGCCATATGTGTGTGTGTGTATTTTTGTATATATGAGTATTTATGTATATATATATATATATATATATATATATATATCTGTGTGTGTGTATTTATGTATATACAAGTATTTAAGTATATGTGTATATATATTTATGTACTTATGTATATATAAGTATTTGTGTATATATGTATATATATTTATGGATTTATGTATATATAATTAAGTATATATGTATATATATATACATATATATTTATGTATATGTAAGTATTTATGTATATATGCATATATATTTATGGATTTATGTATATATTTATATATGTATATATATATATGTATATATGTGTGTGTATATGTATTTATGTGTATATATAAGTATTTATGTATACACTACGTAAAGAAGCTAATTCTACGTAGTGATATATGTATAAGTTGCCACATATACATACACGTATATATCACTACTTAGCTGACCTAACCCTGGTGGCGGGCCTGGTAACGCCAGGCTCGTTGCCAGGGTGGTCAGACGTCCAGTTGACCATGGTAGCGGGCCAGGGCGTTACTGGCGTGCTGCCAGTAATGGCCTAGCAAGTGGTTGGAGCGCTACCAGACTAGTAACGGCCTGGCCCCCTTCCAGCCTGAAATATACGTCCACATCATCTTCCTCCTCCTTCATCCAGCCATTTACATATCAAATTCGGGAGCAAACGAAATTTTTTGCTCCCGACTCATTTTCCTCAACTCATACATATTTGTCTCCATATTTAAAGTACTTGGTTTAGTTGTGTACAAGGTCAAGTTATTGGTTGTTATTTTTGGAGATTCGAACAATTTTTGGAAATTATCCAGCTTCTCCGGCAAATATATTTTCAAGATTATTATTACAATGTTTTTTATATTTGAGAAATATTTGAAATTATTGCCAAGTTTATGGTTTTTATTTGAAATTATGCTTTTTAATTAATATTCCAAATTATTGCCCTCCGACGAGTTCCTCCGCCGGCTATGAAACTCTAGAATTTGTCGACTTTGAAACTCCAGAGCCACCAAACTTACAAATAATGAAAAATTTAAATTTTTCTGACTTAAGAAATCTAGGAAAAACGATGATGATCTAACAAGGTAGTGATGTGGATCTAACAAGGTAGTCATGTGGATCTGACAAGGTAGTGATGTCGATCTAACTAGGTAGTCATTTCGATCTAACAAGATAGTGATGTCAATCTAAACAACTCATCATGTTGATCACCGTTTTATGCTGATCAATCAAGTTGTTATGTCGATCTAATAAGGTAGTCATGTGGATGTGACGATGATGATCTAAACTACTTATCATGCTGATCTATTATCAACGCTGACTTATCAAGTAGTTATGTGGATCTGACAAGGTAGTGATGTCGATCTAAACAACTCATCATGATGATCACCATTTTATGTTGATCAATCAAGTTGTTATATCGATCTAATAAGGTAGTCATGTGGATGTGACAATGATGATCTAAACTATTCATCATGTTGATCTATTATCAATGTTGACCTATCAAGTAGTTATGTGGATCTAACAAGGTAGTGATGTCGATCTGACAAGGTAGTGATGTCGATCTAACTAGGTAGTCATTTTGATCTAACAAGATAGTGATGTCGATCTAAACAACTCATCATGTTGATCACCGTTTTATACTGATAAATCAAGTTGTTATGTCGATCTAATAAAGTAGTCATGTGATCGTGACGATGATGATCTAAACTACTTATCATGCTGATCTATTATCAATGCTGACCTATCTATTATGTATGTATGTATGTTCATATTATTAAATGAATTATTTAAAAAAAATTAAAATGGTAGCGGGCTTGGTAATGTACAGCCCACTACCATTCTTATTAAATCTGTCCAAGCAGCTTCTTCTTCCTCATTTCACATTCGACCCAACCCAACCCTAAACAGACCAGCACCAAACCGCCGACGGGGAGGCTCAATTCAGCGTGGCCCTGGTTCGATGGAGCCGACTCCGATGACGGGGAGGAAGGAAGACAGGACCGAGATGCGGTGAAGATGAAGGTTAATGCAGAATCGATTGAAAAAAGAGAGGAGGTTCACACAGCAACAACAACAAGGTTGGAGCCTCGCCTGTCGTCGCCCCGCCAGTCGCTTTCCACTCCGCCTTCAAGCCACCGCCGACTCACCACCTAGTCATCAGCTCGCTCAAACCCGCCCGTTGTAGCACCGCAGGCGGGCAGCAACTGAGTTTCACGAAGAAACCCTTGCTGCTGTCCAGCACACCTCCGTCGACCACAAGCTTGCGAGCCTCCAGCCTCTCACTGCCACGCCGACGCCCCTCTTCTCTCCTTTTGGCAAGGTAAATCTTCTTCTCTATCCTCCTTGAACAGACTTCCATCCACTCTATTGTCTGTGATTTTGCTTCAATTCCATCTGATTTTCGAGTTCCTTGTACCCAATTGATGATATTTTTGTATTTTCTTGATGATTATGGGCCGATTTTAAAGATGTGGATGAAGTGATTGTGTTCTTGAATTATTTTTCACAAACCCTAACCCCCAATTTCGAAAAAGGAAAAAAATTGGACGTGAACGACTGTGAAATCGGAAAGGAGACTAAATCGAGGAAGTTGGGTTGCGAGCTAAGGCTCGATGCACGGTGAAAGGAGGAAAGGAACGAAAGCTGGGTGGTCCGACAAGGGAGAATCTCCAGCAATTTCTTGCCGGAGATTAACGGTGAAGGGCTGGGGGTTTGCAATTTAGGGTTCAATTTTTACGATGGAGGAAGAAGGCCAGTGAGTTGCTGGACTTCAACAACTCGTTCTTTCATCGGCAGCAACAAGGTTGCTTCTATCCAACTTAGACTTCTTTTTAGTTTGAATTTCATGATTTATCAAAATGCATGTCGGAGCATTCCGTAGTTCCTGTTAGCAACATGTTTAGGAATAAGAAATATTGTCTAATTTTTTGTTAATTTATTGTCTTGTTAAACTAGCTTAATTTGAAGTTGATTGCTAATTTAGAACCAATTGACTTGGTAAATTATTGATACTTATCAAGCTTTGGAAATTTAGAAATCATACCTATTTTTCTTGGGTATGTTTGCTTAACTTTAATTACTGGTTTAATCCTCATGTTCAGTCTCTTGTCTTGATTCTGAAACTAGTTTCTCTGCAGGTAGTTAAGCAATTGGTTTTGAGCGGACTTTAGCATTTTGAACAAGTGAGGTATATTTTCTACAACATGACATCTCTTTTAATTCTTTGTTTTGATTTACCTAAATTCCTTTAAATATTTTACAAAAAATGAAAGTGAGTTACTATTGTTTGAATTGCAGTATTAATTCGGAGCACCCACGAGGGAAGTCCTCATACGTATCCATATTGCATCACATCCTTGCCTTTCGTGCACGACTCGAACGAGTACTTGAGGAGCAACTTCATGTACTTCCCGAATAAGGACTTGAGGAGCAATGAAGCATTTGAGGTGTTCATGTTCGGGGTTAACAGATCGTCGGGCCAGGCAAAGCAGGGGCCGCCACCGTGTGAGAACCAGGACAACGGTTTTGATTTCACTCCCCCGTAGGATAGTGTTGTAAAAATTATTTGATTCTGGATGTTTTTTATTGTAAATGCTACATTTAATTAATTTATAATTATTTTCATTTGTGCTTTTAATTCCAAATCATAAATATTATTAATTATAATATCATTACCAATTTATCAATTGCTGTAAAAGAAAAAAAATTGTAAAAAAACAATGGTAGTGGGCTTGGTAGGGGTGAGGAGCTACTAGCTGAGTCAGCTGGAAATGCCCACGTGACCAGTTGGTAAGGGGCAACCCGTTACGAAACCGGCTACTATTTGTGACGGGCTTGGTAACGGCAAATCTGAAAGAAACGGGCTAAAAAGTAACGAGAATGGTAGCGAGTTGCCCCTACCATTAGTAACGGAAAAGGTAGCGGATTGCCCCTACTATCGTCCCATTAAATACGTAGTGGCATTGAACATTACCATTTTCGAAGAAAGAATTTATGGTCATTGACCAAGTTTTATCTCATCGGCCAATATTTAATTACAAAAAAAGAAATAATAATAATGCGTCCTTTATCCCACAAATAATCGAACATCACTACATACATGCAAGAGGTCTAGTAACGGGTCCAGTAATGCATCCTCCCGTTACTGACTCATCTTCTTCTTCCTCAACCTTTCTCCTTCTCAAAAACTCTTCATCTCTCTCAACCCTCAACCCTTCTCCATTGATTCACCGTCGCAAGCATCACCACCCCGTTCATCTCCGTTTTGCAGGTAAGCTTATTCCTCTTTGTGCATTTTCGTTTTCCTCCCCATCATTCTCCAAATCTCATTTTTATCCTTCTCCAAATCTGCTTTTTCTCACCCTCCACACAACCAAGCTTCCGGAAAGCAACCACCGTCGCCTCGCCTCTCCGCTGCCACCACCGTTTTTCAAGATTTCCATGCAAGGCTAGAAATTTGGAAACAAATCTAACGAAACTATAAATTAATTTTTAGGGTTTGAATGAATATTTGGAATTTAGGTTGAATTTTATTTTTGTGGATTTGTTTGAGTATTTGTTGACATTTTTGTTTCGATTGCATATGAATACATATGTTCATTAATTTCTGGATTTTTTTATAATCAGATGAATAAATTATGGGTTTTGTTAGATTTTTGGGTTTGAAATCTTATGGAATGAGTTTAACCGGTGATGAATTTCGATGAATTTGAGTTTTTTTATTTTATAAAATAAATTGGTAACGGGCTATCCGCCACCAGTTACCATGGTAGCGGATTGGTAACGAGTGAAAAGAAGATGACGGCTCCAAAAGTAACGCCATGTACCGATCAAACTCGTTACTAATGGTATTGGGCTGGTAACGGATTGACTGCTACCAGCCCTCCATCAAATACGCAGTGCATGTTTTGATCTATTTTATTTTCATAAAATTTAGTTTTATCTTATATATTAATTTTACTCTATTATATCATGTGTTGACACATCTTAAAATTGGTTTGTGAATAGCTATTTCAATTAAATATAACATTTTGAATAATATTTTAATAATTGGAATCGAACAACTACAGATAAACGTTAAAAAAAACTCATAAATAACTTTCCAAAACATAAAAATTAGTTGAAAAATTTGTTACCAAACTGACACTTAATCTTTGGATCAAGCTAAATTGTTCGGCTCTTCTATTTATCCACTATGGGTAAAATCACTAATTGATTCTAATGATATCTGACTAATTTAATTAATTAAAAAAATTCAAATATTAAAATATCCTTTTAACTGGATATTTACACATATAACACAATTAATGATTTTTCTAATTAGTTGGTAAAATATCATAATCCTAAATCGTCTGTGTTATGGATAAATTATATTGTTACGGGAATAGTTAGGTAAGGGGATAGAGTACTGCACTATGCAAGTCCAATCAGCTCTTCTCTAGTAAAAGGTCAACTCCATGCAATTTGGGTAAAAAATATTCGGTCACATTTATTTAACTTATATCCACCGTAAGCTTATTTTTTTGGAGAAAACACTATTTTCGTTGCTTTTCCGCCAATTGTTTCTTTGTTTCCTCTCCCAGAAATGCAAATAATCTGTATTACTTCAAGATTCCGAAAATAACTGCCCTCTATAGTATTACTTTGAGCACTTCTCTCAAATTGATTGTACGTAAACTTTCATTTTAATGATCAAAACTTTGTTTGTCTACGAAATTCACTAACTACCACCAATTCTCATTGCCCGAATTATAGTGTGGTACCCTAATCTATGTCAAATTAAATTATAAGTCTAATCTTTGATTTGGTGTGACTTGCCCGGTCTCCAAAAGTAGTGTATATTACTTCATTGACTTCATAACTTGACTAATACCTCAAAATTCAAATAATTTGGTGACCTAACTACTGATGTCATGGGATTTAATAATGCCATGAATAAAAAATATTATTAACTAGCTACTTCCATAAAAAAAATTATTAACACTATATCATGATTATTAATTACCAAAATGCATTTAATAGTAAGAGCACATAACTTTGATTAGATTTAACAAAACTGCTCGCTCCCTCTCCCCACTCCAAAACGAATGTGAGATCACTAGATAAACGGTCCAGATCTGCTTCGTTGCTTGAATACAGATGGAGCAAGATTTGTTACTCAAAAATGGAAATAGGGAGGAGAGCACCAAGTTCGTTCGGCTCTTGAACTTTCGAATACGCAGATCTGATGCTGAGAGGAAGGAAGGAGACGAAGTGGGCAGTTTTAAGGCCCATGAACCGCTTACAAGCGCTACAAAAGCGCCTCTTACCCTCTCCCTAAAGCGCGAGTTAGCGCTGTATGGCTTTTGGGCTACGTACTTAAAGCGCAGATTGGCGCTTCTGGTTGCGCTTCATAGCCGCTTAATGAAGCGCCATGTAGTGCTAGACAGCTGGTGGCTTGGTTGTAGCTCTATTTGGCGCTTCTTAAGGCGCTACTAGGCAGCCCCCAAGTATGTAGTGGAGAGAGAAAATTAGATAACAGAAAGAAAAAGAGAGAAGGAAAAGAGAAAGAAAACAGAAGAAGAAGAAGAAGAAGAAGAAGAAGAAATGAGAAAAGGGAAGACATGAAGAAAACATTATAAGAAGAAATATTGTTACTTCTCATTACTCGAGATAACGATTTTTAGCCTAGTAGCTGAGTTTATGGGACATGAGGTGGAGGTCTTGTGTTCAAGTCTCAATCATTCTCAATCTCTTACCCCCTATGTATAAAAAAAAGATACGGATTTGTAGTTCAGTAAGATTGAACTATTGGTGATAAATATCCGATGCTAATAAACTACTCCATTGTCCCAAAATTAATGCAACATTGGGTTTTCAGCATTTAATCTATGATTTTATTTCTATCGCATTTTAAATTATAAATTCAAAATTTGAAACTAAAAATTTGATGTCCTAACTTTATAATTTTCTTTTATTTTTATGTTAAGAAATAATATAAATAAATTGAAGTCAAATTAATATCAAAATCAATTGTTACTTTTTTTTGATGAAAAGAGTATTACATCCATCCATAAAAAGATTCAATCATATACATTTTTTTAAGTTATTTCAACAAAAAATTTATCATTTCATTAACCCTACTTTTACATTATCACTCACAATTTCACTCCTCATGATACTTAGATACTCAAAACTTGTTAGATAGAGGATTACTACTGTACTACCAAAGGGATGAGAGAGAAAACAATTTAAAATAAATGAATGACCTGCAACTGTAATCTGCAAGTAAGAGCAAACGGCAAACCAAGTCAGCTGGAATTTTGCGGCAAGTCAACAGTGAAGTCTACTAAAAGTCAAATATGCCCTTACTCAGCATGTCCCAGTAGTGGGACCCAGCATCACCCTTTCAAAACAGTATTCCGCTAACGACGTTCGTTGTTCCGAATACTAGAAAAAAGAGAAACAGTAGCAGCATCTCGAACAGTTACTCAAAAAATTTCTTTCAAGAGAAGTAAAACCGACATTCTTTAAATTATTTTTGCTTCAATTCAATAACTTTTTTATTTTAGAGAATCATGCATTTATTATAATAATATGTTTAAACCAATAACAAATAGTCAAATGAAATGAGAGAGGAATAAATAAAAAAAAATTGATTCGATGAGACTCTTCAAAATTTGGAGAATCCTCCAAATTTTTGGAAGATTCCTCATTTTTTTTTTCTTCTTCCCTATTTTGAAGAATGAAACGGGGAAGCTGTTGGACAAAAAAATCTCAAAATTTTCTAAAAGTGAGCATCACAATAAAATGAGGGAAGCGGTTGGAAATGTTCTAATACTACTAGTAAAAGAAATACAGCACTAACTATTTTCCAGTCTATTTGTTGTCGAGAAAAACCCTTCCACTCCACATTTTGTTTATTTATTTATGACTTTACGTGGACCTGCTTTCAACTTTAAATTAGGCATAAGAAAGTTGAACCTCTGAAATGGTAAAAGGATACACGATTAAATAAATGTGAAAATACAATAAAAAAATAATCAGTATTTAACAGAGCCCATCGAAAATTAGAATACAAAATTGTTTTGGACCATTGACCAGACAAAGAACAGTATGTCGAGTTGGAATTTCGAGGTCCCCGAAATCGGAATCTTCATCCCCTTAATACTCTCTTCCTTTATTTTAACCAATTATAATATTTAATCTATACTTTTTAAAAAAGTTTAAATATTAAAAATTAAAAATTTTATATTTATATCATAATTTGAAATCTAAAATTTTTAAATATATATTTTTAAATTTTTTAAATTTTTTAAATTTTATTTAAATTTGAGTCAAATATTAAAACTTGGAAGATTAAAATCTGAATATCTGTATTTTATGCTTAGTGAGGGAGCATATTTATATTTTGCTTATTACTACTAGAAGTATTTTTACGGAACACCAGCTTGGCTCGTTACCTCTTTTATTCTTATTTTTCATTTTTCCCAGAAAATAAATGAAATCGAACATCACGTTGATGTATGCTTGACGTACGTATTGCGTACGGAGTATTAATTAATCGTATGTTTGGCCAAGCTTTTTAGAATATCTAATTGTTTTTACATTTTAAAATTCTAAAAAGAATTAGTACCCATTAGTTCTCTCGAATAATTCTATAGTTTGACTCAAATATTAATAAAAATAACAAATTTTAAAAAATTCAGAGCAAATGTATTTAGAAATTTTATACTTCAAATTATGATATAAATTATGATATGCATATGAATTAGTAATTTTAAATGTATAAACATTCATGTAAAAAATCATAAATTAAATACTGTAAAATAGTGAAAACAAAGTGTATAATTATTTGAGGATGACGAGAGTACTAAAGGTTGTGTTTTTTAAAGAAAAATTTGAAAAGAATTGCAATTTTGGAAAATTGGTGTGAAAGTAAGATGGAAGGAAAATATTAGTAATTTGATAGTTTTTTAAAAAAAATCCAAATGAACATATCTTTAATATACTCCTAGTTGGCCTGATTTTAACACTATAGTTGGCCGTTGGTTTTTTTTTATCTCAATTACTTTATACTCCTACAAGGGATGAAGTGTATGAGGCCTAATTGAGCTAGCTGTAGGCTTTGGGGCCTGTTATACCCTATATATATATGTATACTCTTTCCATCCATTCAAGTAAATGTGATACATTTGATTGATGCGATACATTTGATTGTTCATGAAGATTGAGAAATATTGTTGACCAAACATTAATAAGTTTAAGTACTAGACATATAAGATAAAAGTAACTTTTTATGTGAAAAAAAGAGGATAATAAGATAAAGTTGATGTAAAAATATTACTTTTTTAAGAAACGTATCAGTTTTGCTAGGACAACCGGAAAAAAAAACATGTCAATTTTGTTGGGAGGAAAGGAGTACTAAGGTACTACTCTCTCCAGCCCATAATTTTTGGAACAATTTATTTATTGAATTGTCTAAAAATTATTGAAACATTTTCCATTTTTTATATACTAATTTACTCAACTATCTCTTCATTTCTCCATCACTTGGCAAGTCACACAAAACTAGTCCACTAAAATGACGTGTCTAGTCAATATGTTTCTAAAATAATAGGAGGAAAGAGTATATTCATGATAGTTTGATACTTTATTTCTGATGACTTCTATAAGCTATGAATATATATATTTTTATTGTAATTATACCAGAAAGATAGAATAAAGTTTAAGGAATGTAAATGTATTTTAAAAATCTGTGGACTGAGTAAGTGAGTAAAATACTTCTGGGACCGTAGATGCAAATTTAGCAGAGATTTTAGCAGAGATTAACGCAGAATGCTAAAGTCACTATCAATTCAATTAATAATTCATGCTACGTGGTTAATCCTCCCCAGGAAACTTCCATCTCCCTTAATTTGCTTGTTGCTTCAAACTTTAATTGGTTCTTATCCAAATTGTAGCTGCATTTCGTTTCCTATTATGAGCATGGCACCTATTAATAGAAGTGATTATTTATTTATTTATTTATGTATTATTATTATTATTATTGTAGTAATAGTATTATTATTAGCGAGTGTTAGTATCATAATTATTTTGTAGGGACAGACAATATAGAGGAGCTAGCAGAAAAATTTGATGTTAAGCCATTGGAAATTAATTAAGTGATTGATGACCAGTTCAACTATTAACAGCTGCTAGCTCCACCACTACACCATGCATACTCCGAAGAAAAAGAAAGAAAGAAAGAAAAAGGCTTGCTACAAGATCTGATCAACTATTCGAATAGCTACATGACTTCCCAGGACTCGAGAGTGGGGAAAACTTGAAGACTACTGTCGTGGGCGACGGCCGGAAAATGAATCAAACCGCCGTGATCAGGGACCAGAGAAGCAGCGGTCATCGAGTAATTACTCCTACCCAAGTGATCATGATGCTGCTGCAGCTGGTAATTATCGAACAAGTACTCCGTGGACGTGTCCAACGTGGGCAACCGCCTGGTCGGCCGCTGCGCCTCCGGCTTGAGGACCGTCGACGGGAGCGCAACCTGGTGGCCGCTCCCGATTCTGACGCCGGTGACCTGCTGCACCATATGCCTGAAATTGGCGGGGTCTGCCGTGATGAAGGTGGTGTTGGAGCGCTTGGAGGCCCGGGACTTGCGCTTGGAGTTGGAGATGAGCTTGGTGGTGGGGATGCGGCGGCGCTTGGGCGGGGGGGTATCCGGGTCGGATCCGGATCCGGCGGGTGTTGGGATTATGAGCTGGGGAGACGGGGGATCGGGAGTGGGAGATTGGTCGGGGGAGAAGGACATCTGGAGCGCCCGTGTCACGAGGGCGTAGTCGTCTCGGGTGAAGATTTGGAGGAGGGGGTCGGCGAAGCACCAGCTGCTGGGGTTGTCCGGTGAAGCCATTGAAATCGGAGGAGAGGAGAGGAGAGGAGATGTGATGAGAGGAGGCGGATATGGGAGCAGAGAGATAGAGAGAGAGATAGAGAGCTGAAACTTATAGGGCGGTGGTGGAGGAAAAAGTTAAGAAACCGCGTTGATTTGTAATGCTGCTGATGCATGAGGAGACACGCGTACACTGTATGTAATTCGTTCCGTACGAACCAAACTCTCACTCCACTCACGCTTCTTTAACCATGGTTACTTACGTGATACTCACATCGCCCGCCTGTACGATTAATTATACACATTTTCTGTCTGAACTATACCTAAAAAATTATATATTTTATTTAAATGAAAATTTATCACCTCTAAAATTATTAAATTATTTCTATTTTATCTTAATTTTTCTATTTTTTATTGCACATCAAGTTTCAAAGACATTTTATAATTCACCAAAAATTTCAAAGAACGGGTGTGCTAAAAAAATGTTATGGGGGATAGTTTAAGATTTTTTTTTATTTTGGATGGGCTGCGTGCCTTGTTGTCGCATGGCCTTAATTGTGATGCTTTGGTGGTTTGTAATCTTTTATCATGTTTTTGTTCTCGATTTGAGTGATCTTTCTCATCCACACCATTAGGCCATAATGCTTGAATGAGAAATTTGGGGATGTTTTTTCTTAAATGTTATCTTTTACTTTCAGCCACCATATATAGTGAAAGTAGGTGAGTTGAGTCTAGATTGTCTGCCGTTTTATGTGATCCTTCTTCGTTCTTTGGTTCAGGTAATTTATCTATTTATTAATCTGGCTCTGGGATTTTTTTAGTGGTTTTATACTCCCTTCGTCCCCGAAAGATTGGTAGATTTATTTGGACACGGAGATTAAGGTGAATGTAAGATATTTTTATATATTTACTTAATTGCCCCTTAGTTGAAAGTGCACAAAATCGATGTAGAAAAAGTAAAGATAAAGTAATGATAGTTTAGTAATTTTGAGAGAGAAGTTTCCTTTTAAGGAAAGTGATCAATTTTTCTGGGACAGCCCAAAAAGGAAATGTGTACAATTTTTCAGGAACGGGGGAGTATCTTCTAGGGATCTTGGTGGGTTTATCTATCTCGGATTCAGGATTCAGGTGTTTAGCTCGAATAAAACCTGTGAATTAAATTATTGTTAATATTTTTATAATTAATAAAGTAAGTAGTTGCTTTTAAAAAAATCAAATCAATATTTATCTTTGATGTTTCCTCTAACAGAAAAGTACATCAATTCATATAATTTATATTATATTCTCGCTTTCTTACAAAAGTGCATGAGTTTTTATATGGGTACATTCTTAATCTTCTTAATTTTTTTTCTATATTGCCATATCATCCTTATTTTTCTGATTTTTCTATTATCATCCATTCACTTATTATTATTTTTTTTGAGAAAAAATGGCCTATATTATTTCATTGAAAATAATACAAGACAAGAGGCGACGCAAAAACAGAAGCAAAAGCTCCAAATATCCAACAAGAAGGAAAGCTACCAGACAATTTAAAGTTCTTAATAGAGAGATAACAAGAAAATCTCAGTTATCCGTAGAATGCGGTTAATCCTCCAATGAAGCTAGCAGAGGCCTTCCAACAAAGCCAAAAGGCTTGAAAGTGTTTGAATTACTCATGGTAGGCTTGAGTCGGACCTCAACTGAATCCGGGACGCACCAATTTAGATGCACGGGAGCTAAACGCCAACCTGTCATGATATTGCGTAGAACAGAAGATCATCCAACTCTGTCAAAGTAAATCAGCCGGCAAACACATAAACGAGCATGAAAAATAAGATAAAAAGAGTAAACAATGCAGGTAGTCCTGTAAGTTTGAGGTTTGTCCTATTTGGGTCTCGTTTTAAGAATTTGTCTCATTTTAGTTCTGTAAGTTTCAATCGTGTGCACCATTAGTCCCGTCATCACTTTTTTTTTTGTGAAAATCACTATTAAAGTGGTGAAATTACCAAAATATTTTAGATTTAATATTAAATTTAACACCAATCTCTTAAAAGAGCTACAAATAAACTAACTAATTTCAAATTTTCAACCTCACCATCTCTATTACCCAACCAAAGTATAGATACCTAAGTAGAAGAAGGGATAAAGAAGGGGGGAAATGACTAAGGCTGTTATTTACCCAAAATAATAGAACAACTTCTTGTGTTATTCTTCAGCGCCTGATCGTAACAGACGGCGGAGGCGGTGGCCGACAGCGGATTTAGAACTCCGGCGACGGTTCCGGCTCCCAAAGGTGCACTGGCGGCTGGAGATGGCAGAGTGGCGGTGGAAGCGGCGAACGGAGCTCCGGTTTGGGAGAAAAACGACGTTCGTATCGGAAACGGTTTCTGGCTTGATTCTTTTCCGTTTTGGCAGCTCCAGCGACGTGAGATGCTTGATTGTCTTCATCTCGACTCAGCGCAGCTAGTGGAGGTGGAGATTGGTGAAGGAAGTGACGGATGAGAGGGGAAAATGGTAGAGGAAGGGAATGACATAAACGTTGGGGAGATAGGTGGTCGCAACACTGCAAGTGTACGGTGGTCAGACAAGTAGTAAATCCTGTGAGTACCGGGTCGAATCCACAGAGACTTGTGATTCTAGTAAATTGTATAAGAATTATTAAATTGAAAAGAAAGGTTGATTGATTTTTGGATTGGTTGAATTAATTAATGAACTAACTAATTAACAAAAGTTACAAGGGTGAAGAAATTCAATAGATTAAGCTACTTTCTAGGATTAACGATCCACTTAACTTTTAGATTGACACTTTAGTTTTACCTATAATTATTACTCTCAATATGTAAGTCGATTTATCAATTCTAGATGTCCTCTGTCGAGGTTTCACCTAGGTGATTAAAGCAAGTCGTCGCTTTATTTTAATAGTTCAAGTGATCTATCTTCTTCTTAAATCCGTTGCAAGCCGTCGCTTCACAACCAAATCTATCCTAATTACCATGTTGTCTAGTAATACTCCTTTATGTCTAAGCGAAGCATACCAAAAATATTCCGTGTACTTAAGAATAATTCATGAACTATCCGAGTAATTAAGCATGCACCATGGAGAATTAATATATAGAACTAAAGTATCAAATCCTACAGTCAAGCTTCACGAATTAATCACATAAAGTAATGTGAAAACTAGTCACTGTACATGTTCAATGGCGAGAAATAATGAAACCCGAATTTTTAGGATGAAAAATGGTGAAGAACGGTAATCAATTTCTCCAATTTCGCTCAGCCTATACTTCCCTCTCCAAAAGTGACGAATTGGCCGAATGGCCGAATTGCTTGCTACCAGATGCATCCCCTCCTTTTCACGTGAAACCTAGTTCAAATTGGAGTTTGGCCTAAACCTCTTTTATTTCCTCAAACTTTCATTAGTTGTGCATTTTGACCCCAACACTTTTACCTTATGCCACTTTAGTCACCAGCTTCTATCTTTCACTCCAATTTGTCTTCAACATTTCATTTCTTTCCAATTTAGCCATGATATCCTCACTTTCACTCAAATACCTCTCAAAGAGGAATCCTGCAAAATCCTTGTGCAAGCTAATAAGAACATAGTAATTAATTGAGTTACTATGAAAAATTGAAGGTAAAATATATACAGTAATATGCACTTATCAATAGGGGAGAAAATGACGTCTGTGTCGGAAATGGTTTTCGGCTTGATTCTCTTTCGTTTTGACAGCTCCGGCGACGTGAGATGTTGGACTGTCTTCATCTTGACTCGGCGGAGCTAGTGGAGATGAAGATCGGTGAAGGAAGTGGCAGATGAGAGGGAAAATGGTAGAGGTCGTTGCTGCAAGGGAGCTAGGGGAAGATCCCGGTGGTGGTAGCCGGAGAAGCGACACCGACGTTGCAAGTGGAGTATTCGAGTCGCGTTTGTGGTGGGTTTGGTAGGAGAGATAGTGTGTGTGTACATTTAGGAATATCTAGGGTATATTTGTAGCTGTTTTAGGAGATTGATGTTCAATTTAATATTAGATCTAGGATATTTGATGTATTTTCTTATGAATTAAGAAACATAATTGAAGATTTTTTTTCTTGTCTAGAAAAATGATGATAAAATTGGCCAACACCCCCTCTTGAATCCAAGAAATGGTTCAAGCAAAAGTGGAGTTTTGCCAATGGAAGGAAGATGGATCCAACACCTCTTTCTTCAAGAGAAAGCAACCTTGGATTTAGCAAACTTGATCAAAACCTTTGAACAAGAGTTGAGTGGAAAAGTGTACTAGTCTAGTAGAAATGAAGAGAATTTTCTCTCAAATTTGCAAAGTGAATTTCATATATGATGTCCTTCAAAGTGTAGAAACAACCTTTATTTATAGGTAGAGAATTGACCTAAAGTAGGAAGAAAAATAAAAGAAAAATTACAAATTAAATTGATGAAAATTAATACTAATTATCCAATTTATTTCATGCATTAGTTTCCTCATTTATGTGACCAATTGATGCTCTTGTAATATTTGGAGATGAAACATGTAACTTGTGAAATTGTCTTTTATCCTCAAACTTCTTTCATCTTGTCACTTGAGTCCTCTAGTTTCCCAAAGTGATTTGCTCTTCTTGGGCCCAAATTATGATAGAGAACATTTGGGCCACTCCTTTGGCTTGCTCCTTGGGATATATACTTTTTTCTCTTCTTCTTTAATCTTACATTTTGCTCCTCCAAGTTTGCAAAATCCGTCATGAACAGGGAAAGAGCTTGGTTAGTCTTCTTTGCTCTTACTCATGTGATTGGTCTTCCAATTCCTTGTAAAGGATCTTGGGCTTTGGGTCTTGGTGGGTTCACATTAATATTTTGGTAATTTTACCACTTTAACGGTGATTTTAACGGAAAAAGTGACGACGAGACTAACGGTGCGCACAATTGAAACTTACAGAATTAAAATGATACAAATTCTTAAAACGAGAACCAAATAGGATAAACCCCAAACTTACAGGACTATCAGCGGAGTTTACTCAAGTTCGCAAGACAAAAAGCAAAACCAGAAACCTAGACTTATCAAAAGATGAGAGAAAAAATTCATGAGAAACTAAGAAAAACCAAAATCCGCAAGTGGGCGGAGACAAGGATGGTTCAAACCCAGGTCCACCCCCAAAACCTGAAGCTCATTGCTCCGGGGGAGGCAAGAAGTCCCCCTGCCCTGCTGAGCACAATCCAACTGCATCCGCCACTGCCATTGGGAGGCTGGTCCGATCTGTGCCCCAACAAGAAGCGGACCAATGCAAAAAACGAGAAGGCCAAAAGCGAATGACACCGGCATGAACTCGATAGCTGAGCAGCGCGCTGAGGTTGTTCTAGGACTTGAAGTCACCAAAACAAGGAAAAGCATCCATCTCGCAAATCTGGGTACCACGAAACTTGGGCACCCAAGTTTTGATAAGGCAGAGCTTAAGTGCGCTGAGCTAGAACGGGCCGTGAACCGGCCCATCCTACCGGAAGAGAAGCTAACGCGATGCCAAATCAAAGAAGAGACGGCGTCTACAGAAGAGTTGTCCATGGTTGAAGGGTGAGCGGCGGCAAGAGAGCATATCTCTAGGTTTAATTTTTTTATCATTTATTCACTTATTAACGCATCATCGTCCACATCAATAATAGGGGAAAAATGAGTAACATTTTGAGTAACTGATAACATTTCCCCAAAGCGCACACCCCAAATTTCAACCGACCAAAAATTCAAATTAATTACTCCATCTTAGGTATACCCAGAAATGTGAGCCACGTCCGTCTTTTCATGGCTTTAATTGCTGGTTCGAATTCAATGGCGTTTTGGAGATGACCATATGTGGCTTATGGGAATTGAAACACTTGGCTTGAAAACACGTACTATTTCATATTTAGTGTCAAATATCGAAAATATTTAAAAATTCTAAATGATCTCTTTTAAACTTAATGTTAAATAATTATCATCCATATCCATTAAAACTGACACATTTAACTTTAAATTTTTACACGCGCAACTTAAGCTAGATAAATTAATTTATTACATTTAAATTATATAATTTTTTAATATACTTTGGTCATTCTAAATGTATTTTTATCCTAAATGAAATGATATTTTTTAATTTATGTTTTATTTTAATTCAATTTTACCTTTGTAATTCACTCATTCAAATGATATATGGAGTGAGTTTGGAAGGGGATAATGATGGAAGTTTATGTAAAATTGTGAAAAATTCTATAAAAAAAATATATTTATTAAAATATTTTACAAATTATGATTTTCATATAAATTATTTCTTTAAATAACTAATTATTCACGAAAAAATCAAAAATTAATTAGTAATTACTGTAAAAAAATAGAAAAATTAATCCAATTAATTAAGAAGGGATAGAGAGTATCAACCATGCTAACGTTATATCAACTTTATAGTAGTATTTGTAAAACTAATGTGAAAACGAGGTGGGCAAAAGGGCCGTTACGTGGATAGGGCTACTTTTGGAATGTGTGTGTGTGTATACTAGCCTAGCCAGCCTAGGCAAACTTAGTTAGCTCGTTGAACATCATGAGTCTAACATAACATGGGTGGGCGGGATGGGGTTCAATGGGGACCACCTCCGTTGACGGTCAAGCCGCGTCATTTGCTGTCTGTCTCCCTTTACGCGTAAATGGCAGTTTTAGATACTGCCTGCCGTTAGTAGAATTATTAATTCTCAGTTAACCCTTATATTATGATCGATTGTGCAATTTCGTCACGAACTTCGCTTAAGGTACAATTCAAAAATCGAAATCATCATGACGAAAACACAGGAAGGAGGCAGAATTCTTTTATTGCAGTGCAGGGAAGAGTACCAGAAGCATAGATAGCATTGGCAACAAGTGATGAAAGCAGCAGACCTAGGAGGAGAGGAGTCTACTATTGGGGATTTTCAGAGGCTATACAAGAGTACTTACTATTTGGCTGGCTCATCATGACTCAGTTTCTTCTGTCACAATATTAACGAAACCGTTACAGAATCATCTACACTTTTGAGGCAGGAGGATCAGGAAGCTAGCTTCTTCACAATTAGTAACAAGAAAAAAACACGCAAAAAAGGAAGAATGTAGCAGCAGCAGCATGTGGAAAAAAAGGATGGCATTATTCCACCAATAATCACACCATTTCCATCACTGGTGTGTGTGTGGGTGTGTGTTAGTCAGTCCTAAAATTATTTCGTATTTACACTCCGGGATAATTAAGGTTTGGGCTCTCCACCATGTTAGTTGCTTCACATCATCATCTCGCTTCATTCATTCATTCGAAACCAGCCGTGAATTAATGAGAGCCGTCGTCAATCAGAATTTGCAGGAACTTCCCAGCCTTTGTTTTGGGCGGACACATTGTACACCCTCCAACACTTCTGGCAAAAGCTTCTCAAAAATCTGCAGGAATGAATCCCATTCAAATTCGCTCATGTCCCCAAAACAGACACCCCCCTCAGTTTCACAACTGAAATTTTCTCCTGGGAAGCTCACACTCCTCGCTAAGCCTCCTCCTCCACCTTTGCTCACCCTTCTCTTATCACTTGCACCCTTATAATTGCCCGTATCCTTGAACAAACAACACGGCATATCATCATTTAATCCAGGAAGACACCTAAAATTTGATGAACTCGGACATTTGGGCGGCCTCAGGCCCTGCAACAGCTTTGGAAGATGAGCAACATTGTTAGGGATGCTTTCATCACCTGCAACGTCAAGCTGAAATATCTCAACCTCTTCCCCATCCACTGATTTCCTTGAATCACCGCTCTCACTATAATTATTAACACAAACGCTGGCTGCAGTTGCCTTGGCTTTCATACAGAGAGCCTCCAATGCACTGCTGGTATTTTCTTGGCCACCATAACACCCACGAGTCATCATCTCACCTACACTGGAGAGACAAAGGCCAGCAGCCACGGCTTGCTTCAGGAAGATGGTGCAAAGGATCAGAATCCGTACAGAAGACTCCTTCAAAGACGGAATTTCACTCCTCAATATCGTTGCATCATTGAAAGGATCAAGGTTGGCTATGTAGTCCACTTCAGCCTCGTGAAAAGGAACCAAGGCCTGTGGCCAATGTAGCCACTCAAAGTAGGGATCATCCAGCCACTCGGGAAGGCAAAGCCCATGATCTATGGGCACAAGCTCAGCTGCCTCAACAGTATGATTCCCAGCACGTACGGTCTTCTTAACAAGAATGTTACCAGCATGTCTGTCAAGATTCAAGAGTCTGATATCCAAAATCCCTATCCGGTGCACAGAAGCAACAGAGAACCCTGAAGAGCCCAACTCTCCTGCATCAAAATCATGTGGTATGAAGTGTTGGAGGGAAGCAAGCCTGTAGGGAGGAGCAGAATGGTTGACATAGAAAGGAAGGTGGGTTAATTTGACAAGTGCAGTAGGAGGAACGCCAGCAAAACCACGGTGGTCCAGGAGATAGGCAGCCAGTTCCCGGAAGCCTGTTTCACCCACTGGCACCGAACGGGGGTGGCCCAAAGGGAAGGTAGCAAAGCCGTTAGGTGTTGTGTTATTGAGGGCTTCTAAAGGTTGGTTATCAAAGGGCTTGACGACAGCAATGGCATCACCGGTGGGATCATGCAAGAAGTAGGCACCACCAAGGCCAGCAGAGGCCGGCACTGGCTCCATGCCGGATGCAAGGGCCAAGGCAACCTCGACAACAAGAGCACGTACTCTAGCGGCTCTGCTCCCACCCAAGATCTCAATTCTCGGCTTGCCAATGGCAGTTTCAGGTGATTCTTGATCAACGACATTTGACAAGCATGGGGTGGACAAACTCCGGTGGAAACTGGTGGGTGGGATGGCGTTTCTGAGAGCTTGAGCAATGTTGGTTTGACAAGGATGGAGAAGGTTACAGTCTATGTATGTGTAGGATTGAAGTCTGCATTTGTGTGAGCCGGTGAATGGCTTGAACCCATGATGCTGACCTATGACTACGGCCATAATAAACAACAATCTCATCCAGTTGCCGAGCCAGGCATTTCATCGAACATGTAGATGGAGGATATGATGATGATGAGTTGAAACTTCTCAGATGAACCCCCGGTGACGCGTTTACGGCTGCTTTCAGATGGAGAAATCTTATGCTGGAATTGACAATTTACGCACAACAAAAACCAAATCATCTTAAATCCAGTTCCTAATTACCATTGAACATGAATGAATGAATTGATGATGTAAATAATCATTATTAAAAAAAAACCATGAATGAAGAGATATGTAATGTAATGTACCTGAAGCTGGCAATCGTTCTTCCATTACACGAATAACCTGCAAGGAAGCAAGCAAAAGAATGCATCTTTAATTGCAATTGAATTGAATTGAAGAATGAATGAATCTGGGTAGAGAATTAAAATTGTTTGGAAAAAATTCAAACAGACCCTGAACACGGTGTTTCAGGGGAGAGGAAAAGGAACAGTAACGGGAGCACGAGAGCCAAACCGTCACCGCCAGACCATAATTCCCCCAGGCCAACACAACAGTCTCACCCTCTTCTTCGTTTCTTGCTTTTTATTTGGAACTTCACTTTTCCTATTTTTAATCTTTCCCTCCTATTTTCCCGCCACCTCAACTCCCCCAACCTTACTTTTCATTTTTTCATTTTCTTTTCCTCATCCAATCTTTCTTCTCAAGAATTTTCCAGAGTTTTTCTTTTATAATTACCCGCTAACCCATAAAAATTATTGGGCTCACCATCTCTATGGGCTTCGGCCCAAAATTCTAGTGCTATGTCATTATAATCACCTTTCACCCATCCTAGAAAAGAGCAAGTGTTCATTCCACTTAAACAAAATACTAGTATCATTCTTCAGAAGAAATATTTGATCTTTGTTCTTTGGTTCTCTCCATTGTAATGTTGGGTCTAAACAAGGGTTTCCTTATTACTCTTACATTTTCTCCCTCAACACCGAAAATCACTAATCGATCTAAAGCAAGGAAGCAACGATCACACGCAAATCGGAACTGTATGCTTCATCAAATGATCACCAGTGGCAGAAGGGACCAGGCAAGTTCAATCTCCAAGACAATCTTAAATCTGATGTTCACATGACCAAAGAAGCGAAATAAAACCAAACATCATCTGTTGGTTCGAATCAAACATGCAAAGAGTTGCCAAACAGCAAACAAGAACAATGGCCACCAAGTTTCTTATTCTGCACTAATTTGATGCTACAGAGTGTTTTTCAAGCAGCATGACGCTCCAAACATACTCTAGTGTGATGCTAAAACACACTTTGCAAGCAGCATTACACTGAAAAACCAGCTTACCGTGCAGGATGATCAAGTAATAGCAGCAACGGGAGTTTACTGTAAAACAGCTTTCTCTAGTTTCTGTTTGCAACACTAAGATCTGCACAAAGCTCCAGAGAAACGATTCCAAAGAAAAGGTCCTCCTCACTCTTCTTAATCCATCTCTTTGAAATATCCAGCACTTGTTCCAAATCTTTCTTCACTGTTATCTGTCATTGTCACTGTTTGCACTTTGAACCAGCCCCTTCTATCTCATCTTCATCATCTGCTGCCCTGCCACCAACAAATTATGTAAGCATCGTTTCAATAAAGAACCATGTCGGGAACAGTCCAGTGTGATCTTAACTGTACCTGTACTAGTTTCAGTTCCATATGAAACTTCGCCACTTCAAGCATGTAGCTTCAACACTTCTTTTCCATCCAGTTATAGCCGCACCTATAGCATCTCATACGCTTAGACCATCATAGACAGGGTTGAGTGAAATATGAGAACATCGAAAATTCCCGAATTTGAAAATGGAAGTGAACTGGAAATGTAGGTCTTTCAGTATGGAGTCGAAATATGTACATAATCCAGAAAAGAGGACCGACAGGAAATATTTCCGAAATTCTCAATAGTCAGTGCCAGAGGAGCTAGTTTCTTCTGCCAACATCAATCAGCAACCAGAATAAGGTTGTGATCAAAGCCACAAGCAGCCTGTAAAATTTCAAAACCCTCTAAAGAATCAAGAAAAACGGGCTCAGCTTCATCAATGGAGCATCCCAAACCAAGCCTACCATTTTTACCACAACCCCATACCCACAACTGTCCATTAGCAGTCAAAGCAACTGAATGGACCCGACCACCTGACACTGAAATGGCTGTTTCACCTTCCAATCCTTCAATCAACATCGGTACATCTCCTGGTCCAGTCCTCCCAAGCTGGGAATTTTGGTTCCAACCCCATGAAAAGATGCCCACACCACTTCCATCAATGTTCTCTGATGCACCCTCACAAATAGCAAATGAATGACCCAGACCTGATGCTACGGAAATTGCAAAGGAGCTTAAATGAACGGGCTCCATTCCGAGACTTGGTTTTGCCCTGCCTAACTGGCCATACACATTGCTTCCAGAGCTTAACAAAGTGCCATCACCTGTTTTCAGGTCGAAACAATCAATTAACTACACGGTTTTATCACAGCCCAAAAAACGTCAATATGTATGATTGAGGCAGTTGGTACTCACAGCAAAGAACCAAGGAATGGTCAAGCCCACAAGCAATATCCTTGACTCTAAGACCTTGCAATTCCTCAACTAAACATGGTTCCCATACAATTGACATGTGCTTTTCATTCTCAAGACTTTCTGAAACTAGTTTCTCTGCAAACTCCAGATCTATACTTGTGCTTTGCTGGCCATCCACCAGCATATTTGCCTGAGCATCCAATGGAGAAACCTGAAAGGTTTCCCCAACCTTCCCTATCCTCCCATCAGCAGAATAACCCCATCCATACAATTTTCCATCCTCTGTCAGTGCAAGTGCATGTCCCCAGCCAAATGAAACCTATTTGGGATGAAAAACGTTGCCAATAACATGCAATCAAACAAAATGTACAGCAGAGAAGTTAATTAAATCTCTTAACAATTTAAGATCTAACCTTGGCAATCTTCTCTCCTGCAAGTGATTCAACTCTGCAAGGGGCAAAAGCCTCTGTGCTATCTTTCCCAATGCCGAGTTGCCCACGCTTGGACTTTCCCCATACCCACAATGAACCATCATCACCGATGGCGGCAGATATGACACCGGATGCAGACACAGCACAAACATTCACCTGTTCTAAACCCTTGACCTTTTCGGGATCATTCCATGTATCCCTGATCATACAGAAAAGCTTACAACTAAAAATTCGGTCTTTTAAATTGTAACTTGTAGTAACTATTTAGGGTGATCAAAAGCGCAAGATTTCAAGATTGTCAAGATTATGTCAGCTTTATTATTACATCCACAAAAAATAAAGCATTGCCCTATAACTCATAGGTTCCAAAAATACCATCTTCAAGCGAAAGACCAGATTTCCCTATAACTCATAAGTTCCAAAGATACCAACTTCAAGAGAAAGACCACATTGACCTGATGACAGATTCAGATTACACCGACGCCGAAAAATGTGTTACTTGATACGCATGGTGGCCATGTTTATATATGGACAGACTTACCTAGGGGAAAAAGGATGACGCCCAAGCTGGCCCTCCTGGTTCCGGCCCCAAGACCAAACACATCCACGAGAATCGACAGCAAGTGAGTGGTAATGGCCTGCACTGATTCTGATGATGTCGGAGGGGAGGGCTTGTACCCGTGTAGGCTCATAAGCATCAACACCCACACCCGTTTCCCGGGTAGATAAACCCAGAGCGCCTTGGCTTCCATCTCCGAAGCTCATCACCGAGCTCATGCGTCTTACATAACTGGACCGACGGTCCCAAACAGATCGCGACAAGAAATTGGCGGCGATTGCCTTGTGTTTCCTCCATGTAAATCGTGTTCGCAGCATCTCAATTGCCCTTCTAGCTTCTGCTCTCCCTTGGGCTTGGTCGCCATTACTAGTAACCCTTTTGGTGTCGAGGGATTGTACTGTCCAGAATTAAAGCTTGGGGCTTCGCACACTAAATTAATTTGTTCAGTGTTCAGGAGGAGAGTTTTTTTTTAAAAAAAAAAAAAACCAATGTCATGTCAGAAAGAATAGAAAACTGTGGAGTATTTTGTTCAATTTTGTATGAATGAAGGTTTAATTTAACTTACTTCATCTATCCAATAAAGTTGATAGAACTATGTGGAGTATTTTTTGAAGGAGAAAGATTTAATATGATTAATTACCAAAAATAATAACAAGGTAGCAGATGCGATTGGACTCAACTTGAAAACAAAGACTAGAAAGAAAAGCTAAAAATCGGCAAAAAAAAAGCCTAAAAAGACAACAAACCAACTAACGAGAAAGTCCGACGCAAAAATAAAAAAATATTAACAAGTCCAAAAGACAAGGGAGCAAGGCAAGTATGCCTCACACCCGCCTAGCTCCACACCCAAAAGCTCATAGCTCTGGGTGGGGTGATTCGACCCCACCAAACGACTGCGTAGCTCGGGCTGTGAAAAAACACCACAAAGGGAGAGCGGTTACCCGAGCCAAGAAACCATCACCTACAGAAGAGCACTACGACCTGGGAAGAGTAGGGCAGAGAAAGAGTGTTTATGCTTTTTTCAAAGTCCGTTTAGCCTTCAATATGTTTTTTTACTGTTCATCCGAATAAACTATGAAACTTATACTGGGGTCATGAAATTATATTAGTGATCAAGATATTTCATTATGAGGATCATGAATTACAAGGTTCATGAAACTCTTACTACAGAATCACTACTCCTCTATGTGAGATCATGACTCTTTTATTACGGGATCGTGACTTTCCTATAATAGGGTCATGAATTTTCTATCACTGGATCACTGGATTCAGACGGTCGCTTGACTAGGAGAAGGCGAAGCCTCCACGCGAATCATCCAAGCAGAGCTTCTAGGCGAAGGCAAGGCTTCCCTCAGGTGAAGGCCTCCATGCGGACTTCCGGGCGAAGCCCTCAGGCGAAGCCGCCCATGCGAAGCCTCCAGGTGAAGGCCCTCATGCAAAAGCCTCCAACGTGAAGTCTTCAAAGCGAAGGCAAGGCCTCCATGTGAAGCTTCCAGGCGAAAGCGAAGCCGTCTCTACGAAGCCTCCAGGCGAGGGCGAAGCCTTCCAGTTCAGGCGAAGCCCCGAGGAGAAGCCACCTATGCTCAACAATCCGGCCAACCATTCCAGGCCAATCCGGAACACTCCCTCCTTTTAATGAAGATACTTGGAAGTACAAATATTTACTTTATGTACAAAAGACATAAGAATACCTTTTTAGGTTAGCTTTTACTTTTTTCCTTTATGGAAGCTTTTAGGATGATATGCATGCAAAAGCACTTTATGCTATTGGCATGCAGACACATGTGTAAGAGCCTTTTCACTTCTCCCTTCTATAAAAGGGACAACATGCTCCTAGAAAACCTAGAACATATGTAAAATGCTTGAGAGGTTTATTTTCTCAAGCTTCGGTTCTCATCCCTTGCTACCTTCCGCCATCCACCTTGGTGTTCATCGAGTTTAATATCTAGTATTGTTTAATCTCGTAGTTAAGAGGTACTAGATCTTCCATCTTTCCCAGGCATTATCTCAAATATTGCCCAACCTCGTAGTTGGGAGGTGTTTGAGGCCGAATTTATCATTCCCTGTTCTTGCGACTCCTTCGAGCTAGATCCGGTGCGACTGTGATTACGCGAGATCGCGTCAAGCGTCATTGTTTATGGTGTTATTTAAATTCTTATTTATCATCCCTAACACTTCTTCTTGCTAAATCATCTTCCTCTCTTCTTGCAAAAAATCTCTTGCATCATTGTTTCTGGTGTTCTTCAAAATCTTCGGTTCTAGTTCGTCAACAGAAAAACTTTAGGTGCAAAGCTCTTTTCGCATCTCCGTTGTATCTTGGGAGACAAACTCTTATTTTATCCTCAAGCACTCGTAGTGGAGGGAGCGGATTTGTTTTAAGAAAATTGCATGCAACGCAAGCCTCGGAAATCAAATCCCGATAAAATGGTTCTTATTTTTAAACTTTTATTTGTTTGATCCGTTCATCTTCTTGTTAATTCTAATTTATTTTTAAAATTAGAATTTTATTATTATACCGTCAATTTGTTTAATTTCCTGCATAATTTCTATTTAATTTCGTTATAATTATTCTTGTGAATTTTTCTTATATTTTTTCCGGAATTATTAATTTCTGAAATTTGCTAGAATTGCTATATTGTCTCCATTGCTCATTTTGCACCCAATATTTATATAGTTATACGATTTTTGTATTTTGTGCAATTCTACCATTATTCTTGTTTTACCAATTTCGGTGCTTACTCGTACTACACCTCCTTACCCTCAAAGACACATCATGCTTGGCAAGCTCACCGGGAAGAACAGGACGAACAACGGTCTGGATCTCACGAGAGGTGATAGTTGACTTCTTGTTGTAGCAAGCCAGACGCAAGGACTCCTGAACGAGCTTCTCAAATATATCATTGATAAAGTTGTTCATAATCCCCATAGATTTGTTGGAGAAGAAAGAGCCAAAACTTTAAAATTCTAGATAGAGGCGATGGAGTATAATGCCAGTTTTGTAATATAATTGATATCTTAAGCACTTAAGCGCATCGTAAATTATTTTCAAAAATAAAGTGTGATGAGATTTGGATATTTAAAAATTAAGGATTGTGCAATTAAAAGAAGAATATTGGAATCTAAATGTGAAAAATTAAATAAAAAATTATTGATTTAGTAAGAAACATTGATGGGGGAATAAAAGTGTGATTCAAAAGTTTGAGAGCAGTTAGAATATTAGAGACCAGCCTTGCATGTGTTATTTTCTAAAAGAAAAATTAAAATCTATGGTTAAAGTTGGAAAATAAAAAAACAAGGAATGAACAAAAAGCACAAGTCTCTCTATAAAAAAAATAATAGACTAAAAATGGACTTTACCATTTTTAGAATAATTGATAAATATAATTATAGATCAACTATTGAAACAAATTGTTATATTACTTTTGAGAAATGAGTATATAATTATAACCATTTTTATTATTTTGAGGTAGATCTCAAAAGTTTAAAGTTTGGTGACTATATATATACTTTCTTTCATTTTTTAATGTTAGTCAACATACAAAAGTTTGGTCAAAACACTTACCTGCACCACTCATGTTATAGTTGAAGGTTTGAGTCTAGACGAGTTTTATCCCCGACCCTTATTTGCTCGAGCCACTATAATTGGGTCAAATTGTTTGAGTTCGATGACGGGTTGATCCGTTAAGATGGTTTTGGATCAGATCAGGTCGTGTTCAGGTTGAGGTTGGGTCGATGTGCTTTCAAGTTCGGGTTAAGTTGATTTCAAGTTGGTTCGAGTTGCGCCTTTTTTGGGGTCAATTTGGGGTCGGGTTCATTAAAGTTCGAGTTAGAGTAGTTGTTACTACGGATAAAATTAAGCAGGGAAAGTCATCACTCAAACGGTGGGATTATGAACTAGCTTTCGTGCTCAGGCCGTCGACTAGTCTGGAGCCCATAGGCAACCCCATGAGCTCTTTCGTCCTTGAACTCCAAGCTCCCATGATGTCAAAGGTGAGTCGGCGATGCTCTCGGAGTCTCGGTTATGTAGTAGTTTGTCGACAATGTCATGTGAAAGTCTACCTAGGTGTAGGTGAGTTGGATCAAATACAACAATGTTAAATCATTGATATTTGATTTCATCTCATTTTTATGTTCCAGTCATTTTAGGTTCCTTCGGATCAGGGTTATTTCCAATTCGTGTCATTTGTTGTTCGGATTAATCAAGCTCGGGTCATTTCGTGTTGAGATCATTTCAGGTTTCACCTCAAGCAGGTTCAAGTCGAGTCGAGCTCGGATTCAAATAGTTGACTTCCTAAATCACCTCGGGTCCGGACTGGTCGATCGGATTGTATCAATTTTTTACATCCCTATATATGTCCTTTTAGTACTCCATAAGATTCTCTTCTCCATCCATTTAACATTTCCTTATGCTGTTAAGGAAACATGGCACTTTCTAACAAAAACCTCATATATGTTTTAAACAACCACACCACATATGAGCAAAATTTCCAGGTAACTATGCATCAGTTCTCACATCAAGTGATGTTACATGTAGAATTTGTGCCTTAACCCATATATGCCTTAATGCTCCACATCAATCATGCATCGTCTCTCGAGTCTGCGGCCCTAAACGTGCACAGCAGCATTTTGATGAAAAGGAATCATAGTAACAAACTTTAGCTAAAAGCCGAATAAGGAAAACTCTAGGGTGCTAAATCTGACCGCAATTCCAAAATTACATATGAAGCTATATTTATATAACACCTACGAAAGTCAAATAAATTTGGTATCCAGAAATCGTATTACCCAACTAAGTACAAGGGTTAGTGTACCCAAAAAAAAATAAAAAAAGATGAAGTGTTGTGAATGATGAAGTGTTGAAATTGTGCATGCATGGTAAAAAAAAATTGTGCAGAACAGAGGCAGTATATATTTTGAAAAATGTGACATAAGTACTTGAAATGTAGTGAATGATGAAGTGTTTGAATAAAATAGATGGATGAGATGATTCAACTTTAATTTGGTATTGATTCTAGCAACTTTTGAGGGATAGTATGTATACACCATGTACTGATTGTGGGTATGACTTGCATTTAGCTAAGTTTTCATGAGCAGACACAATTTTCTGGGATGGGCCAGGGCCACTACATCAAGAGTCAACTTCCCCAATAGGGGAAAACTTTATACAGCTTGGATTTCCCGGGTATGCTTATTATAAATATGTGCTCAGGCTGCACCTGTGAGCCATGTCCCCGAATTACAGTGGTGGAGTTTTAAAGATTTTGTCATCTGAATATATATAGAGACTAGCTGCTGGGGTGGTTTTTTTGCAGATCAAGTGTTTGATAATAGTACTGTCAGAGTTTTATGGATAGTCTGGAGAAGAAAGCAAAGGAATTCAAAGGAGACTCCGTAGCCTGTGATGTGGGGATTGATTGGCGAGGGAGACCCTGCAAGGCCAACAGGCATGGTGGAATAGCTGCTGCCATCTTTGTCCTCGGTCTGCCTCTCTGTTCCATCTTAGTGTTTGTGTGTGCACGCGCATGAGCAGCTTCCATCTAGTTGAGGGATTGCTTGTTTGATTGCTTGCTCAGGAAGTTAAATGATTTTGTGAACTGTTTTTAATCCTTTTGTGTCTTTTTCAGGACTTCAAACCTTTGAGATGATGGCGATTGCTGCAGTTGGGAATAATCTTATAACCTATGTGTTCAACGAGATGCACTACCCTTTATCAAAAGCTGCAAATATAGTCACCAACTTTGTAGGAACCGTCTTCCTCCTTTCTCTCCTTGGAGGCTTCCTCTCAGATTCATATCTAGGAAGCTTCTGGACTATGCTGATTTTCGGATTTGTGGAGCTTTCTGTAAGTAAGCAGGCATTACTTTTTTAGTTCAGTAATAGAATAAAGGCTGATTTTTTTTTTATTTTAATTTTGTTTTCCTTACATAGAGATTTTTTCATTTTCTTTTCCTTTTTAGTGTAGCAAGCTAAATTAGCATGTTAATCTATATTATAGGGGTTTATACTACTGTCCATCCAAGCCCATGTCCCCCAACTGAGGCCACCACAGTGTAATATGGTGACTGGAGGAGGCCACTGTGAGGAGGCAAAAGGCTGCAAGAGCTTGATATTCTTTGTTGCACTCTATTTGGTGGCAATAGGGAGTGGATGCCTAAAACCCAATATCATATCACATGGTGCTGACCAGTTCAGGAAAGATGACCCCAGAAAGCTCTCAACTTTCTTCAACTGCGCATACTTCGCCTTCTGCATGGGAGAGCTGATTGCCCTCACAGTTCTTGTCTGGGTTCAAACTAATTCGGGCATGGATGTTGGTTTCGGAGTGTCTGCTGCTGTTATGGCTGCTGGAATGATAAGCCTGATTTCTGGTGCATTTCTTTACAGGAACAAGCCACCTAGAGGAAGTATCTTCACCCCAATTGGTCAGGTATTGTTATCTTACTTTCCTGTGAAATTTAGTAAATGACAGGCATATGACATCTCCATTTCTCCTTTTCTTTACCTTTAGGAACCTTCCTTCTACATGATCTTTACTCTTTCTGCTGCTGATGTTGATTCTACTCTCTGTCACCTTTCATGTCTAGTTTCCTGTTTTGGTTTTTCCTTTTTGATAATTCTTGTGGTTTAAGATTATGTCTACTTGTTCCTGTTGAACTGGGACAGTGAACAGGTAATTCTTTAACTAAAATTACCTTTTGATGGCTGACTCATGTACTCAGGTATACTGGTAGCTATAGTACAAGATAAAACATTCGGACATAAAGTAAAACGAGTGCTGGCATTTAGAAGTTGGTGGTTAGGTTTGGCACCGCCCCTTTTGTATTCACTATCATTCTTTTTCACTCTTTCTTTGTTTCTTTATTCATCCCTTTCAGGTTTTCTTTGCTGCTATAAACAAAAGAAAGCAAATCTGTCCTTCAAACATAGAGATGCTCCATGGCAGTAGTCAAAACAACGTGCCAAACCGAGCGGTCACAACATCACATATTGTCACCCATCATCTTCACCATACGCAAAAGTTCAGGTAGATTTTGAAATTTTCAACCATGCGTATAATTTATGGAGGAAATAGAAGAAAATGTACTTTTAATTCAATTTTGGAATGGTTGGCATGGACTGAAATGAACAGCATTGCTTTGATGATAATGGATGTAGGTTCCTTGATAAGGCCTGCATCAAAACTCAAGATGGGAGAAAGGAAAGCCCTTGGAGTCTATGCACTGTGGAGCAAGTGGAGCAAGTGAAGATAATCTTCTCAGTTGTGCCCATATTTGCTTGCACAATAATCTTCAACACCATTTTAGCTCAACTTCAAACATTCTCAGTCCAACAAGGGAGTGGTATGAACACTGAGGTGACTGACAAGTTCCAGATTCCACCTGCCTCACTCCAATCCATTCCTTATATCATGCTCATATTTGCGGTCCCTCTATACGAGACTGTGTTCGTACCAATTGCAAGAAAAGTCACCGGAGAGGATTCAGGAATCACTCCATTGCAACGGGTTGGAATCGGACTGTTCATCGCAACCTTCTCAATGGTTGCAGCTGCCTTGGTGGAGGAAAAGAGACGAGTAACAGCGGTAGCTTCAGGCAGAAGTCTCTCCATCTTCTGGATTGCACCGCAGTTTCTGATTTTCGGTCTCTCTGAGATGTTCACAGCAGTTGGTCTCATTGAGTTCTTCTACAAGCAGTCATTGGGAGGGATGGAGTCATTTCTAACAGCAATGACTTACTGCTCCTACTCTTTTGGGTTCTATTTCAGCTCAATCCTGGTTTCGGTGGTGAACAAAATCACATCCACTTCTGGTCACAAGGGCTGGCTTAGTGACAATGACCTCAACAAGGACAGACTAGACCTTTTCTATTGGATGTTAGCTGCCCTTAGTTTCATCAATTTTTTCAACTATCTTTTCTGGTCTACTTGGTATACCCAAAACCCTTCTCTGTCACCAGCAGCCACATCACATGATTCTCATGTTCAGCAGGACTTGGAAAATCCTCACCACAAGAAAGTTGGGGCTTCCAATGACATGTTATAAATAAAATTATCATCCTCATCATTTTCTGTTGACCTTAGCCTTTAAATTAGTCCCAAAAGCACCCATTACCTAGTCTGATTACCATGATGATCCCAGACCCACTTAGTGCCCTGCCTATTTTAGCTTGTTGGTCCATGCTCAGTTGCTCTCTATTCCTACCTCTGTTGTTATCTTATCTGATCTCCCTTGGTTAATAATCTAAGAATATCAGTCAAAATTAAGTCTGGGTTATTTCCCTGTACTAATTTTACACGGGCCCTGCCTAGCTTTCACCCAATGTTCATGGTTTAACCAGTTTAATCATTTGAACAGTTGGTCTCCAACCAATTAACTTATTAAAACTAGCTACTAGTTTCTACCGTATTGATTTATCATAAACTAAGCTACATGTGATATAATAATGAATATTTTTTACACGAAAATAACAAATTATGATATGAATTATCTACTCATAAGATGAAAATTAATATTTAAATTTTAATAAATTAAGTGACTGATCAATATAACAACTTTAAATAACTGAAAATTACTCCTTGTTGTATCTGGTTTTAACTTATACCCCTGGAACAGGCAGTCAAACCAACCGACTAACCGGTTCATTGTGCGATCATAAGGACTGGTTTTCTCAACACCGTCAGAAATTTCAGCATCAGTTTTGAGTTTCTTGTCTTTGAGATAAATTAAACTCAACAAAATAAATGAAATTGGATTTTAGCGTTGTAACAAAAAATGAAAATAGTAACAACATACACCTACAATCTCATAAAAAAAAGGTATGATCTACCTAGGCATAGAGATTACAATGAGTAATTGAAAGTGTGTATTAATACAATTATACCTCACTTGAAAATAAATATAGTCAAACTATGGTATATATCATCCAACTTTAAAATTAGCTAAAAGAAAAAAGATAGTTTGATGACCTACCTTTAAGCATGGTTAATAAAACCGGACAGGCCGGTCAGACTAGTTTAACCGCGAACCCATTGGCTGTCTGGCCCGGATTTCGGTTCTGAGTGCATTTATGTATATAAAAACGTGGATGTCTATTTACCACATATGTGGAAAAACACACACCAAAAATGTCAAATTTACCCTCTTAATAAATCTCTATGAAAGGTGTTTTAGTCTTTTAGTTTATTAGGTTAGTTAGTTAAGTTAGTTAATTAGTAGACATTTAGGTAGGTGTTTTTCACATATGTGGTAAATAAACGGACTCTAAAAAAACCGAACTGAACCAGAGAAAACCGGTAAAATCCAATAAACCGAAAACCGTCGGTTTTCAAAAAGTAAAGTTTCAGTTCAGACTTTCACTTTCGCACAAATCTGTTTTGCCCTCCAACGTCCAGCCTCCGCCACTAATCTTCGGACGGGTTCGGCTTGTTACTATGATTTTGGGCAAACTGGAAAGGAATTTTGTTTTTGTTTTTTGTTACAGTTCAATTGTTGAAGGTGGCTAATTATTGAATCAATAGAATCGAGCCCTAGCTCTGTCGTCTGCCCATCGTGCTCTATCACCACTTTGAATGATTTCACCTTAGTAAGCGCTGATGACGATTGCCGCCGGTTGGTGTGGAGGCCAGGGACGATGGAGAGCTTGACGATGGTGGGGTGGGGTGGGCTGGGCTGGGCTGGGCTGGGCTGTTTGTGTGGGGTTGAATTTATTTTCATTTTCTACAGCATTTCTTTCGCACGGTTTGGATGACCATTGCAACTAACCTTAGGTTTTAACTCTAGTCAAGAAAGGGCACATGTCAGCTTTTTTATGGGTGGAGAATGGTGAGGAGGAGAGAAATGGAGGACAGGATCCGGACTCGGGGCACTAGGGTCTGTTTTTGTTTTTTAAACTAATTACAAATAGGTCATTCAACTTTTTCTTTTTTATACATCTTATTTTAACTTATTACAAATGCAACATCACCCTTTTCCATTTATACAAATTAACTCTTACAATGTTTACTTATTACTTTTACCTATTTTATTCTTGAAATGAACATTAAGGTCCGATATTGATTCTTAAAAAAAATGCTCATCGTAATTCATAATTCAGTTGACTCAGTAAATTGAGTTTTATGATTTTTTGGAATTTTAGAACTTGTATATACCAACTTTTGGAATTTAATTTAGAACTTGTATGTACTAACTCTTTTGAACTTTGATGGATCTATGTTCTTGATTTTACTATAAATTATTTATATATATGGGCCCAGCCCGTATGGCCGTATTGCCAAACGCAAACGCCATATGGGCCAAGCCCATATAGGCCAAGCCCACCAATACGAGGAGTGCTCCTCGTAAATACGACGAGCCCCTCGTACATAGGCCACGAGGGCGCCTCGTACGATCTGGTTGGCAGCAGGTGCTTTATGGGCCAGGCCCTTTGGGTACTCCAACATAGTACACCAACCAAAAAGTGCCCCGACACAACGCCCAAAAGCCGCACCAAAGACACAAGACACAAAGTTGTACACACTCAAGTCTTTGTCAGGACCAACACCGTTGAGCAAGAATGTCCAATCCGCCGCTCGAACCGAGAAGTCAGCGGCTCACGCGCGTGGGAAAGATCCCACCAAACACTCTACCCCAACATGGGAAGAGTCCTGGCAACACCCTATAAGTGGGTGATGCCAACCCAAAAATAAGGTAACTACTACACACCCACACCTTTCTCCTGTGTCTGCACCTGAAAGTATCTTCCGTCTTGCCTTTCAGGTACCGGAGCCACCCGTCCTAACCGTTGGGAGATCTTTGATTGCCGGAGGTCACGCTTTGGCTATCAATTTGGCGCCGTCATGGGAAACGAAAAGCAGTCGTTTTTTCTTTCCTAAGCAACTTACTTTTCTCTCCTTACCATTCTCATGGCGAAAACAAGGAGAACGCACAACAGTGTGCACGTTGAGGACGCTGCTTCCAGTTCCTCCGATGTACCTCCACGCCCTGCTGGTGACGCAATGGGGACACAACAGCCCCACAACCCTCAATCGATGGCCATCCCGCCGCTCCCTATTACTAGCACACCCGAGGGGCAGCAACCACCGCAGCCGCGAGCGGCCACTCTGACATACCTTGCGGGGACTTCGACGACCCCCCAGCAAGTCATCGTCGATCCCGGTCAGCTAGCGCTGCTCCAAGCGAGCATGCTTAATGAGCTGAAAGCCTTCATGGTAAAAACCATCAAGGCGGAAATGCAGACTGCTCGCCTCCCGCCTCACAACGATGAGGGACGAACAGTCCCAAAATCAAAACCAAACTGCTGGGAACCTAGACGTCGACGACCTCCTCCGACGAATCAATGTGGTCGAGGAACAGGTGAAGACACCAAACCTGGTCCTCGACGATATCGAGATCCTCCTGACGCAGCCGTTCACAGAGGACATAATCGCCGTCCAAGCGCCGGCCAGCTTTCGAATGCCGGTCATCGAAAGCTACGATGCTACAACGGATCCCGTCGACCATCTGCGACGCTACATCTCCCAAATGGAGATGGCTCGGGCCTCGGAGGCAATACTCTGCAAAGCTTTCAGCTCCACCTTAAAAGGGGCTGCCTCAACATGGTTCGGAACGCTACGAGGCCAGCATTTCAAATGCTTTAAGGACCTCGCCTCATCGTTCCTACGCCACTTCATGGGAGCTCGACCTCCCCCGAAGACTGTCCAACACTTGTTAAGAGTGAAACAAAGAAAGGGAGGAACCACTCCGTGATTATATCCGACGGTTTCAGGCGGAAGCCGTCCAAGTCCGTGGTCTCTCCTCGGACATGCAACTTTTGGCCGTAACTCAGGCCTACAGTGCGAGTCAAGGCTCGCTTACAACATCAACGAAAACCCCGTCACAACGATGGGTGAGTTCATCGATCGAGCAACTCGATTCATGAACTCCGAGGAAATGAACAAGCCCTACAGCAGGCCTCCCACAAACGAGCGCAACAGGAAGTTCGACAAAGGGCCTATCTCATCGAGGTACCAGCCCTCGAATATCAGTTCGAGGACCCCCGATCACCTCCCAACACTCCGTGACACCCGCACGAACATTCTGCTACTGCTGGAGAAGCAGAACAAGGTGCCCAGGTGGCCACAACCCATCCAACATAAGAACACGAGGGGCTTTGACAAATACTGCCTCTACCACAAGGATCGTGGGCACGACACGGAGGCGTGCTTTCAACTCCGGAATCTCATCTCGAGATGATTGAGCAGGGCAAGCTCAAGGAATTCTGTCCGATTCCGACTCCCCTTGCAAGGATTTCCCCAAGGGTCGTAAGAAGGACGACGATAACGACGACCGCGAAAAAACGCGTCGTCGACACAATAGTCCTCGAAGGCACAACTTGCCACCACCACCACCGGCGGGCACCATCCATGTCCTCACAAAGTCGGAAGGTGCCTCCTCCAGGAAGCGTTACGCGAGGGAAATCTTGCAGATCGACCACCTCGAGGAGAATGTCATCTACCGTCCTAACGGGACAAAGGTTGTCGTTCCACACTCTGATCCGCTGCTTATCACAGCAAGGATCGCAGGTTTCGACACCGGCAGAGTCTACATCGACACTGGCGCGAATACCAGTGTCATCTTCAAAGACATGCTCGAAAAGCTCGGGGTACACATGTCTGCCGTAAGAAGGAGCTCCGGCCCTACATTTGGCATTGGTAGGGACATTGTCCCAACTATAGGGGTCGTCAACCTACCCCTCATGCTCATCGGGTACACACAATTCGGCACGGTTGACTGCCACTCCATCATGACGGAGTTCTTGGTCCTCGAAGTGCCCTCAACTTACAACGCAATCATCGGCCGACCAAGCCAGGTCGATTTCAGCATGAGGTGCGACATCCGCTCCCTTACAATCACATTTGCAACACCTCGTGGGGATGCAACCATCTACATCGACCAGCGAACGGCGCGGACAAATTATGTCGCCTCTTTGAGCTCGACGGTTGATCCACAAATCTCGAAGAGCGTCGATGCTCTTACGGATCCCGATGACAGGCCACGCCTCGATGATTTGACAGAGAGATAGACGTCGTTCCAGGCAAGAAGTTCAAGGTTGGCAAAAACCTGGAGCAAAAGGAGAAGATGGCGCTCATCCACCTCCTCGAGGCAAACCTTGACGTCTTCGCCTGGAGCCTGAAGGATCTGCCGGGTGTCGACCCTAGCGTCATCACCCACAAACTGAATGTATTCCCGGACTCAAAACCGGTTAAGCAAAAGAAAAGGGGTATGGCCCCTTCTAAGAAGAAGTTTGTAAAAGAAGAGGTTTCCAAACTCCTCGAAGCCGGAATAATAAAAGAAATTCAGTACTGAGTGGCTCGCTAACATAGTTTTAGCCGACAAAACAAACGGTGAACTTCGTATGTGCGTTGATTTCACGGGCATCAATAGGCATTGTCCAAAGGACCCCTACCGTTACTGTCATCGACCAACTCGTGGACGCAACTTCCAAGTATAAGTACTTGTCTTTCATGGACGCTAAGAGTGGGTACCACCAAATCTACATGGATCCCGAGGACGCCTTCAAAACAGCGTTCTGGCCCGGTGATGACGTCTATTACTACGTTCGAATGCCCTTTGGGCTCAAAACGCTGGAGCCACCTACCAGCGTCTAATGAACAAGGTTTTTACCCACCAGATGGGCCGTAACCTTGAAGCATACGTCGACGATGTCATTGTCAAAAGCATGACATTCAAAGATCACCTTCAAGACCTGGCCGAGACCTTCGAATCGTTCCGGCGATATAACATGAGGCTCAATCCAGCCAAGTGTTCCTTCTTTGTTGGAGCTGGGAAATTCCTGGGCTACATGATCTCCGAAAGGGGGATCGACGCCAACCTTAAGAAAATATCAGCCATCACGGAAATGGCGCCACCAAGGAGCATTAAAGAAATCCAAAGAACTTACAGAAGAATTGTTGCCTTGGGGCGATTCATTTCCAAGTTGGGACAAGTGTAAGCCGTTCTTCGAGCAGCTTCGCATGAAGAAGGCGTTCACTTGACTCGGAGTGCCAACAAGCATTCGAGCAAATCAAGAAACACCTCTCCGATTTGCCAACGCTGAAATGTCCGCAACCGGGACGAACTCGTCATCTACCTCTCCACTTCGAACAAAGACCGTATCAGCGGTGCTCGTTAGAGGATGGCCCACAACAGTGGCCCGTCTATTACATAAGCCACACGCTACGAGGGGCCGAGGTTAATTACCCACCCTCCAAAAACGATCTACGCTTTGATCGTGGCTGCCAGAAGTTGCGAGCATACTTCCAAGCCCACACAATCATTGTCGAATGTACTTACCAATCCGAGACATTCTAAACAGACCGAACATAGTGGTCGTTTAGCTCGTTGGTGCATCGAACCTGGGAGTACGACATCAAGTTTGAGCCTCGACGAGCAATAAAGGCACAGCTTTGGCGGATTTCATGGCCGAAGCTTTCCATTTACCCCTCGAGCATGGCCCTTCGAGGGAACCATCACCGGAGTTGGAGCCTCCCGAGTGGGACATGTTCGTGGATGGTTCATCCAGGCCGATCGCCCGAGGAGGCGTTCATATCCGGGGCCCACACGGCATGGAGGCTAGCTTACGAGTGGCCTTCCACCCCGTCACAAACAATGTGGCGAATACGAGGCCCTCGTAGCAGGTCTCAAGATCGCTCAAAGCTGGCTTGCGGCGTTTAACCGTACACGTGACTCACGGCTCGTCAGAAGCTGTGTTGCGGGGACCAATGACTGCAAGGACCCCGTACTCTCGAGGTACTTGCGCTTGGTAAAGAGCTTACAAGGGCAGTTCGAGCAGTTAAATATTAACAAGATCCCAAGGGATCAAAACACTGTGGCTGACAGGTTGTCTAAGGGGCGGGCGGATGCATTCCTCGAAACCTTAGCACAACCTTCGATAAATACAATTCACGCAATCGACGCCAACGCAGCACTGATTGGAGGGACCCAATCCTCCAAAGATCTCCAAACTGGCGCAATCGAGGGCCCACCAGCGTTGCAAAAGAAAATAAGGACGCAGTCAGCCCGCCATGTCATCATAGATGGCGCGTTATGGCGTAAAGGATATTCTACTCCTTTACAGCGATGTATTGGCCCCGACGATTCCACACTCATCCTGAACGAAGTCCACTCAGGAGTCTGCGGAGCACACATTGGCTCCGATGCGCTAGCACACAAATGCTTACGCCTCGGTTATTATTGGCCAACCTTGAGGAAAGACGCGCATGATTTGGTACGAACGTGCCATAAATGCCAACTCAATTCTCGCATCCAACGACAGCCGGCAAACGAGGTGGTTACGGAGACATACCCCATACCCTTCGCTCCGTGGGGCCTCGATTTAATCGGCCCAATGCCTACGGCCAAGGGCCGATTCAAATTTTGTATAGTGGCTGTCGATTACTTCACTAAGTGGGTCGAGGTCCAGCCACTCGAGAAAATCACAACCGCCAAGGTCATACACTTCCTCCGCACGACCTTGTGGCACGATACGGGCACCAAGAGCCATAATCACGCATAATGGGACTCACCCGCAAGCAAAAAGCTTAAGGATTGGGCCACCAAGATGAACATACAAATGCTCTACGCTCCTGTGGCGCACCCCCAGTCAAATGGCAAGGTGGAAGTAACGAAACGGACGATCAAAGAGGGCTTAAAAAAGCGCCTCGAGGACGAAAAAGGAAAGTGGGTAGAGGCCCTACCCAGCGTCCTCTGTGACTATCGAACAACTACACGGGGACCCACGGGTGAAACTCCTTTCTCCTTGGTTTACGGCTTCGTTGCCTTACTACCAATATAAGTCTAAATTCCCACAATCCGGACGCCAGATTACGACGCCCTCACAATGAGTGCTGTCTTCGAGCGCGTTTGGACCTCGTCGAGGTACTCCGCGATGGTGCTAGACTTAGGCTTATGTCCTTACGACAAATTGCAAACCTCGATCACAACGCCAAAGTTCGGGCAAAGCATATCCACGTGGGGGGTATGGTCTTGCTAAAAGCGGAATTGTCGTCGTAATCCTGGCCATGGCGCACTTCGTTCCAGATGGGCGGGGGCCTTATGTGGTACACGTAAAGGAAGAGAGGCGTATACAAGTTAAAGGACCATCAAGGCAAACAGCTCAAAAATGACTACCATGTCGACGATTTGAGGCCTTACTACGTCTAAGTTATACGCTCTCCTTTCCATGCATAGACAAGGGTATTTAAAGCATTTGCGTTGCACAAAATACTGCTCGTGCATCAAAGGACAGGCAATATTCCAAGTCTTTACGTCGTGCATACTATTAATCGCAAGGTCACTGCTCGACCAACGCACATCGAATAAAATCACTTCACGAAGAATTACAACAATTCATTTCTACAATATTTTACTCGGCACGAGTACGGACACTTCGCATTATGCAAGTAATACTCATACGGCAATTACAAAGGCAACAAATGTTGACATATTCTGTATCTTATCAAAAATGAGCAAAAATTTAATTACAAACCCCAAAACTAATTGGGGGCATCATCGTTTGGGGGCACAGCAGGGGCATCCTCTACATGCCCGGGCAGGATATCATAAGGATATCCCGCTCCTAATTTCTTCCCCGCCCTACCCCACTCGAACAGAGCTGCTGGGAGGGCTCCTCGACCTTCATCGCATCGAGGGGATCCAGCTGTGATTCTCCAACCATAGCCTCCACTTGATGGCGGCATCGTAGGAACCCTCAAAGATAACGAACCCCTCCATTGCTTGGGCCTCAACCAATTTCTCGGTCGGCGCCTCGAAGAAGTCGCCCACTCGACCAGTCCTCTCTGCGATGGGCTTGATAAACACGCGTGGCTCAAGACTTTCGCCTCGAACAACTTGAGGCCAAGTTGTTTTTCAAGTTGCCCGAAGGCTGAAAGACCAGCCAAGCTGTTGCTCAGCACACTGTTGAGGTTCCTGGCCAGCTCTTCAACGTGGGCTGCCAAGTTTGAGGCCTTCTCCTCTGCCCGAGCAGCCCTCACAGACAGCTCCTCCACGAGCTTCTCCTTCTCCTCGGCCTTGGCAGCCTTCAAGGACAGCTCCTCGATGAGCCTGTCCTTCTCTCCGGCCTGGGCCTCCATCCGTTGGCACTCCCCGACCAACTGCTCCACCTCGGCCTCAAGGTCGTTCTTCGCGCTTTGCTCGGCAAGGAATAGGGCCTCGAGTTCCTTCCCCTTAGCCGTGGCAGCCTTGATTCTTGACCAACGAGGCCCATAGCACTCGAGCGTTGGCCTCTCCCTTCCTCGAGGCAGCCAACTCAGCCTCTTTCTCGGCCAAGGCTTTCTTCGAGACTCTCCACTTCCCGAGTCCTTTGCCTTGGCCTCAAGCCTCTTCACGAGGACTTCAAGCTCCTCGATTTTGGCCACTAGGCCTTGAGCCAGCACAGCCTTCTACAAGTTACGAACACAAAGCGTATGAGTAAAACTGTCCTACAAAAACGCAAATCAGGGGACTTGAGAATTCTGACTTACTTGAACAAGGTCCTGGCAGATGTCCTTGGCGATGTCCAGGGGGCCCAGGGTCGTGTGCTTCAGATAGTGCCGGTCACGGGGCATTGGGAGCCCCTCGGCAACTCTTAGTCTTAACTCTTTGTCCCCAGAGCACCGACTGTCGCGAGTCACCCTCATCACGGGGTCCCGTGCCTCCACCAGGCCACACCTTGACGCCCAAAGGTCTTCGCCGTAGCTCACGACGGTAGTCCTCGAGCAGTGGGCTCAAGACCGGGTCAATCCCCTTAAGAGTCTTCGAGATCCTCGAAGACCTCCTCCCAGATGTTCGGGAGCAACGGCGGCCCTTCGAGCGTCGGCCAAGAGCCCCACAGCCCTTCTGCGCCTCGAATGGAGCTGGGACCGCTCCTCGAGGCTGGCCCTTTCCCTTTGTCTTTCGCGGGGCTTGGGCGCTATCCGAGGACACCTCTACACCCTCGCGACCGCAAAATTCAAAAGAAGATAAGAATACAATATAAGAGAACTGTTTGCCAAAACTACAAGGCAAAACAGGGTGTTACCTGTAATTCGAGGGCGTTTTCTACGAGGATTCTGCTCATCAGAGCCCTCGGAAAGCTCTTCGATATCCACAGGGCCAGCCACACTGACTGGCTGAGCCTCCGTCACCAACGCCTTCTCGCCTACGGGCTCCACACCCTTCGACGGCCCAGCTGGGGGCTCCTCGACACCTTTCTTGGTGGGCTCGGAGGGGCGTTGCTCCTCGACGCCTTTCTTGGTGGGCTCGGAGGGGCGTTGCTCCTCCGCCAACTTCTTGAGGGCTTCCCTCAACTCCTGCTTCTTCGCAAAAAGAGTGCTGGGGTGCGACATCTTGGCTGTAACAATACACGAGGTCAAGATTAAAACAGAAACTGGAAGACGTAAATCAAAGAAAACAACAGTAAACACAAGGCAGACCGTTGGGGTTCCTAAAAGCGCCCTCGAAGCGCTCAATAAGGTCTCCATCCAACCCTCCACCCAATTCTTGAGGGTGTCTACGTGGCCCGACATACGATGGGCCCCGCTAACCCCCACCCTTCGCAGACCACTTCGTCCCGAGACCGCGGTGAAGGGGAACTTACCCTTACACTCCTCGAGCCTCTCCGCATCGCGACCCATTCACAAAGGGCGTCGAGGGCTCTCTTCCCTCGCTACCCGCCCACGAGAGGGCTTCACCGATACCCTAGCGTTCTTCTCCTTTACGAAGAACGCAGGAAGCCCCACTGTCCTCCTTCAAGATGAAGAAGAAGTTGCCCTTCCAGGTTCCCCCACGAGCTGGTGGTTTCGGCGAAGACTCCGATCTTCACCGATTTGTTCCCAACCTTCACCTCCTCAGGGGTCAGTTGGTAGAAGGGATGCCCAACCGGCCTTTTCAGTGTATAAAACTGCAAAAAGGTCTCCGGCAACACCGCCGCCTTCGCCAAATGGCAAGCCACAACAAACGCGTTTACATGGTAAATACGTTTGGGGCCAACTGCCAGGCAAACTCCCAACCCTCACACACCGCAAAGCAACAGCGAGCACAAGTGGGAGTCTTAGCCCGGCCTTGATTGAGCCTCGTAGACGACCATCGTCTGCTCCTCATGGCCTCGTAGCTCAACCCCAACCCCGCCTTTCGCAAAACATCGGCCGGGAAAGGCCACAAACAACCCCGTATAAACGTGGTGGTTACGGCAAATCTCGGTCATCTTCTTTTCGCAAGACGCTACGGGCCACTCTTTCTCAACATCGTGGCTAACGCCGGCTTGCTTGGATTCTTGGGAGCCATCTACGTAAATCAATCACAGATTCAAGAAATAAAAACCTAGACCCAAGAACCCGGGCGGTGGCGCGGCGACGCCTCACTCGCGACAATCGTCGCGACGGAAACAAGAAATTAAAAAGGGATTCCACTTACAGATTTGTACTGGAGATGAGAACGACCGTTCCAACGGCTGGATTCTTCGAAACTCGCCGGAAAATTCTTCGGTGATCGCCGAAAATGGAAATGAAACGCAGGCGAAAAGGCAAGGAAAGCGAGAATGTGGGAAACCCGACCCTTCACATGGGTTGGCGTATAAGTACGGATCGATGGGAGTTGAAACGACTTCCCCATAATTACAAACGGCGCAAAAGCGCAATTTCAAAAGTGTTTGCTCAACCCCCTTACGCGGTAATGGGCCAGCAATTGGGCCAAGAATCGGGCTCTCTCTCAAATTAAAAGGTCCAAAACGGCACAACGCCTTATGGGCCGAGCCTCGACAACAAAGTTTTAATTCCCCTATTTAAGCAATACCGAGGGTATAAAAATCGTTCTCAAGGCACACGAAAAGTCCGGATTTTTCTCGATACAATGGTAGCTGGCCATCTTAAACTCGAATTAAATTTCCAAACGGAGCACAGGGCCTGCGCCATCCTCCGCCGTGGGAGGAGGACATACTTGATATATATGGGCCCACCCGTATGGCCGTATTGCCAAACGCAACGCCATATGGGCCAAGCCCATATAGGCCAAGCCCACTAATACGAGGAGTGCTCCTCGTAAATACGACGAGCCCCTCGTACATAGGCCACGAGGGCGCCTCGTACGATCTGGTTGGCAGCAGGTGCTTTATGGGCCAGGCCCAATGGGTACTCCAACATAGTACACCAACCAAAAAGCTGGCCCGGCACACAACGCCCAAAAGCTGCACTCAAAGACACAAGACACAAAAGTTGTACACACTCAAGTGTCAGCGACCAACACTGCTGAGCAAGAATGTCCAATCCGCCGCTCCGAATCGAGAAGTCAGCGGCTCACGCGTGGGGAAAGATCCCACCAAACACTCTACCCCAACGTGGGAGAGTCTGGGCATCACCCTATAAGTGGGTGATGCCAACCCAAAAATAAGGTAACTACTACACACCCACACCTTTCTCCTGTGTCTGCACCTGAAAGTATCTTCCGTCTTGCCTTTCAGGTACCGGAGCCATCCGTCCTAACCGTTGGGAGATCTTTGATTGCCGGAGGTCACGCTTTGGCTATCAATTATTTATTACATTATGATGAATGATAAAGATTAGATATCCCACATATTGAACTATGAACGGTTCTGTGTCAGGTTCGGTTTTATAAACCATATCTTTAAGATGAGACGATAAAGTTGGATAACTCATCCAAGGAAGTAATGATTGCTCTATATGTTCTCAATTAATTTCCTCATTTAAGTTTTAAATTTACATTTAACTCAAATTATTAGAATATAATTTATTAAAGAATTATATATATATATATATACACACACATATTTGAAAACTAGACATTTTGAGTAATCGTTTGGATCGATGTAAATTTAATAACTAATTTGTATATTAAAATGTTGAAAACAAAAAGCAAGTCATATATTAAATACTGAAAATTAAATGGAACAATTATTTGAGAACCAAACCGAACCGAACCCGAACTTCACAGGTTAGGGTCAGATCAGAGGAAGAAATAGCCTTGGGTGACCCGAACCTGATCGACCCGCATTTTTATGCCTTTCACGAGTTAGGGTTAGGTTAACGCGAAAATCCTTACTCCAACCCGAAAACCCAACCCCAACCCCAACACAACCACTTATCCTCCCTCAGACCCAAATCCTATCCCAAGCCCACCTACCCATCCCTAAGTCTAAACCTAACTTGTTACACCCCAACTCTTCAATCCCTAGCCCGAGCTCGACCGACAGGTGGCAACCCAAATCTTTTTTTCTTTTAATTTGAAACATAAAAATTCAGGTTATATGAGTCAATCCAAACCTAATATGAAAATTTCGGGTTTGGGTTGGCACGATCCGAAAATATTTATGGGTTGGATTAGAGTTAGAATTTATGTGTTTTAGATTTTCGGGTTCGGATCAACCCGAACCTGGCAAACCCGACCTGACTTTCACCACTAAATAGGTGAGCTATAGATACCTATTGAAGGCAATTCTCTTCCATAAAATACTCATGATGCTATTTATTATCCGGAAAACATTATTACCCAAAATGGGGAAAACGCCACGATAAGTCTTATAACTTGCAACGTTTTGCCAACTCAGTCTTAAAATTCCTAAAACTCATAAACTCGGTCCTAACCATTTAAAGACTTGCATCCATTTGACCTAAAAGTTGAATTTCAAAAATTGAGAGAAACGGTGTCCGACATGGACACCAAACGGAGTTAAATGGGAAAATAAGTCTCCACTTCACCATCCCATTCACTCCATTCTTCAGAAAGCGCAAGCAGACCACATGAAGAAAGAGAAAGCGACGATTTGAATCGGTGCCCCTGGTCTGGTCCTACATTGAAGAAGACATGAGTGTTGGTGAGAATTAAAGGCGTGGATCGGAGCTTCTGTCCCTGGCCTGGTCTTAAAGGTAAGCAATTCTTTGTATTGTTTATGTGTTGGTGGGTTAGGGTTTATGGGTTAAATGAGCTTTTACGAAAAAGATAAAATTGAAGTGGATGGAAGATGATTAGTGTCATTTGTTTAATGCTGTGAGATAATTTTTTTTGTTGGGTTCAATATTCCAGCAGTTTCACATCACTCCGTTTTTTTTAAAAGTCCCTTTTTGGTCTGTCATTTGTAATTTTGTCATATTTCATTGAGTAAAACTTGTCCCCTAAGAAAGAACCCTTTGCTGTCATTCTTGCAGGATGCTTGATACTTGGATTAATTTCATTTATGATGGTAGTTTTAGAAGAGATCCACACATGGCATATGTTGGGGGAACATCAAAGAAGTTTGAATTTGATGTTGATTATCTGTGTAATCAAGATTGGGATGACATGGTTGGTAGCTTGACAAATATGGAGATTAGCATCTTGTGGGTTGAGGATCCTTTGCAGTTTGGTGATGATAAGTATATATTAATAGATAGAGGTAGTGACAACTCTATACATGGGCTTATAGATATGATGAGGAGGTATGGTGGTCTTCAAATATTTGTAGAGCACCCTGAAAATATTAATGATGAGATGGTAGATGTTTGTGAGAATCTCTTCATATGAGAGAATGGTGAGAAAGTTGAGATTAGTCAGGGTGTTGAGATGGGTGAGGGTGCTGAGATAGGTGAGGGTGATAAGATAGGTGAGGGAGAGAATGTAGTGAATGAAGCTGAGACAGTTGATACTGCAGTAAATGGTGATGTTGGAGCAAATGATAGTCAGGGTAGTAAAAGTGTGGACAAGGTTGTTGCTGAAGTTGGTAGGGTTGTTTGTGGTGATGATAATGACCAGGATGGTTTAGGATAATCATTAGATGATGAAGAATAGAATGTGGTTGATTTGGATAGTGCCATGAAAGATGATTCTAAACTTATAAGGCAAGTTTTGGAAACTGAGATGAGCAACATGAGGATGACATACAAAACTTTGAGTCTCGGTATATAAGTGATGATGATGATGATGAGGAATTAAATGAAATAAGGGAAAATTAAAGTCTTCAATATGAAATGGGCAGATTTGAAAGTGAAGGTATCTATAGTTGTTGGTGGAGCTAATTTGTTGAGGAAATCCAAAATGCTGAGGCAGCCCAGTTGTGAGACAAATGCCCCTACTGGTTTCCCAAAATATGACCCCAAATGTAAACAAGTAGAATTCTTTGTGGCCCAAATTTTTGACAGTCTATAGCAGTTTAAAGATTCCATTTACAAGTATAGTATTGTTGAACAAAGATCTGTGAGGGTGCACAAAAATTGCACATAATAGGTTAGGGCTAGGTGTCAATTAGGTGGGTGCCCGTGATTTATTTCATTGGGGTTTTACAAAAAAAAACTAGGGCTTATCATGTCAAGACTTTAGTTAATGAGCACACATGTGACATATCATTCAAAAATATGAGAGCTGATTCATCATGGTTGGCTGATTATTTTTTGGTTAAGATTAGGAACATGCCAAATACCACACTTCATGGGCTGCAGATCATAGTGAAGGAGAAACTTGGTGTTGACATTAGTACTTCAACATGTAGAAGAACCAAGTTAAGAGTATTTCAGAAAGTTCTTGTGTCATACAATGAGGAATATGGATTATTGTGTGAGTATACTGCAAAGTTGAAGAGGAGAAATCCCGGAAGCACTTGTGAAGTAAGGTTGGATCCTCCCCCAAAAGGTTCAATTAATCCGGTGTTTAATGCATTTTATGTTTGCTTTGATGCACTAAAGAAGGGGTTCAAAGTTGGTTGTAGAAGGATTATTGGAGTTGATGGTTGTTGGCTAAAGGGCGTTTGTAAGGGTGAACTGGTAAGTGCTATTGGAAGAGATGGAAACGACCAAATGTTTCCAATTGCATGGGCTGTGGTTAAGATTGAGAACATTGATACCTGGACTTGGTTTCTTGAGACAAAACATTGTTGGGATGTACCCAAGTGGAAGCAAAAAGACTGTCATCATCGCTCAACTTCAAGCAAAAGAATCAAAGAAAAAATAAAACAATTGAATTAGGAGGGTGAAACAAGTTTTTTGAAGTCATGATGAATAAATGACAAATGACTTAACCTAGGATATTTTGTACAACAACAGGTTTAGGCAATTGAAGCTGATAATCCATTTTTTGTTAGTATGCATCACCATACTGCTTTTGTAAATGGTTACTGCCTTGTTAACCCAAGTGTTGATGAATTCCATTAATAGCTTCAAAAATCAGTATGGTGAAGCATTCTAAGCTGGTAGTTAGTGACTTTAAGGATGCTTAAGGTGTTGATTAATATGTACATTGGATGATGTTATGAATATGTATTTTGGATGATGTTATGGATTAATAATTTGGATGATGATACTATACAGCAGGTGGACAAACAACTTTTAGGACTAATATGAACGGATGCAAGTTTTAGGACTGAAATTAAACGGAAATATACACATTCGTGACAAGCTTTAGGACTTCAATGACAAAATCAATATACTTCAAGGACAACAATGCACCAAAAAGATAACATCTTCATTTCTTCTAAGCATTTCAACAAACACTTTGGATGCACCAAAATTCATCTCTAAACCATTCCACAAAATGTACAAATCAAATCCACAACCATCCAATCCCTTTCAACCCTACCCCATTCTACAAACAAACACATACAGAACTATACCCAAAATTACAAAGAACAATAACTTATGCCTAATCTTCATGTGGCTCACATCTCCTTCCAATCCAAGCATCCTCTGTTCAAAGCTCTGTTTCTCAGCACTGTCCTCCCCTGCCTCCACGATTTGCCCATTGTAACTTTCATACCAAAGATTTTTCTTCATCTTCTTGTACTTCAGTAGCATTTTTACAATATGCTTCGGGATTGGTTCATCAATCCACTCACGAAACCCACAAAACCCTGGCCTGCCGAATCGCCGCCCAACATTCAAATCTGTCCACGCCATCCTCACAACAGCTCGGATTCCATAGCGGCAAAACTTCTCACCCGTCGGATAACTCCTGCAAAAAGAGGAAGAGGACGCCAAGGACGCCATTGATGAAGAGGGTCTTCATTTTTCCCAAAATAAAGAACGAAGTGGGAAGGTGAGGTGAATTGGATGTCATCTGTTGATTTAACGAAGTGTTCTACCACGTCGGACACTGTTGCTCTCAATTTTTTGAAATTTAACTTTTAGATCGAATGGATGCAAGTCTTTAAACGTTTAGGACTGAGTTCATGAGTTTTAGGAGTTTTAGGACTGAGTTGGCAAAACGTTGCAAATTTTAGGACATTTCGTGGCGCCCCCATGGCCATCTTTGGAAAGGGATTTTCCCAAAAAGCTCTTTTTGGAAATTCTCTTAATAATTTACCTTTTCAAATATATTACTAGAAAATATATAAAATATTGAGTTAAATTCCAAAATTGAATGATAGCAAAGCAATTTTCATAAACTTGTCTCAACTCTTTTAAAGCTAATTATTCGTCCGATTTTATCTTTCATAAACATTCCTTCTATTTTATAAAATCTCATATTGTTTCTCTATATTTTTGCCGAAAGATTACAACATCTGCATAGAAAATTGTAATTTATTCTCAATTTATTATCTTTAAGCATATTTTGATCGATTTTAGGGTAAATCTCAAAAGAAAATACTATTATATACTTTATTAAGTTGGATTTAAGCTATTGATTTAACTTGATTTAAGTCTAACCAAATATGCAAGAGATAAAAAAACCAAATTATATGCAGGGTGATTGAGCATTGATGGTGTCTCCATTTAGCACAATTTTCACCGACAAAGTCGGGGCCCATGCATGTTCGCAGTTTATAACCTTCAATCGCTAAATCATGGATTAAGCACTAATTAAGCCATAAATCATCATGTTACCATTACCTAATTGTATATGTTGACAATTTGACATATTTGCTTCCCTCCTCCCAGTTAAGCGCACATTGATTAATTGCCGACCACAGTACGTGAGTGTTAGTCGTGTGAGTATGTTAAGTTAATGAAGGTAAAGAGATTAAAGAAAATCACTATACAAAACATTACATAAATAAATAATTAATCTATAAAACCCAAGATAATTCATGTCAAATCATAAAAATAAATTCTAAAGTAGAATCGAAAACATAAGTTCCTGAATCCGTAGGGGAAGATTAAAGTAAGAAATTGCAGCTCAATGATCTTCAAAATCAATAGGGTGCTTCAAACCTTAAAATTTTGAAGTGAATTTTGCCAAATTCATCTTCAATTTTTTGGTGAATCACTTCTCAAATATTCGGACCTAGGGTGAATATTTAAGAAGTGAAAACGAAAAAAAGAAGTGAATCACGTCTGGTCGCTCGGTGGGCCCCTCATGCTGACCACTGCACGCCTTGCACTGCGCCACTATCCCACTTGCCAGCCTGCTTGGAGGTGGGCCCCCCACCTGTTGGAGGTGAGTTTTCTGAGTTACTGTGGTTCAAGTGTGAGGTTCCAAAAAAATTTGGTGAATTTTTGAACGGTGGATAACGTCAAATTTGATGAAATTTTTTTCCCCACCCCCAAAGTTTGAAACCCCCTAATATGTGTGAGATCCTTTTTTACTCTCTAACAATGGAACTCAAAGGAGGTAAAAATCTAAATGATAACGACTATAAACCTTTTTATATAGGCGGTTAATAGAGTTATTAAATCTGGAAATATATCACTTTACAACTTTCAAACACATAATTAGAGTGAATAAATTTAAAATACATTTATATCTGAGTTTACATAAGCGAGGTGTCGACCAACAATTTTGCTTTTTGATCTTTTAGTCGATCATTTCAATAATTATTAGGAGAATATGACCCGAACAAAATTAAAGGTGAAGTTTGATAATTTATGATGGTTTTATGCGTTTAATGTTGTGTTGTTTATTACACCCTGTCCACGATAAATGGGACCATTTTTTTGGGCAAATAGATTAAAGGGAAAATAGAATGTGAGGAGCAAATGGTAAGATAGATGCATAAATGAGGAATGAAAATGCTAATGGGTGGAAAAGTAAAATCAATAAACAAAACAATTATTCGGGAATTATTCCGTACACAATCCCGTAAAAATAATTATTATCATGCTTTGGTCATATTTTAAAAAACTTGTCATGTTTTGGTCCTATCTAAGGGTCTGCTGTCCTATTTTGGTCTTTTCCGTCCACTGATGTCGTTACTTTTGACGGATCTATGTAAAAGTACCATTTTGCCCTCCTGATTACTTGAGTGGCGTTCACGTTGGATCCAAAATAACAACTTAAGAAGCTATAGTTACCTAAGTAGTATAAGAAATAAAGCTAATTGCTGAAGTTATGATTTTACCCAAAATTAAAAGAACACAGCCTTCTTCACAGGAAAAGTTTGAACTTTTGCAGGCGGCGGCTCTCATCCTTGTGCGGTGGCCGGCGGAGGCGGAGCAGCTTTTTGGCAGTGGACTTGCCGGCTAAAGGTGTGCCGGAGGCTTGGGAGCGTCTTGCGGTGGTGGAGATGGAGGGAAATGGCCGGAGAGAGTAAATGGTTTATGCGTCGGAAAACAATTTCTTGCTTCGTTCTCCTCTGTTCTGGCACCTAAGGAGACATGAGATGGTGGTCTGCCTTCGTCTCAACCGGGCGGAGTGCGAAGATTGGTGGTGAAAGCTTTGGGTTGGAAGGATTCGATGGTGGGCGATGGCGGCGGTGCTCTATTTTGGCAGCAAATCGAGTTTGAAACAGAAGGGAGGTGAAGCAAGAGCGAGGGAGAAGGCTTCACGGCTGTCTTTGGCATTGGCCAGTTAGCTAGCAAGCGGAGGTGATGCAAAACATCAAGGGTAAATGAAAGAGTTGAAGAACTAAGGTGAAAATGTTAAGAAAAATGAAAGTATAAGAACTAAAATAATATTTTTCCCGAAAGATAATACGTCGCATCACCAACTGAGAGGGTGAAAAGGTAAAATCATGAAAACACGTTATAATTAACGGTCCGAATGGACAGAATGACTAAAATATATAGAGTACCATACGATAAGACCTAAACATTACAAATTTTTAAAATATGATAAAAACAGAATAATAATTATTTTTACGAGACTATTAACGGAATTTACTCTAACAATTTGGTAATGTTGCTATAGCAATTTATTGTCCAGTGAACAGTTTTTTCGTCAGTTTCTCACGTATTCTTTCTATTCCTCACGTTTCTCTTCATTTTCTAACTAATCCAGCTTTGACCGGACAGTTATGGTGCACTACTTTTTCCCTCTCCTACGTCTCACTCACGTAGGGGTAGGGATGGCAGTGGGACGGATTAAAACAGCAAACCGTGGACAACCACCCGTTTCTAACGGTTTTAACCGCGTTTTTATTGTTGCGGTTTTTTTAATAACCGTGAGGTTGACGGTTACGGATAACGGATAAGGGTATCTGCACCGCGGTTAACCGCTAACCGCGGTTTCACGGATATCCGCTAACCGTTAGAGTATACAGATTATTAATTACGCCCACATTTTGTTAAACCGATTATAATCTAACTTTTACAGCCGAATTCTTCAAACAGCCAACCCAATCCAATCATTTTTAAATTACTTCAACCCCAACTTAAACAAAACTAACTGTACCTACTCATCTTACACCAAACGCATAATTTTCAAATAAATTTGTTCATGGTTATCTGTACAGTTGTTTTCAATAAAAGTTTGCTCATGGTTGTGTGCAAAAGATTCTTATCTTTAAAAAAAAATTTGTTATTTTCATGAACTTATTTGGATGTTATTATGTATATTTTGATAAAATTATTGATATTTAGGTATTTATAATTGATTGAATTAATAACCGCGGATAGCGGTTATTGTCGTCAGCACCTAACCGCGAAGGACAAAACAACAATCCGCGGATAGGGAAAAAAACCCTCAGATTGCAGTTAGCGGTTTTACTCCAACCACAGAATATCCGAACAGTTGTCATGCCTACACTCACGTGACACATACTCCCATTGTCCGGGAGGATTCCAGAAACTGCCCGGGCACAATGTGCCTTTTAACGGAAACGTAAACTGTGTTAATTTTTTCTTTTTTATTTTATTTATATTATTTCATATAAGTTACATTTAATTAAATATCTACATTATTTCTGTTATAACTCCCTAAATTACATTATCTTCCTAAAATCTCTCAATCTCCATTTGTAACTGATTCACTCACACCCAACCAAACAACTCACGTATCCCATGATATCTCTGCCGAATAAGTACATTTTTGTTTCTTTCTTCTCATTGCTTTTGTTCTTTTCTGTCATCTCATGCCTCTGTTCTTCTCTAAATCATCTACTTCTTCATCGCTTAAATCACCTGCTGAGCCCTATAAAAAAAAACACCAAGGTAGTTCCAATTCATTTTGCTAGCCTTTTTTTCCAATCACAAGAATAGCAGTTTCGTCATTTTCTAATAAATAAAATTTTGAAAAACATGAAGTATTATTCAAGTTAAGAGTAAAAGTTACATACCTTATATCGTAGTTAACCAGGCCAAAAGTGGTTGTTTCTTTCCCGAACATCTTGTAACTTCAAAACTACAGACCACGCCATTAAAATCTCAAGCAAATTATTCAAAATATCAGACAACATTCTTCCACGATCTTTGTCGAGATGATTATGATGCTGTCGGGCGTTTCTCCGTGCTTTCCGATCAAGTATTCGAGTCCGGTGGAGACGGAGGGTAAAAATTTTCCCAGCCTGCATCAAGAAGCTTGGGAAGGTGTGTCAAAGAGGGCGAATTAGCTTGATAAGCGGTCGGGTGAAAATTGTTGTAAAACCCCGATTTCTGGCTTGTGGGAGATGAGGAGAAGCTGGATTCGGACAGTATGTGAGGGAGTTTCGGCGGCAAACTGGACAATTTACGGACGCGGCGGCGGTGGGGCGGGCGAGGATGAGATACCGGAGGCGGAGAGAATGCGGGGTGTCAATGTTAACAAAGGGCACTTAAGACGTTTACGGACGCCACGGCAATGTTAACAAAGGGCACTTAAGACTTTTACACGGAGAAACGGTCAACATAACGGTCAACATAACGGAAGGACGGCAATAGAGACGACTGATGAAGCTACGGACTGAAATATGACAAAATCTTAAAATAGGCGAATATCGACAATCATAACTAATTATCGACAATCTAATTCACTCATATAATTGCATTACATAAAATCGTATCACCGTGTTGTGAAATTATATAACACCGCATAAATTACCCAAATATCAGATAGATGTTCATCATCATACCAAATCCCATACAAGTAAACAATTTGCAGATCATGAAATATTTTTCAATTGAGAAACCCACCAGACATATATATTTTAATCATTACACTAATGCTCATTATAATCAGACTAATGTGGGGAACTGGCTCCCATTATTTCATCAGACTACTACTCATAATAATTAGACTCCCAAAATACTATATCATCAGACAACGCATTTAATGTAACATCAATATGCCACAATACTTTAAGTCTAACAAATTACTTCAATTATCTCAGACATTTTCTCAAAATTTTCACTCAAACTCATGTACTCGAACCACCTTCAAAATATCAGACAACATTCTTCTGAATATCAACAATCATAACTAATTATCAGACAATCTAATTCACTCATATAATTGCATTACATAAAATCGTATCACCGTGTTGTGAAATTATATAACACTGCATAAATTACCCAAAATATCGATAGATGTTCATCATCATACCAAATCCCATACAAGTAAACAATTTGCAGATCATGAAATATTTTTCAATTGAGAAACCCACCGATATATATATTTTAATCATTAGACTAATGCTCATTATAATCGACTAATGGGAACTGGCTCCCATTATTTCATCGTACTAATGCTCATAGTAATTAGACTTCCAAAATACTATATCATCGACAACGCATTTAATGTAACATCGATGCCACAATACTTTAAGTCTAACAAATTACTTCAATTATCTCAGACATTTTCTCAAAATTTCCACTCAAACTCATGTACTCGAATCACCTAAAAAGTACACTACATTCACCATAAAAACTTTAGACAAATCATGCTTCGGATGCCTAAGAATAAAAATTAGACTATTCAATTTATTTGTCAACCTGCATGCATAAGAACAAACCATCAAACTGTATATATATTTTCTGTTTGGTCAATATAGATTGATTGAAGAAACAAACAAAAATTTAGAACAATGTATAAATAATTTTAGACAGTTTGCGGTATTTCAAAATTCTAAGAATTAAGAAAAAAAACCCTACTTATCTCTGTCACGGAAATAAGACGGTGAGACGCAGCACTTGATCTCGTCGGAAAGGGGGACGCTTGACACCGCGCCTCCGCCACGAGGAATCAGAGGACCTGTTGTTGGTGCAGTCCAAAACTAGATGTCTGCCGCCGTGAACTAGTCTTCGCCGTCGCTGGGAGCCGGTTGCCTGGTGGCGGCTGGAAGGAACGTAACTAGACGCCGAAGAGGTCTTTATCAGTGAAGAAGAACTGGTGGCGGCGCTTTGATGAAAGAGTGACCATTAGTGACGTGATGTTCGATGTTTTCAATCGAAATCAACTACTATAATTATGTTTTATTCAAAAAGGAGAGTTTTAGTAGTGGGTCCGGATTCAATTGAATGTGAAAAAAATCAGGGATTCTTTTATAATAGTCTAATAAATACTTGATAAATTTATAATTAAAAAAAACTGGGATATTGGCCGAGAGACGGAAACGTCTCTATAGACGTTAGGCACAATGTGCCTGGGTAATGCATGTACTATCCCCATTGTCCGCCCCACTCCGTCTCTCCCTTTATCACTCCATCACCATTTATTTTTAATAATGTTTTCGTTTTTCTTCTTTCATTTCTTTAAAAGCTGATTTCTGTATCTTCTCAACAAAACGAAAAAAAGTCAACTTTTATTACATTTCTTTTAGAAAAAAATTGCAAATAATCCCAAATATTATAGTTTAAGCATTCTTTCTAATGTGTACGTTCGTAGTTTTTGAATGAAACATTATTATATATATGGTCCAATTTTAGAGAAATCTATGAGTACAATGACTTAATATCTTATGTCTCATTTTTAAAATTTAGTCTCACTTTTATTTGATGTTATGAATATATATTTATGTGTTATGCATTTTTTATTTCCCGTTTCCACTATTTTTGTTTATTTATTCGCGTCGAATATAATATTTCGAGTTGAGTCTCGTTCGATTCACTAAAATAAACAGTATTTTGTTCTTTATCATTTTCCAATTTGTTAGTTCTTTTTTCTTCTGCTATTTTGTAAGAGATTACTCCCTTATTACCTTTATTTTATTTATTTTTTGCACATCAACTGTAAATGTTATGGTTTAACCATTCTTTCGCTTATGTATATAATGGTAACTAGCTTGTACCCCCTCATTCGGGACGGAAAAAAGAATAAAATGCAAATTATAGTAAATATTATAATAATATTATAATTTTCTAATTAACCAAATCACGGTAACAAAAGTCATAGGTAAGAATTAGAATAAAATAACAAATGTCATCAAATAGAACACAAAAATCATTGTAAGTCATGTTTAAACATCAAATGAAATATTATTATAAAAAATCAAACAATGTTACATCTTTATTAGCTAAAGCAAAGTAAACTGCAATAGTGACTCAAAAGGTTAAATCTACGATCATCATCACATCTGGCCATCGGTAATGCCTCATCCGAATTTGTTATAGAAGATATCGAGTGTTGATGCAGCTCCAATCTACAAATACATGTCACAAAAAAATCAATTAAATATTGAAATATCTTCAATCAGTAATAGTTCATAAATATATGTACGTACGTGTCATCTATATCGGTGTTAACATAACGCACGCCGCGTTATTCCCCTTATTGTTATTAGACGACATCGCAACTTCCGGTCTCTACAACAACCATGCAACTATAAACGTAGACAAAAAAATTAGTAAACAATATTACATCAATGTACTAAAGTTAATTAACCATCAACATTCAAAATACCGAATACCTTTTTGATGTGTTATCACCACTTCTATCATCTTGATCTGCTAAACGTTTAAGAGGCAACATTAATTTACCCCGTAAATGTCACTGCATTCATAAAGATAATTAAGTTTATATACGCATTTAGAAAATAAATCATTTACAAAAACACATCCAACTAAAATAGCTAATGTGGCATAGCATACCTCTTTGATGATTTCTATTATCTCCCGACTCTCAGATGCAAAATCTATTTCAGAGATGTCGTGACCGTAAACCCCGATCGTTTATTTGTAATATTAAAATCAGTCACTTTGATATCAAAGGAGAGCTTCATCGCTTTGACACTTTCAAGTATCTTATCCACTTTGATATGTACAATTGAAGTTATCATGAGACCATTAAGATCATAATATCAAACATCGTAAAATATACGACTTACCCTTTTTTCGTAGCTCGCAAATGTTTGCGCATCACAATGGAAAAGGCGAGCCGCCACATTATCAAACATAACAAACTTTGATTCGCCCGTATGGTCACCAACTATCATCTCAACTTTATATCTAACACAAATATTAAAAAGTGTCACTCGCAGCATAAGTTCAATCCAATGTTTGTTTGTGAAATTATAATACACATGTTAACCAATGAAAGCTTACCGATGAACGACTGAACGAACTGTTGAATTGCACGATTTACAGTAAAAATCAGCACCCTGCTCGAACACTTTTCGAGAGCACAAACGACATGCTAAGTACCAAAGGGGATAATCCTCCTTGACACACAATATCATAACATTGCATCGAAAATTTCTTATCTGCATAGGAAAATATATTTAATCAAACAAATATAATGATAATTATAAAATAGATAAAGAACGAAAAACACAAACATACATGGGAACGACCATATGATCAAATGGCCTCAAGTTTCCGCAACAATACACGTTTCACCACAGATGAATGTATCAAGCGTGGAAGGCAATTTGGCTGTGGTTGTATAACCACAAATGATTCATAACCTCTATCGGCTCTATGAGAACCATAGGTTGGCTTCTCAACACCCAGCTTTTTGGAGGTGTATAGAAGAACATCCTTGAATGAGATGTTCATATTAGTGAACTTTGAATGGATTGTTATTTTCTGGCGTATGTGAGAGTCTCTGCTTTCGAATTTGTTTAGTTTTTTACATATTTATATAGTATGAGAGATCTTATCTATTTAGTAGGAGATAACGCTTTCCGAAATTTTATAGGAGAGTACTTTATAGGATTATACTTTCTCCTAACCGATCCATGAATAATTATTAGTAGGAGATAAAGCTTACCGAAATTTAATTGGTGTATGTTACATAAACAACCGATGAGGATAAAGTTTCACAATTGAATAACTAAAGAATTAATAATATATCATTAGTGAAAAAAATCCTACACTATGCTTGGTGAAACCGACCCATGAATGAATCGATATTCATTATTATTCTTATACGAAAAACATGAAATATATTCAGGCTACTTCATCTTGGTTGGTAGTTGTGGAGTCTTCATTTGTTTCGCTATGTTCATTGGCAGACGTCCACAAAAGTCTTTCTGGACTAAAAGCAAGAACACGTCGAGTTATCGCCATCCTTTCCACATTGTTGTTTTCACTGTATAGTCGCCTTTCGGCTCTTGTAACTGCGACCCTTTGGTATCTCACCTCATTTATCTACATATTATATTCACATTAGTATGATATCTCGTATTCTATTAAGCGTTCACAATTTGAATATGAATAACCACCACGAACCTCTCTGTTAATAAACTCCAAACGACTATTGAGAAGCCTGAACTCAAACAGTAGCTGCTTAATTTGTTCTAATATGAAGATTCGCATCTGTCTGCAGCGAATATTAACAATCTGCAACATTGGTATATATTATTTATTCGCTATTGTGATGATTGAACATACTTGATCATAAATGAGAAATTACCTTTGTGTGGATCAGCTCGATCTTGTTGTATAGAAGCTCATGTTGATCAATCAACTCGCTCAGCTGCCGGCTTATGGAATGTTGAGATGCTCCTTGTGACATTGTTTTGTCTCACCTCTAATTGTTGTTGGTGTAGAGATGGGATCCGAAATGTTGTATTTATAGTAGAACATCTAGGTCATCCAAAGGTTTGGAAATACGTTTTTTTTCCCGCTTCATAGTTTCAGTTCGAATTTTGAATATTAAATTTCGAAATTTACGATTCGGAGAAATGTTTAAATTGGATCCTTTCATGGATTTCATTCAATTTTGATTATTGAATTCGAATTTTAAAGTATCTTGCTTTTAACTACTGAGATATTACAGATTGGATCCTTTGCGGATTTGTTGCAACAGATTAGTTTATTTACTATTACTTAACTGTCCTCACCCCTACTCTATATTTATGAAAAATGTCATTTCAACTATACTACACTCCTAAAATAAAGGGACACGTGTCGTCATGAGAATACTCTAAAAAGAAAAAGACTAAAACATCCCTCTGTATGCTTCGCTTTTATAAATTAATAATAGATTTGAATGAAACAATATCATATGTGTGATACGATTTTCGAGAAATTTGTTATTCTGATGATTTAATTCCTTGTATCTCTTTTTTTTAACGAAAAAAAGGCAACATCGATTTTTACTGATTTTATGAACTCTATTGTCAATAATAGAAAGTCCATAAGTGTGTGAATTACAAGTGAAAAAGAGTAAGGAGCAAAAACGGACAATTGTTACATACAATTTCCAATGATGCATAAGGGATTAACCAAAAATTCTCCATAAGCGGTAGTATTATATTACTACAATTCAATATTAACCCCGTAGCGAACCGCAGGTGCAATAGTTATATTACATTTACGTACGTAAGGTGGTACTGTTAAGTGAAAGGTACCACTTAAATATTTTTCTGCTTTTTTTTATTCTTCTGTCATTTATTTGTTTGTCTTCCTATATATTATGTCATACTCATAAAATATACTACAATTTTCTCTTTTGATTGTGTTAAAATATTGACACTTCATTTTAAAGATAATGATTAAGCGGGTTAAGTATGTTGAGCTAATTAATGGTGTCAATAATGATAATAAAAAAAAATAAGAATGATAGTTGAAAAGTAAATTGATAATTGATATGAAAAAAAATTAGTACTCCCTCCGTTCCCCATTCCCAAATAATGTTCCAGTTTGTATGGCTGTTGCAATTAATGAGAATGAACATAAGTAAAAAGTTTCTCTGTTTACCCTTAACTTGAAATGGACACAAGTAATATATGCTACTTTTTAAATAAACAAATAGTGTTCCAGTTTGTATGGCTGTTGCAAAAAAAGAAGCATAAGCATCGACCTCCACCTTCCTCCTCTTCCACTACAGCCTTTCATCACTAATCGGCGACCTCCCTTGCACCGCCACATCACGCCGGGTTCGGCCAGTCATCCCAAGCCGCCATAAACGCTTCAGCGTCGATCTGCTGCCTCCAGGCCTCCAACGTCGATATGCCGCCGCATCACCCGACCCACTGCGTCAAGGCCGCTCCAGTGTCGATCTGCCGCCTCCAGCACCGCGAAACGTTTGCTTAGTCACCGGCGCACCACTCACGACCAGCTCTGCCTCTGGAAGAGGCCGATTTCGCCGCGATCCGATTAGACGACCCGCCAACCCGCGGCCATCATCATTTAAAAATATTTTACTTATATTTTTACGTGTTTATTTTTTTTTGGATAAAACTGGTTTAATTCTATTAATACCAGCAATCAGCAATTGTGACCATGTCAAAGCTCATTATAATTGGGTTCAAGAAATTTCGTACTTTAGAGCACCTGTCATGATTTCTTTTTAGACATATTTAACTTATATTATATTATCTTACTTTTAAACTCTCTCTAACACTATTTTGTTTTTTATAAATGTGAGCATGTCATAACTAATGGTAATTGGATTTTAAGTTAATAATGAAAATTTTCAACCGGCACCCGCAGCAAAGCGCGGGCTAGTAACCTCGTTAAAAGACATACTACAAGGTAATTATTTGGGACGGATGTACTAGTATTTGTCATTGACAATTATTTGAATATTAAATCTATCGGCGTAATGCATTTGCCTAAAAGAAAAATGCAAGATCTAAATTAAGTCCTTATTGCTCACCTTTTTTCTGATGGTAATTAATTTATTTGAGGAAAATGCTTATGGAAAGGTCGGTCGTATGACCCAGCAGTGTTTTAAACATTGGGCTGCGACCCATAATCCAACGGCCCAGACCAAACTGCCTAACCAAAGTCAGCAATCCGGGTAAGGGAGCTGCCAAATCAATCTGAGCCGTAAAAGGGCTAACGACATCCGACGGTGGAAAGTTTCCACATCATCGATCCTGGTGAGACACAACGCAACCAATCTTGCTTCGTTCCTTCATCCAATATAAACCTTGTCATTCTCCGTCGTTTACAACCAAACTCGTCTCCTCTCAAAATTCCGAATTGAAATTCCTCCAATCTCTGAAAATGGCACCGAAGGCAGAGAAGAAGCCGGCCGAGAAGAAGCCAGCCGAGGAGAAGAAGACTACCGTCGCCGCCGAGAAGGCTCCGGCGGAGAAGAAGCCCAAGGCCGGGAAGAAGCTGCCCAAGGAAGGCGGCGCCGCCGGTGACAAGAAGAAGAAGCGCACGAAGAAGAGCATCGAGACGTACAAGATCTACATCTTCAAGGTTCTGAAGCAAGTCCATCCTGACATCGGCATCTCCAGCAAAGCCATGGGGATCATGAACAGCTTCATCAACGACATCTTTGAGAAGCTCGCTCAGGAATCTTCGAGGTTGGCCAGGTATAACAAGAAGCCTACAATTACTTCCCGCGAGATTCAGACTGCCGTCAGACTGGTGCTTCCCGGCGAGCTGGCTAAGCACGCCGTTTCTGAGGGGACGAAGGCGGTGACTAAATTCACTAGTTCTTGAATAGATTTGTGTAGTCTCTGAGCAGATGATGGTACAATTGTGGTGGTGGATTGTTCGTTTTGTTCAGCATTTAGTCGGGTGACTGTGTAGTGATAGTAGTTTCGTTTCTCCAAATTCTTGACTCGATCTTTAGGAGAATGCTAGTTTAGATCTAAAACTTTTCATATGAACTATACAGAGGCCATGGATGTAACTGGGCAAGAGTAAGACAACTACGAAGTCATGTAGTAAATATGGACAACCACAAGCAGTAAAACAAGCCCTGTTTTAGTTCCAAGATAAAAGTATTTTCCCATAACTTAACGCCTGGAAATTAGAAATTTAAGCGAAACGGACATTGATGCTAGGGGAATTACTGGGAATGACTAAAATGTAGCAGCAATAAGGTCCTTTAAAAAAAATAGTGAAGGTAAAAACCAGACAAAAATAATAGAGATGATAAAGGAGTATACCAACAAGATCTGGAAGAGACTAAAACAATATTAACAATTACAAACTAGTCCATTTTCCATTAACTTAGTACTCAAAACTTCTGCAACGGGTAACCCCAATTCCAGAATCGACATAAGACCCAACATTTTGCAGCTTTAAATGGGATTAAAGAAAATATACAACAATAAAAACAGAAAATTTTAACTCATGATATTCATCATACAGTGAACAGGTTCTGAATATGCTCTTGATCAGAGTTACCATTGCAAAGCTACAAACCACGACAATAAGTTGCAGGAGCATTTGACAAATAACAAACCACTCGTGTAAAAAAACAGCTGATGACATCTGAAGTTGTGTTAAAAGATACATTATCAGATCAGGGATCTAAAATGAAGATGAACATGTATTAACTTTGGAAAATACTGCAAATTTCAATGAATTTACTTGACCCAAGGAACTTTAGCAACTTGAAGGAATTCTAGCAACCACGTGCATGTAACATTGCAAGCAACGATCCAGATAGAAACTTCCCTTTAATTTGGCTTTTGTACTTTGAATCTGATTGACGAAACACACTTGAGAATTTGGGATAAAGCATCACATGCTTCTGAAGAGTCTTGTAACTCACAAACAGATAATTAATAAAATAAACCCAACCCCGTTAATCATCACCCGCGATTTTTCACCCACTGCTCAAACGACTCATCTATAAGGTAATTTGGAAGGCTCGCTCAATTAATTGACAATTACATATCTATCCTCCATTTTTAAGTCATTGGTGGGTGAAAAATCACCCGGGTGATAAATAACATTGATGAAATAAACCTCCCATACTTTATAAGTCATCTAACCCAATATGTACCGAACACCCACATTCCACTCAAGCAAAATCAATTGAAGTAAAAACCAATCTAATCTAATAACTACAATAGCGGCATAAATCCAACCGTGCAAGATTAACACAAAACAAGGAACAAGTATTAAAAGAACGTACCTTTTTTTCTGGAAGTCCACTTCAGAATAGATTTAGAATAGATTTAACTAAAGATTGACAGGGGCCGCGCGAACGCAGGACCCTCCACCACAAATTATAACGTTGACTCTTCCTCTTTGATAAGACCATAGTGTGACACCCCTTCAGAGTGCAATGGAGGTCATCACCCTTAGGCCATGGGGTCTTATTATTGATTATCCATTGACCCACTCCTGGTAAGCATATCGCATTGAGGAGTTAGTCTATTATATCTCTGCCTGCTCTCGGTGCTACTTAGTATCGCGCCCATGTGGGACTTCTACTAACTTGCTGCTCAAAGCGGAAAAGGCCAAATTTTGATTTCAAGTATGTTGATGTAATTTGAACACGTATTTTTGCTCACTGAATGATTGTGTATAACAAACAAGTAGAGGTCTAGACATATTACTTAGAAAGACTGATGGAGCTTCGTGTGGTCAGGAAAATCGATCCATGACATAATACCTCAGGCATGTAACTTGGGCACAAAAAGTAAGACCATCCCATGAAGGTTCAACTTGCTAGAAGTTTAGTTCACGTTACTGAGATGCACTCCAAGTGGTGCAACTTAGTGAGTACCTTCCTCTTTTAGAAGACCATAGAATGACACCTCAATTAAGTGCAATGGAGGTCATCATCACCCGAGGCCATGAGCCATCCTAATCGCCCCTTGACCCCGTCCCAGTAAGTATGTTGCAATGACATGTTAGCTTCTATTGTATGGCTGTCTGCTCCCAGTACTATTTAGCGTTGTGCTAAGTGGGAGTATAATCTCACTTATGATTCTGCAGACTCCATATTGTTCAACTTCACAAAAAGGGCCAGACAAAAGCTACTTAGATTGTGTTATTCAGTAAACATGCCTCATTCCTTTAATATGATGAAAATTGAAGACTTAAGTCATCTCTTCAACATTGTTTTTCATAAAAGCTCACAATGGTGCTCCAGCTAACCATCTGCAACTCAAGTCGTTCCTAGTAACACCCATGATGCAGAGATAGTAGAATCAAGCCATAAAAGAGACCAAGTAGACATACTGTCATAGGAATAACAAGTAGGAAAACTATGAAGTTACATACGTATGGTCAAGCACAAGCAGTAAAACACTCCAACCTTGCTCTAGCTCCAAGACTTAACTCCTGGAAATTAGATAAGCAAGAATGGCATGGTGCTAGAGGATTACTAGGGATGACCAACGGTTAATAGCAACAGAAGTCTACAAAGAGTGAACCTAAAAGGCATACTCCTACAAGATTACTAGGGATGACAAATAAGTCATACGAACAGGATCCAAAAAATGATTTGAATAAGCCAGTTTTAACAATTATAAGTAAAACTGTTGGCCGTTGGGGATGACATAAAAGTCACGTCCCTCCGAAAATTGGCAAATGCCGCTTTAAACAACGACCACACGGTACTCTTTAGTAAAAGGCGAATGGATAGTTCGATTTGTGATACATTTTCTGAGTATAGCTACATTTTCACTTATCTTTCGTGCGGAATGCATCTCTTGTTAATCTCGAAATTATGTACTACAATCATCTGTGTACATAATAAAGGTCAAGGCAAGTGGGAGGTACAATTTTAAAGGATGTGGACTACTTGTACAGAGGAATCTTCAAAAGGAAGTGAATTGTAGTCCCTCAACTTGAAAACAACAATCAACTTGACACTATCATCAGTACATAGTCTACAATATATTATCATGTCTAGACGAGCACAAGTAGGAAAACTACGAAGTCACCAAGCACAAGCAGTAAAACACCTCAGCCCTGTTCCAGTTCCAAGGCCGTCTTTCCCTATAACAAGACTTAACTCCTGGAAATTAGAATTTAACTAAAAATGACATTGATGGTAGAGATGACCAAGAGATAGGGCAACAAGGTCCAAGTTTTTATAGAGTGAGCCTAAAAATCAAAATATTTCTAGGGGTCACCTAGACTTGACCAATATTAACAATTACAACTAGAATTGTTGGGGATGACCAAAAAAGTCACACCCCTCCAAAAATTGGCGTATGCCGTTTTGAGCGGCGAGCACACGGTATTCTTTAGTAAAAGGCGAAAGAATAGTTCGCTATGTACTCACTGCACAGCTCCGTAACTAAGATTATGCTTGGAAGCTTCACTTTATACAAGTAACAAAAGCTTGAGCATGCTTGATAATCAGTGTGGGAATTGCTTCCTTGTTGCCAAGCATTTTCTAGACCGTTTCCCAAATGTTTTTGTTGTCTATAGAGTTAGGACTCAAAACTTCTGACCGTTTCCCAAATGTTTTTGTTGTCTATAGAGTTAGGACTCAAAACTTCTATAACAAGTAAACCCGACTTCAGAATCGACATAAGAGACAAGACCCAACATTTTTTGCAGCTTCAAATTGGAATAAAGAAAATGTACAATAATCAAGAGACTTTTTAGCTTTACCACACATCAATATGTTCATGATCAGAGTTACCATTACAAAGCTACAAATCACCACAGTAAGTTATACTTAGACAAAAGAAATCCACAAATTAAATGTAAAAAAAAAAACAACTGATGATATCTGATATTTCACAGAAGCAGTTTCATTGTCAGGGCTCTTGAAGTGAAGATGAGCAGATGCTAACTTTCGTTAAGCAACTTAATCAATCAAGAAAATTCTAGCAACCACCAAGCATGTACCATTACAAGCAACAATCCAGATAGAAGACTTGATTTTAGCATAAACCTAGCTACTTTGAAGCTGATTGACAACAGACTTGGAGAATATTTGGATTAAGCATCACATGCTTATTTTTTTTTAATGAGTCTTATAACTCTCAGCTCACCAACAGATAAATAAATAAATAATTGTAGTAGCATTGATTCAGCTATGCAAGAAACGCCACAAAATCAAAATAAGGAGTGAGCAAGAATAAACGTACCTTACTGCAAGGTTTACTCAAGAAAAGCTTCAACTGAAGATTGGCAGGGGCCGCGCGAACGCAGGCCCCTCTACCACAAATTACGATGCTGGCTCTTCCTCTTTGAGAAGACCATAGAGTGACACCCCTCCTGAGTGCAATGGAGGACATCACCCCAGGGCATGGATCTTGTTGATCACCCATTGACCATGTCCAGGTAAGTATCGCCACCATGTGTGACTTCAACTTTTGCGGTTGTAGTGTATTGTTCAACTCCACAACAAGAGCCAAAGAAAATAAAGCCCATTTGAGGAATTTACATAAGCACAAATTTTATTTATTTATTTATTTGTATTTACTATTGAGTGTATATCATTTATTTATTTTTAAAAAAACTTTTAATTTATAGGAATTAATAATCATATATTGATGGTAGTTTAAACGCCTTTCAAAATATGAGTCTCGCTGGTGTTAAAAGTCTTTTGAGTGTTTCCCATTAAGGAGTTATTAGGTTCTCTTCTACCTTTATCCATATGTTGATTGTGGTGCTTAAATAACTACAAAAGCATACCTCTTGAAAACTTGGTTTGCCTTTACTGAAAACAATGGATATTATTATGTACTGATTTCTTGGTGAAGTATTTTTGCTCCACTGAATGGTTGTGTATCACAAACAAGTAGAGGTCTAGGCATAGTAATGTAGAGGATGGGTCAGTTTTTGCATTTTACATTTGACATATTACTAGTTTTTCTCACTTAGAAGGACTGATGGAGCTTCATGTAGTCAGGTGAATTGATCTATGAAACAGATGTCTCACCACCCCGCTTCAATACTACAGGACTTGCGTGGATGATGAACAAGGTTTTTATTATGAACCCGAATTGATTAACTGACTCAATGTACTAATTAACTTAGTAAGAAATTAAATGGTGGTTTCTAGTGACTTCTCAAGATCATCAATCATGTTTCATATTAAGCAAAGATCTTGCTTGCATTGAGTTTCCTTTCCGAATTAACTATTGCACATTTGCAAATTGCCTTCTCGTGCAAGTCAGTGTCACTCTTCCTCTCTAACAAATCCTCATTTACTCTTGCTAAACACTATTTCCTTCTCTTCTAGTCTCTTCGCCTTTTTTCTTCCCTTCAATGCTTTTATTTATAATTTTCTCTCAATTTTTGTTCCTGACCCTTGATCAAGACTGAGAAGGCCCATTCCTTCTTGACAGCCGAGACAACACACACTACTATTGTTGATGTCTTGGTAAAACTCTTCCCTATGACTCCTTATTTCCAAATATTTTCAGTTCAGTTCTAACTTGTTATTCTACAAGTTTCTTTCTTTTATTTTTAGGTCTTCTTTTCTCTAGACTCTAGTTGTGACCAACGAGTAACAAAAATATAATCCCCACACGAACACTCCTCTAAAGTCATTGGTCACAACAGTTTTTACTTGGAGCAGTATGCACCCTAGTGCATGTGCACATCCCTTGGAAGCATGAACAACCATGAGAGAGCCTCATTTGTTGAAATGGTGCCAATTGGAAGGCACCCTTTCGGATTTGAGGGGTCTATGCATAAGGGATGAATAACCACCCTCAAGGCCGAAAGTATGTGTATTTTCGGCCAAGAGGAGGTTATTTTCTCCCTTGTAACTTCCTACATCATCTATAAATAGATGATAATCTGCCACAATTCAAGAGACTTCAATCCGAAACTTCTTCTCTCTTTCTCTCTTGCTTTGGCTGAATTATTCAAGCTTTCTATAGAGCATTTTGGGTGAACTTCTTTTGTGTCCATTCAACACAAAATCACCCCTACCATCTCACATGCAATCGGTCCTTATACAACAACTCGAAGGCTTGAAGATTGAAGAACAATCCGCCACCAACTTGGAGCATACGTTTTTAATGAGCAAGGAACAAATTCCTTATGTTGTTTTTTCCAAGGTTTAAGGTACACCTCTTCCTTCCTTCTTCCTCCTCCTCCTCTTTCTTCTTTGTGAAAGTGGAGAGGCATGATTATAATGAAACACATCATGTTGTCAGAATCTCTAAATTTACACCCAATCGTGCCTCGCCTCACCGGTAGCCCGAATCTCGGGACAAAGGCGGCGCGATGTGTGACTTGGTTTAACAAGGCGAGGCCAGTGAGGCCCAGGAGGTTCGATGATGGCGATTTTGGGAGAAGAGAGGTTGTGTGAGCGTCGGATCTGGTGCTGGCTTCGCGACGGGCCGCTTATAGGCTTAGGCCACGGTGTCGGCTTCTACACGGTGTGAGAAGTTACGGCGGTGGTCTGGTGATGGCACGACGATTCTGACAATGGTGCTTTAGACACTTTAGTATTGGGTCAAGTTGTAGAATTTAAAAGTAGTTATTTTGTAAACTTTTACATGAATTGTGTATTAAATTGGATATTAAAAAGTTACATTTTGGTAATTTTACCACTTTAACGGTGATTTTAACGGAAAATGTGACGCCATGACGAACAGTGCACACGATTGAAACTTATAGGACTAAAGTGAGCCAAATTCTTAAAACAAGACAACTCACAAACTTACAGGACCACCAACGAAGTTTACTCAATTCTCAATGCAAGAGATCACTCAAATTCTTAATTTACATCTCTCATTAGGAAACATCTTAATTACCTACTATTAGCTTGAGTCTGCTACTGTACAGCCTGCATCAAGTAACTACCTACTTACCTACTCTTGATTTATTAGTATGCTGATAACAACAATAAGACCAACCTTAAAGGTGTCAATGGAGAGTAGAGTGAAGAAAAAAAACAATACTCCTCGACCATGCAACAATGGTGTCGATGGAGAGAAAAGTTTATGTTAAGATTTCAAATTGTTACGAAATGCACGATAAGGATAGAAATATGAAATATAACCTTACCTTAAAGGTGAACATAGACGGAGAAGAAATAATTGGATCGAAGGCAAGTTAGGTTAGTGGCAATTGCATCCTGTTGAAAGTTAGCTAGTTGGAGTAGTTGGAGCCCGAGAAAAAAATAAGTAGAGGGTTGTGAAGTGTGTGAGTGAAATTTTCAATATATACCCATGGATTAATGTAAATTACATGGTCACCCATAAACATTATTAATAGTAATATTTCGGTCATTTTGTTTACTTCGATTCCAATTATAGTATCCATAACCAAATCATTTTACCAATTGAGATTTCCAATCTTTAACAGATTCGATACAAAAAACATATTAACAAATCGATCCAAATTGTTGATATCAATTTGGTTATTCGATCTTTTCAATTTTACCCAAATAGTGAACACCAACCACAATTCATGACAACGATGATTAACAAGGAGAATTAGTTTGAGGATCGGAAGTTGGAGCTCAAGCATATGGGGTTAAGTGGCTGATCAGTTGAGAAGTTTTATGATTTTTGGATCATATGACTAGAACTTATGACAAATTTAAAAGATGTTTGTAATCTAGAGCACGTAGGTAGTCGTTCCGTTCCTTTATATTAAGTCAACTATACATTGTACACCGCAATGGGAGGCGAGCTAACAATCGCAATAACACCGTATTGCGACCTAAGCCACAATAAAGCCGCAACACGGTTAATTTTAGTTCCTCCCTCCCATTTCCATTATTTTCATCCGCATCTCAAAACTCACTCTCTCTATCTCTATAGATCTATCTCTTATTCTTGGTATTCCCTTGCTCTCTCTCCTCTTCTTTATTCTCATATTGCTTCTAATTCCGTGCTATTCTGCTTCTGATATCGATACTTATTCGTCTTTCTTGCTCTTCTTCTTCCTCAGCGTTAGCATTTTGGAGATCTGGGTTTGTCGTTGTCAAAGAAACAGTGGTGGACAGCGACGGTCGACGGCATAAATGAGAAGAGGAGCGGCGACAAAAAAGAGGAGGAGAAATCTAGGTATTAGAATTTTAGATCTGAGATTTTTTTGTGTTGAGCAAAAGTAGATCTAGGTTTTATGTACCGATTTTTTGACGGATGGGGTATTATGTACCTATTTTTGAACAATCATTTATATTCATTATTTAATTATTTTAAAGTCTACTAAACTTTTTAAATTCTCAAGTTGGTAGCGTAAGTAGAAGTTTTGAAAAATCATTTCACTGTAGATATTAAATGTGTGAAATGAGTGGAGTTCGTGATGTCAATTTAGATAATAGGAGTAAATAAATAAGTAAATAAAACGAAAAATATTTGAAAAGATAAATTGGTGTTTTTTACTTGAAAAAATAAACGAGAAAACATGCAAACATTTAAGAATGTTCGAAAGAGAAAGTGTTATAATAAAAGTGTTATAATAAAAAAGCATTGACGGGGTACAATTTTGAAAATTTAAGTGATTAAGTGTTTTACTCAAATAATTATAAAGATAAATAGTAAAAAAATTAGAAAAAAAATATTTTGAAAATTTATACTTCAGATTATTGCATTTTCAGAATTCGTTGACACCATCAGCCCTTCCAGCACCCGCATCGGCTGGATCGGCACTAGCGTCATGGGCTGCTCCATGTGCTCACATCTCATCAAAGCAGGCTACTCCCTCACCGTGTTCAACCGCACCCTCTCTAAGGCCCAGCCTCTCCTCGACATGGGCGCCAACCTCGCCCACTCCCCACGGGAAGTCACCGCTCGTCTTCTCCATCGTCGGCTACCCTTCCGACGTCCGCCTCGTCCTCCTCGACCCCGCCACCGACGCCCTCTCTGGTGTCCGCCCCGGCAGAGTCCTCATCGACATGACCACCTCCGAGCCCTCCCTCGCCAAGGATATCTCCTCTGCCGCGTCCGCCAAGAGCTGCTCCTCCATCGACGCTCCCGTCTCCGGCGGCGATCACGGTGCCAAGAACGGAACGCTGGCGATCTTCGCCAGAGGGGATGAGACTGTTGTGGGGTGTTTGAATCCCCTTTTCATCCTCATGGGGAAGGCCAATTACATGGGTCCTAGTGGGAAGGGGCAATTTGCGGCTGATGGTGGTATGAAGAGGATGAGTGGGGATGGAGGAGCGACTGCTGGTGCCTGGTGATGGTGGGTGAGTGAGCGGAGTAGTAGTGGTGGTTTAAATGTAGGAGTATAAAATAATTTAGGGTAAAATTGTTAGGTTAAAAGTTTTAGGGTCCAATTTTGTAATTATACCTAAAAGCTAACGGTTGTTCTAACGGAAGTTAACGTTCAGAATGAGTTTTTGTATATTTTCACAAACCTCAGGGGATAAAATAACGAATTCTGAAAATGCGGGGGCAAAATGATTATTATGACAAATCTCAGAGGTATTTGTTAATTTCCGTATAATCAAACTGCGTAATTGGGAGAAAAAAGTGGGTGGGAAATGATTTTATTTATTTTTGAACTTGTAGAGAAGATTTATGAGAAGAAATGAAAAGAATATTTCAAAATTTTGAAAAAGTTGGAGATTATTTTTGTTAAAACACAAAGTTTTAGGCTCAATTCATTGTTAGTGGGAAAAATATTTTGAAAAATTTGGGAATTTATATTTTAATTGGTGGATGAGATGCATGTGAGCAGACTAAATTGAAAAAAATGTAATTTGATAGAAAATTGATGAAAAAGTGATGAATTTATGGTTGTTTTATATATTAAAAATGAGAATATGGAAAAAAAATTTGGAACACATCCTAAACTTTCGCGGCCAATTTGAACGGTGATAGAAACAGTTGCCAGTTGGAATGGACCACACCATACCTATACGGTGACCAACTCAATCCATGTAGCCCAGAGTCTTGATTCAAAACAATCTTGGCCGTTAAAACGTCCAAAGCGAAGCGATTTGTGGTAACTATGTTCCATGTCATCGATCCGAGCAGCACGAAACGAGCCAATCTTCTTTCATCCCTCAATCTACACACACACATATGTATATATATAATATATATCCCCAATCTCATTGCGAAACCGAAAATTACAAGTCTCAAAACACGCCCCTGTTTTTCATTCTCTGAAATGGCGCCCAAGGCAGAAAAAAAGCCCGCGGAAAAGAAACCGGCGGAGGAGAAGAAGACGACCGTCGGAGAGAAGGCTCCAGCGGAGAAGAAGCCCAAGGCCGGGAAGAAGCTGCCGAAGGAAGGGGCCGCCGCCGGTGACAAGAAGAAGAAGCGGACGAAGAAGAACATCGAGACGTACAAGATCTACATCTTCAAGGTTCTGAAGCAAGTCCATCCTGACATCGGCATCTCCAGCAAGGCGATGGGGATAATGAACAGCTTCATCAACGACATCTTCGAGAAGCTTGCTCAGGAATCTTCCAGACTCGCCAGGTACAACAAGAAACCCACTGTTACATCTCGCGAGATTCAGACTGCTGTCAGGCTGGTGCTTCCCGGCGAGCTTGCTAAGCACGCCGTATCTGAGGGGACCAAGGCTGTTACCAAATTCACAAGCTCTTGAGTGTTTCCTGGTACTTTTTGGTATGCTGTTGCTCGTGTATGAAGATAGACTTGGTGTGTCTAGAAATTAATGGAATCGATTTTGTACCTAGAAATGATTGGATATTGCAACTTTGTGCGTTCTCGAGTGATTTACAAGATTTCACAACAATATCGTTTTGTGCCTGGATTCATGACTTGGGACGAGAAATACGAGGATTCATATTTCTGCGATGATTTTTAATGCCCTGCAGTGCGATGATCGTCTGCTCCGCTTATGACCGCTTCATTTAGATGATACATGGCTGCAATGGCGTGAGTTACCTGACATGGGCTACTGCTACTCCAAGAAACAAATTGTTTAGTTGACTCATAATTATAATGGCGAGCTTGAAGTTCTTAATGCTTGTTATAGGTTATTGAGGAAATTAAGTGGATTAACTCACATATTGAAATGCTTCATATTCTCTCCTTGAACAAATTTTCATGGATAGATGCATTAGGATTGGCTATGGATGTCTAAGATATTAAGCACGAACGTGTTGCTTGAAATCAAATGTTCATTGCTGGTGAGACTTTCCACTAGGCCTGCTGTGAAAAAACACCATGCTAGAGAAATTTTACTCTACACAAATAAGCTTGGCAACAAAGATATTCTTGGTGAGAAAAGACTAGTAGAACTCAAGGAATCCTCTAAACTTCTCCCAAGCTCTTCACTAGAAAGAATTTGAATCCCTTGTATTGCTCTTCGACTCTTCTCTTTTGTTTTGAATGCTTTCTACAGCCCTAGCAGAATGTTTTTATACTAGTTAACAATACATGCTACAAAATGCAAATAGTAAAAAACCTACAGCAATTAAAAGCGGTTGGTTTAACCCTTCATAAGTTCATATGCATGGTTATATTTACTTTCCTCAGTTGGCTGTTAATTCAAGTCGAACATTGCAAGGCCATTGTGTTGCTTCCATTGTTTTTTTACTCGCTTGATATCTTGCAGGAGTACAGGATTCTGTTGCTCCTCATTGTCATTTCCTTCACCCCCAGGAAAGTGCTCCAGCCTGCCGCTTCAGTCCCCTGTCCAAACTTGGTTGTGCAGGTTCAGTCATGATGATTGTGTGAGACCCAGAGTTCTTCAAATTGAATTTCATATGCTGAGGCGCGAGGCTACTTTGGTTACAATGTTACAAGCTTCTACTCCGGGAGCAGCAATTTTGCAGATTCTTCCTAGAGGGAGCTGCCACATCAAACACGTTAGGGAGATTGAATATATTGAAGGTGCAACTATGCAGCTTCTATAGAAATAACTTCTCAAAGATGCCATCAAGGTTGTTGGTTTTGAAAGATTCTAATGTCATTTGATCAGTCACTGTGGTTACTATTCAGAAAATTTGCTGGCGTTTTGCACTTGTAGTTGTTCGCAATTAGACTGTTGATTGGTTCTTTGGTTAACTTTGAAATTTTAGTGTGACTTCTAATCTGGGGTGTTGATGCACAGAAGATTAGGCTGACATGTACCATCGTCTGAAATTTCAGAAATAATACTTGAGGTGAAGTTGAGCAATTCTCATGTCTGGTTCCACTCGCAATTACAAAGGGTTGATTTGCTACCATGTACAGGCATGCAGGTTTATCAGCAGTATGTACCATCAAAATTTTGTTGTTCATCCAATTATCTTGTTAGTAACTTCTGTTTCAAATGAGGTTGAAAAGCAGTAAACCACATCAATGACTGCTTGGGATGTGGACCACAAAAGAATCAGCAGTTGAGGAACCTGCAATGCTAGAACTATTGCTGGCTCCAGCCCTGGTGGAGTCTGAGTTTTGGGTTTGCAATTGCAGCTTTGCAGTTGGAAAAACAGAGCATCTACAAAGAGGGCAAGTTGAGTTTGAGTGTAGCCAATGGTGCAGGCAATCCTCATGGAACACATGTTTGCAAGAAGGAACTTGCAGCAATTCCTCCTTCATCTGGAACTCGCCCAGGCAAACACAACATCTGTAGCAAGGCAAATTCATTAGCTTGATTATCAGGTTATTCTGGAACCTAGTTCTCTATCTAGTTCACAATATTCCCCGTGCTTCAGCTTTAAACTTTGTGTTGTGTCACTTAAGAATAAGTTATTGCGAGTGCAATTGAGATCAAACATCTTCATTCACTAGAAATGGGGTGTTATGGACCAATATCACCCACAGGAGTGCCTTTATATCTGCGGGTAAGAACTTGAAAATAATTTTGGCATAAGAATGAGTCTGAAATATATGGTAAAGGCATGCAGCAAGTTCAACCTGTGTTTTCTAGAGGGAAGGTCCTTTTAAGCTTTAGTTGTTCTTAAGTGTTAAGTATGTTTCATGTATGGTGATTCTGACTGAATTTACTTGATTGAGACAAAAGATGCATTTTGTTATATTCCCGATGACGCGCCAAAAAGAAATTGAACCCAAAAGTTAAAAAGGGCATCTTAGAAAACAAAAAAGCATTTGCCTAGTAGGCAAGATAGTTCCTTCCTAGGGCACAAAACGTCTGCTAATGGTCAATTTGTAGCCATTAGTGTTCAAGGACACTTCAAACCGGTCAAGAGAATGAATATGGGTCCAGTTTGGGAAATAGTTGTTTCAATTAGCTGTAACGTTTTGAATAATTTTTTAATGGTTAAGATCAAACAACTAGCAGCTAAACTCAAAAAGCTACCGTTGATAGCGTTTTTGAAACGCAAAAGCTACTTTGAAAAAGCTGTTGCCAAACACATCCATGCTCTCAGTTACACATGAACTTTGTAGGGCAGGAAAACTGTAGCATGGGTAATGATGTGCTCTCATTCTTTTGGTCATAGCACTAAGATTTTGAGGTGTAATAGTCACTAAGAAACTATTGGTAGAACTTACAGTGTGTCCCTCTTCTGCAGTTCTTCATCAAAAAGTGCAGTTACCAATTTATCTTTGAGCTCTTCCTTTTTATCCAGCTGCCAACCCTATATGAGAAACATGTGATCATATCAGTTGAATACAGATATATACATCTGCGGTGTTCAAAAAGAAGTTTTCATCGCGTTGCAGATTTTCTCTTCTTCTGTCTGTTGAAGTATTGGTTCCTTTGCATATGTTTAAGGTACATGTAAGCAGGGAAAACTTTCATACCGTGGGGAAATATGTTGACCCCTGGTTTGTAGCAGGTGTAAGATTTGCTGGCGGGGGTGAGAGGTTGGAGGCTCTTCTCTTTAAGTAGAACAAGTAAAACAAGAGAATGAGAATGACTGAAAACAGTATGGGAATAGAGAATATGAAGGCCTGATAGAGCTTAAGCTGGATGGCTTCAGGATATAGGTGAGGGGGTGTTGGAGATTCAGTTTGAGGGAGGCCCATCATGTTGAAAGCTCCTGGAAGTAGGAAGGGTTTAGCTAAAGGCTTGACATATTGCAATTTTGAAGGGCACAGCTGCCCCGTGAAATATAGAGCAGAGAGGATTCAAAGCATTGCTTTTGGAATTGAAAATGGCATGAAAGAAATAATGGTGGGGTTTATTTAATATAAAAGGGGTGGCAAAAGAGCGCAGAAGATCAACATTGCATGATGGTATTTATTCCCTTTTCCATTGATTGGACAAGCTCATGGCCCTCCACCAGCATAGATGGGTCCTTAGACCTGCGTACTCTAGGCATGAGCTTGGCTAATGATCTATCTTATCATCAAGCATCATTTCATGTGGATTGCATAGTTGCTATTAGTAAATGAGTAATATGTAGTACTAAAAGTTAAAGTGATTGATCATGTAAATTGGAACCCCCCCACATATGAGTTTGTGCTTGCTTTTGGAGAATCCCATTTCAAATGCTCTTCTGTTGCTTCCCCTACCTTTTTTTTTTCTCTATTGAACTACTATTACTTGCATAACAAGAATAATTCGGGGGTAGGCACTAGGCAGAGAGTCTTCTTCATGGAGATACAGAGTTAATATGAAGTAGGACTGTACTAATTTTTAATCCAATAAAGCAGATTATGGATGGCATGGCACCTCCTGGAATAAAGGTGAGTCCTTGAGGGATGGGTGTTTGGGACTGTGGTTGGTGCTGGCAATACATGCACGAAGTTGCAGCTGTTAGAGTTTGGACTCGTCAACATCTTATCTTCCTTTGGCGAACAGAAACAAGGAATCGTGGGTTTCTTTTAACTATTCCCCTTTTTCATGTTAATTAATCTTATTGGAGTGGAACAAGTGAGTTGGGATTGTTGTTGGTGATGATGATGATGGTGCGCTTCAACAATGAAAATTCTACTTTTCTTTTATTCTTTAAATCATTTTGCTTAATTTGATTGGAATTTGTTAGTAGTAATTTTAAGTTGTAATTATCAGTTGGTCGATGATTTACGTTTATCTTATCTTTAAAAAATTCGTCCAACTGAAAGTACTCCAACTGTATACTGTACATGATATGGTGTTATTGGTTCCGTAATTATTATTAGTGTTGTCATTCCACCACTGATAATATACGATGTATATGTATATAAGTTGGAGACTTTCCTGAAACGCCGGTATGAAAAAAAAATATTCTCCGTCGCCGAGCGCGGGTTGAGTAAAAAGACTAGTACCGCACATTTGCCGGTGTTTCATTTTTAGAAAGGGCTCATCTCATGAAAACATAACAGTAGTTGCCACTGATTGTTCCGTTTCTAATGCAGCTAATAATCCTCCTCACCTTTGGCAAGTCCAATGTCGTCGAAGCAGCTTCTGCCTCTGCTTCACAATCTTCCTCTCTCCGCCTCCGTCTACCAAGCGCGACAGGCTCATGCATGCTTCATCAAGTCTGGGGATTTCGGAGACGAATTCTGCTCCTCTAAGCTTATATCCCTCTACGCCAATGACCAATGCTTTGACGAGGCAGACCTCGTGCTTCGGTCAATCAGACAACCCTCAATCTTCTCATTCTCTACTCTCATCTACGCACTTACCAGTTCCAACCATTTTGCTCACTCCCTCCATCTTTTCCGTCGAATGCTCTCTCATGGCCTTGCCCCTGATAGCCGCCTCATCCCCAGCGTTGTCAAGGCATGCGGCGGACTTTCCGACTGGAAAGCGGGAAAGCAGGTACACGGGATGATTCTTAGACATGGGTTTGAGTTTGATTCTATTGTTATGTCATCTTTGGTGCATATGTACGTAAAATGTGATGATTTTGATTACGCCCACAAAGCGTTTGACGGATTGTCTGAAAGAGACGTGGTTACTTGTAGTGCCTTGCTCTCTGGTCATGCCCGCAAGGGTTCTGTCGGTGAGATGACACAGGTGTTCCATGGTATGGAGCGGTACGGTATAGAGCCAAATTTAGTGTCTTGGAATGGTATGATTTCGGGGCTCAATCACAGCAGGCACTACCATGCGGCACTTATTTTGTTTAAAGAGATGCATTCAGAAGGGCTTCTTCCTGACGAGAGAACGGTTTCAAGTGCTCTTCCTTCTGTTGGAGAACTGGAGGAGATGAAAGTTGGGATTCAAATACATTGCTATGTTGTAAAACGTGGTCTCTTGCAGGACAAATGTGTTATCAGTGCGCTTATGGATATGTATGGGAAATGTGGCTGTTCTTTGCAATTACATCGAGTTTTTGAAGATATGGACGAGAAGGATGTGGGTGCGTGCAATGCTTTTTTAACCGGCCTGTTCCGAAATGGTCTTGTTAACATTGCGTTGGAAACGTTTGGGCAATTTAGGGCTCAGGGGATGGAACTGAGTGTTGTTTCTTGGACCTCTGTGATTGCTGGTTGTGCCCAAAATGGCAGGGACATTGAAGCACTGGACCTTTTTAGAGAAATGCAGATCGCAGGGGTGCAACCAAATGCGGTAACTATACCTTGCTTGTTGCCAGCCTGTGGAAATATTTCAGCTCTAATGCATGGTAAGACAGCCCATTGCTTTTCCCTTAGAACTGAAATTGTTGATGATGTTTATGTTGGCAGTGCATTGGTGGATATGTACGCGAAATGTGGGAGAATTAATTCGGCTCGGTACGTGTTTGATAGGATGCCTTTCAGAAACAAGGTTTCGTGGAATTCTATTATGGGAGGATATGCAATGCATGGGAAGACCAAGGAAGCTATGGAAATTTTCCATTTGATGCAAAGGGCAGGGCAGAAACCTGATCATATCAGTTTTAGCTGTATTTTGTCAGCTTGTTGCCAAGGTGGCCTAACAAAAGAAGGGCTGAACTATTTTAACAGCATGTCTCTAGATCATGGATTGGAACCAAAAATAGAGCACTATGCCTGCATTGTAAACCTTCTTGGCCATGCAGGGAAGTTGCAAGATGCGTATGCCATGATGCAGAAAATGCCTTTTAAAGCAGATGCTTGTGTTTGGGGAGCTCTTCTCAGTTCGTGTAGACTTCATAAAAATGTTAGCATGGGCGAGATTGCTGCCAAAGAACTTTTTAAGTTAGAACCATTGAACCCCGGTAACTATATTCTTCTCTCAAATATATATGCATCTAAGGGGATGTGGCGGGAAGTGGATCTTGTGAGAGATGAGATGATGAGTAGGGGATTGAGGAAGAACCCTGGATGTAGTTGGATTGAGATAAAAAACCAAGTTCACATGCTGCTTGCGGGGGACAAGTCACATCCGCAGATGGACCAAGTAATCGAGAAGTTGAACAAATTAAGTGTGCAAATGAAGAGAGCTGGTTATATTCCACACACAGATTTCGTGTTGCACGATGTAGAGGAGCAGGACAAGGAGCTGATTTTATGCGGTCATAGTGAGAAGCTGGCAGTAGCACTTGGGCTGCTGAATACTCCCCCAGGTTTCTCGCTGCAAGTCATTAAGAATTTAAGAATCTGTGGCGACTGCCATTCTGTTATCAAGTTTATATCGGCATTTGAAAGAAGAGAAATATTTGTTAGAGACACAAACCGGTTTCATCATTTCAGAGATGGAGTTTGTTCTTGCGGCGATCACTGGTAAAATCTGCATGGATGTGTATCACGTTTCCTGAAATACTCCCTCCGTCATTGGTGCATTTCATTGTCAGCATTTAATCTATGATGTTTTTCTTCAACATTTTGATATATAAAGTCCAACAATTTATATGTAACTGATAAATCAACGTTTATAGTTTCAAAATATATTTTTATATTTTTTTACCAAATTTTTATAGCAATAATTTGAGTCGAACACTACATCAAAAGTCAATTGCACCAATCTTTCGTGGACGGAGGGAGTATTATATAAGCCTCTTGAAGCTGGAGTACTGATGTATTAGAGCTTTATTCTACAATTATTGGTAAGAAATAACCCATAGTGTCAGAATCATGCTTCCTTTTTTTTCTTCTTCCTTTTTTATTAAAAGCAATTTATAAATGCTAATTTTCGGACTAAGATTAACTTGTTGCAAATTTGATGTAGCTAATGGCAAGAGGCACGAACCTAGTGACAAAAAACTTTTATAACATGCCTGCTACATTTCATGTATATCCCAGGGAACTTGTTGTATGAGTAATGAGCGTACTTTTTCAAGTACATGAAGGGGCTGCTTGGTTGGAGGATTCCAACAATATGGATTGTGAGGATTTTTGGAATTCTCCAAATCCCTTGTTTGGCTGGCAAAAAATTCTGATTATTTTGACAGTCCACGAAGAATACCTACTGTATAATTTACAGTCCCTCATTCTCAGGTGGTAAAACATGGTATTTTGAGAATTCAGATTTCTAAAATCTCATGCTCTCTTCCTCGTGTTTCTTTTCCTGACTCAACTCGTGTTTATCTGTTTATCGAGCGATCACTGGAGCCATCATCGAGCCCCGTCCTCGCCGGAGCAGTGTGGGAGAAGGAAGGCCTGATGCCAAAGTGAAGGTATTTACTCATGCCCTACTAACTGGTCAAAGCATGTTGCAGATCATTGAAGTAAAGTCATTCTAAGATTACCCTAGACTGCCCTATCACTTAGGACGACCTAAGAGCTACTCTTGCTATCTGCTTTTCTTCTGTGTTTACATCAAGGTATTAATATCTGCTTATGTTACCAGTATCTGTTTATATTTGGTAATTTTGAATTAACTCTAAAATGGTAGTTGGCACTTGAAACATTATGCACTATCAGTGCTGTTGGGATTGGGGTGTGTGTAAATGATGATGATGATGGTATATGTGTGACACCGGTATATTAAATTTGCTCGTATGATAGGTAAAGAAGGTTAAAACAGCGGATGTCGAATGGGACCCTGTCACATCTTCACCATCTTTCAGATCTATATACTCCCTCCGGACTGTAATGTTTGTGTAATTCTCTATAAAACTTGTGAAAGAAAAAGGGACAACCATTATAGGGTAGAGGAAGTTTTTGTATACCATCCGATAAGCTCAATGGCAGTGAACGGGAGAGAAACATTGATTACCCTGTCTGACCATCAATGCCTCCAATCAGTTTCTTATTTCTGGAGGTCTGGATGGTGCTTTTCAGTTTCTTCCTGAAATTTTGCTTGTCATCTTTAAATTTTTTTCTGCTCTCAGGAATGAAGCCTGATTGTGCCTCCTGAACTCAATTTGCTTGACAGTGTCTTTGCCCATGGATGCTATTGTTGTTCTGGTAATTGCATGGTGATATGAGCAAGAGTTGGGGATAAGAGGAGGTTCAATCAAGAGTTGCAGTTATAGGTATGTCTTTTAAATGAATCAATTCATCAATGTGAATACTCAAGTACTTGGCAATTTTTATTTACCTATGTCGACAGGTACACTCATGATGTTACTTTCGTTAGCTCCGTTCTATTGCTTGCGTGAAAATGATTTGTTGTTTCACTGCAGTAAAAAATCGACTAGATGTGGTTGAACAAGTTTGTGTTTGGTGGCTTTTATAATCTATGAATGGTTTAATTTGTAAGCATTTCTACTACGAGAATTTTTTTAATACCGTGCTAGTGTTAACAGTAATTGATGAAGCAGCCGCTTGTGGTAAAAAAAAAAAGAAAGAAAAGAAAACGATTAACATTGACCTGAGGGGGCAACAATATAATGACAGTAAATCCATCAGTTTGCTAAAACTTGCAAACAACCCGATGGTTAAATCTGATCGTGGATTATGCAACAAATCTAGTGGTTAAAAAGATTACGTAACAAAATCCAAGTTTCACTTGGTTTATTTTGCATGCATGCATGCTCTTATTTTTTTTTTCTTTTTTCTTTTTTATGGGAACAAAACAGGTGGTTATTTGCTTGTGGGTTAAACTATTAGTATTATCAATTAAAACAACTACTAATATTTTATCTTTTGGTCTTGAGTGTCTCTAGAGATTTTTGAAACGTTTCATTTTTATTAACAATTTGAAATACAAATTCAATTTTTTGCATATTCATGTTAATTTTATAAAGTCTACTTTATGAACCCATTTTTTAGGATTTTTTATGTATCAAAGAATAATATTGAAAAATAGACAAAAAAATTAAACGTTTCAAAATTTTTGAAACGGGTGGAGTATTAGATAAACCGTTACTTCAACTGTTTTTCTCGAGTAGTGGACTAATCACCTGGTGATCTTTATCTTAATAAACAGAATTACTTTTAGTACGCAATTAACTACATTATTAACTTATGAAAAGAGACAGGGCACCAACTAAAAAATGTAAGTGGAGGATAATGACAACATTATCCTAGAAGATTTGTCGAAAAGAAACAGGGAAACTGCAGACTCTGAAAGCGATTATGCATGCCAAAAAACAATTTTTCGTGGCTTCTACGACTGGGACTAGTGAGTGAGTGCACTTGAAATCTAGCTTTTTTTAATTCTGGCCTATTGCATTAGATTAATATTTTCATCTTCTTCTTAAATCCTTTACACAAAATGCTAACAACTGTTTGGTTAGTTGTTTGCATATTTCATAAGTGTATAGAAAAAAGAATGATGTATTCAAAATTTACACTATGAGTACTCCCATAACATTAATATGCAAGTTGTGCGACATATCTTTTTGAGTTAAACGATGTCCTTTTCACTTTTTAAGAACGGCACAGGTGATCCTTTGTTTGAAGCCTACCCAATGATGATCTGCGATGCATAATGATGTTTTTGTAACAAACATGATGCACTAGTTCGATAACTGAATGAAGACACACTTCCTTCAACCTCCCAAAACAATGATTCGTTAAAACAACTTATGATGCATTCGGTAAAACATGATACATTATAATCTTTCCATTACAAAATATGATGCACTCGCTCTCATGACAAATGTTACACTCTTTTTATTAACCTTTCAAAATGATGCATTCGGTAAAACACTATGATGCATTCCCGATACATTATAATGCTCTTCATTACAAAATATGATCTCGCCTCATGACAAATGTTACACTCGTTTTATTAACCTTTCAAATGATGTCTTTGGTAACCACTATGATGCACTCCTTGTTGCATTTTGATGCTCTCCATTACAAAATATGATGCACTCGCTCTCACGACAAGATTAATGCTTCTCAATTTCACCACACACCATTAAGGTACGTAGGAGCATCATTTGGAGACGAATGCGTATTATTTAAAATACGCAAGAGCATCATAATTACTGGCGAACGTACTTAGACGAATTTGAATGAAAATGACAATTTTGTAAATAACGTGAAAGTGACGCACGGAGGCCCACGATAAGCCACGATAAGCGTGAGCGCACCGTATCCTGTACCTTTTAAGAGTACTTTTATTTTCTTTTTTGTTTCAAATCTATTATTTTGTTTCCTTATTTTGTATCATTACAATTATTACACATGTAGAGAAGTGTAAGAAAAGTTAATAAGCTCATCCTTAAAAAGTACTCCAAGAGCACTCGTTAACATTTCTCTTTTTTAATTTAAGTGCAAATTTGCCCCTTGAAACCAGTCAAACTAGTAACAAATTTGCAATCAATCTTTTTCCCCCCTCCAAAATCTGATTTTAACATCAAAAGAACACATCCCAAGTTTTTGTATTTGCCCATTAACATCAAAATCTGATTTTGTTCGGTGAGCAAATTTAAGGCTGCTGTTCAAAACCTTAAGGTCAAAATGGTCCGTTCGGCTGATTTCAGGTGGCAATTTACCTTTTGAACCTACTTTATTTTTTTTTTTAAAAGAAAAGCCTACTTCGTTTTAATACGTCAACAGAACACGGTGTAATGCAAAGCACACGAAGATGCAAGTAGTCTCCACTTTGTAAGATTCGAAAAAAATATTGAATCAGGAAACAAATATAAATAAAAATAGCAGCAAATTAAAGCGATGTTGTTTCAAATTATAAGTGCTCTCTCTCCTGGCCACAGAAGATGCGCCCCCACCAGCAGTGCACCACAGTGTTTATGAAGGATTATACTCCTATTAATTAAATTATCATGTTGTTTCTGTTTTTTATTATTGTTTTTTTTAAAAAAATCAATCCGATGAGAAAGGTATTCCGTCTTTAACTGTTTCTTTAGAACATGCATGTCGCTAGGTGCAATGTGTTTAGTTTCCAAATAATAGCCACCGTACAAACAAACCACCGCTGTCTTATGTCGGCTTAGGTTCTGTTGTGTCGTGTTCTGCTCAATCAGTGACCGACGCTTCTTCCCCAATCAATCAAACAAACAAACTAGAAGGCTCTCTCCGAGTGAGCTGCTCATGGCTACCACCTCCGCCGATTCTTCCCTTCTTCTTCTACCCCAAAGGCAAGCTCTTGTTGTTGTTCTCTCTCTTGCTTTGTGGTTTACAGCTATTGGGCTGCTATCGCATGCTATGCTCGATTATGCTTCCCTCTGCCCGCCCTGCCCTTCGTCAATGATGATGATGATGATGATGATTTGGATTTGATTTGGGATTTGGATTTGAATTTGGATTTGAATTTGGCTTCTTTTAGCTCTACTTTGAGCTACTTATTATGGAATTTGAACTAGCATGTGTTATGAGGCAAGCTCAGTTGGATTATCACTTGTTCCATCATCTCTTCTGAAACCATAATTCCCTCAACATAGTGTTTATTTTCCAACTTATTTTTCATTGGTGAAAATGGTGGTTCTTCCAGAACGCCGTTCTGCAAGTCTGTTTGTGGATGGAGGCTCCAATTCGTTTCTTTACAAACTCAAGTACCTCTGTTTTCTTGCTACTGCTTTTACTTTTCACACTTGAGGATTAAACATTAGTGGTAAAAGTTACTAGAATTACAAGAACGAGCATGTTCTATTATCATGAAGATGCATAGTGTATTTATTTATTTATTTATGCACAGTTTCATTTTTAGAATCAAACAAATGGAAACATTTGACTCACCTATTTCTATATAGGATAAAAAGATGGAATTCATAGAAGTTCACAGAGTGAGACTTGAAAAATAACAGATTGTTAGAACTCTGCTACTATTATGCCCTCTACTCTAAAATGTTAGTGAAACACATGTTTTTACCCATCAGATTGCTAGGGAAGGTTGCAATAGTTACCGGTGGAGCAAGTGGCATTGGTGAGGCTATTGTCCAACTTTTCCACAGGCATGGTGCAAAAGTTTGTGTGATTGATGTGCAAGATGACCTTGGTCAGCGTCTCTGCGAGTCCCTTGGTAGTAACATAAACGTTTGCTTTTTCCATTGTGATGTAACAATAGAGGAGCAAGTTCAGTCTGCAGTTGACTTTGCGGTGAACAAATTTGGCACTCTTGATATCATGGTAAACAATGCCGGAATCGCAGGCAGCCCATGTCATGACATCCGTGATTGTGATCTATCAGAGTTTCAGAAGGTATTTGATGTGAACGTAAAGGGCGTTTTCAACTGCATGAAGCATGCTGCTAGGGTCATGATACCTCTCAAGAAGGGCACGATAATCTCAGTCTGCAGTGCAGCCAGTGTCATTGGTGGTTTAGGGCCTCACGCATACACCTCATCCAAACATGCGGTTTTAGGTCTCAACAGGAATGTAGCAGCTGAGCTGGGGAAACATGGAATTCGTGTCAACTGTGTCTCTCCCTATGCTGTTGGAACTCCTTTAGCGTTAGCTCACTTGCCTGAGGAGGAGAGAACTGATGATGCTTTGGAAGGTTTTCGTGCTTTCACTCGGAGGAACGCTAACCTGGAGGGGGTTGAATTGACCACTGATGATGTAGCAAACGCTATTCTCTTCTTAGCAACAGATGAAGCTAGGTACGTGAGTGGAGCAAACCTGCTTATTGATGGTGGCTTTACTTCTGTCAATCATCAACTCCAAGTCTTTCGGTAATATGTAGAGTTCGTCTCAAATGCTCTAGGTCATCTGGTTGATGCAGTATATTTTGGCTGTGGTTTTCTGTGAGCAGCCCAGTGGAAGGTAGGGAATAGAAAGAATCTCAGAACATGTTTTACTTTGTTGTGTTTCATTGCATGGAACTCGTTGAAGTATAGATTGTATGCAATTCAAAGAATATCAAGCAAACAGGACATTAGTGTTTCATTATTTTCTAGTCAGAATAGATTGATATGCTCTCTCCATTTCTGAGTCAAGTTCAATAAGAACTAAGACCAGGAACACAAGCACTGAGTGTGCCGCTTGAGGGAGGACCTGCATTCGAGGTGTCACAGTTAAAGTCGACTCTACAGTCTACAGAGGTCCTTTTAAAGAGCCGAGTCTACAACTGCAAGTATACATACAATTTTTAAGGTGTGAAGGATATTAATGCTTCTTAGAAGCTGGCATTAACGTTACTTGTAGTTGAAGGCAAAGCTTGAAAGTTGTTACCTAACAATCATCCCATTCAGTATCCAAGATCAAAAGTGGGCATTTCACTCAAGGCTTCTACGGCATTGGACTCTTTGGAGTGGTCTCGATTGTTGTCTAACCATTTGGAAGCTATGAAGCTTGAAGAACCTTCAGCAGTTGCTTCATCAGAGTGCTTGGCATCGACCTCTGTTTTGATTGTGTTTGACTGAAGAAATAAGGATCCCATTAATTACATATTAGTACATAATTAAGATTATTACAGGCCATTGCCCGAGTCATAATCATAGCAGAAAACAAAGAGCTATAATATTAAAAAATCAGTATGCTTGAAATTACTGACAGGCTATAGCAGTACATGGAAAGACGTATCCTGAATTTCACAGGCGAATTTTGTTCTGCCCATTGGGCAAACCAACTTTGCCTATTTTATTTTATTAAAAACCCGTTTGTTTAACCTTATTGTTTACCTTCAAGAACACCATTTCATGTGATTTAGGAGGTGAGAAACTACAAAATGGACGCTGCAAGATTGTAGGAAATAATAGCTCAAACCTGACAGAAGTCTTGATTGTCCATCTTGTCCAAAACTTCATGTCTGCCACGATCAGATGTCGCTGCATAGACAAGAAGTAAGCCGTATGATATATTCATGGCAGGCCAACCGTCTAATAAAATCTTTGTAGTAGCAATAGTTACTCCACTGCTAAAGCACCCAATTGAACTTGCCTTTGCAAGTCTCCAGATGTTCAGTAAATTTTCCAGTTTCCACACATTCACTGGATTCTTCAATTCCAAAATTTTCTCTTGACCCTTGGTGCAGGATTGAACTTTTCTGATATTGAGTGCCTTTCGGAATATCTTCTTCTATCTTGCACACTATTTTAGCTGAGGAAAATGCATTTGGCATGCGTTTGCTGGCACACCCAGAAGGACTCTCCTGGACAGGCTTACTAAGAACTGACAAGATTTGGTGAGCTGCATGTAGAAACTTCAGTTACTTCCTTAATGACGTGTCAGGGTAATTCTGATTGGAACTGCAGCTACTCAAAAGGATTGCCATCTAATGTAAGGACTGATTAAACATTGACAATTTAAAGATTAAGCTCTTGCAATGTGAAGATTCACCAAATAATTAAGATAATGTTTTTCTAAGCACATTATCGTAGTTATTGCTTGCTCATTCTCTTTCAAGGGAAAGGTAAAAGATGCAGATTTGCATACTGCATTGGATGATCCTTTGCAAATGACTTCACAAATTGTATTGGATGATCCTTTGCAAATGACTTCACAAATTAACACTTTGTTATGTATCACATTCAGCACAAATCAAACACAGCAAATGGAAGACAGGAGAATGTATGGATAATTCATTTCCTCTCTTTTATATTTGCTTTCAAGACTCATGGTCCAAAAATGGGTTTGTAGCACTAGAGTAAAAGTATGAATGATGCAAGCAAAGCGTACCTGACACTTTTAGAAGAAAACACTTAATACAATTCGTCCATCAATATGACCATGACAAAGAGTCCAGAATTTTGGTTTTTATAGAAGAAATAAGAATTGATGTCATGAAATGGAGAAAAAATTAGTTACCATTGCGCAAAGGCTTGTTCATGTTGGCACTCTCGTTGAATTCATGTAAACCTGAGATATTAGAAGTTGCATATTAGAATTCTCTGAGTCTAAACTTCAGAATCACCGCTCATGACGAAAATCAGATATCCACTATCACGAAAATCAGGTCTCATTTTCAACACTAGAGGACACTAACAGGCAAACAATATATTACCTGAACAACCCAAGCGTAAAACATGGTCTAAACTCTAAATAGAACAATCACTCCATAATGTCTCATGTTTGAGTAGCTTCACAATTAACATTGGGGCTACTATAATATGATACACATTGTTTATGTTTGAGAGGAGACCACTAGAAGTCTAGAGTATTTTATTATTACAAAATTAGAGCAAATTTCATATCCGACCTGTCATATTTGATTTTGCCATGTTGACACTCTTCTCAGCCTTCTCAAAAATGGTAAACTGATTCTGGTTGTGCACTGGATATATGGTTACAGTTAGTCATATTGTGTCGGGAGGAAAAAATTGATTGAAAACCACAATAATAGACACAAATGAGACAGGAATATGGCAATGAATCTGTTCAACTTTTAGCAGAGCATGTTACTTTGTATTTACAACCTTTTCTGGCATTTATATTGCTAACAGAATCGGTCTTTCTTTCATGTCCTGCTTCCAACTTCACAGCAACATTGCTACTGGTTGTCTGAGATTGGTCTTCACAGTCTCCGATCTCTACCAAATGACCATCTAAGGATATTGACTCACCCGATCTCACTACCTCTTCTTTTTTCAGAAACCTACTATCTAGTAGGTTTCTGCTTTCATTGAACAACTTGATCTGAGCAGAGTTCAGAAACAATCATAAGCCACATTATATTCTTATGTATGTTGGACCAATACAATCAACATACTTGCTTGCAATCTATTCATTCTAGCACCATGTTGCTTCAAAGTAGAAATCCGAAATGAAGAACCATCGTTGGTAAGTTCACCAGTTAACCAAAATTCAGATGGTAAAAAAGTTGAAACTGTATGAAGATTAGCTCCTAAAAGGATCATTTAAAGAAGCTACTGACCTGTCTTGCCATGGATCCACAAGCTGAAAGCTGTAGGAACCCATCATGATAGGTCTTGGCCTTTTTTGTTAGCTGATGTGTGTAGAGCACCTGCCACTCTGAACAGACTTGTGAGATGTGAGTGAAGAAAACTAGGTGGATGAAGCAATATCATACTAATAAACAGAACTATGCATAATCAATCCTCATTGTAGAGAAGCTGAACAAGTTAAAAGTGGAGCGAGTTGAAGGTAGCATCTACTTAAACAATGACAGATTGCAGTTATCTGAAACCGTTTTTTCTTGTCACAAACACCGCAACAATGATCTAATTCGCTAACCTGTTGTATTGGAATTCTTTGTGTTGGGACTGCTCTGTGGAACTCCATACTTTTGGACCTCACTCCTTTTGAACTCTGAAACACATGTAACAGTGATTATAGTCAAGAGCAGAAATTACATTAACTCTTGACTTCAGGAATGCAAGAAAGTCTTGCAAGCGTTATAAGGTGGCAAAGAAAGTTGCCTTGCACATAACTTTGACTCCGCATCAAGATGTCTAAAAAAAAATCACACTCATCCATTCCATAAAACTTGATATGTAGTTCTTTTGTGATATCCATAAAAGTTGATATATTTCCTTGTAAGTAAACTTTTACCTTCCTATTTTACCTTATTACCCCCAATTTCTTAACCCATTCAAAAAGAATACTTATACCTTATATGCCTATTTTACTTTACTACACTTCAGTCTTCTGCATACCTTAATCTCCAAGTCAGGTTAAATGTATCAATTAATATGGGATGGAAGTACTTTGGCAGGTGCTTAAGTGCAAATCAATTTTTACCTTCCCAAGATGCAGTGCCACTGTTGGGTTTTAAATTTATGCTACCCTCCCCTTTTCCCAATACCCCAACCCAAAATACTCCGACCACCCTCTCCCATAAGATAACGGACAGCAAATTTGCAAACTAACCTCTGATTATCTTTTGTGATGGGCTTAGAGTTGTTGTCCTCTTTGTATTTGTCCTTGGTCTCGCATTTTCTGGAACAAATAGAACGTAGTCTTCAGTCCGCGCAATTCTCTGAAAACATACTGAGAAACAAAACGGTCACTGCTACAAGAGATAGAGATACCAGGCGTCTTCTGATTTGCGTAAAACTTTGGGGTATTAAGTCCAGACGGTAGAGGTTTGTGATCGCCGACGTCGACCAAGAAGGCGCTGAAAGCGAGAGTCTCTCCGGAGCTGACAAGTTGGTCTTTCCTCAAAACTCTGCACTCCAGCAGATTTTCGCAATCATCGTACAGCATCACCTACGTCCATTCGCATAAAGCTAATAGCTATTTCTTCAACAGAAATGTCAGAACGGGCGAAATCGAAACCCTAAAATTGCAGTTTGCAAAATTCTAAATCGTCCAATACAGGAGATCGCGATCGAAAGCGAATAAGTCGACCGAAATCCAATAAATGTTGTTGGAAATGCGGAATCAGACCTTGTTGGATGAAATGTGAAGATCTAAGAACCCGTCTTGATAAACTTTCCGCTTCTGCTTGATATGCTTCGTGTAAGTCACTTCCCATCTCTTCTTCTCCAACTCCATTCTCGAAGACTGAACTTCGTGCGTGAAGTGAAAAATGCTTCGCTCCTTTTCAATTCCTTAACCCGACACAGATGAACCCGCAGACAGATTTGGCTAGCGCCGTAGCGTCGCCAGTTATTTCCACTGGCGGGAATTGATTTGCATTCAAATCTCACACGAAATGAAAATGAATCCGCTCGTTTTTGCACAAGTAGGGATAAACTGTATCATTGGTTCCTAAAGTACACCCAAATAATGTTTAGTCACCTTTTAACCACCGCTATAACCTAACCTACGTCGACTGTTGACACTAGGGGTGTTGAACGAATCGGGCCGAGCCGAGCTTCACGAGCCTCGAGCTCGAGCTCGAGCCGATTCTTTGGCTCGTATAATTAACGAGCCGAGCTCGAACATGAATGGTTCGGCTCGATAGGCTCGACGAGCCTTATCGAGCCTGGTGTGAAATTACATATATATCCCTGTTTATATATCGAGCCCTTATCGAGCCTAACGAGCTCGCGAGCTCGTTTAGGGCCGATTCGAATCGAGCTTCACGAACCTTCGAGCCGAGCTCGAGCTCGAATTTTCGGGCTCGTTCAAACTCGAGCCGAGCTCGAGCAGAGCCCGAATTTCACGAGCTCGAGCTCGAACCTGCTAGGCTCGGGCTCGGCTCGGCTCGAACTCACCCCTAGTTGACACCAATCTTCAAAATTAATGTTCTAATTGTACCCTTAACCTTTAAAATCTGACACTTTTACCACTGTATGATCTTATTGTTTTAAACTTTCAACTCTTCCCCCCTCTTGGCGTAGTTTGCCCCCACAATTGAGGCAAAAGTTCCATGGGGCGACTAACACTTATGTAGCGTTGCCGAGGGGCGGACGATGGCGGCAAGGAGAGAGTGGGAGGAGACATCAAAGGATGAGGTGGGAAAGGAGGAGTAGCCTAAGGATTGGTGTGGGATGGTTCTAGTGCTAGTTTCCTAGCTTATATTTGGCATTGCTTTTTGAGTTGTGTCCCTCGCCGTGCATTCATGTCTTTATTTTTTACCCATTCCCAAATATATTGAAATCCTTCCATCCTAAATCTCTTGAAACGTTTTTTTACATCTATTTGACTTCAATTCATCTATATAATTACTTTATGTAGTTTGAATCTATGATTTAAAATATTTAAGAAATAAAATCACGATTAAATGTTGAAAACTGTGCGTTTTCTAATGGCTAAAACTCCTAAGGACATGGGATTGAGTCTGGTGTTCGAGTCTTAACCATCCACAATCCCCAACCCTGATGTATAAAAAAAATTGGAACGATGGGAGTAGTTTGTTTTTTGACACGGGACCTTTCTTTTAGCAGATTCTTTCCCATATTTCCCTTTTGTGCTCAAAAGATATACTCCTTTTATCACAAAAAGATTTACACAGCTGATTAAACTTAGAGATTAATGAGTATTACTATGGCTAATAAAGTAAATGATCATATAAGATAATAGTATTCTTGATTTATTCACTAGGTCAGTCTGGTTGGTTAACGTTCAAAAATTCATAGATCCCATGTGAAATTTGATTTTAAAGAATCCCATTATTCAATCTATCGCAAACTCGACCTATTAACTTTTATAAATTCAAGTTTATCCTTCAATATCATGGAACATCTCTTTTTTGGCGTTTTGTTTTACATTCATCTGAAGGACAATGAAATAAAAGTAAAAGAAAGAAAATAAGAAAATCAAAATATACGATACCTTAGTAATTTAATACCCATAGAAATTCTAAAAATGTGGAGACGAGTTGCTTGCCATATAATACCATTGCAGCGTTGCAAGGAGCTCGATGGCAGCCACCGTCGGTTGGGTGGATGGAGATGAATACCGACGCTGCCGTCAACCCGGACGGAGGAATAGGAGCAGGAGCAGTTGGTCGCGATGAGAAAGGGGTGATGATGGCAGCAGCGTGCTCACACAGGCAGGGCCTTTCAGACCCTTTTTTTGGTGAAGCTCGGGCTCTACGACAAGGACTAGCTCTTGTGCAATCCACGGGTCATGATAAATTTATTATTGAGGCAGATTCCAAAGGTGTGATCGAGGCAATTCTTCAAGGTGCCTTCGGCAATTCAGAAGCAAGCTCTTACTTCCGGAAAATCCAACATTCTTTGATGCAGCACCGTTGGCGGCGAATATCTCATGTTTTCCGCGAGGCAAACTCGGTGGCCCATGAGCTTGCTCGCAGGGCTCTTTCCATGACGGATCAGTCTATTTTGCTAGATGCAATCCCACGCTTTCTCCATAACTTTGCTCCGGCGGATTGTAATTGAGGTTTTTGTCGTCGCTTCTCTCCCCCTCTCTCTCTTTTGCCCCACTAGATTCTCGGGATTTCTACCTGTTATCTTTCTCCCGTTGTTCTTTAGGTTTAGTGAATCCAAACGTATCGTATGTAGTTTTATTTTTCACTTTTCTTTAAAAAAGGCAAGCAATTCCTCTGGGTGGGATCTCCTCTTTGGAGGTTCTCTTCTTCATAAAAAAAGTAATAAAAAGATTCATTTAAAAGAAAACAATAAAGTTTTATGAGATAACCCAAAAGTGAATATGATTAAACTTTTTTAGGATGAAAGGGAGTTACTTTTTATGAGTTTTATTAATAAAATCTCTTATCTAGTTTTTTTTTAAAAAAATGCTTGAGCATTCAAAGTAGTCCATTCAAAACCTCTCGGGTGCTAAATAACCCTTAAAAACAATAAGTCTTTCATGTTAATCTTCCTTAGTCCCAGCAAAAATGTTATATTTGTTTTTCAATATTTAATTTATGATTTATTTCCTTCAACAATGTATCATAGAAAGTTAAATATTTTATATACATATGATAATTTGATGTGTCTAATTTTTCAACACATTTTTTAAGACATTTTTAACGAATTATTCCTATTAAAAATTTGAATGTACACAAGTTCATAAGTCAAATAGAAAAATAATTTTATACTATGTGCACACTTCTCTATCATCAATAAGGTGTTGTCCTTAAGAAGGTAAATAGGTAATGGTGGATTTTATTTTATTTCCAATGTGAATATGGTATAAATCCAAAAAATATGGGGTTTCAAACTTAGAAATTGAGAGATGAGTTTTTCACCTAATAATTAAGGGTTTGAGAGGTGAGTGAGAAAAGTGAGTAATGAGGGCACAAGTTTGAGGAGCTCGTGAAATTGAAGAGGACTGGGGTGTGAATTCGGCGCACCCAACATTGATAATAGATCAACATACATACTTGATAGGTCAACATTGATAATAGATCAACATGATAAGTTGTTTAGATCGACATCGTCAGATCCACATGACTACCTTGTTAGATCGACATACATACTTGATTGATCAGCATAAAATGGTGATCAACATGATGAGTTGTTTAGATCGACATACATACTTGATTGATCAGCATAAAATGGTGATCAGCATGATGAGTTGTTTAGATCGACATCACTATCTTGTTAGATTGACATGACTACCTCGTTAGATCGATATTACTATCTTGTCAGATCCACATGACTACCTCGTTAGATCGACATAACTACTTGATAGGTCAGCATTGATAATAAATCAGCATGATAAGTTGTTTAGATCAACATCTTCAGATCCACATGACTATCTTGGTAGATCGACATACATACTTGATTGATCAGCATAAAATGATGATCAACACGATGAGTTGTTTAGATCGATATAACTACCTAGTTAGATCGACATCACTACCTTGTCAGATCCACATGACTACCCTGTTAGATCCACATGACTACCTTATTAGATCATCGTCTTTAAGGCTAGGGTTAGATATGGAAGTGTGTCAATATATTGTGCACTTATTTGTGCGCACATCTGTGTGTCGCGCACAATTTTGTGCAGACTGTTGTGCGCAGCGCACATATTTGTGATCCACCCGCATTCAAAATTAAATTCAGGTCAACACAAATTAATCAAACCCAAGTAAAATTAAGCAATCTCTGTCTTAACCCAGGAAGAATTTGTACCATCCAAAGCTGGGAAAAAACGATTGAGGGAGATTAAACGCTAAAACGATGGAGAATAAAGTACAGGAAGTTTGAGAGTGCTGGTGAATAACGAGGGGCTACTCATGTGAATAACTAAATTCACTTTGGTTCTATTCGCTTGAGGTCCGCGTAGAAAATGGTGAATCACGAGGTATAATTCACGTGAAAAATGAAGCGAATAACTCTATTTTTCTTCAAAAACTTAAATTTGAAGCCCCCTATTAAAAACTTTAAGGGGCTAGTAGAAGCTTCACCAAAACCTCCATTTACATTACATATTGAGGAAGACTGTCCTTGATAAGAAGTTGGGCGTGGACCGCATGCTTCCCTACTTAAACATGACATAGATTATAAAACCAATAATTTACACCTTACAAAGAAAGATTTGAGAGGCGAGCACAAAATTATTCGACAGTAAGGAGATAAGGTCGTTCTTCTCCTTTGTTAGCCGGACACAGGTGAAATTTACATGCTAGCTAGGAGGCCTAGCTACACCATCGGTACTTAGCTACTTACTCATGATGAGGTGGATCAAATTACAAAAAGGTCATCGTCCTCCCCGATGAAAGCAAAGCCCAATTCATCCATGGAGCCCCAGGGACCTTCTTTCACTTGTTCCACCGAAATCGACCCCAATTCCTCCCACCAATCCTTACACTCCTCCACCTCTCCATTCCGCCTGTTCGGGGCCGGCGGCTCATGCTGCTGATCACCCACTGCAGCTTTAGCCGCCGCCAGCTGTATGTCTCGTCTCGAGCACGAAACCGGTTGGGGCAAACTCGCGACGGACTCCGGGAAGTTGAGGCTCGCCGGGTCGCGCTTGAGGAAGAAGGCGGCGGAGTCGTACGCCCTTGCGGCCATCTCCGCTGACCCGAAAGACCCCAGCCATATTCGGGTCTTCTGGCCAGGCAAGCGTATCTCCGACACGTAGCGGCCCCACTTCCGCCTGCGGACCCCGCGGAAGGCGGCGGTGTTGTCGCGGTGGCTACGCTGCTTCTTCCTGGATCCGGTGTCGGATTCGGATCCGGGTGAGTGAGTGTGGTGACGAGAATGCTCAGGCGCAACAACAGGCATGAAATTAACTGAATTTGGCTGCAGGTGGTTTCAGTAAAGGAAATCAAGCGAGCTAGCTAATGGTTGTCCCATCTGAGACTCTAAAATTGATCAAAGATCAGATGGTAACTTATAGGGAACAGTTATGGCGGAAAGGAAGGCATTAGCTGTCAACCTTCGGCTGCATGCTCTCGTCCTGTTGGAAAATATAAGTAAAATGACATGTAGTAGTATAGCAGTAGTAGTTACTTCTCGAACTACTGTATTTTTAATTACCAAAATAACCTTGAACGAAATATTGGCAATTGCTGAGATCATATATATATATATATATATATTATTGAAGATTAAAAAATAAATCTATAGTGTGAGAAAAACTTGTTTTAAAAGATAAAAATAAAAAATTGAAGGAAAAAGTTGAATCTTGAATATAGTTTGTTGATGTTTTATTTGTGAAGTGCGTTAGAGTTTTAGTGGCATACATGAAGTTTCATTCTCTTATGAAGCAGATGATGAGAATGATTTTGAAAAAATTGACAGAGTTGAGAAGGAGAAAAGGGTGATTTGATGTGGAGTAAAGTGAGTAGTAATTAGGGAGGGTGAGGTGTTTGTATTATTGAAAGGATAAAGAAGGAAGAGGTGAAGTCAGGACAGGATGGGAAGGAAACGCGCAAAACCAGCTGTAAACGAGAAGGTGAGATGAGATAGCACCAAGTTATGAGAACGTGTTGACCCAAGAGAGACAAGCCAAGCCAAGCCAAGCCAAGCCGCAGAATCACAATTAAAACCCGCCGTACCCGTCCTACCCATCCACATCTCTGTACAACATACATACTAGGGGTGTGCACGGGCCAAACATACTAGGGGTGTGCATGGGCCACGGGCGGAGTAGGCTGGATAATAAAAAAAGTAGTATTCTTTCTGTCGAGTGAGTGCGAGTAGGGTATCTGATTTTTACGGTTTTTTGATGTTCGGATCATTGGTATTCACATGTGTTCATTAGTATATTTATACTATAAAATCTTTTCATTTAATTAGAGATATTTAAAATTTTGTATCATAAATGTACATATCTAGAGCATCAAAAAGAAGGAAAGTAACAACATTATAACATTGCAAATCATGTATCATTATTGTATGAAATGAGTTTTCACACATAATATAAAAAAATTAAAGGAAAATTGAGAGAAGTTATTTTGGACAACTTGTTTGTAAATAGGCATATGCGGATCGATTCGGGTATACACGAGTTTCTAAAATTAGAACTCGCGGGTTATCGATTTCTTCGGTTCACCAGTTTTTCGGTTTCAGATCATGCGGTTCAGTTCGATTTCTCAGTTTTTTGCGGGTTTTTTTGAACACCCCTACAACATACAACCCTCTTTTAAAAGGAAAAGGTAAACTTAAAGAGAACCCTTCAAATATACCCTATCATATAATTTTCCCCATCAATTTTCATCAAGGGAAAAATGTTAATTTTACTACTGAAGTTTACAAAATCTCTAACTTTACCACTAAAGTTCATTTTGAAGCGAGAATACCACCAACGTTTTATTGAAAGGGTAAATTTGTCATTGAACATTAATTTATCCCATTTGGCGCTAATATGACATGCCACTGGATGATTACATAGACATTGAATGTACATTCTTGTAATTTCACTTAAATTTTTTAAAACTAACAATTCAAGTGTTAAACTGCTACAAATTTTAAGGTAAAATTCATTATTAACTTTACATAACGTATAGTCAATATCCACGTAATCATCCAGTGGCATGCCACATGAGCGCCAATCGGGACAAATTAACTTCCAGTGACAAATTTAGAGATTTCACAAACTTCAGTGGTAAAATTACCTTTTTCCCCTTTCATCAACCTGCCTTTACTCTTGAGATTTAATGAAATCTACGATTACTCTTTTCAACCATTAATTTATCATTTTATCTTTATATTATTGGTTTAATTACTCTTATTACGTGCCAAAGGTTTTTTGGGCTAAGTACTTTCAAATTAGACCCAGGCCCAATAGTTCTGTGCCAATCCAGGCCCAAAACAACCTGATCAGCTCCGCAGATGCTGCAATTTGCAGGCTCAGCCTCCTCTGAAATGATAAAAATGCATGCTTAATATTGCTGTGAAAATGTAAATCTTGCACATAATTAACTAGGTCTTGAAAAAGGACACGTGCAATCTATGCACACTGAGTTTTAATTACTTGGCTGGCTTCATAACCTATCGATAGATAGCTCAGTATAACAGAAGTGTGTGTCGTTGTTTCCAAATTGTATGGAACATGTGTGCGCGCTATTATCATGAAAAGGTATAAAGTATTACTTTATTTTCTTATTTCACTCTTCATTTGCAACGAAGATGACATGTAAGGTAGATGAGAGTATATATAGATGAGTGAGAACCTGAAGTGAGTTTACTTTTAAAAACTTGATTCTAGCTATCACCCAAAAAGTATTACCAATTATATGGTGCACATATGTGTAGATACACATAACAATATACAGTGACGGATCCAGGGTTCAAATCTTAGGTGAGCGGAAAAGGGGAAAAAATTCAATAACAGAGTAAATTCTCGATATGCCAAAGTACAATTTTACATAGTATTCATCAAGAATTCGATCCAAATAGATATGACATTTGTGAAACAAAATACCATATGATGCACTATCTGAATTGCGCTTTACGATCTCCAATAGACTCAAAATGATCAATCACTGCCTCCGAATCAATATCATCGACATATTCCTTTTCAATGTGAAGCATCATACAACTTGAAAGGTACCCATCTTCCATCTTGTTTCGAAGTCGGGTTTTTATAATCTTAATAGCTGAAAATGCACGTTCAGCAGTTGCAGTGGAAACAGGAAATGTCAAGACCAAACGAATCAATCTATCAATCAAGGGAAAAAGCTTCGATAGGTCCGTTTCAGCTAATCGCCTACATAATTGTGCAAGAGAAGACAATTTCTGAAAATCCTTATCAGAAACTACTTGACACTTGTAATGCTCTAATTGTAACCTTAAAGCTCTTACACTAGAGGGCTGATGCGGTGCTTCACACTAGAGGGCTGATGCGGTGCTGCCGCCGCCTGCCGCCGACGAGGTGAGGAGCTCAGTGCCGCCGGTTGGATCAATTCTAGCACACATAAGAATCAAAATTCGCAGAAGTCGGAACATAATAGTCTAAGTTAGAGGATGGAGAGATTAAATGAAAGAAGTAGTAGATTTAATTGTATTCTTATATGTATACTCTCTGCATATGCATACACGTTATACAATATACATTCCTTGTTTTTATTTTGTTAATTATAATATAGATTTGCTAGCATCATGCATGTGTGCTGTTTGCAGATCAGGTCGTATCTCTGACTGAACTGAAGTTGCTATTATAACCACTCTCCTAAACTTAATTTAACATTTCAGTTTATCTCTATGCAAACTATTTTCAATTGATACTCATTATATGCAGAAACAAAAACTTACTCAAACATTTGGTTGAATTCAAAAGTTAATAATATTTAGAGGATGGAGAGATTAAATGAAAGAAGTAGTAGATAGAACAGAGACTAACCTGCCGCCGCCGCCGCCTGACGCCGAGTGGAGAGGCTGAGACGAGGGAGAGGTTGCGCTGCGCTGGTGAGGGAGAGGCTGAGACGAGGGGAGGGCTGGGGAATCGAGAAGACGAGCAGGCTGCTGGCTGCGCATCAGGAGATTGGGTGGGTTGAAGAGATTATTGATATCTGCTGCTGGGTGGGTTGAAGAGATTGGGCTGGGGGCTAGTGGGCTGGGTTGGGTTAAAGGGTGGGTTGGGTTACGAGAATAGGTATAATTTTTGGGTCAAAATTCTTGCCCAGCGCAAGCTGGGCCCGCTACCCTGCTAGTCCGCCCCTGGCAATATATAGAGAAAGTATGTAGGGATAATTTAGACATTTAGTATTTTTTAGTGGATTTGGGCTGAAACTGTTTTGTAAATTAGGCATTTTATCTATTATGTCTACCTACACATATGTGTATCATATCAAGACTTAAAAAGTATAGCTAGGCGGCTTTCTTGGCTTGTATAAACTGTGACAGGGTAAATATTGCCCGGTTGGTTGGTTGGTTAACCAGCCTCCCTCCGATAGTATTAATTCTAGAGCTCAATACAGGCATAAATAAATAAATAAATAAATAAATTCTTCGTCTCACGTTACATTTTCTTTTTTAGGATAACGAAAAATATGAACGTTTCTTTTTGTAAACTTTTTACATGTCAATTTATAAAATGTTCGGTTTTTGTTCTCGTGTTTATTGTCGAATTTGATTTTGCAGTTGTTGCTCGATCTATATATCTAATTACATATTCGAGTATAAAGAAAATGCAATATCGGAAAGTCAAAAAAACGAAAGTTTTTCACCACCTCAATCTGGTCACGTCAAATATGTGCATTACTTGGATGGAGGGAGTAAAAAATTTCAAATCTAGTCAAGCTGATTAAAGCTTTAATGACATAAAATGTGAGTCTTGAATTCAACTCCTACACCCAACATTCATCAATTTTCAAAAAGACAGAAAAAAAAAACATTTGGTAAAACCATTAGTTAATCCTAACTAATATTGTCTAACTAATCTAACTAATAATTATAAAGATTAAAATGCTATCAGTTAAGTTTTTATACAAAAAACACATCATCTAGTGGTTTTACCCACCACTAATTGATAAATAAACTTAACACCGTATAACATGAGATAAAAATGGGGGAAGACCACACAAAACAAAAGGGCCAACGACCTAAGTGTGTGTGCGTGCACGCGTTACAAAAGAATTACTTATTATTATAGGATATATGATCATGATTTAAGGATGTTAAACGGCTATTAATTTAGTGGTTATTCGAAGGTACTAATTACTAACAAGCGACAATGCAACAATTCCGTTTTTTATTTTATTGTATTCGATGGGGCAACAATTTCGTATTAATTACATGCATATAGTACTCATGATCATACTTTCTCCGTCCCATATTTTTTGTAACGTTTTTGTTTTTGCACGGGGATTAAGATGAGTAGAAAATTGAAGGAGTTTGACAAAAGTATTCTTAAAAAAAGATAGTTTTGTGGTGAAATGAATGAAGCTAGTGATGTCAAATGAAATTATAAAAATTAAAGATGAGAGATGAGTGAGTGGATGAGTGAAATTAATGATGTCAAATCAGAGAACAAAAAAATAAAAAAAGAAAGATAATTGAAAGAATAAAATGGTAATTTCATTAAAAAAATTTACTAAATAAGGAACCATTGAAAATATTTAGAAATATCTTAAAAAAGAAAATGTTACAATGATAAAAGGACGGACGACGAAAGAAGTAACATTCTTTGTGGTTATTTTGGACATAATTTATAGTTGGTTCCTTCACGTAACTTGAAAGTGGGTTGTGTGTGCGGGGGATTAGGAGAGAGAGAGAGAGAGATAGAGAGAGAGAGAGAGAGAGAGCTGCTATGAGTCTGTTGTTAGTCCATGAAAGCCACATGATTGAACTGCCTTGCTATCAACTTTAAGTGTGCCTGGAGACAAGCAAAACCCAACCTCTCATCATCATCATCATCATCATCATCATCATCATCATCATCATCATCATCATCATCATCATTGTATAAATTAATCAACAAATAAACCAAAATTTTATAAATTAGACCTCCAAAGAGATCAGTACTACTGATCATCAGCTGCTAATCTCTGCAGGCTTCATTTCATCACATCGTCATTACTATCTATACAGGGAGTATTATGAAGTGATTACAGACAGGTACAATGCAAATACCAGTTAATTTTGATCATTTTTTAGATTACCATATATATATATATACTACTAGCATTAATGAAGTAGCTAGTATGGAGTATATATTTTGAAGGGAATTACTATTAATTAAGCAGAAATAAAATGATGATGATAAGAGGAAAAGGAGTAGCGGGGAAAGCGACATTGGTGTTGTGTCTTGCTAGCTTTCTTGCAGGATCCTTGTTTGCGAGCAGATACTCTCGCACTGCTCAAACTCCCATTAACCACCACCTCCTTAATCCTCCTCCTCATCATCATCTACACAACTGTCATGACAACAAACGTGTACGTCCAATAATCTTATTAATCACGATCTCTGAATTAATCAATAATGAAATGGGTTTGTGTTCATTTAATTAGAAACTGGTTGAAGGGAAGCAGTCTGGAGACATAATGGGACAAGTAGCAAGGGCACAACAGGCCATCCAGTAAGCATGCATGCATACATACATGCACGCATTCATTAGTAATAATTAATTAATTCCTTTTAATTGATTTGTTAATTACTAGCTACCTTCATGATAATATGTCTAATAATTACAGGTCAGTTGACAAAGCTATATCTAGTTTGGAAATGGAATTAGCAGCAGCTAGCAGTACTGGGAAATGGAGTAGTACTCAGAAGATCATTTCAGGTGCAGGGGGGAATCATAGCTTGCACTTGCAGAAGGCCTTCGCTGTTATTGGAATCAACACAGCCTTCAGTAGCAAGAAGAGACGAGACTCCATTAGACAAACTTGGCTACCTAAAGGTGAGGTGGTACTAGTAGCAGTAAGTGGTAGTATCATACTACTATAACGTTTCAAAACGTTTGTCTTTTTTTGCTTTTTTCAACAAAGTTCAGGGATATAATATGTATGCAGGATCTAAGTTGGGGAAACTGGAGAAGGAAAAAGGGATAGTGATCCGGTTTGTGATAGGGCACAGCAGGACGGCGGCCGGAGCTCTAGACAAGTCGATCGACACGGAGGAGGCGGAGCATAAGGACTTCCTCCGGCTGGACCACGTGGAGGCGTACCATGAACTCTCCACCAAGACCAGACTCTACTTCTCCACCGCCGTCAACACCTGGGATGCTGAATTCTACGTTAAGGTCGACGATGATGTCCATCTTAATCTCGGTAATAATAAACTTCACTTCCCCTTAATTAATCCCCATCTAATCCATCATTAATTAGTTTGATTGATCAATTAATTAAGGTACCTTGATGAGGACGCTTTCGCAGTACCGGTCCAAGCCAATGGTTTACATCGGCTGCATGAAATCCGGTCCAGTTCTATACCGAAAGTGGGTTAAATTAAAATCTAAGCACTTGTTTGTTACCTACTTATATCTTAGTGAGTACTCACTCAGTATAATTATTTTAATTTGTTATCTCTCTTTCTGTAGAGGATTGAAATATCATGAACCAGAGCATTGGAAGTTTGGGGAAGAAGGAAACAAGTACTTCAGGCATGCAACTGGGCAGATCTATGCCATCTCCAAAGATCTCGCCGCCTATATCGCAGCTAACTCGTAAGCCTCTAGCTAGTGGTTAAAGCTCTAAAGACACATCAAAAGGAGAAAAAACTCGTGTGTACTCACTTCGTCTCATATTGGTTGTCACTTTTGCGTGCAGGCCCATATTGCACAGATATGCAAATGAGGATGTGTCTCTGGGGTCTTGGTTCATTGGCTTGGAAGTCCAGCATGTTGATGAGCGCTCTATGTGCTGTGGGACACCTCCTGGTATGATGTTACTGTTATATAAGTAGGAATGGATTTCGATTACAAGATTGAGGATGGTGATATGTGAACACTACTTGACAGATTGTGAGTGGAAGGCAGAGGCCGGAAACATATGCGTGGCGTCGTTTGATTGGTCCTGCAGTGGGATATGCAAATCTGTTGACAGGATGAAGCAGGTGCATGATGCTTGTGGAGAGGGCAATGCTGCTGTTTGGAACCTTGAGCTTTAGCTTTTCCTTTTAATTCCACTTCTCATCATCATAAATTAATTACTACTACTAAATAATTACCTCTAACCCCAACAGAAAGGCGAAATAGAAAGAAAAAAGAACAGGAAATGAGAAGAAAAGAAAAGAAAAGAGAATTTAGTGTTGTGTACTACTACTTGGGTTCAACTACTCTTGCTGAAAGTGTGTATCCTCCACTGTACTCAAAAGCACCACTGTCATTTGCTTCCTTCTTAGCCAAGGAATCCGCATAAGGGTGTCTAGTGTTGTAGCCCTTAGCAGCACCAAAATCTGTAGCAGAAGATGAGGCCGAAGTTGAGCTTGTGTTGATACCATCATTCTGCAGAATGCTCTCGATTCCCTTCACCACATCACTCATCGAAGGCCGGTCTGCAGAGGAGTCCTCCACACATTGCATTGCCAACTCCAGGAACTTCCGCAACCCTACCAGCATTGTTGCATTCCGGATGCTCGGATCCATCATCTCCTTCAGCCCATAGAATTCTTCATCCTCCTTCTTCATCGTTGCCCTTACTTCACGCACGACATACTTGCCTTTCTCAATCGGTTGCTTAGCTGTTATCATCTCTAACATCAGCACTCCGAAACTGTACACATCGCTTTTGTCAGTTAACTGCTGCGTCAAGTAATATTCAGGATCAAGATAACCCTGCAACAAAGTTTATAACCATAATTGCACTTGTCAGACCAATGTACTGGATATCGATGATAACTGTATCTTACTGATATTGTAGCATTACATTGCATCAAGTGCTTAATTACCAGGGTTCCTTTAACTTGCGTGGAGACATGCCCTTTTGAGGCGTCTGAAACCAGCTTACACAGACCAAAGTCTGAAACTTTTGCTGTTAAATTCTCATCCAGCAAAATGTTGGTTGATTTAATGTCTCTATGGATGATGGGAGGGTTTGCAAGGTCATGCAAGTATGCCAATCCTCTGGCTGAACCTAAGGCTACACGAAGTCTTCGTTTCCAATCAAGCCAGAGGCCAGATTTCCCTACAGCATAATCAAATATCAATCAGAATAAACGGTATTCTAGAATTAAATAGCAGTGAATCTCAAACAGAATGTTAGCACCTCTTTGCTCTAATTAAATGACAGGACTTTACCAGCAAGACTGTCCCTCAGCGATCCATTGGGCATGTATTCATAAATCAGCATCTGCTCCCCTTGTTCAAAGCAGAAGCCCACGAGGCCAACAAGATTCTTGTGATGAACACGTGAAAGCAATTCTATTTCAGTCTTGAACTCATGACCACCCTGCATTGATCCTCGCTGAGCCCTTTTGATAGCCACCTGCTGCCCATCAGACAGCAACCCTTTGTACACCTGAAGCAGGAGGAATATAAGTACCTAAGTACGTTTTAATAGAGGCCATCACTTCAGTTTTGTCGCTAGAAACTCGATCATTTACCTTCCCGTAGCCTCCATAGCCTAGCTCATTACTTTCTGAGAAATTATTAGTACACTTTTTAAGCTCATCATATGAGAACCACCTTGCTCCTTTCAGCTGGGGTGCACCACCACTATCTTTGCTGCTTGGTGCCCAAGAAGCTGGAAAGGCAGAAATAAGTCCAACTTAGAAGGGAAAAAAGAAATTCAGTTGCATTATGATTTAATAACTAGAGCCACAAACTAACCGAATGGTCGACTGAGATTGATTGCTTTTTCTGCACGTTTCTTCTGCCAAACAGCATAGGCACCAAGTCCCATAAGGATGGACACTAAAATCACACCTCCAGTTACTAGTCCGATAAGAACCCTCTTTCCTATCGGAGATTCACGTAGCTCTACAATACATTTCCAATTTCCAAACCATGTCAAACTTGCAATGTATTCACCCAAATACTTAAAGTGAAGGGATGACTCAGTAGTACCTGGGAAAACATATGGAGAGGCAATGAAGTAGTAAGGTCCAAACTCTGGAGGGGGCTTGTATGTTTGATTGGTCAAATCGAACCCGATTTTCTGGATTTCAGACCGGTTAAAATACTTCCCGGAAGATGGAAAGAGTGCTGACTGGACCTGCATATAGTCATCAGCATTGAAGAAGGGGTTTTGAAGTAAAACAGAACCAGGAGTGAGACCCAGTTTCACCCAAAGGCTCATCTCCAAGGAATGAAACAAATTCACATTGGATAGTTCTCGGAACTTGGGAGCTCTAAAGTAAAATGTGCCTTCAAATGGATATGCACACTCGCAGCTCTGAGGGCTGAGCCTCAGGTCATCTGGACACTGTTTCTGCCCACAGTTAGCTAGGCTGGTGGAATAGGGCTTTGCCACATGTTGCTGAATCTGACAGTAATTGGTGTTTGACAGAGCAGTAATGCAAACTGGATTTCCTATTAGTCTGATGCCAAAAACATGAAGTGCTTAATTATCAATGTAAGGAAAATAAACCAAATTTCAGCATTAAGATTGAAGTATATGAAGTATCTTACATGAGAGTGTTCGAGTATCCAGAACCTAGAGTTACTGACGATATCAGGTTGTTTTGCAGATCTACAAGTTGTAGTTGTGAGCCTATGTTGTCTCCCAAGTTCAGTGTGCCATTGAAGGCATTGTTCCTTAGTTTCCTGCAGATGAGAAAGAGGTAACTGAATCACTGATTTTGTTACAAGTATGAGAAACTCAAAATCACTTGTAGCTTCTGCCTTCACAATTGTACTTACACTTGCTCTACCTGTGGAAAGGTAAAAAGCTTATGTGGAACAGGCCCTTGAAGTGATCCATTTTCCATCACCCTAGACATTATTAAATAGACCATGAACTTATGAAACATTTGGACAAACCTTTTACTAGTTTTCAGACACAAATTTACATTGTATGATTAAGAGGAGGTTTACAGAGTGGTAAGAGATGATAAGGTTGAGAACCACAATGGGGCTTCGGATGGGTCAAAAAAATTACTGCTTAGATCCCTGTAAAAAAAATATAAGGTATATTGGAATCATTTGACAAGTCATAGGCAAAATAAACAAGCATCTAGAACATTCACTCACACGTAATTGAGGGTAGTCATCAGACTTAAGTCTGGTAGAGGCCCACTCAAGTTATTGTAAGCCAAGTTCCTAGCAGAAAGCAAAGCAGTGTCATTTGAGTAAACTGATAAACTAACAAGTTAATCACATTGAAGAAATGAGAAGAACAACTTCAGCTATTAAGAGTAAACACACACAATTCATTAATGTTTGTTAGGTTGTTGATATTTGATGGAACTCTTCCAGAGAGATAATTCCTATCAAGCCGACTGTCATATATCCAGACAACAAAAAGCATCAGTTAGCATCAGGAGAGAAATAAGCTAAAACGTTGTACGAGCATATCTGAAAGCCACTGATCCAAGTGCCTTTGGTAAAGTACTCACAGAACCTCAAGAGTCTGAACTAGTCCTAGTGTAGCTGGGATGCTCCCAGTAAGCTGATTGCCATCAAATAATCTGTATTTGAAGGCCGTGAGAGATTAGATTCTGGAGGGAAAAAACTTGTGAAATATACTAATAAGTTTGTCGCAACAATCAACTTACATGTGTATCAGTACCATCTCAGAGCTGAAAAGTTGCGGTGGGATGTTGCCCGAAAGTTTATTCTTGTTGAAATGACTGCAACATACAAGTCAAAGTTCAATCTCGATCGACAAAAGAAATAACTCCTCTTTGCTGATAGATATAGATAGAAATCTTGGAACAATAATAGTGGAAAGAAAGACTTACAAGTGCTTAGCCTTTAGAAGGAGGTCTAGTCCGGGTGAGTGGGGTGTTGAAACTGGGATAGATCCTGTTAACTGATTATCTGCTAGGTCCAACCAATACAGCTTTGAGAGTTTTCCCAGTGAAGGAGGTATTTTACCAGAGAAGTTGTTTGAATTCAAGGCCCTGCAAGGAAGAACGATTTTGGATCAACATGCCTAATACTAAGACATTATTGTTCCTCAGCTCTGTGTTATATTGTGGAGATTCTTACAGGAAAGCTAGCTCTGTAAGGTTACCAAGCTCATCCGGAATACTACCGGTAAACCCACATCCAGCAAAGATTCTGCGAACCGAAATATCAGAAAGGTTCAGTTACAGTCCTAGATTTGATCATTGCAGAAGAACAGCAGATTATACTTGGGCTATTAGAGTAACTGCTTACACTTACAAGATATTTAGCTTCTGTAGATCTCCTAACCGCGGAGATAGAGAACCTGTGAGCTCCTGGTTAAAGGACAGATCTCTGCAATAAAAATATTTGACAGCTGAATTGGTATGCTTACATGTGCTCATTAAAAAGGCCTGTAATACCTGTAACATGACTAGCATACTATTTATGCTTGATGCTGATAGAAGGCTGAAAGAGTAACTCACAAGGATCTGAGTTCAGTTAGTTCTCCAATGTCACCACTCAGCTTCCCTTTAAGGCCCATAGTCGACAGACCCCTGAGCATAAATTTATGCAGGATAACTTTCAGAGGGCTGAAACTAGATGAAAGAAACCAGCAGTAGTGTGAGGAGAATTTATTACAGTGCAGTAACTCTTGAATCATTGCATGAGACTCCTTCCCATGGTGCTCCACAAGGGTCGTCGGACTGATCCCAAGTTGGAGGTGTATTTTCCCACGAATCCTTTAAAGATTGAAGAGCTGCGGCTGCAAAAGTTCGAAACAAACGTAATGAAGTTCCTACCAACCGTAAAACCAATTGCTCTGCTTGTAGCTTCCACTTTCATCTACTTGGCAAAATATCAAATGCTAGTGAACAGAATGAGATAAAGATTCCCAGAACTTGAGCACACTGACAGTATTACTACATAATGGAATGAAAAGCAGGTTGAAAAAATGAATAAATACCATCATGAGGATCTGTAGCTGCAGAAATAATGCCAATATCTGTGAGAAAGAAAGCCAGCAGGAAGAGCAAGAACATAGCTCTCATGCCTGCAACTATGGCACTATCTGTTTTCGCAGTGTATGGAGGAAGACTTAGGAGCAGTATTTGAATAAAGAAAAATTGAGCATATAGGAACTTAACAGCCTCTCATGAAGCATGCAGAAATATGTCACGCTTGAGACAGGAAATAAGAGCATGAGCTCGCAAGCAAAAGGTGTTGGGCGAGGCCTACCATTTTCTTTTCACTGATACCATAATTGATTTGCCTTAACTTTGAAGCCAAAGCAACCATCACCTTTTAACTGGTGCACATTTCCCCCCCAATATCACAGCCTAATCGAAACTCTTTTGCTCAACTCTGGTCCTCTCTCACCTTCTGAATGGTGCAATCCTTAAGTCTTTTGAAAGCATCCGAATTGCATTTGTTATTGCTTTATTAATAAATGGGTATATTGTTTAAATCTAGATGGAAACAAGGCAAGCAATAAAGATGATTGGGAAGTCAAGGTGGGTGTCATAAGTGAAGGCACCAAAGCAATCATATTTTCTGTCTCCACTTCCATCAACACCCAATGAGGATCCAGTTCCTCAACTTTCTGGTAGAAACAGAATGTTGTCATCATTATTCTGCTGAAAATTTTATACTTAGTCCAGCCTTATGTGTTTTATTGAATAAGGAGATTAAGTGAAACATAAGTTTTCGGATTTTGCTCTTCAAAAACTGTATTTAAAAATGTTTATATTAATAAAAAAGAAAATGTATGATTCACTAAAAGCTATACTACTAAATTAATGAAAGGGAAAGTAAAATAGTATAAGATGAAGGATTTTCTCAAAAGGAAATATATAGTATAAATTATTAATGAAGTTTTCAAATACAAAAAGGAATCAATTAATTGGGGATGGAGTAAAAAATACTACTACTATTTAGTACTTTTCTGAAATCTACTTATTCAAATGAGTTAAACATGTTTTTTTATCAGGCGGGGAAAAGGGATAGGAAGGAGTTTACAAGTTACAAGAAATGGAGGACGTCCATCGTACTGAGCATCGCAGCAGCTACACATTTAGTACCTGCTCGTTGAAGTTAGAACGCAAGGCATACCTTTATGTAAACACCTGAAGATGTTTACTTAATGACTTTTATCAACCAATGAATATGTACCTAAACTCTGAATCAACTGCTGTAAGTCCCCTGGATTACAGATTCATTAAAAATCGAAATGTAAAGGCCGAATTTAAGAAGCTCAGCTGACTCTCCCGTAGCATACCTACTCTGTATCTGTATCGGTTCCCTTCTTTATATAGTTCAGGGTTAAATCTGAATAGTGTCCTATCAATAACTCATGCTCACTCTTTAGAACTAAGCATCCTAGCAATACAGCAGAGCAGCGTAGCTCATGCTCAGCTATGTCTGTCAAAAAACTTCTCGATGGCAACCGAGAATGCTGCAAAGCCAGCACAACCTACACATGCTGCTTGAGGACCACCTAGAACATGCAAACACAATAATACATAAATAAATAGATATACAAAAGATTATAGGATATAATCTGAGCAGGAAATTATAAAAAACAAAGTCAAGTCAGGTAGAGATGCAGCAAGGTTCCGTGAATAAAAGTAGAGCTACAATTTCTTTTAATATTTTTGTGCCAACATCTCCATGTACTTCTTCATGCTCATCAAAGTTAAAGTTCTATATAAAAGTATCTCCAATAGCAGGAAACTTGTCGTCTTGAAATTCGACCTAATGGGACAGCTGTTCTGGCTATCGGCTAAACAGAGACTTATAGTTCTTTCTAAAGGTGTCACTCAGACAAAGCCTCGCATTTTTTATGTGCCAAGCCATGAGTGTGTCGCTTGTGTGCACAGATGATATTAGAAATCTACAGACTATAGCTATACCACAGGAAGTCCGCAACTAATGCCCTAGCAAGGATTAACATAATAATTGCAAGAAAAAAAAAAGGTTTCATTTGCTTCAATATGTACTAGAACTTGAACTAAACTGCAGATAGCTAATCCAGTGCTCCCAAATCTAAAAATCGAGCTAAATATATCAATTCTGGAACCTATTTTGGCGTACAACAAGGAAGAAAAGAGAAGTACCTTTTGCTGACATTGTGCCTCCAGTCACACAGCCAGCAATAACAGTATTTGTGGTGTCATGTTTAGCCCGCGCCTTAAAAGAAGAAAGAAAAGAGAATCTCTTCAGCTTGCGTCCAAATCCTTTCAAATGATGTTACTGGTGCATATACAAAATGAAATATCGAAATGCACCAAATATTAACAATACCTTCTCAACAACGCACTCAACTGCAGAGAAAACCAAGCCCATAACTGCAAAAGCTTTCGCTGAGTTCCAGCTCCTACTCCCCATTTGCTTAGCAGTATAAATAAATTGTTGTCTACCACTCATTTCATCACGTGTTATAGGACTATCAAATGAACCTAAAAACAGGCCCATGAAAATTCCCAGCCCGCCTCCTACAAACAAATTGAAAAACAAAGGGCTGACTAAGATAATTGATGGGGCATAACATGCAGCATTAGAATCCAATTATCACAGAATGAAATATGGAACTATTCGACTGCAATAGTTGTGGAAATTTGAAAACCAGTTCATGAATGCAAACCCAGATAAATAAGAAGAATGCATTAAAAAAAACACAATCGTGTTGCAATTGTAACAAAAGAGAAAAAAACGAAAAAAAGAAGGTAGAGAGGGTAAAACAAGATGACAAATTAATTCTGAAATCCTGAACACAAAAAGAAACATTCTCACATTCACTATCATCACTGAGCCTTAATTCTATATATGTTGGAGTCTGTGGCATGAAGTTTGTAGTGTCAATTAATTTTTTAGAGTTAACACTATGAATATTGATCAAACAACTAAAAGGTTGGAAGTAACATATTGTTAGAGTAAGAATAACTAAAAGGAAGGTGAATTCGAAATATCATCTAAAATCAATATAGACCTCTGAGAGACGGTTTTTCTTTCTTTCTTTTTTTCTCAGAGGGATGGGGGGCTGTTCAATTGGTGTTGAGAGTCTTAATGAAAACAAAATCCAGCCGTATTAATTTAGGGTACATTATGTTCTCATAGAAGTTTTCTACCCATATGCAATGCGAGGTGAAGTATGTTGCTTACCCATAACTCCACTAGCAACACTCCGAACAGCACAATTGTCCCAAATCTCCTGGGCTCGAACCTCCTCCATAGTTGGCATGCGAATAGGCTGCGCTTTTGACTCCTCAGGACTTGATGACTCATTGCTTGCTTGGCTCCCAGAATTATTCGTGTCCATTAAAATTTCAAGTTAACAACGAATGAAGGACAGAAACAACTGCGAATACCAACATCAAAATAAGAGCCTGCAGTACAAGCAAAACGAGAATGATAGCTAGTCGAGAAGCCACAGTGAAATGGTCTCACACCCAACTGCTGGCATTGTAAAAACTTAAAAACCATTCTACAAGTCAGTCTCATAAAACTCTCGGTTTTCTTCAGTAGCATAAATCAATCGATTCCCACTAAGGAGGAGGCAAAGGACATGAGCTTCCGCCCCTAATTTCCCTCAATCCAATAAAATGCACTTCAATTCAATAATGGGTTTGTTACCTTTGATTGAGGGCAAGGCAGAGGAGAACGAACAGCAGAGATAAGAACGAACAGCAGAGATAAATTGAGGGGGTGGTGAATACTGGGGAGATACAGACGACGACGAATTGAAGTAGGGATTTAAGTCGGGTCAGACGGTTGGTGTTCGTGGCTGCTTCTGCTGGCCGTTGAAGTAAGGCGGAGGCGAGGGCAATCCCTGGCGATGGAGTAGAGGAACGTGAAAGTAGAAACGGTGTTGGTTCCCGGAATTAGGTTGGCGGCGGTGGACGATGGTGGAGGAAGGAAAGTAAGTTCGTTTGAGAGTGCTGTCTGTCCAAGTATTGGGTTGGGTTGGAGTTATGTGTAAAATTTGGGTTAGGGTTTAGTCATTATTGGGCTGTTAGAAATTGGGTCTTAAATTTAACTCTTTTAAGGGCTGTTACTCGGGGTTTCGGCCCATTCTAATGCAATTGGGTCTTAAATTACCCTGCTAGTTTTTGTTTTTGGGAAGGGTAAATTACAAAGACCCCTCGAGGTTTGGTGAAATGTTCAATTTACCCACTTTATTTTTTAAAATCTTCGGTTACTCCTGCGGTATAGTGAAAGCTTCAGTTACCCACCCTTGACCGTTTGTGGTTTTAGTTAATTCTTAAAGATTTTAGATGTCATTGCACTAACTATACTCCAAAACAGTCAAGGGGCGGTCTAGGCACACTTGCATTACGATAGTATGATCTCATCTGCGTAGCTACGGCCTGAGCTTATCCATATTGCTATGGCGGTCAGGCGACAACGACGGCTGGCAGAGGTGGCCGATTAGGGAGGTAAAAAGAAGAAAAAATAAATGTTCGGGTTGAAGTATTAGAAATATGAGTGATAATAAGTAGTTAACATTAAAATTCTTGACGGTCAACTAACATCAAAAACAATCAATGGGGGTAACTGAAGGTTTCACTAAACCTTAGGAGAGTAATTGAAGGTTTTACTAAACCTCGAGAGGATAACTAAAGGTTTCACTAAACAACAGGAGGGTAACTGAAGGTTTTTAAAAATAGAGTGGGCAAACTCAACATTTCTCTAAACTTTAGGAAAGGTATTTATAATTTACCCTTTTTGGAAACTTGCAATCAACTTGAGATATAGGACTATAGGAGCATCTACAACAATGCTAGCTAATTTTAAGTTAAATTTTAGCCAAAATGACAAAAAAACTAGGGCTGTAAATGAGCCGAGCTCTTATTGAACTTACTTGAATTTCAACTCGGGTCATGTGGTATTGAGCATTGTTTTATTGAGCTTCGAACTCGAACAGAACTCAGGGCTCGATAATTTTATCGAGCCGAGTTCGTGGCATCCTGAGTTCGGCTCGATAGCTTATCAAGCTATCGAGCAAAACATATTAAAAAGAGTTAGGATAGTTCATATGTAAATAATTAAAGAAATTGAATCTAATTTCCTAAGTTTTTAAAGTACAAGAGTTATTATTTTGAAGGACTTATTTGACTAAAATCATAAAACATGAGGGAATAGGATTAATTTTGCTAATTGAAACAGATTTCGAGCCGTTTTCGAGCCGAACCCGAGCGTAGTTCAAATGGTTTCTTATAGATTTTCAAGCAGTCCGTGAGCTATCGAGCCGAGCTTGAGTAATTAATCGAGCTGAGTTCGAGCCTTCATAATGAAGGCTCGTCGAGCTATCGAGTCGAACTTAAGCTCAATAAAAAACTATCGAGCCGAACTCGAGCTCAGCACAGTTCGAGCTCGGCTCGGCTCGGCTCGGCTTGTTTACCGCCCTAAAAAAATTATATTGACTAGTGAGTTTAACATTGTTAGAGCATTTAGAACAGTACTAACTAATTTTAAGTTAAATTGTAGTCAAAATGACAAAAAAACTATTTTGGCTTGTGAGTTTAACTTTGTCACCACATTTTATAGGTAGTTGTATTTATTACTATGTTGAAATCAACCACATTTTTTTTTGCTAGTAACAAATTCTTTCTCTTCACTCCTAAGAGCATCTACAACAATGCTAACTATTTTTAGTTAAATTATAGCTAAAATGACAAAAAAAATATTTTGACTAGTGAATTTAACATTGCCAAGACAACAATGCTAGCCATTATAGCTAACCATGTTTATTATTATTATTATTATTATTATTATTATTATTATTAAATGAAGCACATTTATTTTATATTTGCAATTTTTAAATTTAAATATATTATAAATGAGAGTAGCTGCGTACATGCTTTCAAAAGCAGCATGATTGCTTGAGAATATACTCTTTCATAAAAATTACTTGCTCCATATGTAGGGTTATCATGCACAAATGTCATAAAGCAAAGTTTTGTTATTTTTTAAAACTTGGGAGTGCAATGACTAGCATTGTTGGATCAAAGTTTTGTCTAATTTCTTATTTTTTTAGTTATATTTGACTTAAGAGTGTAATGATTAGCATTGTTGTAGATGTTCTAAATTTGGAGAGCCAAATAACAAAAGCTATTATGGCTAGCATGATAGCTAGTATTGTTAGATCAAAGATTTGTGCATTTTTTTTCTATTTTTACTAGTTATATTTGACTTAAGAGTGTGATAATTAGCATTGTTGTAGATGCTCTTATTATAGCAATGCTAGCTATTATAGTTAGTAACATTTATTATTGATTTGAAATCAATCATATTTATCATATAACTAACAATAAAATCTCGCTCCCCCCTCCCAAATTTGAAGTGCCAAATAACTAAAGCTATCATAGATAGCGTGATAGCTAGTGTTGCTAGATTAGAGATTTGCGTACTTTTCCTATTTTTACTAGTTAAATTCGACTTAGGAGTCTGATAGCTAGCATTGTTATAGATACTTTTAGATGTTAAAGTTAGGCCTTTTCGATAATTAGATTTAGTTAATAGCTAAGAAAGCTCGATTTTTTTGTTTTTATTACAATTCGGTTTTTTCAGTTATCCAAATAAGTTACAAATTTTAGTTCGTCTGAAAATGGAACCGAAAACTGAAATATTCAAACCGAGTTTGGGTTTTTCAATTTCGAACCAAATAGTAATCACCCTGTGCCAAGTTGAAGTTGATCAGTCATCGCAATCAAATCCAATCACCAATTTTTGGCTGGAGCTGAGCCCTATCTCGGTATCTTGGACTTGAATTTAAAACTCTAACCTAGTGCTTAAACTCCTGACAACTTTCACTAATCACTATCCCCTCATTGTTTCTTATGAAAATTCCCTCCATTTTTTCAAAAATACCAACAACAAAAATTCACAAAATGTTTTTGCTGAACATAGGGAGACCATCCAAAAAAAGACATGGCATTATTTATATCCTTACACGGCCAACGTCTAAAACCACAAAGATCAAATAGGAGTAAAGGGGCAGAGTCGAGCAACCCCTGCCCTGCCCTGCCCTGCCCCCCACCTCTTTGCAAGAGAGAGCAAAACAAATCAGTAATCATCGCCCTTAGATATCACCTCTTTGCAAGTCGGCCGCAGTAGAATCGTGTGCTCGAATTGTGATACATAGCTGCCCTTAATGTCACACAGGGGAGGACATGGCTGCAAAAAAAACGGATTCCCTGGTTAAATGTAACTCATAATATATACTATTACCAACTAACTGTGAAATTAGTCAGGAAGATTACAACTCCGAGAATGTATTAACCATAGAGTACAATTTTGCTCGCGAAAATACCTGAACGATGCCATTATCACACAAGTTCTTCAAAGCCATCAAATACTTAGTCTCTCCCAATCTGTCTAAATATCGCCTGCAAAATGCCAGTGTGGAGAAGTTTTTGTCGATCGTTGCTAGCAGCTGTTTTGCTCTGGACATTCTCAATGGAATGTGGCCGGCATCAAAGTTTTTCATATAGTGGCTGCACTCCAGATCTTCTCTGATATATCCTTTACCTACAAACACAAACACCACATCACATTTCACAACAGTGGTCTGGTGTGGAGATGCATTACAGTTAATCCCTTTCAAACTATGCTCCATGGAAGATGAGACAATATTACCTGTTGAAGCATATGTTTCGATGGCAAAAAATTCACCCTCTTCCATTTTTGTTTGTTCTCCCCCTTTCACAATGGGAACTGATTTGCCCGAATGAATATGATAACGTCCGATACTATGCCCACCCAAGTTCCGAATACTTTTAACTGCCAATAACACATAAAAACAATGAAAAGCTGTTCCGAATACTTTTATCTGCCAATAAAAACAATGAAAAGCTGTAAATTATTTGACTGGACTTACGCCATTGACTTGAGTCAAACTTACTCACATATATGAAGACGCAGTTTGCAATTTACCAAAGATTTAGATAAATATACGTTAAAAGCAGTAAACTTATTTAAATTAATAATGAATTCTCAGTTTTTGATCACATAAAGGACTTGATCAAATCGATTATTCTGCTTCAGACATTTTCAGCTTACCAATGACACCAAAATCGTGCATCCGCTACAATGACAAAACTGAGGCTTAATTTTCCTATGGAATTTTCACCAATCTTTTGCCAAGTATCTAGCTATTATAAGACACAGATAAAATGGCCATGAATCATAAATCAGACGGGCTATAAGATTTCAACAGGCCTGTGCTGATTTCCAGTTTAGTATCATTTAATCGTATCTTTAGGAACTTTGTTTGCACCTATCACAAGACCTAGTGGAGACAAAATATACCATGCAAGTTCCCCTACTGTGAATAATTAGCCTAATAACAAACTTGAAGTTGAATAAACAATCAGAAAGACATCTACGTGCATGCCCTACTCAGGATAAGCCCACAGTGCATTTGTCAGGAGAACTATCTATATTGCCTGAAAGGAGGAGGAGTCAGAAGAACATGTTATTAGTAATATACAAATATGTAAGGCCATGTTCATAGGAGTATTAGCCAATACTGGGTGAGAAAGTTTGTACATGAACATGTCAAAGGCCCTAATGCCATACCTTGATATACTTTCCCATTTATATCAACCTCGTAAGATTCCATCACTTCTTGAATAGCAGCACCCACATCACAAAGTCGGACATCAATCCCAGCTTCCTAAACAGCAAACAATTAAGTACTCTTCTGGGACATATTCAAGAAACTTCAGTAGAGCCTTCTAGCATGCTATAGAGATTTCTAAAAGAATTAAATGAGAGGGGGGGGGGGGTCAAGTTCAGCATGATTATCATGAAACATTTTTAGGATAGTTGTACAAAAAACCCCGAGTTTTGAGGAAACCTATAATTCCCCTTTCTACTTTAGGAATAATTACTCTAAATGTACTGGCAATTTCATCATCATCATCAACAACAACAACACCTTAACCCCAACTACGTTGGAGTGGTGGTATGAAATTTATAGTGGCAATTAATTGTCAAAAAATAGTTCACACAATAAATTCATGCAAAAGCATAGTGGCAAAGTTTTACGCCGGATGCCAAATGTACTCTAACAATTTGAACCCTGAATTCTTCCCCTTCCACCCTCAGCCCATCTCCCTCCCCGCGTGCAATCCCAAGGCCTCCTTGAGGGGGCGCAGGCTGCATCAGGAGCCAGCCTACAACCGCATTGCGAGCGCCATGTTGAAATTAATGATTTAGACAACAAACTTAAATTAGAAGTTATTATAGAAGTTAATTACTTGGGTAAGTTACTAGACAAGAGGTTTCTAGGAGTTACAAGTTTTTTTAATAACCAATTAAATGGTTCTAGTGGAAGTTACAAAACTTCCTTTGCTATAAAAGCAAATGTAAAGAAGTTGGCTATGTAACCCAAGAACAATGTAAAGTCTCAATGAAATAGTAGTGTGACCGAATATTGCCTAATTGCTCACAAAACTTTCGTCTTCATCTCTTGTTTATCTCTCTCAAAGAAACCAACCATGGTTCTTGTTGATTTAATTTTTCTTGTTCACTCCCTCTAAAAAAACCAACAAAATCTAGCCAGAGGGCTGGCATATGGCGAGCAGGGAGGGCGATGGCGGCAGAGGGAAGGGAGAGAAAAATAATTGGGGTATGGAGGGCAGAGAAAGTCATTTATCTGAAAAACCAACAGTCAACTAACAGTCAAGGGGTTTTGTGTAGGTTTTTTAAAAAAAGAGAGGCAACTGTAGGTTTCCCAAAACCTAGGCTAGGGGGAATTTTAGTAAAGTTACCATGAAAAAAGAAAGTCTTCACCATTTTCCTTAATTAAAGATGAGGGCAATGAAGAAACAGCAACAACATTAACACAGTTTGGTTGGTGACATATCTTTCTTGACAAAATTTTCTTCCAAATCTCCAAGATCAACAGCACAATATTAAAGTAAAACTGCTCTGCACAAATAAGATATTCATCTTTCCCTTAATTCCTCCTTGCTCCAAAAGCACTGACATTTGTTAGAACCCATGACACTGGAAATAAACCCAAAACCACTTGGTCAAGAGCGCTAGCAATTGCATGGATATGTGAGGCGAACATGACTACCACGCAGTAATAATTCTGTTTCCTTCAATGGCCGACTTACTTGAAAAAGCAACTGACACATGCAGTAATAGAAATCAAGCACACGCCCCCCCCCCCCCCCTTTCTTTGGAGGATATGAGAATCTGGTTAAAACACACTTCATACAAAAGCGCGGCATTAACTTCTACTGTATTATGTCAAATTCATATCTGTTCTGAGAATGCAACAGAAGAACTGAAATGCTCAGTACCTTGATGCCTGTTTTAGTCGCTTCACGAGAGGCTTCAAGCAATGGATCAAACATAGGATTGAATGCCACAGTAAATGCACAGTCAACTATATAACCTGAAAATCCAAGTAGTCATATGGGCTACCAACATATTCAGCAGATCCTTGATCTCATTCTTATACAAACTAGATAAGTGACGCTAGAACAAGAAAGAACTCTTCCTAAAATTGAATGTATGCAACAATAAGGTACAGAAACTTCTAAATGACATTACCATCAATGTGAGTCCCAAAATCCAACTTCATAACATCATCATACTGTAGAACAGTTTTGTCTCCACTATTTGGGGTCCAATGAGCAGCAACCCTATGATCAGAACAAGGTTTGAGAAACCACCACAGACTGAGAGTAATGCAAGCAGCAGAGCGATGTATTAAGAACTCAGAACTCACCAATTCAAAGAGCATCCAGTAGGAAATGCAATGCCTGCTTGCAGACCATTTTCAGATATCAATTTGCGAACTGTATTCTCCAAACTTTCACAAATATCTGTCATTAGCATTCCAGGTTTCAGAATGCTTCTGATGTATTTTCGGACCTAAGGGGGGGAGGGGGGGCATGGCTCATATTAGTACTGAGTACTGACAGTGACAAATTAACTTCAAAAAGTATAAAAGAAATCTTCTCTAACTCGCATGAACAAAATACCTTATTTCAAATTAATGACTAATGAATGATCGGTAAGACATGACAAACCTGACGATGAACTTCAGCAGCTTGGCGAACTGAATTGTATATTGGTTTCTGAAGGCGCTCCAGGTCTCTCTTCTCCTCTGATGTAGTCCTCCATAAATTACTAATAGATAAAATACAACTCAGAATTTGGAACTCCCGCAAGATTTACCAAGAACAAATACAAACAAACTAGTACAGATAACTGAAACATTCAGATAATCCCACTTGATTAAGAAAACATTGTTGGTGTTTTTTGTGGTGACAAAGGTGAAGAAGAGAGAACAAAGAAGAAGAAACCGTATGAAACCGGGAGAAACTTCATTGATTTATTGTGCTTACAACCTTAAGCTTATATAGGTTTGTAGCAAATCAAATCCTAGTTGATATAGGAATCCTAAAATAATATTAATTCTATTTCTAATTGCTAAAGACTTATGACTTAACTAATTCTCCTAAATAAACTAAATAGTAATAATAATAATAATAATAATAATAGAGATCCTAGAAAGTAGCTGTTAAGCAGCGTACAATAACATAACCTAATTTAATACTAAAATATATGCTAAAGAAACAAAACATGTAGAGTTCTAATAGAACTACTCCTTGCTGTAACTTGCGGACTAAGTTTCTTCTTCCTCTCCAAGCACGTATGTTGAACAGCTTCAGAAGCACATCTCAACAAACATTTTTATTGCCAGAGAAGGAAAACACCTTATAACGATTATCATACAAACTGATGAAGAGAACATTGAACACAAACTCTCTGCAAAACAGAAGCATCTCAAAGGATGCTATCTAATTTAAGGAGAGCTTTTGATCCTGCACCCACTAAATTGCAAAGGGAAAAAGGAAAATCGTACAGACATTTTCTGCCTTCTCTCTGGTCCAATAGTATAAACAGATAATGACAAGGAAGTACTCTCTCAATCCCATAAAAAGTGACACTAAAATTTACCTTGACTTCAACAACTTATATATCATTTGCATATAAATAATGTCTAGGCATCCCTTTCAATAAACATACTCTCTCTGTCTTAAATAATTGTAGCATTTGACTTTCGAACTTGTGTGTTTGACCCAAATTATTACAAGAAAGAAATTGTTTATATATATATATATATATATATATATATATATATATATATAACAGACTCCCGTTTCTAAGAGAATTTGGATGAACTCACTCGTCTTTATACTGTTGAATTTCACCCTCTGGAAACTCGCCAGAAGGAAAGAGCTCAGCAACAGGTATGGATGGTGGATCAGTCTGTTTTAGAACAGGTATGAATGGTGGATCAGTCTGTTTTAGTGGCTCCTTCTTTTTCCTAACATAAAGAAACTACACAAGTTTTAAAAAAAAAAATCAATGTTCCTCAACTTCTTATTAAAAAATACTCAAGCCCATCCTTACTTGCTTTTATTCTTTTTCTTTTTCTTCTTTGAAACTTCTGCTGTCCAATCAACAGAAAGAAATAAAATATTAGTTAATGTTTTTAGCAGTAACACAAAAATGGAAGGTATTTATGTAAAATTATTTTAACTAAACTTAACTTTCTGTGCCTAAGTGATATGCAGTGAAAAAACTGTGATGCTGAACATGATAATACCCTATGCATGAGACACACCTTGATATCATTGATAAATATAAATCACTGTAATAAAAATGTCTCACTTGTAAGCCGCGGACACACAAATTAGAAACTCATGATAAATTTTAAAAGCAGGATAAAAGTACTGATAAGATAAGCCTTAACTGACATAAAGCACCCATACCATTTGCAAGCACACACAAAGACGACATAATGTGCTCAACATACCAAAAATGTTACTGAGAAGTAACTGTTAATCCCAATCTGATCAAAGTTAATGGGCATGTGAATTTTAATTCCAACTTGATCGACAGTCATATTAACACATGATAGTTTGTCTACTTGTGTGTGGATATGGAGCATGGACATGCGCCTTTTTGCTTCTATTCCACATTCACAGGCACATACATGCTCTACTATATCCAAGGGCCAGTGCAGCAGCGGGCAGGAACTCATTCAACAAATAAGCAATATCACTGGAAATTTCTTCTTTAACATTACAGTGGGGATATAACTTATGAGGACATATAATTACCACTTGAAATAATAGCCAATATTGACGGAACATGCAGCAAGATAATCTATGAGAAAACAATGATAATATCTTGAAAGAAAGAAACCATACCTGCCCCGTCATCATCATTTTGTATATCTGTAGCATGGTCAGAGACTTCTTCATTTCCATTTGGAATCTCCAAGGGATCTTCATTCACTTTAGGAATTTCTTCACGTGTAGTTTCATCCACCTTTGGAGTTCCCGAACTCATGTTGCAGCTTCCCTGCTGTAACAAGTTTGGACATTACTCGTCCATAAGAATTCACACACGCACACGGGGAGAACAAGAGACAATCGCCTATAGAAACTAACAGATGATCCAGAAAGCGGTATTGAATGATATGTTGAAAAATAATTGCAAGATTTCAGTCACAAATCTATATATCGTCATCAAGTTATGCTGTTGATAGGAACATACTAATTATTACTACAACAGTAGTATCATGAGTACTCAAAATATCAGAAAGAATTCAAAATTTTCTGCTCCTTATTTCGTGGCATATTTCCATGGAAAGGATTAATAATCCAGGGCAATGAAATCAAATAAACAGTAGAGTTAAAAAAAACGTAAGGTAAACGGAGGACTGCCTGATTATTATATTCCTATGTCCAACCCCATGGAACCCAGTTTGAGTCAAGCTCCAGTTCAGTTGGGATAAAAATTCTCATGCTAAATAAATCCCTGAGCTGAGCCGAGGATCAACCAACGTAGTATAATTTCAGACATAAACCACTTCTACTCGGTTGTGATCGAACGACATACAGAGTTACTGACCGAAGTAAAGGAGACCGTTGGTGTCGACTGGAAAGTCGAAACGATTGTTGTGCTACTTTTACAGTGTTCCTGTTTCGACAGTGAGAGACGCAAGGACGACGATTAAGACCAGGGGAGGCGCAGAGGATTAATAGCTACCGCCTACTCTCTGTGCTTGGTAGTTGGTAGTTGCGAGATTAATTATACTCCCTCCCTCCCTACTCGATCCATTTAATATTAAATAAGTTTATTATGACATCAAAATATTTTTATCCGTAAAATATATATTTTATTTTATTTTAATCAACTTTTATTCTTACAATACGCTCACTATAAGAGCCTATCGATTGGGTTGAAGGGATTATAATGGATTTGAAAGGGTAATTATAGATGATGCGATCCAAACAGCTCTACTAAAAGCCAAATTAAATAAATTTCATCTTAAGGCCCATTAAAAACTCACATTTCTTAATAAACGCTTACTGGACAGAGCATTACCCTGACATATGTAACACAGACAATAACGTTATATTGACATATTACGATTTTGCACCACTAATACCAAATATATAACAACATTTATGGCGTAAGTCAAAGATCGATCTCTTTCATTGACAAGACATGAAAACGCACTACCAACCCAACCTCATTCCTCGAATTTCACGCAACACGCGAATCCCAATGGCATCCAAAGAATATCAACACGCGTCAATAATGACTCGCCACCAATAGAAATTAAAAGTGAGAACTTATTTGGGATGGAGAGCGTATTGTATACTCCTCCGTCCCCCATTAATTGATTTATTTATTTTGATTATTTCACATTATTTAATCTATATTTTTATTTAGGAATATCTAGATATGTAAAGTTAAATAGCTTACATACATATCATAATTTAAAATACAAAATTTTAAATAGATTTTTTTAAAAACAATTTCACTATTTATTTTTATGAAAAATCGAATCAAAATAAAAATGTATGAAGTAATGGGATAGGGAGGGAGTATAAATTTCCGTAACTTTGCTTCTTTTTGCGTGACTTTGTTATTGTTCATTCAGCATTAGTTTTTTTGTCTTTTCCCACTTTTTTTTTGCTGCATTTTGTCACTAAAGTTCACGAAATTTATAAATTTGTCATTGAAATTCATTTTGAAACGAAAATGTCACCAACGTTTTATTAAATAAGTAAATTTACCACTAATTATTAATTCACATAATCACTCAGTGGCATGCCACATGAGCGCCAACTATGACAAATTAACATCCAGTGGCAAAATTACCCTTTCTTTAAAACGTTGGTGACATTTTTGCTTCAAAATAAACTTTAGTAATAAATTTAGAGATTTCGTAAACTTCAGTGACAAAATTACCCTTTCACCCTTACAAAAAAACCTAAATTAATTTCTCTTCATTTTTTTTAATTTATTTTTTCTTTTATAGTTTAAATTTAACCACATATGTTAAGGTTGTAAATGAGCCGAGTCGTTATTGACCTTGCTCGAACTCGAACTCAGCTCGTGTGTTATTGAGCAATGTATTATAAGCCGAGTTCAAGCCGAGCTGAGTTCGATTCGATTGCTTATCGAGCTATCGAACAATACATACTAGAAAGAACTTATGATAGTTCATATGTAAATAAGTAAAGTAATGTGACCTAATTTACTACAGTTATTAAGTATACGGAGTAAATTAAAGTAGTATGATCTAGTTGACTAAAATTATAAACCATCAAGACTAAAATTACAAATTATTAGATTTCAAGCAACTATTGAGTCGAGTTCAAGCCAACATCATGAAGGCTCGTCGAGCTATCGAGCCAAACTCGAATTCGAGCAAAAACTTTCGAACTGAGTTCGAGCCGAGCACAATTCGTGCTCCGCTCGGCTCATTTACAACTCTAACAAATGTTATTGCTTAAACTCTTTTTCTCTTATGTCTATCGTTTACTCACGTCCAAGATGATGTTTTTAAAATTAGCCTCGTCTAATTCACTAAAATCTATGATAAATTATCCTAACCATCAGATGTTGTTAAATTTTCAACATTATCATCTAAGTTTTATCTATTTCTCTCGGGTAGATACGTGTGTTATATTTATTACAAAAATTTATCTTTTTCTTTTGTCTTACACATTAATCAGAGACGGAGCCATGCTTTGGTAGGGGGAGGCAGCTGCCACCCCCATTAATTTGAGGGGTATAGTGTATATAGTATATAATATTAAAATTAATGTAATAATTTATCCAGTAGCCCCCTCTACTCAACCCAATAAAATTAAAGTCCAGTCAAAATTAAAATTCAACCAAATTCAATCTAATTCTATAAATTATTAACTCATTCATAACTCAGTCCAAATACAACCATGTATTTAAATGTTCATTTTTTCCCACTCTACCCACCACTACTCCTTCACTTTGTGAAAATCAATTGAAAGTGTAATCCCGTCGAATTATTCAATTATTTCCAAATTCCAATCCAAGTGTTTTGGACTTTTTTTAAAGTGCACAAAAGCATACTCCACCCGTTTTCAAATAATTCTACATTTTGACTTTTCTGTTTCAAAGTTCAATGTTTGACTTAAATTTTAATAAAGAAAAAATTTTAAAAAATTTATAAAAAAATACATTTAGAAATTTTATACTTCAAATTATGATATGTATATAAATTATTAACTTTAAACATCTAAACGTTCATGAAAAAAAATCATAGATTAAATACTGTAAAACAACAAAAACAAAGTGTATAATTATTTGGGGACGTAGGGAGTATTTTTAAAATTCTAGTAGGAGAGTAAAGAATAATTAAATTATTAATTTTAAATTATTTTTTATAGGCGGAACAATCAATTTAAAATTAAAAATTTAATTATAATACTTCATCCGTTTCCAAATAATTCTACACTTTGTTTTTGTTGTTTTATAATATTTAATCTATGATATTTTCATGAATGTTTAGATATTTAAAGTCAATTATTTAAATTAATTGTTTAAATACTCCATTCACGTAAACTTTTAGAAATCTCAAAGAATATCATTTTGAATTTTGAGTATTTTATACGTGTATTAATTTGTGTAAAATTTAGAGCATTTTTTTGTAAAACTTGTTCTGGTTCTGTCACTCGTGATTGACTTATTATATACATCCCCGTCCCTTTATTAGTCAACATTTTGACATTCGATATCTATTTGAATTCAATTTATCTATATTAAATTATTTAGAAACTAGATACATTAAATTATTATTATTTTATAACATTTGTAAATTTATATCTAAAAATATTAGAGAAATAATAAAATATATTTTATTGAAAGATGAAAAATAAAAAATTACAATAAAAAGTGACAGGACGAAGCTAATATTAAGCTACACACCTATCTAGCCCCCCAACCTCAAATTCCTGGTTCCGTCACTGACATTAATCCTCACGTTCATGCATAACAACACAAACATGTAACATAAAATCTTATATTAAAATCTTATATTAATTGATGCAAGTAGATTTTTCTCACAAGATTTTAATCTATCGGTTACTTGTAATAAAAAAAATAATGTTGCAAACTCAAAAACACTGAAAACAATCTAACCTAACAATCATTCTTCGGTAGATAAAAATGGGCTAATTTAATCTACCAACATACTAACAATCTAACCTAACAAGCAAAGGTAATTATACGCCTTTTTTGTTCTGTCTTAAGTCAAACCTTTTTTTTTTGAACAACTCTTAAGTCAAACCTTCGACATAAGACTAACTAAAAAACTGATTATAAAATCTGAAAGACGCTGACAAATAAAATTGCAACTTGAATTTTACATACTAACATTTGCCACTTTTGAATAGTACAGGTTTTGGCGTTTTTTTTTACTTTTAAGTGTATAATAATAACTAACATGCACCCCATTATTTTTATGTTTTTATCACATTCGTCCTACAATTTTATACTCCCTCTGTCCCAAAATTATTGAAACACTTTCCTTATTGGACTGTCCATAAATTATTGAAATACTTTCCTTTTTTAGAAACTTTTGTACATGAATTTACTCAATTATCCTAATATCATTCTCTTCCACTTACCAAATCAACTCAAAATCAGCTTCATCTAAAACAGCGTGCTCAGTCAATATGTTTCAATAATAAAGGGGATGGATTACTTTCTCACATTTAGTCCAACTGTTTTTAATTTTATGATCTAAACCTTTTTTTGCTTTTATTTTGGTCTAATTCTTTACTTTGTTTTTGTATTCCAGTTTTATCTACAATATATTATATTATTATACATTTATCAAAGAAAATGCTACAGTAAATGAGTAGTATTATTTGTTTTTTTCTTGCCTTTTAATTTCTCATTTTTATCCTTGAACAACTTTTGTTTGTTCTATTACTTCTCTTACTTTATTTTTTTTTGTGTTTTGCTTCATGAATAGTGAATAATAGTTCTTTTTCTTTTTTCTATTAATATGTTTTGTTCCTATAATATATTCAAAGTCGGAAGTCTAGAGTTTCTGTTGTATTACAATTCAGTTAGAGTTACACATGTTTTTTTTTTCATTTTCATATACCTCGAATGTTAGTTATCACATTGAAAACTCATAACATGGCAATGAAGTTTTCACCAAATTCAGTTAGAGTTACACATGTTTTTTTTTTCATTTTCATATACCTCGAATGTTAGTTATCACATTGAAAACTCATAACATGGCAATGAAGTTTTCACCAAATTTAGGGGAAAAAATATATTTTCTCAAACTTAAAAATTATCATTCATTATTTTATTTTTTAAAATTGTTTTAGTCGCGAAGAGCGGATGGGAAGAAAATGTAGTTAAGAAACAAAATGCACTTGCAACCTAATCTAACAATCTAACAAAACAAATAAAAACAAATCATGTAGATTGAGCAACACAGAGCATTCACAGAAGGAATACATGGCCGCTGAGTTAGGCGGGTAGGGTTTTAGGTATGTTCTACTCTTTTAATCCCTTAAATGTTAAGAGTTAGGCCTTTAAGGTAATTAGATAGGTTACCCCTTCCCCCACCTTAACAAAATCCTTGAGAACAAAATGAGACCTCAACAATGGAGATCTTATCTCAATGTCATAACTCATTCCTCATCAATGTCACATAACATGAACCAAAAACACAAATATACCAACAATGAATAATGTTACCACTACAGTAGTATTAAGAGTGATACATAGCTGCCCTTAATGTCACACGGGAGGAGGATGGATTACAAACAAGAGAGAGCAAAACAAATATATCAGTAATCATCGCCCTTAGATATCACCTCTTTGCAAGTCGGCCGCAGTAGAATTGTGTGCTCGAATTGTGATACATAGCTGCCCTTAATGTCACACAGGGGAGGATACGGCTGCAAATAAAACACACTCCCTGGTTAAATGTAACTCCTAATTTATAACTGCACTGATGGCCTGAAATTTATACTATTACCAACTAACTGTGAAATTAGTTACTACTGTAAGTTCATGCTAATCTAACTAATACGGAGAATGTATAAACCATGCAGTTTTGCTCGCAGAAATACCTGAACGATGCCATTATCACACAAGTTCTTCAAAGCCATCAAATACTTAGTCTCTCCCAATCTGTCTAAATATCGCCTGCAAAATGCCAGAGTGGAGAAGTTTTTGTCGATCGTTGCTAGCAGCTGTTTTGCTCTGGACATTCTCAATGGAATGTGGCCGGCATCAAAGTTTTTCATATAGTGGCTGCACTCCAGATCTTCTCTCACATATCCTTTACCTACAAACACAAACACCTCATCACATTTCACAACTGACAACCGTGGTCTGGAGATGCATTACATGTAATCCCTTTCAGACTATACTCCATGGAAGATGAGACATTACCTGTTGAGGCAAATGTTTCGATAGCAAAAAATTCACCCTCTTCCATTTTTGTTTGTTCTCCCCCTTTCACAATGGGAACTGATTTGCCCGCATGAATCTGATAACGTCCAATACTATGCCCATTCAAGTTCCGAATACTTTTAACTGCCAACAACACATATCAAACAATGAAAAGGTGTAATACACTAGCTAGGAATGCTTCTTCCTCCGTATAATAAGGGCCAAATTATTTGACTGGACTTAAGCCATTGACTTGAGTCCAACTTACATATATGAAAACTGTTTTCAATTTACCCAAATTTAGATATATATACATTAAAAGCGGTAAACTTACTTAAATCAATAATGAATTCTCAGTTTTTAATCACAAAAAGGACTTAATCGAATCAATTATTATGCTTAAGACATTTGCAGCTCAATCCAATTGAATAAGTCATTTATGTGATTATAAATCTGAAGTTTATTCTCAAATTAAGTAAATTTGTTGTTTTTGAACGTATGTTTATCAAACTTTAGGGTAAATCACAAAAGAAAATATCATATACCCCTTATTTGATTAAGTTGGGCTTGGGCCATCCAACCAAATAGAACCTAAGAGTTTCTTTTTTATGTTCAAAGGGCCTAAGAGTTTCTAAATCTAACCCCAGCACTAGAAACTTGAAAGTTTATTACTTCTATTTGTTTATTTTAATGAGAGGGGGTGGGTGGGAAGTGGGGACCCATGTCACCAAAATCGTGCATCAGCTACAATGATAAAACTGAGGGTTAATTTTCCTTTGGAATTTTCACCAATCTTTTACCAAGTATCTAGCTATTATAACACACAAAAGATAAAATGACCACAAATCATACTCCCTCCATCCTAAAAAAAATACATTTGTTTTTACTGTTTTACAGTATTAAAATTATCATTTTTTGCATGTGTTTAGGCATTTTAAGTTCAATAATTCTTATCCATATCATAATATGAAGTATAAATTTTCTAAATATATTTTTTGTATGAATTTTTATCACTATTTACCTTAATAAATATTTGAGTCAAACATTGAACCTTGAACACATGAAAGTCAAATGTATACATTAATTGAGGATGGAGAAGTAAATCCAACGAGCTATAAGATTTCAACGCACCTGTGCTGATTTCCAATTTAGTAATCAAATGATCGACTCACAGATATCATTTAATCGTACTAAGAATTAACGAAACGCATTTAACAGACACTTTTACCGTTATCTAGAGTTTATAGTTCTTTCAATCTTCAGGAACTTATTTTGCATTTATCACAAAACCTAGTGCAGCAAAAAATATACCATGCAAGTTCCCCTACTGTGAATAAGTAGCCTAATAACAAACTTGAAGTTGAATAAGCAATCTGAAAGACATCTACGTGCCTGCCCTACTCAGGATAAGCCCACAGTGCAGGAGAACTATCTATATTGCCTGAAAGGGGGTCCATTCAGAACATGTTATTAGTAATATACAAGTATGTAAGGCCATGTTTATATTAGTCAATACTGGGTAAGAAAGTTTGTACATAAACATGTCAAAGGCCATACCTTGATATACTTTCCCATTTATATCAACCTCGTAAGATTCCATCACTTCTTGAATAGCAGCACCCACATCACAAAGTCGGACATCAATCCCAGCTTCCTAAACAGCAAACAATTGAGTACTCGTCTGAGAAATATTCAAGAAACTTCAGTGGACCCTTATACCATGCTATAGAGACAAATATGAGAAAAGAGGGGGGGGGGAGTTCAGCACGATTATCGTAATTTGGTAAACAAAAAGGACAAATTACAAAAAGAGGACACTATTAGTTGACTGTTACAGGTTTTAGGATTAATTACTCTAAATGTACCCCTAACAATTTGAACTCTACATTCTTCCCATCCCTCGGCCCATCTGCCTCCCCGTGTGCAAGCCCAGGGCCTCCGTGAGGGAGCGCAGGCTGTATCAGGAGCAAGCCCAGAACCGCATCACGAGCACCCAAGATCTAGGTGGAGGGCTGGCATACAGTGGCAGGGAGGGGGGATGACGGGGGAGGAAAGGGAGAGAAAAATAATTGGGGTACCTTGTCTAGGTTTTAATATATGGAGGGCAGAGAAAGTCATTTATCTGAAAAACCAACCAGTCAACTAACAGTCAAGGATTTTTCTGTAAGTTTTCCCACATTTCCCACGTCAGATCGCTGTCACAGATATGATATTCATTTTCCCCTTAATTCCTCCTTGCTCCAAAAGCACTTACATTTGTTAGAACCCATGACACTGGAGTTAAACCCAAAACCACCTGGTCAAGGATGCTACCAATTGCATGGGTACTGAGGCAAACATGACTACCATGTAGTAATAATTCTGTTTCCTTGAATGGCCGACTTACTTGAAAAAGTAACTGAGACAAGCAGTAATAGAAATCTAGCTCACTTTTTCCCCCTCTCTGAAGGATATGAGAACCTAGTTAAACATATAACTTCATACAAAAGCACGGCACTAACTTCTACTGTATTATGTCAAATTCATATCTGTTCAGAGAATGCAATAGAAAGAACTGAAATGCTCAGTACCTTGATGCCTGTTCTAGTCGCTTCACGTGAGGCTTCAAGCAATGGATCAAACATAGGATTGAATGCCACAGTAAATGCACAATCAACTATATAACCTGAAAATCCAAGTAGTCATATGGGTTACCAACATATTCAGCAGATCCTTGATCTCATTCTTATACAAACTAGATAAGTGACGCTAGAACAAGAAAGAACTCTTCCTAAAATTGAATGTATGCAACAATAAGGTACAGAAACTTCTAAATGACATTACCATCAATGTGAGTCCCAAAATCCAACTTCATAACATCATCATACTGTAGAACAGTTTTGTCTCCACTATTTGGGGTCCAATGAGCAGCAACCCTATGATCAGAACAAGGTTTGAGAAACCACCACAGACTGAGAGTAATGCAAGCAGCAGAGCGATGTATTAAGAACTCAGAACTCACCAATTCAAAGAGCATCCAGTAGGAAATGCAATGCCTGCTTGCAGACCATTTTCAGATATCAATTTGCGAACTGTATTCTCCAAACTTTCACAAATATCTGTCATTAGCATTCCAGGTTTCAGAATTTTTCTGACGTATTTTCGGACCTAAGGGGTGGTGCATGGCTCATATTAGTACTGACAGCGACAAATTAACTTCAAAAAGTATAAAAGAAATCTTCTCTAACTCGCATGAACAAAATACCTTATTTCAAATTAATGACTAATGAATGATCGGTAAGACATGACAAACCTGACGATGAACTTCAGCAGCTTGGCGAACTGAATTGTATATTGGTTTCTGAAGGCGCTCCAGGTCTCTCTTCTCCTCTGATGTAGTCCTCCATAAATTACTAATAGATAAAATACAACTCAGAATTTGGAACTCCCGCAAGATTTACCAAGAACAAATACAAACAAACTAGTACAGGTAACTGAAACATTCACATAACATAATCCTGAGATAATCCCACTTGATTCAGAGAACAACATTTTTATTGCCAGAGAAGAAAAACACCTTATAATGATTATCCTACAAACTGGTGAAGAAAACTTTGAGCACAAACTCTGTTGCAAAACAGAAGCAAATAAAAGGATGCTATCTGATTCAAGGAGAGCTTTTGATCCTGCACCCACTAAATTGCAAAGGAAAAAGGAAAATCATACAGACATTTTCCGCCTTCTCTTCTCTCTGGTCCAATAATATAAAAAGATAATGAAAAGGAAGTACTCTCTCAATCCCATAAAAAATGACACAAACTTTACCTTAACTTCAACAACTTATACTCTCTCCTTCCCTAAAAAGAAGCTACTATTTTTTCCAGCATTTAATCTATGATATTTATTCTTCAATGTTTTAATATATAAAGTTTAATAATTTATATGCAAATGATAAATGAACATGTCTAGTTTCTAAATGTGTTTTTTAGCATTTTTTTAAGGAAATCTTCCTAATGAAAACGTGAGTCAAACACAAGTGTGAAAGTCAACATGTGCATCTTTTTAGGGATGGAGGAAGCATATTACTCCCTTCATCCCAAGTGGCTTGTCACTTTTAGCTTTTTTGTGTGGATTAAGATTGTCTTTGGTTATTAACTCATTTTACATAAACTTCCATCATTACCCCCTTCCGAATCCATTCTAACTCCTCCCAACCCACTCCCTAGACTCATATTGCAAGAGTAAAAGTCGACTAAGATAAAACACAAGTGGAAAAATGTCATTTCATTTGGGACGAAAATAATTTGATGTTGTGACAACCCAGTTGGGACGGAGGGAGTATATGCATATAAATCATTGTAGCATTTGACTTTCGAACTTGTGATTGACCCAAAGTAATACTAGTAACTAGAAAGAAATTGTAAAAATCAAAATTAATAATAATAATAATAATAGAAATTATCATTTAAATATTAACTATTTAATTTGATATGTCGAGAAAAAATCTTTAATTGAGTGCTGAAAAACAAACTGGACAAATTTTTAAGGGTGGAGGGAGTATATTAAAGCATCTTTTAGCAATAAATTTACCACGTCAACCTTTAAGAAAAATGATAATCCTACTCCTTATGGGACAGAGGGAAAACAATAAATAACCGAGAGAAGCAGACCAGCAAAAGAAGCACCCAGCACATAAGCCAGACAGATTTAAGATACACAATGCCCACAATAAAGCATGAAGAACATTTACAATATTTAAAAAGCAAATTATCATCTTTCACCAGTACTCCTTTCACTCCCAACTCCCATGTAGTCATTCCATAGGAAACAAAAACTATAAAATAGACTCCCGTTTCTAAGAGAATTCGGATGAACTCACTCGTCTTTATACTGTTGAATTTCACCCTCTGGAAACTCGCCAGAAGGAAAAAGCTCAGCAACAGGTATGGATGGTGGATCAGTCTGTTTTAGAACAGGTATGGATGGTGGATCAGTCTGTTTTAGTGGCTCCTTTTTCCTAACATAAAGAAACTACAGAAGTTAAAACAATTCAACGTTCCTCATGTTCTTATTAAAAAATACACAAACCCATCCTTACTTGCTTTTATTCTTTTTCTTTTTCTTCTTTGAAACTTCTGCTGTCCAATCAACAGAAAGAAATAAAATATTAGTTAAATGTTTTTAGCAGTAACACAAAAATGGAAGGTATTTAAGTAAAATTATTTTAATTAAAACTAACTTTATGTGCCTAAATAAGTGGTATGGAGTGAAAAATACTGTGATGCCGAACATGATAACACCCTATGCATGAGAGTAGACACACCTTGATATCAGATAAATATAAATCACTGTAATAAAAAGGTCTCACTTGTAAGCCGCTTAGATAAATTAGAAACTTATGATAATTTTTAAAAGCAGCTTAAAAGTGCTGATAAGATAAGCATTAACTGACATAAAACACCCATAAAATTTACAAGCACACACAAAGACAACAAATCAATCTGCTCAACATGCCAAAAATGTTACTGAGCAGTAAATGTTAATCCCAGTCTGATCAAAGTTAATGGGCATGTGAATTTTAATTCCAATTTGACCGGCAGTCATATTAACACATGATAGTTTGTCTACTTGTGTGTGGATATGGAGTATGGACATGCTCCTTTTTGCATCTATTCTACATCCACATCCACAGACACATACATGCTATAATATATCCAAGGGCCCAACACACAAACAGTGCAGCAGCAGGGCAGGAACTCATTCAACAAATCAGCAATATCACTGGAAATTTCTTCTTGAACATTACGGTGGGGTTATTTAACATACAATTGCCATTTGAAATAATAGTCAATATTGACAGAACACACAGCAAGATAATCTATGAGAAATCAATGATAATATCTTGAAACAAACCATACCTGCCCCATCATCATTTTTTACATCTGTAGCATGGCCAGAGACTTCTTCATTTCCATTTGGAATCTCCAAGGGATCTTTATTCACTTGAGGAATTTCTTCACGTGTAGTTTCATCCACCTTCGAAGTTTCCAAACTCATGTTGCAGCTTCCCTGCTGTAACAAGTTTGGACATTACTCGTCCATGAGAATTCACACACGCACACAGGGAGAACAAGAGAAGCGCATGCGTGGTGCACACCACGCGTACAGATAGATATGGGTGTTACCGCTGCTTTTAAATAAACAAATAAATAAATACGGAGTAAATAACTATTCCAGTACATGATTTCTAGGGGTATGTCCTAAAATGTGAAAGAAAACAAATTTGTGAAGAAAAGTTTGTATTTTTGAACTTTGGTTGGGATGTTTATAAATAAATAAAAAACGTTGATGGGAAAGAGTGATTTGATGCAAAAAGTATGATAAATGTTTCAGACTTCTTGAAATCGATCTGAATACGGAGCCTATAGAAACTAACAGATGATTCAGAAAACGGTAACAAATGATATGTTAAAAAATAATTGCAAGATTAAGACTTTTCAAAAACAAATATATAAATTCTCATCACGTTATGCTGTTGATAGAAACAATTAACAGCAGTATCAAGAGTACTCAAAATTACAGATAGAAAGCAAATTTTCTGCTCCTTATTCCGTGGCATATTGCCAAGGAAAGGATTAATAATCCCAGGTCAATGAAATGAAATAAACAATACAGTTAAAAACGTAAGGTAAGCAGAGGACTGCCTGATTCTATTTTGATGTCCAACCCCATGAAACTCAGTTTGGACATGTTTAATCAAGCTCCGGTTAAGTTGGGATAAAAATTCTCATGCTAAGTCCCTGAGCTGAGCCAAGTACCGAGCTTACTAAAGACTTAATTTTTCTAATTGAAACGAGAGAGAAAAGTACAGGACCAACGAACATATAATTTCAGACATAACCACATCTACTCGGTTGTGATCGAACGACATACAGAGTTACTAACCGAAGTAAAGGAGACCGATGGTGTCGATCGGAAAGTCGCGAACGATTATTGTGCTACTTTTACAGAGTGTTCCTGTTTCGACAGAGACGTAAGGACGACGACGATGAAGAGCCGGGGAGCGGCAGAGGCGCAGAGGATTAATAGCTACTGCCTCCTCTCTGGGCTTGGTGGTTGCGAGTTTAATTACAATGAAAATTCCACTTTTCACCAAATTCAAGGTTTTTTTTTTATTTCTCCGACCGACATTGTTATGCTTGGGCCTTTATGAAAAACCCAATATTAGCGGCCCAACCCACTAATTTCGCTACACTGTCTCCTAATGTTTGGGCCGTGTTTTTTATGGGATATTTGAGGGAAAACCGTTTGAATTTTAAAAATTGAAAGGAAAATATGTGAGGAAAAAAAAAGAATGAAGGAAAAGTTTAAATCTTATATTCTGGTCCGTAGTAGCAGAATATAAGATAATGAAGTTGATAATTTTGGTCCAGAGCAGACCCAAGAATACCACGTTTGGGAGATCCGAATACGACTTAAAAGGGGAGAACATAGGAGAAAATGGTGTAGTTTAGAGCGTACGTTTCTCATAAGCACATCATTTTATATATAGAGTGGTGGTCGAGCCATAGTTTTGAATCTCATCTCGTCTCAGCCAATATACCGGTCCCGTCTCGATACCGGCTGTGAGTTGATATTATTTAAATCAATCTCGTCTCGGCGGTAGTATCGGTTTGTCTCGATTATCTCGTCTGTCTCACCCGCTTACTGACGAAATTGAAGGAAACGACGGTACAAGGGTCAATTGATCAAATTTAAAATGTTTAAGGATTGAACAGAATTAAAAGGAAAAAAATTAAAAAGTCGAATTTTTCTCAGGAATCACGAGAGTTTACTTCATTCACGAGGAGCAGCGGCGGACGTTCAGACTTTCAGATCTTCGTCTTCTCCGCCAGGAGCAGCTCGCCAGCCTGTCTTCTCCATCGCCGTCGCGAAGCTTCAACCGTTCAACCACCAGCTCGAGCCTCCTCTGTTCATAGTTTCACGAATCCAAAAACCTAGGTATTTTAATTTTAATCGATAGTAGCAAATTGGATAACCTCCAAGCTTAATTTTTTCGTTGGTAGTTTGGTACAGCCTCTATGTTTGACCATTTCGTATCCATATCTAAACAGAACTCAGCTGCTTCATTTCTTCTTGTTGGACCAGCGTCCTTGTATCTGTATCCGCCGGAAATGGGCACACATTTTGTTAAAAGCCTTATATTTAAATTAAATGTTTGCACAGTATCTATATACCAATTATATGGTGCACATATGTGTAGGTACACATAGCAATATATAAAGAAAGTATGTAGGGATAAGTTAGACATTTAGTATTTTTTAGTGGATTTGGGCTGAAACTGTTTTGTAAATTAGGCATCTAATCTACTATGTGTACCTACACATATGTGTATCATATCAAGACTCCTATCTATATCCGCCGAAAAATCGAGCTCTATGAAGTTCAAGCCGAACTCGGGCCGAGCCTGATTTTCACGAGCTCGAGCTTGAGCCTGCCAGGTTCGGGCTCGGCTCGATTTCACCCCTAGTTACAGATGGTATCAAAGCCAGGTCGTACAATGTCCATGTGCTAGTGGAGACGCTGGACTCCCTTGAAGGGTGGTGGATGATGTTGTTCATCCCACATTGAGGGGTTATGAGAGTAATGCATGTCTTATAAGGTTGATCGTTTTTTAACCCCACAAGACGCGTTTTATCTGTGGGTTCAGGTAGAAGCAAATCCGTTCAACCGAGGTCCAAAGCGGACAATATCTTGACACTGTACACGGTCTGTTACACAGAGAGAGTATTAATTTTAAGTATAATGCTTACAATTATACTATTCAATAATTTCAATTCAAATACTTCCACCCACCATTTCATGTGTTAAAACTTCTATTTTCTTATCTTTGCTCTTGTGGAGCAAACCATGATTAAAAAAATCGAACCGGTCATTGAACCGTAAAGTTAGTGGTTCAAGGTTTAATCGGTCGAATCGGTTGAACTAGTGATTGGGCCGTTACTTTTATATTATTATAAATTATTAATAAAGTACCCATTTTATAGAACTGCAACAAAATAATTCATATAATAATGCATATTTTTAAGAATCAATAAGAACTATTATTATTTACTTAAAAGATGAAAGGTTAAAGTAATAATTGTAAAGAATATAAGAGTTTATTTGTACAAAAAATAAAACTTTGTGGATGATTTAGAGTTAAGTAGATAAAACTCTAATATTGACTCTCACTCCTCAATTAAATTTGAGTTTTTTTCCTTATTTGAGTTTGTTTTTTTTAAAATAAATTAAATTTGAATTTTTTCAAAATGGTTGAACCGCCGGTTCATTGGTTTTCGATTTAAATGGTTTTGACCGGTTTTCCGATTTTGACCGATTTTTTATCAATATGGTGCAAAACCAATAACCGGACCGGACATGCATCCGGTTCACGGTTTAACCGATCCGGTTTTTTTAACTATCAAGCAAACGGGAGCAAGAAAAACGAACAACAACATTAAGATTTCGGAAAACTATACACTACAGGTGTTATTTTCTCTAAAACAAATATGGAGTAGTGCTATTGGTAAAAGTTTGAAACTTTGAGTTCGAGGTTGAGTTTGGTAAAATTTATATTATACATAGAGGGAGTTTGGTTTAAGGATTCTAACAATATGGATTTTCAAAATCCCACAAATTCATAGAATCTTGTGTTTGGTTCATTTTGGAAAATGATTATCCATCATTCTCAAAATCCTAGGATTCTTCACTCTTCACAAATTCTTGGATTCAAAATACCATCAATAATCATGGTATTCTTAGAATCCATAGAATTATTATGTTTCAAAAATTTCAATAAAGCTCTTAAACTTTATATTTACACATTTAGTCATTGAATTTTGAAAAATTTACAAAATGGTCCCTATTAAATTACACATTTAGTCCCTAATTTTTTTTAAAATTTATAAAATCGTCCTTTTAAATTACACATTTAGTCCCTGAACTTTTGTAAATTTTACAAAATGGTCCCGATAAAATTATGTGATTAGTCCATAAACTTTTATAAAAGTTACAAAATGATCCTTGTAAAATTTATATTCCTAGAATCCTTGAACCAAACACAAGATTGTGAGAACAATTATTTCTATTTTCCATCATTGATACTTTCTATATTTTCACAATCCACGGATTTTTAGAATCCGCGAACCAAACGCCTCCATACAGTATTTTGAGTTTCTTATAGATACTGACATTTAGAAGCTATGAATAGTATTTCGAGTTTCTTATATAGTGTGTGGAAGGGTGTAGGATAAAATTATAAGCTTACGTATTTATTTTTACTTACTAAATGAATATTTGGATAACTACATACTTACATTTTACTTTCATTTCTTTTGCACTAATTTGATCCAAATGTTTATAATCTTATCATTTGCACATTTTTTTTACTTTTGTTTGTCAAAAAATAACTTACTTCTCACATCTTCTGATAATTCTTTTTGGTGATTTAAGTTTTTTATATAGTGTATGTTAAAAGTGTGAGCTCATGTGTTTTTTTGTTTTTGTTTTGTGTGTTTTTTTTGCATTTGTTTGTTAAATAGATAACTACTTTCTTACATTTTATTTTCATTTTGCACTTTGACGAAATGTTTTTAATCTAATCATTTGGACATTTCAACATTTAATTCTTTCTTGCTTTTTTCTTTTTGCTTCTGTTTGTCAAAAAATAACTTATTTCTTACCCCTTATTTCTAATTGTTTTTTGTGTTTGATTTTTTTATATCGTGTGGTAAGATATAGGTCAAAAGTGTGAACTCATGTATTTTTTTTCTTTTCTTCTTTTGTTTATTAAATGAATAACTATCTTCATCCATTGTATTTTCATTTATTTTGCACTTTGACCAATTTTTTTTAAAAAAATCTTATCATTTAGAAATTCTTTTCTTGCTTTTCTTTATCAAAAGATAATTACTTCTTATTTTTAATTCATTTTGGCTTTTTATTTGTTATGAGATAGTTCACTTCTTATCTCTTACTCCTACCATATTACCATACAATTTAAAATATGATGATGTATTGACGTCGTGATGAATAGTAATTTAGTTTATTTGTTTGAATGTGATGTGAATTATGTGATTATTAAATGAGCTTTTTTTGGTTTATGGTGATGACTAACTCCCTCAATTGGCTTCACATTTTTTTTATTTTCCTTAGAGTAAAGTGCACCATCAGTCTCTTAACTTTAATTGGCGTCTTATTGAGGTTCTATTTTATCTTTTCGTCCTATTGAAGTCCCATTTTAAAAGTTATGAGTGGTCCTTCTGTCCACTTTTGCTGTTAAGTTTAGCGGATATTCCGGAAAAAATTATAATTTTAACTACTTAGGTTTTCCTAAAAACTCTATTTGTACCCTAAGTTTATAAAGTACTAACATTCTAGTCACCCCAAACAATTTAAAACTTAACAATATCACCCGAATTTTTCAAACTTCACCATTGGTTCGCTACACTTCCAACAATCATCGGACCGCAACCACCTACAGCAACTGGACCGCTGCCAGCCACTAAATTGCCATTGCCGACCACCGAACCACCGTCGATGGCCACCAGACCATAACCAACGGCCACCAGACCACCGCCGTCGGCCACCAGACCACCGGCTCTAGCCACCGGACCGGCTGTGGTTCAACAGTGGTGGTATGGCGGCCGGCGGCAGCGGACCGGTGGCGTTCCGGTGATTGTTTGAAGTGTAGTTAATCAATGGTGAAGTTTGAAAAATTCAGGTGACATTGTTAAGTTTTAAATTGTTTGGGGTGACTAGAATGTTATTTTAGAAACTTAGGGTACAAATAGAGTTTTTAGAAAAATCTCAGTTGTTAAAATTATAATTTTTCCCGAATATCCGTTAAACTTAACGGCAAACATGGGCGGAAGGACCACCAGCGTGCCATAACTTTTAAAATGGGGACTTCAAAAAGATGAAAAGATAAAACAGGACTCCAATAGAACGACAATCAAAGTTAAGGGACCACTGGTGCACTTTACTCATTTTGCATATCTGTCCCTAAAATTTTGTACCCATGGTTTTGCCATTTTTTTGTTTTTATTTTTGAGTATGAGGAGCCCATAATGAAAAAAGTGACATGCATGTCAAATCTGGAAATGTTTTATTAAGCTAAATGAAAATATATTTTATTTAACATATTCAAAATACATAGTATTTGTTTGAAGGTGGGTATAACACGGTTTTTTCTTAATATGTGAAACCAATATTTCCTTTTCGCAATTTCTTACAATATTATTCTTTTAAAAAATTAAACATTTTTACATTCTAAATTTTTCACATGTAGTATCAAAATGACCTCAGAATGACGTTCCTTAGGTTTTCTTTCTCTTCCGCTTCCAGCCTTTTCGCGTCGCCGATTCTTGCTCAGCCTGCCATCTCACCAGTAAGTGCCTTTGTTTCCACGACTGTGGCTCCATTCTCCATTAAGGCTTTGATGGTTCGTCTTGCTGGGGAGGATGGGTGCTTGGGTATGTATGTTGCTTTTGAAGAACTGTCTTCAGGTTCACCTTGGTGCTTCCGACGACATTTTGTTCTATCCGATAACACCGCCCTAATCTAGCCAGCGTCTAGTTCCCTTCCTCGGTGCAATGGGATTTCTCCTCAAATTACTGCAGCCGCTACTATTGGATTTGGTTCTCCTCAGCTAGTCGGGTTTGTAATGGTTTTACGACTGTCGTTCTGACTTCTCCCGGTCAGACGCCGCTTCATTTCATCGGAGCAGAGGAGCGGCATTCTTTTTCCTGTTTTATGAACGCATCTCCTAGTGAGGATGCTCAATTCTGTCCGGTGGTTCGTGGGGCTACGGTCACCGCCAAAGCCGGTGATCCTCTTCTGATGGTGTGTCTTTTTCTCGGCCAGATTGGGTTATGGTCTCAACCATCGTCGGGTTGTTTCAAGGTGTCGTGACTTTGGAGGTTTTGCTTGTCGCTGCTCGACCATCCGGTTGGTTTCTCATCCTCGTCCACCCGACAGGTTGTTGGGTATATTTGGGGAATTTTTTTACTACTGTTGAAGGTGTTGCTGCGAAACTATGTTTGATGCGTTTCGTTGGAGAAGGATCTTCCCCATTCAGGTTGTTGGTGATGTAAGTGTCTCGGCAGGGTGTAGCAGCGTCTCACCTTGCCTGGAGGGATGAGTCAAATGCTTTCAGGTTGGCAGGTTTTTGGATCTTCCCCATTCAATCGTTCCCACTCTCTGGGTTCTGAATTGATCCCGACTAGTATGGTATGGTTGTCGTTCTTTTGGTTGTGGACACCTCTGTGGTATCTTGAGCTATGGTTGAAGCTACTTTTAAGTCATGGTATCCTCGCATGGTTGAGAAATCGCTTTGCTCCCATTTTGGTTTGGAGATGTTTAAATGTATGTGTTTCTCCTGAAGATGTTTGTGGATAACATTCTGTTAAAATCCCTTGATATATTAGTTCAGCTCTCTAGTACTTTCTTTTGGTGATGGATGCGTCTAAGTGCGTGGTACAACCTACGGTTTAGATCCTGGATAGCTGCTTGATGGTTGCAGTGACCTTCTGGTGGCTGCTTCATTATCTTTTATTTTTTTTGCTCTATAGTTAACTTAGATTTCTACGTGTTTAGTTATGCGCTGATAACTGTTTTGTGGCTACTTCTTTCAGGTTGTTGTGCGTTCTGTTATGCATTTTATTTCCCTCGGCTTTGTTTGCCTTGTTCTATTATGATTTATCATTAATACAATAAGTCTTTCTAGTTCAAAAAAAGTACCAAAATTACCCCGTTACGAAGTGATGTGCGTTTTACAAGTGTATGAATTAAGCGCAATATCAAGTAATAAAACTCATTCAACCCCAAATGCAAGGTGTGCAATTACAGTAGGGTGAGTGGGGTCGAACTAGGGACGAGTTCGGCCGAGCCGAGCCGAGACCGAGCCTAGCAAGTTCGAGCTCGGGCTCATGAAATTTGGGCTCGGCTTGAACTCGATCGAGCCCGATAATTTGAGCTCGAGCTCGACTCGAGATTCAGGCTCGAGCTCAGCTCGATGGTTCGTGAAGCTCGAGCTCGTTAGGCTCGCGAGCTCGGTTAGGCTCGATTCGGCCCCAACACTTAGTAAACGAGCTCGAGAGCTCGGTTAGGCTCAGTTAGGGTAGTATCGTAATTTTAGAGGAGCTCGTTAAGGCTCGCGAACCCTTACGAGCCGAACGTTTCGAGCTCGAGCTCGGCTCGTTTATCATTCGAGCCTCAAAACCGGTTCGAGCTCGAGTTCGAGACTCGTGAGGCTCGGCCCAAATCGTTTCACACCCCTAGGTCGAACCCGAGAGATTGTAGTGAAGTTTAGTTTTTGCCCTATTTTTAGATTTTTTATTTAAGGAGACAAATGATATGAATAAATAATATGAGGGATTTGGAATACTATTTTACAACTAGTCTAATCTACTTTAAACTACAACACAAATGCAAGTTATAGATAGATGCAATGTAATACAAATGAATGATCAAATTCTATAAATAAAATTTCCTAGGGGTTGGTTAATGTTGTGCCAACACTATTTACCAACTAATTGGTTAAATACTAAATTGCTCCTGATACGAGTAGTTTGATGTGTCGGTGGAAATTTTTTGGTGCGGCAGCTTCTGCTTGTCGTCGCCGGTGGACTTCACCCGGCCGTCGAGCCATACAACGCCGCGCATGTCCACTATCGCGATCTAGACAAAATCATCGGACGAACACGAAGTCTCTCCTCCAACGGTGGCCAGATCTCCAACAAAGCAAATCGCGGATGGTTCTTGCTCGGAGTTCTCGCGATTTCCGACGTAGATCGGCTTGCAACGAAGTCGAAAAATGATCGGATGGTTCTTGCTTGGAGTTCTTGTGATTTCCGGCGTCGAATCGGCTTGCAACGAAGTTGAAAAATGATCGATTTTCGTATCTCCGACGATATCAGATCTGGATGGAGCAAGATGATGTGAGGTAAGACTAGCAGTAACACTTCTGTTAATTCTGACAGTTTTGAAATTTATTCTGACAGTTTATAATATTTATTCAAACACTATAGCATTTTTTAATAGAAGCTATAGAAATGTGTAAATATCTAAGTAAATAGTATAAACTCTTGCAATAGACAGTATGACATTTCACTTTAGACACTATGCAGTTAACTATAAATCAATGAAAATTGTTTTAAATTTATTTCAGACAGTTAAGAAATTTATTATGACAGTTTCCAATATTTATTCAGACACTATATCATTTCGTAGCATACACTATAGGAATGTGTAAATATCTAATTAAATGTCAGAAGTGTTACTGCTAGTTTCGAAATTTATTTATAGTTGCCACTGCTGATAGCAGTGGCAATGTTGGCGGATGATGCGGTGGTTCTAGCGACAGCTGCGGCGATGGTTCCGACAACATCAGCAGTGGTTCTGGCACCATCGACGATGGTTCCGGCGACATCGGCGGTGGTCCCGGCAGCCACAACAGTGGTTCCGGCTGCTGCAGCGGTGGTTCTGGTGGCCGCGGTAGAGGTTCCGGGGGCATCGGCAGTGGTCCCCGGTGACATCGGTGGTGGTTCCAATGGCCATGAAGGATGTTCCGGCGACGGTGGTTCTGGCGGCAGCGACGATGGTTTTGGCGACTGCGGTGGTGGTTCAGGCGGGGGCGGGGGCGGGGGCGGTGGCGGGGGCGGCGGTGGTGAGGGTGGATGGTGGTGAGGGTGGTTTAGAAGGGTATTTTAGTCTTTGGAATTGTTAGTTAATTAGTTAGTTTAATTAGATAGTGTTAGAATCCACTATAGATTTTTCCAACTAGTTGGTAATTAAAAGAACTGTTAATGTTGAGGTTATTATGTGAGTTCATGAATGTGTTTAGCAAGAATTCAAGTCCTAATTACTACACTATGATTATTCTCATAATGTTGAACCAAGAAAAGTATCCTCACTTGCATTCAACATTATGGCTTAAGGTTAAGCCAATAAAGTCTCCTAATACCCTAGACTAACTTTCTCAAGTTAATCCTAAAGTATCTAGGGTAATTCTCTATGTCAAGTTCAACAAAATCTCTCTCGAGCATTTCATCGAACACTTGGTAGGTGTAGAAATTCTTTCTTTTCTCTTTTTCTCTCTTTTTCTCACTCTCACTCCATTCTTTCACAATCCCTTCCACCGTTAAAATTTCATTTCTTATCTCCTTGAAACCTTTTCTCAGTTCCTCGAAATCTGCTCTTATTTCTCGAGTGAGATTTCCCAAAGGGGTTAGTGCACAAGGAGGATTCGGGTTCATTCTTGGAGAAGGGGTGGAGTGGGCTGATGGTGCGGCTCTTCTATCGGTGGTTACAGGTGAGTAGTTTGGGGGACTCGGAGATGAGCTATGTGAGGTGCGGGGTCTCGACCGATGGGTAGAGGTTGGGGTCAAATGTGCGATGGGGTTTGGGTGCCATACCGCCGCCTCATCACACTTTTCAAGCGGTCCCAAGACGGTATGAACTCTAACCTCGATCACTTCTCTTTGTGGCGTATTCGCACCACCAATACCAAGCTTCACCTCTTAGCATCTCAATGGCTATGTCAAGCTTCTCGAGTCCATGAGCACCACTTTTGGCAAAGAATGCCTCAAGATGGTGTTCCCATGACTCGAACCCGAAAGGGTCATCATCCCTCGAAACTTAAGGGTTCGCGCCATTTGTATCCCTACACACTTAAACAATAATGTCAGTACCACTCATTTCCTTACGTGTATGGTTGGCCTCTTGTTTGTGTTTAGGGACACACTCGGTTTCACTCTTGGCTTCTCCACACAAGGTTTTCACAAGTTCTCTTAACTTGATCACACTCAACTTCAGATCAAATGCAAACACACAAGTAGGAACAAGCAATAATATCTAGTGAAAACCGAAACTTGCAATTCTAGAAAGATAACTAGTTACTTGAAACTAGCTTTTGAATGATTTAAGGTGGATGTTGGTTGAAAGAAGTAGGGTAGGGAGTTTAGAAAGGGTCTTTTGTAATCACAAACACGTTTTGCTCAAGTTCATAAAATATTTTTGGATCAAAAGTACTATTCACATGTGTTTGATATGAACTTCATATGAACAGCTCAAGAACACCAAGAACACTCAAGAACACATGAACTTGTTCATCATTTTCTTTTCTTCAACAACCTTATCTTTTGCACTTAATCAACAAAAGATGATATTTTCTTCTTCAAATCCGAATTTAACTCCCTTTTTCATGAACTTCAAGAACACTATTCACTTCAACATGAACTTTACACTAATCACATGAACCAAACACAAACACGATTCGGTTTTTCTCATGAACAACAACAAAAACGTTTTTCTTCAAGTGTAAGAAAGAAGGCAATGGTTTTACTTGAAGAAAACAAACAACTGATACGGTACCTCCAATGAGCGCTTTGGCTCTGATACCAACTGATGTGATCACAGGGGGGGTAAGCGATCACGAGCTCGGATCTAGCTCGAAGGAGGCGGTTTCCAGAAAGAATGGGAAACGAAACAGAGGAAGAACACGAAGGAAACAGAGTCGGCCAAGGGAACCTCCTCACTACGAGGTGAGGCAATGCCCTTGAAAATGCCTGGTGAGGGAAGCGGGATCTAGCACCTTTTGAATACAAGTTTAAACAATACTAGATATTATGTTGGATCCTCTTGCACGGATCACTTAAGGAGATGGAATGCAAGAAATGAGAACAAGAAAGCCAAAACCTCACTTGGAGTATTTCGATTTCTTATAAATATGTTATGTCTTACAATGGGGCTGCTTCTAGCTTATATAGTGAGGGAAGTGTGAGAAGTAAAACGGCTTCGTACAACCGTGCATGCGTACAGAAAGCATAAAGTGCTTTTGGCACGCATGCAGAGCTAAAAGTTGCTAAAAAGGTGAAAAGGTAAAGCTAGCCTAAAAAGTGCTCAGATGTCTTTTGTATGTAAAGTGGATATTTGTCTTCCCAAGCATTTGCAGAGAAGTGCCTTCGCGGAAGTGCCTTCGCCAAAGTGCCTTCGCGGAAGTGCCTTCGCCAAAGTGCCTTCGCAGAAGTGCCTTCGCCAAAAGTGTCTTCGCGGAAGTGGCCAGGGGGGGTTCGCGGAGCTTCACTGTTTTCTGAATAACTTGAGCTCCTGAACTCCGATTGAGGTGATTCAAAAGCCATTTTTCTCCTCTTGAAGAGAGCTTCAATATGAAGTCCATTGCTCCAGCTTTTGATGACTACAGATCCGCATCACTTCTCCATTGGAATGCCTAAGTCTTGAAGTTTGTTGGCGCGTTCGTGGTGATGTCCACATCAGCTCTTATACTCCTTTTACACCTTCGTGAAACTCGAGAATTTCCTATAAATTCAAATATATACACATTCAAGCAACCATTAACCACCCAATAATATTACAACAATTAACCAACCCTAGGAGAGGAGGAACTACTCTTCAATCGTAATATAACACAAAAACTTAAACAAAATGAAGAGCAAGAACAATTGATGGAAAAGGAGCAGAAAGAACTCTTAATTGATGCAAGATAATCTTCAAATCATTCATAAAGCTCTTAAATTCGTAGCTACATGATGGAGAAATGAGAGAGAAGCAAGTACTCTAAAACCTAGGAGATCAAAATATTGAGCTAGAGCTAGAGATGAGTTTTTTTTTTATGAAAAGCCTAAATTTGGCTTACATACCCAAAATATGAGCAAAAATAATGAGTGGAAGAGTATATTTGGAAGTTCCGACAAGCAATGAGTCATGTTTGAGTCTGAAATGAGAAAAAATCCGGAAATATTTATGTTATGGTGAAGGTAGGATTTGGTGAAGGTTGGATTGGAGCCAAAAGTAAACAATCACCGAGTGCAAATCTGACATTTATGTTATCTTATGTTATGTTGAAGGTAGGATTTGAATTTTATGTCCACACGATCAATCCTGCAGCCCCAAACAATTTAGGTTTAAAACTTGTCTTACCGCTGATCACCAAACCAATATTAATTTTGATGCAAATTGTATATTTTTAAAAACAACTTTTTTCAACTTGCTAATAGTAATATAAAATTAACTACGAATAGTCTTTAGTTAATCAATCTCAATTATTAAAGAAAATCTAAAATGTCAAGAGTTAATTTGAATAGTTGTTCCATAACTGATCACAAAAGAGCACTACGTGGAAGGAGTAGGTAGCAAGAACACATCATCAAGTTTATAAATAATTAATAATAAAAGTTATCAGCTTAATTAGTGATGCATGACCAAAATAAAGTGCATTGATGATCCCATAACTTTAATTATTAACCTATTTGGATCATATTTTAAGTTTTTATCCCCATTTTAAAAATTACGGTGCATCTACGGTCCTACTTGCGAATATTTGACACTTTTACTCTTTTAAATAAATGGCACAATAACATTTATGGCCTAACTTTTTCTTATCAATCTATTTAAATCCTGATTTGTTAAAGTTTGACAAAACACCCACCCAGTACTAGGGATGGCAATCGGATGGATAATCCGCGGATAGCTCATATCCGCGAACCGCAAACCGCGGTTTTTTTCGTATCCACGGTTTGCGGTTACACCTATCACGGATAGGAATTTAAATCCATATCCGCGAACCGCGGGTATCCGCGGTTAGCGGTTAACCCGCGGTTACCCTTTGAAGTGTGTCTTCTCCAGTCACAGGCTATTGGATACCCGCGGTTAACCTGCAACTACATCAACACACACCTTTTTTGGAATGGCTGGACTGGAAGAGATCGTCATTCAAGCATAATTGTTAAACTCATAAGCCCAAAAATATCCATCATGCATAAGGAAAACAGTGGTCACTGATCATGAAAATGGTTCTTAGTAATATGTTCTTAATAGATGAATATGAAGAGCACCTAAAATGAAGACAGGAAAAAGAAGGGAAAAAAATAACGGAAGAAAAGCTGCATCAAAAAATAACGGAAGAAAAGCTGCATCTTAAATATGCCATCAAGTTATAGAATTGTGAGCGAGCTTAACAATTACAGTTTACAATAGCACCAAATTGAAATAAAGAGGGAGATATCAAGAATGAATCAACAAGGTAGCGAAGAAACGCTAAACAGAAACGCAAAACTCTATCACAGAGCAGGATCATATATAGCAGTATGTTTATGGAGTTTTGCATACTATTTACGTTTCTGCAGCTTTATCAATGGAGATGCACAGCAGCTATGAAGCTGAAAATGAAACAAGAAATTAGGAAACGTTTGATCAGAACATATATCTGAAATTACTAGTTTCTGAAATAGCCACGAGCAATAGATATTTAGATCAAAATCGTTGAAGCACCTTGTGCGGCCGACTGACAGCCACTGGACTTTTTGGGCTAAGAAACTTCAGATTGATAGCAAATCTGAAAGCAACTCAAATATGAAAAAAAAGCCTTGTGTCACATAGCCTAACAAGTGTAGCAGAATAAAGCTGCAATTATTATTTTAGTTAATTAGAGGTTTAAAACAACTACACATGCATTCAGAACCTGCTAGTTTATTAGAGAAGATTTATTAGAGGTTTAAAACAATTATTATTTTAGTTTATTAGAGAAGATTTATAAGTTATAATTTAGATGAGAAATTTTCTTACATCTGCATCATCCTCGACAATATCATCATAATACCGACACTCAACTCCATCAGAACTTGAACAGGCATCTAATGTCATTATATTCCGAAGCACCTTTTATAATTTTGACATCAAAGTAAATGAAAGGGAGCTAATTATCACTTTGTGTTAAGAAAACTAAATCACTATCTTCATTTGCCCTGGTCTCTATAAGAATACCACAATGATGATCTTAAACTTTACCAACAGTCGAACGTGCAGCAAGTGACCAATTGAGTTTAGCTTTTAAACATCAACCAAAACCATATGCGGATCGTCGATCGCTTCATGTCGCAAGGAATGTTTTTGTTGTAGATCTGATGGGCCTAATTGAGTTAGATAACAAGAGGTAACTCTCTATCTTTTTATAATTGTCGGTTAAAGCATGTTGCACTAGGGTCGGCCTACAACAAAGCATCAGTAAAACTACTAACCCCAGACAAGAATAAGCAATAACTGTCATCATGGTTAGCAAGAACAAAACTTTTGAATGATCCGAACTGTGTGTCCTAAGCATGCCCGTGTTTACAGAGTGGGGAGAGAAGCTTGAACAAGGAGCCTGCGACAGATTGAGACGCTTAAGGTCAAGCAATCGAACTTACTTGCAACCGGAGCTCCTAGCTAGCGTGGTGGTGGTGAGCTCGGCAACAAGGGGGTGAGAGAGAGCGGCGAGGATGGTCTACTCAATCTGAGACGAATGGGCCTGCTGCATCGCCTACTAGGTCGTCTTCGTCGTCGCCCAACCAGAGTGCAACCCCTGCCGTGCTCTTAATCGTTTCGTCGCCTCGCCTCCTTCATTTTCGGTTGAAGCCGAACATCTGGAACGATCAAAGATGAAGGATTCGCGAATCGTGTGATTGCAAGTTTGCAACACGAGCCTGCAACACGGTGTGATTGTGAATGTGTGTGTGAGTGTGAATGTCTGCTAACCCTAAGCTAATAACACTCGCAATTCGCACCACAGACAGATATCACGCTTTCAGGCGTTGGGCAGGGCATTCCCACAGTTGGGTTGGGCCTCACTTAATGGACTTAATGGGCCTGACTAATGGGCTGGACTTGCGGATTGTGGGTATCCGCCAAACTGCAGATAGTGGATATCCGCGGTGCGGATACAACGTATCCGTAATCCGTAACCGCGAACGTGACGGGTACAAAAAAAACCGTATCCGCGAACCCGCGGATAAAAACCGCGGTTAAAACCGTTCCTGACGGACGGTTATCCGCGGTTCGCGGATACTAACCGTCCGACTGCCAAGCCTACCCAGTACCCCTCCTTCCTTCCCCAATGCAGATTTGCACACATCCAGCAGCTGGAATTTCACAACCAGTCTGTTGGTATGTCTATCCTCTTTTCCCCAATCAAGATTCCAACGAAATCAACCAAGAACATTCAAAGCAAATAAAATCCCATTTTCTGAAAATAAATGGAATTGGAGATGAGTATTGAAATACATCAACCTATCAGTGAAATGAAACAAGAAGCAAATTCAGAAGATAAAAAAAAAAAAAAGATTCAAAGCAAAACGGCAAAAAAAAAAAAGCACTCAAGATATTAGATCCAATTTCCACTTGCACTCACTTCAAGCAAGTGATCAAGAAAAAAGTGCGATTGCAATCCCATCAAAATCCCAAATTATAAGCTTAACATTATCATCCTACTGCACCTAAATCGTGACTATGTTGAGATTGAAGAAATGAAGTTTACGAAATAAAGTGAATCATCCAAAATTAGTTAAAATTACAAATTCACGTAAAAGATCATCTTGCTGGATGTTGACAAAAACAGATCACCTCACTAGGGGACGGATGAAGGAATCCTTTACGAAGCAAGACCTTGGACAACCACGAGTAGATAACGGATAGTGGGAAGCTCAGAAGTAGGACGTAGTAGAAAGAGTGGTGGATGGTGTCGGCGGAGGTGGAGCCGTCGGAGGATTCCGGCAAAAAGACGGATGCGAACCACTGGGAGAAGGAACCGATCGACGTCGGGGATGAAGGAGGCGTTTAGGGTGTAGGTGTGGGTCTGGTGCGGCGTGAATCGGGCATTGGAGAGGTGGGTCAGCTTGGCAGCGTCGGTGGCGGGTGGGCTAAGGTGGGTTGAGTAGAGTTGGGTTGTGGCTGTCGGCGGGTGGCTTTGTAATTGTGAAAACCTGTAAGGTAAGGTCTAAAGAGAGTGATAAACAAAATTCAATCAATAATAATAATTATACCATTTGTTTTAAGGGGTAAAATTGACAAAAAAGACTGAATGCACGATAAATTTGAATACATACTTTAAAATGACAAAAACTTAAAATAGGATCTAAATAGAATAAAATTAAAAGATCCGAGAGATGAGATTTGATCATTAGAAAGATAATTAAAAGATACTTCATATATTATTGAGAGAACACCAACGCTGACGCAATGCTCTCCTTTAGGGTTAAATCCCTTTTTTGCTTGAAACGTCATCGGCACGTTTGGTCTTCCGCCTCTGATGACGGTGGCTTGCGATTTCGTCTCAAAGTTGGTATGGGCCATGGCCGAGAGCCTCTAAGTCACGACCTCATCACTGGTGCGACTAGTGGAGGTAGTTTTCACGTGGCTGCTTCGACGCTTTTCTCCCGTCCACGTGACGAGCGATCTCTTCTCAACCGGTGCGCCGACGATGATGTGTGGATTCTGGGCTCCTCCTGGAAAGGGTTGGACCGACGACTTCGCTGCACATCAGTGATGACACAAGCTCGTTGGGTCAGTGCCTTATAGCCAATCTATGGCTCATTGGAGGAACCTGTGGGCGGCGGGACTGGGCTATCCAGATCCACGGTTTGCTCCTTTCGGTGTTGGCCGAAGGCGTCACTACATTGGTACCGGTTCTTTGGCTATCGAGAGGTGTGTCTCTCCTGTTGTCGGTGCGATTTAATGTGGTTAGTATCTTGGGCCGGAGTGAACGGTTGTTGGGACGGTGGGAATGTTGGTGGATGGGTGCGTGGAAGTGGTGTTGCTCCAAAAAACGGACCAAAGTGTGGGAGGCCTTGGGCCAGTGGTGCGGCAGTTGGCACAGGTTGTGGCTGCAAGAGTACACGGGTGGGGTATGCAGTGGGCAAGCATATCGAGCTAAAGGTGAGTAAGGCAGGGAAGAGCCCAAGCTCTCCATGCTTAGGGCAATGATGAGTGCATATTGTCTGGATGCATGGCTTACGGAGCCGCTACCATGCATCCAGTATTTCTTTGTGGCTTTGACTGATGATATGTTAGGAGATTGGCATTGATTTGTCTTTCGGTGTATACTTTACAGGCATGTTTTAGTTTTCACTCTTTTTGCTCGGAGCTCTCAGCAAAGGATGGACGCAAACAAGCGTTTGATGTCACGCTTGTGATTATTTTCAATGCCCACGTACCTCACTTCGATGCTGCAGACGGGAGTCCGAATGAAACCATTGTGCTCGGTGGCAGAAACGTGGAAGATTGTCTTGTTCTGGTTGGATGCAAGAGAGGATGCTTCTTAATTCTGCTATTATTAGTCTACATATCATTAGTTTTTAATTGGCACAGCTATAGTGTGTCACCCTCAAATATGTGCCACTTTGTGCCAAAGTCTATTTAATTACAACAATGCCATTCATTCTCTTCTCCTGCTCTTTAACGTCGACGTCCACGGAACCACCACCCACCACCTCTCACTTCTAGCCTTTCACCACCGTAGCTCCTCCCTTAAACACCGGCCGGCTTAGCAACTCGGTGATAGTCTCCTCCGTCAACAACCACCGAGACCAACAATTGTAGTAGATCCGTTCGGACGACCCGCTATCCGATCCGACGAAATCCGCCAACCAAGGCGGTAATCGACCCTGCCGAAGCCGTCAATCTCTTCCCCGGTCGTCGACGATTAATTCCAAGCCATTTCCTGAGCTGATCGACGAAAATTCGTCTCAAGTCCTGAAACTGCAACCCGCAGACAACAAAATTATGATGCTCCTAAATATAATTATGATGTGCTCTCGATTAATTATGATGCTCTTTTGTGTAAAAATGATATAACCACGAATTGCATACAAATAATGTTTAAATCTATTATAATGAACTTAATAACGCCAATTAGTGATGAATTGCGAGAAGATAAATTTTTCAACGAAACAAGCATCACATACATTACACCATAAAGACATACTTACCAGATGAAACATCATTTTAAGTGCTAAGCTCATCATACTTATAAAAGGAGCATCATTTTAACCACATGAGCATCGGTTTGAGAACTTCATCATTTTGTAAGGTTAAAGAAAACGAGTGAATAATTAAGTTATCAAAACATGTTCAACATGTTTGTAATTGAGAGCATCATAGTGCAACGGAAGTGCATCGTTATGGTCATCAAATGCATCATTTTAAGAGAATGAAGAAAATGTGTGCACGATTAAGTCATCAAAACGAGTACATCATTTTTGATAGATAGAGCATCATACTTTAAACAAAGAGCATCATCCATGACACCAAGAGCATCATATTTAATGAATGCATCATACTTTATTGCAGAGCATTATAATTTTACAGAAGCACATCATTCGTGACACCAAGCACATCATTTTGAACCAAGATATCATACTTTGTTAATGCGTAACGCTATGTTCAAAGCGCGAGCATCACCATGGAATCTACGAGCATCGTATATGTCATTGAGAGCATTCATAACATTAAAAAGTTGAAAAATATAGTTTTATCGTCTGTTCATTTTGGTATCACAAACATCAATTTTTAAAACACGAGCATTGTAGATTGATTAAAGAGCATCACGCTTTCACGAAGTTCATGATTGTGACCGAAGAGCACCATATTTTTTATTTGGACCCTTTTTACCTCAAAGATCATCCATTTATTGACAAACGGGGACAAGGTGGAGCATGATGATTTATTGAGAAAGACATCATGATGTTAAATTAGAGCTTCACATTGGTGCGAAGCACATCATTTGTGGTAAAAAAATCTAATTAATTTTGGTAATATGCCGAAATGTTGAGCGATCTTTAGTAGGGAGCATCATAACTTTGATGTAGAGCATCACTATTAACGGGAAGAACAACTTTACGCGCTGTAGACTCGAGTTTTGGGTGTTGAACACTACGGCGTGGCTGGTGGTTTTGTCGCGGAGGACGGTGGTTGCTTGTTTTTGTCGCCCTTTTGCCGCGTTCGTGCGAGAAAGGAGGTCGATTGGTTGATTTGTTGTTGGATTTCGTTTAAGAGAAAGGAAGGTGATCGACTCACCTTATAGCGATCCGAATTTGTCGCCGTGACGCGACAGAGAAAGATTCGCGTGTATCATCTTTCTTTTTTATATCTGAAGACACATGTGTGCTTATGACAACCTATCCACACTCTTTTTAATTCAAGTTTTAGCTCTTATAGACTTGGCTCATTAATGTTTAGAGCCCATGTTTGCCACTTAAGGGTTTCGTCCCTCATCTTTTTTTTTTTTCTGGTTAATTTGATTGAAAGTCATTTTTTTAAAAAAATAATTAAAAGATACTCCCTCCGTCCCACAAAGGTTGTCAACATTACTATATTGGGCCGTCCCATAAAGGTTGTCAACTTTCCTAAAATAGAAACTTTCTATCACCATTTTTACCATTTTATCCTCTTATCTCACATCATGGACCCACACAATTTTCTCTTTCCTCCCACTCAACTTAAAATTGGGGTCCACAATTTTGTCCTTCTTTCTTTTTCATGAGGGTAATTTTGTTAACACACTATTATTCTCTCACTTTTCTTAATATATGTGCCCAAACAAATCCTACAACCTTTGTGGGACGGAGGGAGTACTTCACAAGAGAGACCCATGACAAAAATCACTTGAATACGGTATTTTATAACCTTTAAACGATGACTAGATTGAGAACAATACATGAATACATAATGGGGACATAATTTAATAGAGATAAAAATGAAAAAAAACACATCATAACTCCAGAAGATCAAGAGGAGTGAAGCGAGCGGTAGCAAAACATTCAAGATCATGGGCCCTAGGAGCAGTCAATCCTGGCCGTTCAGACATATCGACCACACCGCCCTTAACTTTCCAGTCGAAGCATTGGATGATAGCCCCCAAAGTAGTTGGGAGCTCCTGCAGGGCCAAATTAATACCCGGGCAGCCTCGTCGACCCGACCCGAATGGCAAGAGCTGGTAATGCAAACCTCTGACATCAATGTTATTGTCCGTCAAAAACCGCTCGGGTCGGAATTCCATCGGGTTCTCCCACACATTCGGGTCCCGACCCATTTGCCAGATGTTGACGAAGACCAGAGCGTCGGAGGGGATGGTGTATCCGTTCACCTGACAGATCTCCACCGATTTTCTGGAGATCATCGGAATTGGAGGGTGGAGACGGAAAGATTCCTTGATTATGGCTTGCAAGTAGGTGAGTTTCGGGCTGTCGGATTCCTGAACTAAGCGCGAGTTGCCCACCACATCGTCGATCTCCTTCTGAGCTTTCTTCATCACTTCTGGATTTCTGATCAGCTCCGCCAGTGCCCATTCTGTTGCGATCGCCGTCGTGTCCGTCGCCGCAGTCAAGAAATCCTATTAATTGAGATGAGATAAGATTGTGAGAATTAGAAACCCCATGCTGTGTTTCGATATCAAGAACATACGATCGATGAATGCTCTATGTAAAACAAAGTTTTTATCTTGGTGATTGAGAATTTCTCGACATTTATGCTGATTGCACAAGGCATTTCTACATCTTTGCACCACTTGCAGACTCTGGAATTAGTAATGGCGACAAATTTAGCAGTCTTTCCATCGGTTTATTTAAATGCTCCTACTTGTCTTTAATTATATCGTTTCCCGGTTTTAATAATATTAAATGTTTAAGATGGTTAGGATAAGGTTAATTAAGGATCAAATGCCTACACTTTCCACTTTAAGAGAGAGAGAGAGAGAGAGAGAGAGAGTAGGGATTAGTGAGCTTACGATAATCAAGGCCTTGATGTGGTTTCTGGTGAGCTTCATCTCAGCGCTCTCTTCCTCCGCAACGTCCAGCATCATGTCCAGAAAATCCTTAACCTCCTCCTCCTCTTCGCCGTCCACCGCCACGCCCTTTGCTCTCTTAATCTTCCTCGCTTCCTCTCTGTTGCTTATGATCTTCTCCAGCAGAGCGTCGTAGCGTACGTGCACGTCTTCGAATCTCTTTCGGCAGCCCTGCAGATCCAAGTTCTTACAGAACCAGATGATGTCGGAGACGTTGAACTCCCCGAATATCTCCGTCACCTCACGGACCAGAGTCCGGACCCCGTCCGCCTCAGTCCCGGTCCCTGAGCACCGCATGCTCAGCATCATTTGCGAGATGATGTTGCTGGTCAGCTTCAACAGCTCCTGAGTGAGGTTCACTTTTTCCCCTGTTATCGATTTCTCGACGAGGATTCTGACGAAGTAATGGAGCTCCTGGGTCCGGATGGGGAGGAACTGGTTGAGCGTCCGCTGGCCGAGAAGCTCGACGGTGCTCAATTTCTTGATGAATTTCCAGTAAGGGCCGTAAGGGGCGAAGGCGAAGGAGGAGTTGTAAGTGAGGTGGTCGATGGCGGCGGTGTGTTTGCGGGCGGATAAAGTGAGCTCATTAGTTTTAAGAAGCTCGCGGGCGAGGTCGGGCGTGGAGGCGACGACGCAAGGGACGGAGCCGAGGCGAAGATAGATGAGTGGGCCGTAGCGGGAAGATATCTGAGCGAAGGCCTGGTGGATGAAGGGGCTTAAAAGGTGGAGGTGGCCGACGATGGGAAGGGCTAGAGGGCCCGGCGGGTATTTGGGTCGAGATTTTCGGTTGAAGATGAGGCGGACGAGGATGGAGGAGATGATGAAGAGGAGGGCGTAGGAGGCGAGCTCCAGGAGGGGCGGCATCTGATCGATGATGGTGCGTGTGGTGGTGCTTGGTGGAGTGAAGTAACGGCGGCACGTATGGCGTGGTTAAAAGGGGCAACAGAATAAAGGAGTAGAGGGTCTTTTGCAATTCGGTGATAGTAGTTAGTACCTACCTCGCACTAATGAATGATGTACGAGAAAACGTGTAAGGCTCTCAGGCACACTTTTTCTCCACTGAAAAACTCACCGCTTACCCCGTTTTAATTGTTACTCTGACCTCAGGGATTGTTTGTTTGTTATGATATGATGCAAGTTTTGAGATTATTGTGAATGCTAGCTTCTACGGGAGGGGAGACAGCTTTTCACTGCAACAATCTATAAACTACATTCCCAAATTTTAGGGGTAAATGATTCCCTACTCAACTGAATGAATCTTACAATTGATCACACTTTTACCAAATTATTATTCACCTTTTTCCCATATTCATTTTCAGCTGAATGTGAGCTGTATTTTTGTTTTCCAATTATCATTTTCTATGTATCATGTTTTTTATATGCAATTGGTAATATATATATATATATATATATATATATATATATATATATATATATATAGAATAAAATGCACCGAAGATCCCTTAACTTTAATTTTTGTTATATTGAGATCTCATTTTATTTTTTTGTTTTCTTTAAGTACCATTTTAAAACTTTTTACTCCTCAGTGATCCTTCTGTCTATTTTTACTGTTAAACGGATAAATAAATGAAAAATCAGATATGCACCGTACAGCGGTGCTCAATGGTGCCGCCTTCGGGGCCGGTGATAAACAAATGATACACATTTTATAGAAAAAAAAACCTTGTGCATTTGCAAAATACTAGTATTTCAAAGACTATCCTCCAAATGAACAAGTTGCTTTTCTAAGGATTACACTTCAAACCAGTGAAATTTGCAAAGTGCTCAAGAACCCAGTAATATTCTCAACACACTCTTTTCATATTCGGGTTAGAGAAAAACATCACATCATCTGCAAAGAAAAGATGAGAAACGTTGATTCCTCCACACTTAGGGTGATAGATAGTTAATGTGATTTTCATCATACAGTTTCTTCAACATTCTTGAAAGGTGATGGATCCATCACTAATACAAACAATATGGAGGCAATGAATCACCATCTCAACCCCTTATTTTCTTTGAAAAACCCTTCAAGACTACTACCATGTCGAAATACAATGTACCAAGCAAGGGCTTTCGATGCAAATGACTAAACCAACTTAGGAAATTTGGAGGAAAACCCGGTATTTTAAAATATACTCTCAAAAAGTCCCAACAGATTGATTCATATGCTTTCATTGAACCAACCTTTAATAGCATCCTAGGAAGCTATTTTCCCTACCATAACCCCTAACAAGCTCATGGCAAAGCATCACATACACACACATTATCTGCAGTTACTTACCTTTCACAAAGATCGCTTTGGATGGATAAGCCAATGATGGTAGAATCGACTGAAGTCTAGCATTTAAATCCTCGCAAATAATTTTATAGAGAACTTTGCAGCATGAGATAGGCCTTTTATGATGGATGTCCGAATCAAATGCGTTATAAGTACAATCAAATGCCTTGGCCGTCATATGTTTTCCACCTTTCTATCACCACCTTGAACTGATCATCACGTTTCCTAACCTGAAATGCAAAAAAAAAAAATAATTGTCATAAATTGATTTCTTTAATAACTCGACTTCATTCAGCAGCGCTAACATGCACGAGTCTTAGCCGCAAAAGGAAGTCGGCTTTTGATAATTGCCTCTGCATTCCTCTAGAAAATGATCTAACCATCAAAGGACAATAAATGCATATAGTTAGTTACCTCCACCAATGGATTTCTTCTACCAAGTAACATATCTACGCTCTTTTCTGTCTGCATGGTGAAAGATGGATTTTGGTAGAGCAAAATATGAGATTAAATATTAAGCGGGGTAAAAAGAAAGCACTAAAACTAGTGAAATGTATCTATTAACACAAGATGACAAGAGTACTAGGCACCATTGCTGGTCAGTTAGTAAAGAATAGAAATGTTACCCGATGTGTAACCCAATAATGCCTTTCTCTCATCTCAATTATGAAATAGAATGTTGGAGGAGCTTTCCTTTCAAGAATGGTTTTCAGAGACCTCCTTGCTCGAGCCTCATCATCACCTAAAGTAACAACTTCCACTCCTCCAACCTGCAATCCAGAAAACATGTCAAGATGTGGCCATCCATGTTCTTTCTTGGTAGTTAAAAGTACAGCTGTTGAACTAGTCCACTATAATGACATGCAGCAGCTTTCTGAAAAATCTTTGAGCAGTCAATTCTGAGATAGGAAATAACTTAGATGCAGGGGATGGCTAAAGTTGTTTATCCGGATAGCTAATGAGCACAAATGATGCAGAACTAGAATTTGAATTCACACAATAGATACTACTTGGTTAACTGAACAGAAACGGTGGGTTTGGGAATAAAAAGATCTATAATTGTTAAATCAAGATCTTATTTTGAAACTCTTACAGAGCTTTATACAAAATTAAATGGCTCCAAAGTAAGTCAGTTTCCCTGAAATTCAGTATCTTTTCCAATAACTGGATGTTCCTAATGCCAAGGAGCTCACTAGATAAGCCTTTGAAATTGCAATAAGAATAGGAATGTCAAAAGAGTCTCTTCAAAGGCCATACTTGCAGGCTACAAAAGAAGGCAAACGAAGTTTCACTTGCTTCCTTATAGCTTACTTTTGTATATTAGGAATGAAACAAACATAAGACAGGAAAGGAACAACGAAGAAAAAATCTTAAATTTTGGTTAAAGGAGTATTTTTTATTGAAATTGACTGCTTCAATTCATTTTTGTGTGTTACATTTCAGTACCTCTGAAAACCTCACAAATCTTCAGACACTTTCGGGAAAAGAAAAAAAAGAAGGGTCGTTTTAATGTAGAACGGACCAGGTCTGAGAGGACGGGATTCTTTATGATGTTTTCAAGCCTCTCCCCATGAGCAGTACCAATAAGAATGACACCCCTTTCTGCAATAGAACGACAAGCAAGAGCTTCAGCTTCTGTGCCGATTTCATCGACAATGATCACCTCAGGCATGTGATTCTCTACAGCCTCAAGCATAACTTTGTGTTGTAAAGATGGATCTGGAACCTGCATTCTCCTGGCACCTCCTATTGCAGCATGTGGAACATTCCCATCTCCTCCAATTTCATTGCTCGTGTCAACAATCACCTGTACCAGCTAGCTCACTTAAAGAGGATGTATAACAGGACACATCTTTACACTAATGAAGTTGTGAGAAGGGAGTGAACGACTTCAAGGAAAAATAAAGCCGGTGTGAAAATAACATACAACTCTCTTGTGAAATTCATCTGACAAGGCACGGGCCATCTCTCGCATAACAGTAGTCTTACCAACACCTGGTCTGTAGAGATAAAAGACAAAAAAGAAAAACTGATTTACCAAAATTGAGATTTGCGGAAAAGAAGGTTTTATATCACAAAATTTACAATTAATAAAAAATATATATTCAGAAGACATCTGTAATGATTAATCTAAAATTAATGTGAAGTTCAGTTATTCTGATAACTGCATTTTAACGAATAGATCAATATGCATTATAGAATCCATACCTGCCGACAAAGAGGATACTTTTTCCGTACTGAAGCAAGTCATAAACCATGTCAATGTGACCACTAATTGCTCTTCCAACCCGGCATGTCAAACCAACTATGGATCCTTTTCTGCTCCTTATTGCAGATATTCTGTGCAAAGTACCCTCAATACCGGCCCTATTGTCACCTCCAAATTCACCGACAGCATCTCGAGCGTACTCCAGTTCATCTGTTGATACCTAGAGCAACACACCTACCTAAATTAACAACTGGACATGTTTTTCCCTCTTTCAGGTGTTTCTCTGGTACAGACAGACTATTTACACTTGAGGCCTGTTAAAGACGTTCCGATAGGTGAAAAGAAGGATAATGAAAGATTCAACGAATCAGTACATTGGTCTTAGTGTTCAACCCAATATTCTGAAGGAAATAATCCATAAGTTGTTGACTTATGAATTACCTCTGTATTTCTCAAATACTGCCCACCACATTGGCCAAAGTAGCGTGCCTCTGGTAATCGACCTAGGTCCAATATAACCTACTGACACCAAGAGCTATAAAAATGGTCAGAAGAGAAAAATTGAAGTGAGACAACTTCAAAGCTGCACCATCTTACTATGACAAATGTTATAATGTTCTTTTCTTAGAACATACGAAAACACAAGAATTGTCAATAGGTGGACACATAAGCATGCACGGTTTATAGCGATTCCTCAACATCACTCAGAAAACCCACAGAACGAAGTATCATTCTGAATGAACTGAATATTTTCAATTCACAGAATGCAAAACCAGATTCAGTTTAGTTGGTAGCAAAGGGATAAATCTAAAAACTTCATCCATCACTAGTCAAAAACTACAAACACTATAAAGATGGACGATATTTATGAATATGATAGCAAGGGACGATTCAATGTTGGGTGACAAAGGGATCACAAATCGGATCAGAGCTGGTATGCTAGGAAAGAGCTGGGAAAATCAGGACATATAAACCTGTCATCTAAGTAATCGAAGGCATTTAATGGAAACATAAACAGTTAAAAAAAAGTAAGAGAAGTGCAATTAAAAAGCATGCACTGGGGTTCCGTCTATTGCATTCTATTGTGGTTTCTGAGTGGGGCGACGATGTGGTACTGATTCACAAAGATCTAAAGATTACTAGAAATGCAGCCACAGAATCAAGTACAAGAAGCTGACTGACCTCCAACAGCTGACCTTTATTGGGTTCATTAAGAATCTTTTCACGCAAATCATACGGAAGAATCTGCAGGAAACAACATATCCAAAACGGATTCAGATTTCATGATATAACAATAACAAACACACGGTATCAAAAAGCAGCGACTCCGATGCAAAATTATAAACCATCCAGTCACACACCTATCATCAAACATTCTGTGTAATTGAATTAATGAAGTCACCAAGGAAGAAAAACCAAGAAATTACCAAAACCCGGCAAAGGGAAAGCAAAAGAGAGGACGGAGATACCTGAAGGAAAGCTTGGAGGTCGTCGTTTACCACCATATCAGCCTGGTATGTGGATAACGAGCTTTGAGAAAGAGATCGGATTTGTTGGAGCTGAGAAGTACTACCAGTACAATTCAAGTATGAGAAGCTAAGCTTCGAGTTGAAGGTGGCGCTGAAACGATTAGGGCGGAGCAGAGTTGAAAATGCTACTGTTACCACATTTGCACCGTTGGTAGCCATACACGGCCTCACTATATCCTTTCCCAGTTACCCAAAAAATGCTTGCTTTTGTTAGTTTTTCTAATTTCAGTTGCCGATTCGGTCACTCACGCTGCAGGGTTCCGACTTTCAAGCACCGGATGCGGAGAGGATCAACAATTTCAGGACACAAACGCAGGAGCAAATTTCGAGAACACGAAAACAGTGACAAGTTCAAGATAGTTTTTTGTGGGTCTTACGTGCGAAGTGGATTTCTGTTCACGCTAATTACTATCTTCCCATTCTTGTTGGTCATTTCTCTAAATACTTTATCTATTCTATTATGATTCATTTATACTTTGATTTTTTTTCTTTTATAGCTTCATATCTACCGTATTTTCATACTTACGACCATTCTCTTTTTGGTTGGAGTGCAATGAGTAATAGTAGAAACTAGCTTACATACCCACCTTCGGCACAGGTTTTGTTATTTTAATATTATATTTATCAATAGATACCAACACTAAATAAAATTTATGAGAATAGTTTAGTACTAAACTGACAAAAACTGCAATATGGGACAAATGTTTAAACATTGAAACAATGTTCAAAAAAACTGTCACAATCCATTACAACAAGATCCGTGATTTGATGTTATTAAATCATCAACTAAAATGTCACAAATGTATTAATTAAATTTAACACATTATTTAATTATAGAAATGAAAAAGTTTAATTCAACATATTGCATATAATAAAAAGTCCACCACTATCAAACTTACTAAACTATCCCCACTTTATCTTTACTTATTCAACCTCATTTTTGTGCACTTTCAACCAATGGGTAGTCACATTAATCTCCGCTCCGCCCCGAATCAAATCCTTCAATTTTTTTGGGGACGGAGGAGGAGTATCAATTTTTAAATACATCCACTCTTTTTCTCAATAATTCTAAGAAGAACACAATTGTATCGATCCTAAATCTATTGATAATCTTTAAAAGCGAAAGGTTTCATTTATAATAGTCAAAACTTATTCAACTTTAAGATAGGAAAACTTATCAATGGTACAACAAAAATAATCAATCAAGTTATCACACCCGTAAAATACTACCTCAAAAATTTATTTATTTTTTTAGGGAAAACAATAACATCTCTGCAAAATCACATCATCTGTCTTTGTTTTCATCACAAGTCTCTTCTTTAAACAAAGAGACAGATTCAAATGAGATTGACAATTTTAAAAACAGGGACATATAAGCTTCAGTACTCTTTGTGCTCACCATGATTCCGACATGAGAGAGGTGAGGCATACATGAAATAACTAAAACTTCTTCAAATGCAATAGCCTTATCAATCTTTCCACCAAATATATCCCCAAACCTCTGCAAAATAGCCAATGATTCAATTTTCTACTCAAAATAAACAGCAAATAAAAAAATTCATTAAAGCTAAACATTAAACGACAGAATTTTTCATCAAACAAACCTCGAGCTATACCGTACTCCGAGAATGTTAGGAGCTTGACGAATGACATTTGCTTCCTCACGCCACCAAATTCTTACAACCGAAAAGCACAAATTTCTCGATCAATGTCCTAGAACCACACACTGACAATGTAAAGAGGGAACAATCTGAGGCACTTACTTATCACACTTATACTTGTTGCTGGAAGATCTTGATTTAAGAAGACCAGCAAAGAAATTACCACAAAAATATACCGAAGGCTACCGCACACGAGCATGTCCATATAAAATCATTTCAAGTGGGTCTGATTCAATTATGAACTGGTACATACTTGCCCATTTTTTCGGAAGAAGATCTAGGCTGAGAGACAGACCGAGCCACAGTGAAAATAAGTCAACTTTAGTTTGAGCTCTAGAGTAAGAAAATGTTTCACACAGTTTTTAAAGGCACACAGAATTTATAGGTATAAAGAATCAAGTTACCAGGGAAATGCACTACTCAAGTGAAGAAAAGGGCAAATGTTAAACATAATTTACATGATTTGCGTATCATTTTGTAGCTTTTGCTTCAGCTTAACAGGAGTGTCAATGACAAAATCACCTGCCAGTAAACATTATATCAGAGATATGATGCCTCAACTGCCATTATGTCGTGGAAGAGAAAGGTAAAGAAAGACTCAAGCATCTTTTTTAGTCCAAAATCATGAGGAATAATAGTGTAGAATTCGCTATCAATAAACGGTAGAAGTATCATAATTTAAGAAAGGAAACGAAAGTAAAGAAAAAGATTCTGTAGAGTAAAAGTAAAGTATGAAGAACTTTTAAACCAACACCTTGGAAAAAGAAATGAAAAGAAAACCCAGAAGTAAGAATGAATATGTTAAGGCTTAAATATAAAAATCCAGATCAAAGCACAACAACACTAAACCAAAGATATACAAAATCAAGAAAAATCGAGTCGAAAAAGAGGAAAAAATAACAACAAACCTTATCCAAAGACAATGACATCAATGAAGACAAAAGGGGAATCGGAATTCAGGAGGGAAAAAAATTCATTGACAATGACAATCAGAGACAAAGCCTGACGTTTCCGATTAAAGAAACAGAAGCTCGGGTTATATGCCACATCGCTTAGCTCGAGCAAATGAGCACCATTCCAGCGTTTCATCTCTTGCTCGAATGATAATCTCCTACGAGGACAAAGCCCAAGTTGGCATATGTGTTGGGTTAGATCGATGTAGGGAAAAGGACATTGATCAATTAAACATTTATCAATCAAATTAGCTCTCAAGAACATGACCAATTGAACATGCATCAATTAATCAATTTAAAGAAGACAACTGACCAAACTGCGAAACCAACCGTCCAAAGAAACTAACCTCTTTTGTTCTCTGTCTTCCTCCGTCAAAGTCATCCAGCATCACTCCGCCTTCCCGTTTAGAACCAACCCCAGCCCGTAGTCATCCAAAGGAACGTAAGAGAAAACAAATGCTTCTGCGGAAATAAGAGTAGTAGATTGAACAATACAGAAAAGAAATTTTTTAGAAACAGAATAAAAAGAATGAGATGCAAGCAGTAAAAGCAATACAAATAAAGAACATATTTGATTTTAGGATCTAGATTGGCGTTCACTTGCACTTGCACAAAGTCCATCATCATAAGAAAAACCATATGGCTTTAGCAACATTAAATAAGAACAAAAAAACTTAGAAAGAAAATATAAAAAATGAAAAAAAAAACTACCTGATTGTTGCTAGCTTCAACATCGTGAAGCAAATTGTGGTGCTCAACCGGAACCCAACAAAATAAATAAATCAAATCCCCGGCGACTCCACACAATCGACGATGTCAATGGGCCATTGATTGATGTGGGGCTTGATCTGATATTTCTTTGAAATATTGTGGAATCAAACTATAGACCATTGAGACAATTACCATCCATCATCATTTTCTCAAATAGGAAAAGTGCGAAACAAACAAAAAGTTTAATCTTCCTAAGAAAGAGATTATATTTACTTACCGTGTTTCCAGGACCTATGAGCGGTCATGGAGTGCGGAAGCAAATCGACGGCAGTGGTGATAAGTCTGGAGCCAGGTGTAGGTCCAAGATCTGTGGATGAGAGACGGCAGGTTAGGGTTGCCGCCGCCCAAGTCTTCTTCCGGTGCAGAATCACTGTCGACAAAATCTAACGGCGAGAATAATGTTAACTGCAGGTGGTCGTTTTTGTCGTCATCCGACGAATCACCACCAGCACCTGAACGTTCTTCGGCGACGTCGAGAAAAGAATGCGGCGGCGCCAAATCTGTTCTCAGAAAGCTCCTCTTCGGCGTCCGCAATTTTCGCCAGCCATCATCTACGACCTTAATCGCAAAAGCCTAGCACCGGGAGAAAGAGAAACAAAGCAAAAGAATGGTGCTACGCAGACAAAAACAGAGGGGAAGCCAGACGAGTGAGAGAAAAGCTGAGCAAGGAAAGAGACGAAGAAAATGGAAAGAGTAGCAGCATTGCCGGTGAGTATCGAAAAACGGAAATATTGAAATGAAGAGAGAATAAATAAAATTGATTGAAATTAAATATGTATTAACATAGTGTTTTTTTTATAAAAAAAAACTGACGCGGTCCTTCGTGGCGCTGAGTTGTCTCTCTAAAATTGCAGTATTCGAATTGTTTCCTTTTACATTTTTGGCGGGAGTCTCCTGTAATATATATTAATAGTAGATAGTAGATAGTAGATTCATTTTTTTTCTAATTACTAAGAAATGAAGAAATCTAATTCTAATATACCACAGAAATTTCATGAACTTGCATTAATGATGGAACATGTGTTTCAAAGAAACGTTCATTCTGTCTATTATTTATCATATGCATTACTTTACAATAAGGATCCTTTCTCCGTCATTGATTTTTGGAGGTGGCTCTGGAGCTTGAAATTACCTCCAAGGATTCAAATGAATTTTTGGAGGGCCTCTGGTGATATTCTCCCAACTCGAAATAATTTGCCCTCCAAGGATCCTGAGTGTCCGGTGTGTTTGTCTGAAATGGAATCATTGGAGCACCCTTTTTGGCAATGTCTATTAGCTACGACCGTTTGGAGTTGCTTAGATGTTAATATTGTTTCATTGCGTGATTCTGGCGCATATTGACTTGTTCATATGTGGGAGGAGTATGGTAACAATTACGATAAATTACTCATGTTTGCCATTACTATTTGGTTTCTATGGAAGATCGGGAACATGGCTTATTATGACAGTAAGTGTCATGCACCGTTTGCTTTGTTTCGAAAGATTGACGCTTGGCGGGTTACCTGGCTTGAAGCCCAGCATGCGGCGGTACCGTCACCGGCTCCTACACCTCGCGCTCGTCTAGTATGGTCTTCGCGACAATAGCTGTCTATCAAGGTTCATGTCGACAGGGCTTTGCGCAAACAAGCAAATATGAGGGTTGTTGGTGCAGTTTACCAAGATTCAACTGGTACCGTTATTTAAGCCTCCTCGCTTGGCTTCTCGTATGCTGGTGCAGACCCTTTATATGTTGAAGTTGCAGCTATCCTTTGGGGAATTTGTGAGGCGAGAAGACTGAGTATATCGTCTCTTATTATTGAATCAGACCCCCAGATTTTGATGAACGAGCTCCTTTACTCCTCAGCTTCTTGCAAGTACCACTTTGACACCTTGGTGATGAAGCACGTTTCTTTGCTACCCCTTTTTATTATTGTAGTTTTATTTTCGCACCACGACTTGTGGACAATGCTGCACATGTCGTTGCTAGGCACGGTCTCTATGTTGTTGGCTGTCATTTATGGATTTCGCCATTGCCTACATGTATCTGTAATGCTTTTTCAACACATTTTCAGATATAAAAAAAATAACGTTAAAAAAATTCACGGCTAAATTGTGAAACCCACGCGCATGTTCATTTGTGGGAAAATTGAAGCAAAAATATTGTGGGTTTCTATGAATTGGTCGGAAATTTATAGCAGGTAAAAAATTGTTTTGAGAGGGTAGAAATTTTTTATTCTTTGAAATAAACAAGTCCAATGTGAATTGAACTTGGTGCTCATACGATAAGAAAATAATGGTTGGGTGCTGAAGTGAAACAAAGATTCAAGTTTGGGTATGGAACATGTAACTTATCTCATCTCCGTAATTGAAGAAGACGCCTTGCGGCTCGCGAAGACCGGGCAACTTACCAGAAGCTTTCCTTCTCTGCGTCAGTAGTCAGTCCGTCACACAGAGGCGGAAGCGCCGGTTCTCCAGAGCTAGCTCAGAGAAACACGAAGAAATGCAAGGGAGCGGCGGCCGCCGGCAGCGAAGAGAAGTAGAAGTGATTAACGGCGACGAAAAGGCCCTTATTTGGAAGCTTCCGCAGGTCAAATTCAAGGAAATTGGCAAGGTTGGGCCTGCTTTTGGCCTCGGCGTTGGCTGTGGTGTTGGCTTCGGCTTCGGTTTCGTGGGAGGTATTTCTTCTGAATTTCTTCGGTTGCTTTCCTTCCGCACTTATTTTCATTCTTCGTATTCAATACGCTAGTTTTTCTCCCGCCGCCAATTGTTCTTCTGTTATCTGTTCTGTAGAAGCATAACCTAGTTTTCTGTGTCGTATGTGTTACTTAATCATCTCAAATCCTGTCCAAACATTCAATTTCATTCTGATTCTCTGCTTTTGAAAATAATGTATCGATGTTCCCATAGTTTTCTGCCACTGGTGAGGCGATAAATCTACACTTGCTTTCTCTGATTTTTTGTAACAGCTACAAGGTTTACTAATTACTCAGTATATGAAGTCTTTGTTGTACTATAAATCGATTAACCGGTTGGCGGGTTCTTTTGTTTTGTTTTGAGTGATTAACAGTTTCCTCACAAACCTGAATTAGCGAATTTGGTCTTGAACTTACTGCTCCAATTAATGTATCTCTTCATTAAAGTCGTATGAAATGGATTCAAATTTTAACCTTCAATTGAATGCTTCAAATTTGTATTGATTTTAGTTCTTTAGAAAAACATGTTCGTCACTGGAAATCACTCTGTACTCTTGCCTCTTGTAACATCTGCTTTGTCTATGCCGGAGAAATACGTTCAACGAGAGAGTATAACTCTGTAGGCGTTTTTTGCTCATCATTACCTCTGCAAAGTAACCATTACGTGATTTTTTTGATAGTAAAATCTACTTGGATATCTTCCACAGTTGATGCTAGGTAGCTCAAACTTATCAAGCGTAATATAGCAGTCTGATTTTGCAAATAAAAAGTTCAGCATTTACTATTGAATATTCACGATGTTACTGACGAGTGTCTTTTGCTTTATGGTGCTATAATCTCCATCAGGTGTGGGTTTTGGTTCAGCAATTCCTGGCTTACAGATTGGCTTCGGTTTTGGCGCTGGTTGCGGCGTTGGTATAGGATTTGGCTATGCATTAGGGAGGGGTGTTGCGTATGATCAGTATAAGAAATATTCAAATATTGGCAAGTTGGCTGGCTCCTGGCATCCACCTGATGAGTAAGTTGGAACTTTTTTAAAAGTCATTTTCTTGGTCTTATTTTGTTTGCTTATTTTATTTTGATCAGTTCTGTGCTGCTCCTGTTTTCCCTTTCCCCGCTGTCTCTCTTTTTATCTGTGATGTTGGATCATACCTGGTTTACTGACTGTGGTGTTTTGTTTGATCATTTTTATAAGAGAGACTGTAGGAGTATTAGACATGCATCATTTTGTTTAACTAATCAGACTATCAAGAGGTTACTGATGAGATTATGAGAAAGAATTTCATTTTTCCTTTTCTTAGGTGGGTTGCAGTGTTATACTACTCCGTATTTGTTTTTGTACTGACCTTTTATGGAATACTTAAGAAATACCTTATGGCTTCGGGTTACAGGAAGTAGCATGAGTTGGTTAATGAAAGGCTAATAAATGCAGTAACATGTTTGTAGGAATAGAGGAAACGGAACTTAAAATCATTGAATAATTTGCTTGGGAATAGATTGTAACTGAAGAGCTAAATGCGTAACAATCGTGTCATGCACTTTCAGTTAAAAGTCCGATGATCCTTCATCCGGAGTATGGAGTTTCAGTCTTTTACTTAATACTGATCCATTTTCTCAATATGTAACCTCAAATTCAGAGTTTTGGGGGGTAAAGAGGAAGCAACTTTGCATACTTATGTGAGTAGCTATCTGTTTGTAACTGGTGCTTCATTTTCTTCATTGCCATCAGGGATCCCTTAACTGGTCTGATTGATGAGCTGGTGATCAATACGAAGAAGCTGGTGAAAGCTACTTCAAGGGAAATTGACAAATGGAGGAGGTGAAATTAGAGCTAGGGTTGCTAGTGGATCTCTTTGTGCAGAGTAGTATGGTTGAAATCAGTAGAATTGTCAGATGGCAATGAAATACAGGAATCATGTATAAAGTCCTTTCTCTGAACTTGGAATACTGATGTTGGGATGCATTCAAATAAATTGCTGCTGATACATATAAAATCCATAAACTTGCTCCCAAGACATCACCCCAGGTTTAAGTGATTTGAATTTTACCTCAGGTACCATTACCACTTGAAGTTCTCCAAAACATCACCCAATGTTACAAACAAATGCCTTGTGTTTCCATTCTTCATTTTTCTTCAAATGCCTTCATGGAGTTACTGTAACTTCTTTTCTTTTTTTCCTCTTCCCTTTCTCCTCACCGTGATTCTATGTTGAATAATGACCACGTAAAATGACGGATGGGACCGAAGACCCAACTGGATGATATTCGATAGAATATGTTATCCAGAATGAAGGGATTCAGCAAATTCGCAGCTCCTGGAGTATTCCAAGTCAGCAGCATAATCTGCCATGTCAGCAAGCCCAGCCTATCAGAGTCCAGCATCAAATTGCACATGTCCCAGAACGATCCAATCAGAGTCCATCGACCACGGTCCTAAGTGGCAGGTCCACATCCACCAGCTCGACCTTATAGCATCTGTCACCCCTCTGCGCCTTCCACTTCTCCATTTCTGAATCTAAACTTGGAACACCTGAGCCTCAAGCATGGCCTCACTGGCAACTTCCACGGCTGCGGCCTCCCTCGGAGTCTCTGAAATGCTCGGTACCAGACTCAACATTAGCGGTTCCACAAGACACTTGGCATCAACCCCTTCCACCTTCAAGATAGTCGCCCTTTTCTTCAAGAAGGCCCCTGCACCGCCACCCAAGTCAAAGCCAAAGCCTGCAGCCGTCTCTCCTGCCAGCGAAGAGCTCGCCAAATGGTACGGTCCTGACCGGAGGATCTTCTTGCCTGACGGTCTCTTTGATAGGTCAGAGATCCCGGAGTACCTGAACGGTGAAGTACCCGGAGAGTAAGCATCTGCTCCTTTATGTTACTGCATAAACAGAACAATCCCACATATTGCAGCATAGTACTAATATAAAGAGTACTGTTCCGTTTCAAAGGCTTTATGATGATGTTCTTATGTTAATGCAGCTATGGCTACGATCCTTTTGGGCTAGGCAAGAAACCAGAAGACTTTGCCAAGTAAGTAATGTTCAGCTATTTGCTAATTACCGCTCTATGAATATATTGTTTTGACAGATTCTCATTGTTTTGTTAAAGAACATACCCTACTTTTGATTAACTTGTGGGGAGGGGATTGCATTACATTAATCAAGTACTCCATTTGTTTAAGAGAAAGCTTAAGAATTGATGGTATGTGCTTGGTTACAGATACCAGGCATTTGAACTGATCCACGCTAGGTGGGCAATGCTTGGGGCAGCTGGATTCATCATCCCTGAAGCCTTTAACAAGTTTGGTGCCAACTGTGGCCCTGAAGCAGTTTGGTTCAAGGTTTGTTCCTTTCCAGTCTATCGTTTACAAAAACAAACCTTTCTTTGTCTGATTGGTTCATTTGTACTTTGTAGACCGGGGCGCTTCTCCTTGATGGGAACACACTAAACTACTTCGGCAAGTCCATCCCCATCAATCTAATCGTTGCTGTCATTGCTGAGATCATTCTTGTGGGCGGTGCTGAGTACTACAGAATCATCAACGGCTTGGTAAGCGGTTGCTCGAGACTTGAGTCTCCTCTGCTTGCTTGGGCTTGTCATGAAACTAACTGCACCTTGCATACATATACATGCAGGACTTGGAGGACAAGCTTCACCCTGGTGGCCCTTTTGACCCGCTTGGGCTCGCAGATGATCCGGACCAGGCTGCGATTTTGAAGGTGAAGGAGATCAAGAACGGTAGATTGGCCATGTTTTCCATGCTTGGATTCTACTTCCAAGCTTATGTTACCGGAGAAGGCCCCGTGGAGAACTTGGCAAAGCACTTGAGCGACCCTTTCGGCAACAACTTGCTCACTGTGCTTGCAGGCGGTGCTGAAAGGGCTCCCACTCTGTAATTCTCACTAGTTTTGTTCTCTCCCTTCTTTTGCTTCAATCTAAACTGCATTTGTACATCGAATTGGGGTTAAGTATAATTATGTGCTCAAGTTCCTGGACTACGATATTACAAGCTGGTTCAACCGCTTTTCTAGGAATCAAGGACAACTTGACATCAGTAAGGTGGTGGTGAGCATGTGCTTCTGTTGGTGCTCTTGTTGTATGCTTCTTGGCTCGATCTTGATGACAAAACGCGCTCTAAACCCAACCTCACCATCGTCATTGTCAAGATCAAGTGAAGCACATCTAAATCTCCACTAAAGAGACAAAAATGGAAATTTAAAAATAGAATTGGCGGCCCAGATTCCTAGAATTGTCATTGATTGCTCAGAACAGTTACCCTGCTTATTCATGTCCTATCTTGCTGCTTGTCACCATTTCCGCTCCAATATAGCTTCTCCCTCCACTAGAGGACCTTCTCCAAACGTAAGTCTCAAGGAACTATGCTTGAGCTTTGCCTGGCCCTGCAGCTGCTTCTGTTGGCCGCCGGTGTTCTCTGCAACCCATCTTTGAATCAGCTCTCTGATTGCCTCAATCGCCATGGCATCGGAAACTTCACAACGTTCTCCGGCGACCCTTCTTACGGCTTGCTCCTGAATTTCTCCATCCACAACCTCCGCCTCGCAGGCCCCGCCACTCCCAAGCCCGCCGCCATTCTGTTGCCCGGAACCGCTAGAGAGCTGGTGAAGAGCCTGGGGTGTAGCAGAGCTGCTGGATGGGAGGTGAGAGTGCGAAGCGGCGGGCACAGCTACGAGGGCACTTCCTTCATGTCCACCGATGGAGCTCCCTTCGTCATCATAGACCTGATGAACCTCAACCGGGTTAACGTCGATTTAACGTCGGAGACCGCCTGGGTCGAAGCCGGCGCCACTCTGGGCGAGCTATATCATGCCATTTCCCAGGCCAGCCCAGTCCACGGATTCCCCGGCGGCAACTGCCACACCGTAGGAGTCGGCGGCCACATAGCCGGCGGCGGATTTGGAAAGCTTTCGAGGAAGTACGGCCTTGCCGCTGACAACGTGGTGGATGCTCTGCTCGTCACCGACGTCGGCAAGGTGTTGAACAGAGAAGCCATGGGAGAGGACGTGTTCTGGGCACTCAGAGGCGGCGGCGTCGGAACCCTAGGGATCGTACTAGCCTGGAAAATCAAGCTCGTCAAAGTCCCCAAAACGGTGACCGCTTGTATGGTGTACAGGCATGGAAACATAAACGAAATAACAGAGTTGGTACAAAGATGGCAGCTTGTAGCTCCCAATCTGCACGAGGACTTGTCCTTATCATGCGCCATTGGTGCCAGCGAGAAACTCAATTCAGAGGTTAGAGCAAAATTCACCATCTACTTTATGGAACGAAGACAGCAACTGTTATCGACCCTGAACCTGAAACTCCCTGAACTGGAACTCCAAGAAACCGAGTGCCGTGAGCTGAGCTGGATCGACGCCGCCGTGTATTTCAGCGGCATCGGCCGCGTCGACGGCACCACCGCTGCGGATCTCCTCAACAGGCACGCCCACGACAAGCTTTACTTCAAGGCCAAATCGGACTACGCAAAGGCCGTGATTCCTCGGCAAGGAATCGAAACAGCACTCGAGTATCTGAAGAAAGAGCCAAAAGGGTACGTGATAATGCACCCATACGGAGGGGTGATTGACCGGATAAGCAGCGACGCGATTGCTTTTCCCCACAGAAGAGGGAACTTGTTCTCCATCCAGTACTTGGTGCTGTGGCAGGAGAACGATGATTGGAAAAGCAGAGAGCTTCTGGAGTGGATTCGAGAATTCCATGAAGCAATGAGCCCGTACATGTCCGAATCACCCAGACCTGCGTACATCAGTTTCATGGATTTTGACCTTGGAGTGATGCCTAATTTGAGTGATTGGAGCTTCGGATGTCAGGAAGGTGGCGTCGAATTGGCAAGGGCTTGGGGCGAAAGATACTTTTTAGGGAACTATGAGAGGCTGGTGAGAGCTAAGACACAAATTGATCCTCATAATGTTTTCCGCCATGAGCAAGGAATCCCTCCAATCTGCTCCACCAGATAATTAACATATTTACTACCGACCTTCCTTGCACCCCAAGTGTGTTAATTATCATACTTTTCAAAGTTTAAATACTACTACTCTATGTGCTCAAGAGGTAACTATGTTTTCTTTAGTCCCAAATTCTACACTTTTCACTTCTCAGCAATACATTCATGTGAAATGGGCTTCTCTCATGTTTACAACTTTTCCGGTCCGTTATGGTGCTTACATGGCAAATCATGTTCTCTCCTTCAGCTTGGCATTTTCGTTTGTTTCTGTTTCTTTCTTTCTTTCTTTCTTTTTTGTGGCAACTCATATACATATATAGAGTACTTTTCATTAGTAATACCCTCTCTGTCCGTAAAAAAGATTATATAATTTATTTTAACAATTTTATAGTATTTAATTTATAAGTTATTTTCACAAATTTTAAGATATTCAAAACTAAAAAATTCAGATGTAATTCATAATTTGATATCTAAATTTTTCAAATATATTTTTTCTTATTTTTGATACTGTTTATATTTATTAAAAATTGAGTCAAACGTTAACTTTGAAATAACAAAGTCAAATGATACAGTTTTTGGCAGAATGAAGGAGTATTTTTTTACCATCATAGAAATATTATAATTAAGTTGAAAAAAAACTTTTAAAATAACAAAATGCATACCTTTTCTTTTTATTTTAAAACAAGAATTTTAATTTCCTCCCTCCATCTCAAAATCTTACCCAAAAAATATTTCTGAATTGTGGATATATGTGAAGATATCTTTTGAATTTTATTTTTATATAGTAAGTAAAAGGAAAAATTGATGATTTGATACAAAGTTGAGAAAAGTTAGATAAGGATGTGCTTTAAATGTTGATTTAATACAAAATTGAATTTATAATTTTAAAATAACTTTAATAAAAGGTACTCTGCCATCTTAGAAAGATTGTTGTATTTAATTTTGATGTTTTAAATTGCAGTGTTTAACTCAAAATTTTACTAAGATAAATCGTGTTTTTTTATAAAAAAAATGTATATATATCTAGGAAATTTGGATTTCAAATGATAAGAAGCATATGAATCATTTAACTACACATGCCTAAAATTTCATGAAAATAAATTATAGAATAAATACTGTGAAACAACAAAAATAAAGTTACAATCTTTATGGAACATAGGAAATATATGTCTTGTTATTGATTTCTATTTTTCGAAACACTACGTACATGAAGGCACATTTGAAGCGCCTTAAGAAGCGCTTTAAGGCGTTACAAACTGCCCACAATCACCTGGCGCTACAAAGCGCTACGGGCCGCGTAGTTGTTTTGAGTCTAGTAGCGCTGTCGTAGCGCATGAAAGCGCTTCTAAGCTTCAAAGAGCAGAAACGCGCTACCAAGGCGCTACTACAAGCTTAAGGCCCAACCCACCTTTGCCCTCTGCCTACCTTCTCTTCGACAGATTGTATCTCCCTCCTCCTTTTCTCACCCTAGCCTACCTCTCCATAATCGCCGCAAGTTCAACATTTCTTCTCTCTTTCCACTCACATGGCGGACTACAAACCTGAAGATGACTACGATTACTTGTTCAAGCTTGTCCTCATCAGTGATTCCGGTGTCGGCAAATCCAACTTGCTTTCCAGATTCACCAGGAACGAGTTCAATTTGGAGTCCAAATCCACTATCGGGGTCGAATTTGCTACCAAGAGTCTCATCGTTGATGGCAAGGTTATCAAGGCTCAGATTTAGGACACTGCTGGCCAAGAAAGTTTAGATTTTTGTTAAAAAAACCTGATTTTGCCTCGATGCGTATTCGAATTTCGCTTGATCTCCTGGGTTTTCAGCGTGAAAGTCTTGATCGGTTGATCTGATTGACTTGTTAGTAGGATAGTGTTCCGATGGCAAGGTTACCTTAGGGTTTGTGGTAATCTTTTTCGGTGTTAAGCCAGTATCAACAAACTGACATTTATGTTCTGGGTTTCCTTCGGTGGGATCATGTTGTTTTATTTGAATGATTTTGAATCAATTCATTAGTGATACTGGAATCAAAGTTACTGAAGACTGTCTAGAGTTTTGTTGATAAACCATTCAGTATAATTTTAGTGGAGGGATGATGTATAATATCATTTCAATCATATTACGTGATTTGTGTGGAAATTGAGACATGTACAGAACTCCATGAAGTTTCAGAAATGGGGTATTTGAAAAACCTAGTATCAGGGTTCATTTTAGAATGTTGATACTGATGTAAGAAATCTTGTTTCAAATATTTGTCGTAGCGAAATCGATGTAGTAAAAACAGAATTAAAAAAATATATAAAAATGAGTTGTACCGCATTTAAGCGCTACAAACACCTAGACCCACGAGGATTGTCGTAGCGAGCTCATAGCGCCTTCAGGGGCTACTATTGTAGCGCAGTGAAGCGCACACTTCAAAAAAAGCGGACTCTGTAGTAGAGCTTGTAGTAGCGAGTTATCACGCAACTGTGGTAGCGCATAGGTAGCGAATTTTGCGCTACGACTATCAAATTAAATACGTAGTGAAATTAGATAAATTAATAATTTTTCTGTTAATTTTGTTTACTAAAAGTTGTTTTTCAACTTAATTATAATATTCCAATGTGGTAAAAATAGTTCCAGAATAAAAAGTTGAAGTATATATTTATGACAATATGAGTTGCAAAAAACAAATTTAAAAAAGAAACAAGTAAAAAAACGAAAATGCTACTGAAGGAGATACATGACTTGCCACGCACGCACTGGAATGGGACTGCAAAAGTTGTAAACAGGAGAGAAGCCGATTCCATTTATGTAACATCTAACTTTTGAACTTATATATACTTATTATTATGATCATCCAAACTAACACTTACTTTTAAGAAGGTAACATTTGTTTTGAGCTCTAGACTCTAGGTTAAGCTCTTAATAACATAAGATGGAGATCTTGAGTTCGAGTCTTCATCATCTTATGTCCCATATACATATCACATGTACCAAAAAAGAAAGAAAGAAAGGTAACTAATTGAATTAACTGCTTTGAATGTTTGAACATTCGAATAGTTTTACTCTTGATATAGATTTTTAAAACACCTTTTTTTTATACAAATGAGGCAAGAGTAAGGATGGTGAAGACTTGAACATAAGACCTTCACTTTATGTCCTTATAAGCTTAACCACTAGACTAGATGTTCCGGACAAAAACACCGGTTTCTGGTGTATATTCACGGTGATATTTAATTTCATACTCCCTCCGTCTCCAAATAATTGATAGGTTTGTCTAGGTACGGAGGTTAAAGTGAATGTAAACTTGTGTTGTTTGGCATAAATACCCTTGAGTGAAAGTTGCATAAAAAACGAGATATGAAAAGTAAAGATAAAGTAAGAATAGTTTAGTAACTTTATAGAAGATAAGTTTCTTTTTAAGGAAAATGTGCAATTTTTCAAGGACAACCTGAAAAGAAAATTTGTTCAATTATTCAAGGACGAAGGGAGTATATAACAATTTAATATCATAAATAAGATATTCATATTACCCCCTCCATCCGAGCAAAGATAATACATTTGACTAGACACAAATATTAAGAAATATTGTTGACTGGAGAGTAAAAATGTAAAGAAGGCACATAAGATAAAAGTATAAAAGTAGCTTTTTTGAGAGGAGAAATGTAGGGTAATAAGGTAAAGTTAGTGTGAAAATGTTTCATTTTTAGAAAACGTATCAATTTTGTCGGGACAGCCAAAAAAGAAAAATATATCAATTTTGCTAGGGTGGATGGACTACTAATTAAAGAGATATGTGTAAAAATTCTATTAGTGTATATATGCATTGCCATGATAACATTGGAAAAGCGCCTAATGATCTAGGATTATTTATAGATGTATAAACGCTACTACTCAAAATTTAGTGGTACTATTGAAACTCAAACTCGTGAGTTGAACTATACACTTTTAGGCTCCAACTCAGCTTGAAGTTGACAAAAACATTTACATTTTTTTTTATACATGGGATGTGGGGATTGAGGATGGTAGATACTTGAACATAAGACATTCATCCAATATCCTAGAAGCTTAGTCACTAGATTAGATACTCACGACCGAATCAAAACTTTTATACAATACATGATTTAAACTGGAAATATATTTAAATCTAGTGAATTCTTGATGGGTTATCCTATGATTTAATTCATAAAGTTTCTCCAATATCCATAAACTTTGTATCATGAATTATTGAAGTTTTCCTTCTTATCCGCCAAAGGTAGAATCCTTTAGTGCTTGACTTGTAATTTCTTTCAGATAATAATGTTTAATTTGTGGCCAATTTTTCATTTTAAAATCTGAATTGCTAATTTGAAAAGTATTTTAAAACCACATTTTCATAACGATATAGCAATAACACCAAGTGAGAATTATGATTTAAGTTTAATAGTAATTGAGTGGCTTTTTCATATATGAGAAAAGGTTGGTTATTGAGTTTTGAAAATTGATATGAAATCTGTAACATAAAATAATACTTCCTCCGTCCCACAAAGGTTGTCAACATTACTATATTGGGCCGTCCCACAAAGGTTGTCAACTTTCTTAAAATAGAAACTTTCTATCATCATTTTTACCATTTTATCCTTTTATCTCACATCATGGACCCACAAGTTTTTCTCTTTCCTCCCACTCAACTTAAAATTGGGGTCCACAAAATTTTCTCCTTTCTTTTTCATGAGGGTAATTTTGTCAACACACTATTATTCTCCCACTTTCCTTAATATATGTGCCCAAACAAATCCTACAACCTTTGTGGGACGGAGGGAGTAATAGTAAAAAAAATATGAGTTAACAGAAACCATCGTGAGGATTGGGGGAATTTAAGTTACACTAAGGATGCGTTTGGTTCGCGGATTCTAAAAATCCGTGGATTGTGAAAATATAGAAAGTATCAATGATGGAAAATATAAATAAATGTTATCACACTCTTGTGTTTGGTTCAAGGATTTTAGAAATATAAATTTTACAAGGACCATTTTGTAAATTTTACAAAAGTTCAGGGACTAAATGTGTAATTTAGTAAGAATCATTTTGTAAATTTTCAAAAGTTTAGGGACTAAATGTGTAATTTAATAGTGACCGTTTTGTAAATTTTTCAAAAATTAAGGACTAAATGTGTAAATATATAAAGTTTAAGAGCTTTATTGAAATTTTTGAAACATAATAATTCTATGGATTCTAAGAATACCATATTTATTGATGGTATTTTGAATCCAAGAATTTTTGAAGGATGAAGAATCCTAGGATTTTGAGAATGATGGAGAATCATTTTCCAAAATGAACCAAACACAAGATTCTATGGATTTGTGGGATTTTGAAAATCCATATTCCTAAAATGCTTGAACCAAACACCCCCTAAGTGTACATTACGATTTAAACTCTAAAGAATCTACCCCTAAACTTTTCAAACCTTTCACCTTGTTCGCATGATATCTCTTAGGCAGCCCAACCAGATAATTGCCCTTCACCACCATCTCGTCACGCGTAAAGCCTATAAATAACACCATGTGCAACGCATGGGCTCGAGTGTGAGAACTAGGCTTTGCTCTTCATGTTAATGCTGCAGGCAACTCCTATATCTGCAAGCTGTAGCCCGCCACAATCCCTTACCTTTGGTCCGCTACAGGAGCCCTGTCGGATATGGACAACGCTAATGGTTTGGTGTCACAAATAGGTGAGGCGTAGCGTAGGTGGTGGGGAGATAACACAGCACAACACAACATAGAGGGTGGGATGCAGACCATGCGGTAGGACGAGGTGACGGTAGAGAGTGGTGGGTGGCTTCTGTGAGCTGAGGGCCGAGCATCAACAGTTGCATGCGCAGGGTAGATTTGTTAGTGTAATTGTTAATACCAAAGGATTAATATTAAGTAAGATAAAGGTCGGAGCTAGGGTGAAATACCTGAGACCCAAAGGGAAAAAATCCGGCCATGTCGAGATGAGGTGGGGCTCTTCTGAATTGCTTCGTCCATTGCTGAGGGGCTCCTAGGATGTGCTACCTCCACGTCGCTTCGTCCGAAGCCGCTCCACTCCACAAGCGTGCTGCTTCCAAGGCCAAATGAACACCTGGTACAATTCTCTGACGCTCAAGTTAGAATTCGCTCTGTAGACTAGCCGATGGACAGTAAGTTGAGAGTAAATTGATGGTGTATTCTCTAAAGTTCCGTCCTTTTGGCGGGGCGGGAAAGGGAGTATTTATAGTGGCCTTAGGGGGTATGGGCAACAGTATGGGTAGCGGCATGGGCCGGGGGACATGTGTCATTCGCACACCGTGGGGGGTTACAGGATTCCCAAACTGGAGACTGCGGGCCGGTCTAGGGCTTCGACGTTCTGCCTCGACGATGAAGGTTGTAGCACTTGTGAGCCGGCCCGTCATTCCGACCCATGGGCTCAGCATTTCGCCCTCACCAGTAATACCAGTAATTAACCTTTAATACCTAAACAAGTAATGAGTTAATGGGGCTTTATATTGCTTTATGAAACGAGAGGAATAATGGAAGCTTTCGTCAAACCTCAAGGGTGGTTTTGTCTTTTCACCTTGATTTTTCTAGTGTAAATAACACTGTGTGTTAAATAAGTACAAAAACTGATGAAAAGTTAATTCGGTGGCAATTTAATTCTCTTGTTACTGTTAAGTACTCCATTCAATGGCAAGACTCTCACTTTTCCTAAAGAAGAACACGCCCTAAATATTATCGGCGAGCGTTAGTCTGCCGTCTGCCCACTGCGCGCGCAGAGGGTTCTCTGGTTCGCCGATGGAGGTAGATCACTACTCCGTTCTTGGCTTGCCTTCCGGCGAGGAAGGAGCTAAATTGACAGAGAAGGATATCTCCACGGCCTACCGGAAAAAATCCCTGGAGTTTCACCCTGATAAGCGCCCCGACGATCCGAATGCAATAGATATCTTTCTGAAGATTAAATCCTCCTACGAAATTCTGAAAGATGACAAGGCCCGTAGACTCTTCGACGATCTCCTCCGCGTTAAGCGCGAGAAGGAGATCCGTCACTCTAAGCAAGACGCGAAACGGCGGAAGATGGTGTCGGATCTGGAGGATAGAGAGCGCGCCGCTTTTGCAGCTGATTCAGAGGCGACGGCTCGGGATGAGGAGGCCAAAATTGCGAGGAAACTGAAGGAAGAAATTGAGAGGATTCGAGCTATGCACTCAAATAAAGGAACCAGTTCGGAGTCGGGAGCGAGCAAGAAGCCCCCAAAAGGAGAGGCTAAAACGGGTGGCTTTGGCGGCGGCGGGTTAGATAAGGAGAAAGTGTTGAAGGTTTCTTGGTTGAAGATTGGAGAGGATTATACTGCAGAGAGGTTAAAGCAGCTGTTCACTAATTTTGGAGCGGTTGAAGATGTGGTAATTAAGAGTACCAAGAAGAAAGGATCTGCACTTATTGTTATGGATTCTAAAGAGGCTGCCGTAAGTTTTCTATTCCATCTCTTTGGCACATTCATTCTGTCTCTTGATAGTATTTGCTTATTTCTTTTACTTGTTATCTGCAGCTTGCTGCCACAGGAACTTTGATCGGAGATCTCTCTAATCCTTTACTTGTCATGCCGCTCCAACCAGTAATGGCAACTGAATCTCAGCCGAAGGATGAGGAAATTGACCGTGTAAGCAAGCTAGTCGGGACTAGTTATCAGGACTTTGAGGACTCTGTCTTTCAGAAGCTTAGGATGGTATGAACTAATCATTTGGCTTATGATTGTTTATTTCTCAGTTAACTTTTTTTAGCTGCATGAATTGGTGTTCTCATCAAATTTGAATTTGGGAGTCTAATATGTAGTGGTGAAGGTTGGAAATCAGGTCATCATTTGTCAATTGTTTGTCAGATTTTCACTTTTGCCATCCAAGTGGTTGGTGGTTAACCTCATTTCTAATAAAGAGTAGAGACTCATGATAATGATGTTACATATTCTTTCCTAGTTGTCAGAAATTAGGATGATATTCAAGGTATGGGAGATGTGGGACTGTTGATATTTAGGCCTGAATCACATAGATGGAGGAGGGGGAAGGAGATCCTGATCTATTTTGAATTGGTAGTGAGTATATCTTAATCAATAAGATGGAGTTCGATATACAATAATGCTTCATGACTGTCTGTTGCATAATATCAAATTGAACAATGTGATGATCGGAACTTGGATGTACTGTATTTTGCATTCCAGTTGACCTTGCTATTTTGACATGATTTTAACCTGACAATGATATTTTGGATGTACTAATATAGGTTTTGACTTTATGACCCATTCTAGTGATGGAAAGGTGGCTGTCTGCTGACTTTTTACATTCAATTGAAAGTATGATGGGCCATTTAACTGTGTTTTTGCTGGTCTGTGTAGTCACTGGGATAATAGTTGGACGTGTAAATTTTATTATGCCTAAAGTACGCTTTGAAGTGCTGTCTTGCTTCATTTTCTTATTATCCATCGGCATCACCTATGCTTGAGATGAGGCAATTTTATTTTATCTTATTTTTATATTCATTTCTTGTTCTGGTTTCTGGGGTTGCTAAATTTTCATGCTATTTTGACTGGGGTGCAGGCTGCTCAGAAGCAAAAATGAAGCGGTGGAGTGAATTATTGGCGTTTTAGACAATACAGAACTTAGTATTGGTTACTGACCTTTGTCACTTGTGATACAAGATAATTTCCAATAGTGATAGTGGAATTGAGGTTGCTGTCTTGCTGAGATTAGTCAGCGTGCCAGTATCAATATGCATTGGTATGCAATTTTAACTTAGGCTTGTACATAGTTTAGAGTGTCAGCTACCAGTGCAAATATTACTAGTGCCTCACCATCTTCATGTATTCACTTCTGTCTGTTCGTTTAGGCTCACTTGAGAACAGCAGGGAAAGAAAGGAGATGAAGTATATCTATATTCCTTGCATCATGCGGCCAAGCAAGGTTCGGTTGTTGGTTCTGGAGGAGAAAATCTCTTGTATGCTGTTTTATTGTTGCCTTATGTGCAAATTGAAACAACTTGAGAATACCTCTTGACATGGTTGGTTGTTAAACTTGTGTGTTTGTGGTCAGCTGGTAAACTCACTCACAGGAGTCTGTGAGCTCGCCCTCAACATTAGGCTCAGCTCCGATGTGACTAAGCCACAATTCTGCAGGGATTTCAGACTTCGGTACAATTTGTAGGAATGGTGATGTGATCCATGATATTAGCTATCACAAAGGCAGTCACTTTGTCGATTGTTTCAAGCTTCACACAGGAATCGCAGGGCAAGTATGCGTAGAGTTGAATCCTCTACGTAACTGCTGCTTGTGTTAGATCTTCATCAACCATCTGTTGTTGTAATGATGCTAGGATCACCCACAAGTGTCCTGAATAAAAACTGACGTTTACGTACCTTCAGTTTGCTAGCCTGGACTTTAGAAACTTTGCATTCTCAATTCTAATTCCCTCAAGAGTAACATTTCTAATGCTGGAGATGAAATTTAAAAACAATCTTTGTTATTGAAAGCTCTCTCCTTTCTATTTATCGAAATATCCCATAAGAAAAGTGAAGTATGAACTTGTCCCCATGTTTTTCAGAAACTTTGCATTCAACTCCCTCCACTTAACTCCGTTCTGATGAAATGCTTTCTTTGACCCTTTAACTCTTAAGGCCTTTAAGATACACCTCAAATATATCAATATTTTAGAAGTAAAATGTATCCGCCAACCATGTTCAACTCACCTACGATTAGGGTGTTGTTGCCCGTGAGTAGGGGTGTAAATGGGCCGGGTTGAGCCCGAACCCACTAAGCTCGACCTCGGCCCGTGAGCAGGGTTTGAGCTCAAATTCCTTCTCGGTCCGAATAGTTTGATAAACTCGTTTTGAAACTTTATAAATTATATTATAATCAACAAATAACGAAATATTACAATATATCATCAAAGTTTATACAAATTAAACATCGGATTGATAATTTTAGACTAATCAAAATAATTGAACAAACACTGTGAGAACCAAGGGTGGTGGTAGCGAAACCAAGGGAGCTGCTGCATCAGAAAACTCTGAGACGTCTCCTGTGGCCAACAAGTTTCCTGATGCCAATTCGCTGGTACCTACAGATGAAAACAACCAGTTTGTTGCCCCCATCATCTCTGCATACAATGAACGCATTCGTCCTCTTCTGGATGCCGGAAACGAAACCCTAACCACAGACGATGAAAGCCAGTTGGCTGTTGCCCCCATCATTTCTTCCTACAACCAGCACATCCGGCCGCTTCTCAATGTGGCGGTTCTCGATGCCTTTGAGAAGCTCAGGGTTCTCAATGTGATGAAGGAAGCTAGTCAGCTACCCACCACCGCCACCATTGTGGTGGTTGGCGACCGGAGTTCTGGAAAATCCAGTGTGTTGGAGTCTCTCACCGGCATAAGCCTTCAGCGAGATAAAGGGATCTGCACCAGCACCAGGGTTCCTCTCATGATTTGCCTCCACAATCAACGGGAGGGTGCAGAGGCAGAGCTCTCCTTGCAGTATAAAGACAAGACACTGACCACTTCTGAGGAGAGGGTAGCACAGGCCATCAAGTATGCTACTAAAGAGATAGCAGGGGGTGGGGATGAAATATCCGACCTCCCTCTCAAGCTGTTGGTTATGAAGAGCGGTTTTCCCAATATTACTCTCGTGGATCTTCCAGGAATTATCACAGTTCCAGTGCTTCGTGGGAAAATTAGAGATACGCAGATGCAGATACGAGAGATGATAAGGAAGTATATAAAGCCTGAGGATCGCATTATCCTTAATGTCTGCTCTGTCACCTCCAATTTTGCTAAATGTGAATCCACGCAATTGTCGAAAGCAGTAGACAACACAGGAGCCAGAACTCTTGCCGTCGTTACAATGGTGGATACAGCTGGGTTACTGGACAAGTTTTATGGTGAGGACGTCGGCTTCCAATACATTTTTGTTAGGAATGGAACTGGAAACGAGTCCCACGAAGCTGCACGGAGGGATGAATTTAAGCTCTTCCAAACCCATCCGGTGCTGTCCACAATTGACAAGAACATGGTCGGCATTCCTGTTTTGGCTGCCAAACTAGTTCAAACTCAAGCAAAATGCATCGCCAACTGTTTACCTGAGACTATGTCTATTATTAAACTGAAGCTGAATGGGAATACCAAGGAGCTTCAGAAATTGCCGATGAACCTGACCTCTGTGGATGACGCCTTTAGTGTTTACAATAGTGTGATTGGATCCGCTAAGCAATCTCTGAGCAAAATTCTTCTGACTGGTATGTTTGATGAGTATCCACGGAACAACTCAATGCACTTTTGCGCTAGGTTGGTGGATTGGCTGAACAACTTCAGCGATAAGTTGCACAAGGCGATTGAAAGTGGCGACTTTCTGATGGCGGAGATCCAAGCTTTGAAAGAGCGTCAAAAAATTGAGCTCCCGGGCTATTTTCCGAAGTCCGCCTTTTATGTTTATCTTGCGGATGAACATTGAGGAGATATCGAACATTCCCTTCAAATTCTTCAGTGATGTCTTTGATTCCTTAGAGATTGTAATCCTCGCCGTCTTGAACAAACACTACGAGAACTACACATGGCTACAATTGTGTGCATGTCGAGGGGTGCAAAATCTTGTGGAGAAGATGAAGGATAAATGTTGGAATTGGGTGAAGGAGCTGATGGAGATGGAAGCCGTCACCGATTATACATGTCTGCCCAATCACAAATCAGACTTTGACAATCTGATGGCTCAACAACAGGATTTCATTCGTCATATCTTCCAGAAGGAAGAAGAGAGGCCTGACTCTGTCGTGATTGGAGATCTTGGGACAGTCAACATTGGACATCTGAGGAATTACTCCAGCGATCTCTTATCCCAGGCTTTTTGCTTGAAGATGAGAATGTTGGCCTACTGGAAGATTGTTCTGACAATTTCTGAAGCTCCTTGGTATTCCCATTCAGCTTCAGTTTAATAATAGACATAGTCTCAGGCAAACAGTTGGCGATGCATTTTGCTCGAGTTTGAACCAGTTTGGCAGCCAAAACAGGAATGCCGACCATGTTCTTGTCAATTGTGGACAGCACCGGATGGGTTTGGAAGAGCTTAAATTCCTCCCTCAGTGCAGCTTCGTGAGACTCGTTTCCAGTTCCATTCCTAACAAAAATGTATTGGAAGCCGACGTCCTCACCATAAAACTTGTCCAGTAACCCCTTGGGAGCTGTATCCACCATTGTAACGACGGCAAGAGTTCTGGCTCCTGTGTTGTCTACTGCTTTCGACAATTGCGTGGATTCACATTTAGCAAAGTCGGAGGTGACAGAGCAGACATTAAGGATAATGCGATCCTCAGGCTTTATATACTTAGAATAGGTCATAGAGTTGGAGGTGGAGATTAGTGATGAGTTTCTGAGTAGTGGTGGGACGAAGAGAATGCTGGAAGAGGGCTCGCCTGTCATTGCCAGTAAGATGGAGAAGCTGACGAGCAGCATCAAGCTTTTGAAGGAGTCCAAGGATGTGGTGGCCAGTTTCATGGATAGGATTTCTGCCTATTCTGACTAGAAAGTTACAAACTCTAGGTATTGAATATAACAAGTAGGGATTTTGTTTACTGTTTCTCAGTGCTAGAAAAGGTCAGTACTATGCATAGTCTTTGAGGACGTCATATTTTGCTTCAGCTCTTATCACTTGACAAGGGGTTCTGTTTACATAGTTCACTGATACAGGTTTTTGACTCTATGACCTATTCTAGTGATGGAAAGGTGGTTGTCTGCTGACTGTTTACATCCAACTGTAATGAACAGATAGTATTGAATTTTAAGTAGGTAAACTTCTCTTGGGGAAACTATGATGGGCCATTTAGCTGTGATTTTTCTGGTCAGTGTAGGCACTGAGAAAATAGTTTGAATGAGTAAATTTTAATCTCGGTCTGAAGTGTTATCCTGCTTTATTTTCTTATTATCCATTGCATATGCGAGGCTATTTTATTTTTTATCTTCATTTTCTTGGTTTGGTTTCTGGGGTTTCTATCTTTTCATGCTATTTTGGCTGGTGTGCAAGCTGCACAGAAGCAAAAAATGAAGCGGTGGAGTTAGTATCTGTGTGTATTAATGGTGCTTTAGACAATACAAAACTCAGTATTGGTTACTGACGTTTGCCACTTGTTATCCGAGATAATTTTTTCACTATAATGATATATAGTGTGGGATTGAGGTTACTGATCAGTTCAGTATCAATGTTTATTGGTTATGCTTGTAATAATTCAGAGTGTCAGTTATCACTATCAGTGCAAATATTGCTTGTGCCTCCCCTTCTTCCTTTTATCTCGGGTCTGTCTGTTTGTTTAGGTTCACTTGAGAACAATAGGGAAAGGAAGGTGATGATGTATATATATGTTCCTTGCATTATGCTGACCAGTGATGCCATATAAATCATGCATGTTGTGGTTCCCAGTTCTAGCTGGTTCTGGAGGAGAATATATATACATATATATCTCTTTTATGCTGTTGCCTTATGTGTGCAAATTGAAACACCTTGAGAGTTTATGGCATGGTTGGGAAGATGTAAGATGATGATGATCTGTTCTAGTTACAGGAAAATAGCTGAGAGTTTCATGATCCATAACCAAATAGATTGCCAAAATCGTGATAGCTGCTACGTGGTAATACTTTTCGAATGTGGTTAATTTCACTGGATTGACATGGCCGGCTTGCGTGTTTTAGACAATACAAAACTTAGTATTGGTTACTGACCTTTGTCACTTGTGATACAAGATAATTTCCAATAGTGATAGTGGAATTGAGGTTGCTGTTTTGCTGAGATTAGTCAGCGAGCCAGTATCAATATGCATTGATATGCAATTTTAACTTAGGCTTGTACATAGTTTAGAGTGTCAGCTATAGCGCAAATATTACTAGTGCCTCCCCATCTTCATGTATTCACTTCTGTCTGTTCGCTTAGGTTCACTTGAGAACAGCAGGGAAAGAAAGGAGACGAAGTATATCTATATACAAAACTTAGTATTGGTTACTGACCTCTGAGGATGTTACTGCTGCTTTTATGAGGATCATTGGATCTGCCAAGGAGTCTCTTAGGAAAATCCTTCTCCAAACGGAAATTGATGAGTACCCTGATGACAAGACAACGCATTGCTCCCTCTTCTGGATGCCGTTGACAAGCTCAGGCTTCTCAATGTCATCAAAGAAGGCATCCAGCTACCCACCATGACCATTGTGTTGGTAGGGGATATGTTCTGTGGGAAATCTAGTGTGCTCGAATCTTTAGCTGGTGTAAGTCTTCCAAGAGGGCAATGGATATGCACCAGAGTTCCTCTCATTGTGCGCATCCAGAATCAACGGACTCCAAAACCACAGCTCTTCTTGGAGTTTAATGGCAAGACAGTTATCACAAATGAGGAGAGAGTGGAACTGGACATCCAACACGCTACTGAAGAGATTGCAGGGAGTGGGTATGGGGTTTCGAATGTGCCGCTCACGCTGGTGGTGAGGAAGAATGGTGTTACTGATCTCACTATGGTGGATCTTCCTGGGATTAGGAGGCACTCCACAGATATTTATGACTAGATCAGAGATATGATTATGGAGTACATAAAGCCGGAGCAAAACATCATTCTCAATGTTATATCTGCAACTGTCAGCAGCTTTAATACTTGTGAATCCATCATGATGTCAAAGCAAGTGGACAACACTGGAGTGAGGACTCTTGCCGTGGTCACCATGGCAGACCAAGCTCCTGATGAATTGTTGAACAAGGTTTCTGCTGATGATGTTAATATTGACCTTAGATTTGTCTGTGTTAGGAATCGAGTTGAAGATGAGTCATTCGAAGACGCGCAGAGGGAAGAAGCTGAGCTGTTCAGAAGCCATCCGATGCTGTCAAAGATTGACAAAACGATTGTTGGTATTCCTGTTTTGGCTCAGAGACTCATGCAGATTCAAGCAAGCGGCATTGCTAGGTGCTTGCATGGAGGGATTGTGAGGAATATTGACCAAAAGCTGAACGCAGATGCCATAGAGTTTGAGAAAGTTCCTAGAGATCTGACCTCTGAGGATGTTACTGCTGCTTTTATGAGGATCATTGGATCTGCCAAGGAGTCTCTTAGGAAAATCCTTCTCCAAACGGAAATTGATGAGTACCCTGATGACAAGACAACGCATTGCTCCCCACGCTTGGTTGAAATTGTTAAAGCATCCAACCCAAAACCAATTGGCAATGGGTGTAGAGGCCTCATCATATTATATAGCAATTGTTAGCCCATTCTATTTATTGACCATGTGAGATATAATCCACTTTAACAGAAATGTTGAACAACTACAGTGATGAGCTGCACAAATCCAATGAAAATGGCATCGCGGACAACAACTTTCTGATGGAGGAGATCAGAGTCTTGGAAGGTCACCGACAAATTGCACTCCCTGATTTTCTTCCTCCGAGGTCTGCATTTCTCTTCATTCTACGGAAGAACATTGACAAGGTATCAAACATTTCAACTGAGTTTTTCGCTAATGTGTGGGATTACTTGGAACAAGTAATTCTCACTCTTCTCAATAAGCATTGTGAAGACTGCTACAGCCAGCTTCAGCTATCTGCAAGTAGACCATGCCACAAACTGATGGTAAAGATGAAGGAGAGGTGTTCCAAGTGGGTGAAGGAGATGTTGGAGATGGAGAAACTCACTTGTTATACTTGTGTTCCTGATTACATGTCAGAGTTGAACAAGCTCAAGGCTCACCAACAGGATTTCATTTATCATGCCTGTAAAAACGCTTTGATGCCTGACTCTGTTGTCCTTGGAGATCTTGGGACATTCCGGATTGCACATCTAAGGACTTATTCCAGCTGTGTCTTGTCCCAGGCTTATGTTTTGAAGATGAGTATGTTAGCTTACTGGAAGATAGTTTCAAGGAGGGTGGTGGACTCCGTGGCTCTGAATTTGCAGTACAATTTGCATAGTCTTGTTGATAAAGAGATGGATGTGGAGGAGTTCATGACTCCACCTGGTGGTGGAATCCAGATGATGCTACAAGAGTCACCTGCGATTTCTGAAAAGCGTGGGAAGCTGAAGATGAGCATTAAGCTTTTGAAGGAGTCCAGGGATGTGGTGGCCAATGTTATGGATGTGTAAACTTTCATATGCATAAGTAGTATGCTTTGAAGTGTTATCCTGATTCATTTCATATTAATGTCCATTGCAAATGCTTCAGTAGAGGCAAATTTAATTTATCTTATTTTCATCTTCATTGCATAATTTTTTATGAGTGTCAGCTATGGGAACTTCTCCAGCTCTGTTCGTTCTGTTCGCTCGCGAGAGAAGAGAAGGGACGAAGGTGAGTCAGCCTTCCTCATGCGTTTTTATTTTTATCTTGTAGAAATAGGCAATTAACTCAGTAATTATAAAATCCTCCTCAATCTTTGGAATTGTGAACAATAAAACCCCATCTCCTCCCTATATTTTCAGTTCAGTCACTCCTTCAGTCCTTACAGGATGACTAACGCATGCCCTACGTGTATGCGGAAACTACAGAATCTTGCTCACTTTAGTTTTTCTAACAAGATATGTGTGCAAAGTTTCCATTCTGATATGTTTTTTAAGATTAAGTTGCATGAATAAAATTCTAGTCAAACTTGAGCTTTTACTCTGATCAACTTTGTTGCTTATATTGAGGTGGACGGATGAACTAAAATCTGCCTAATTAAATTATGTACCAAGCTCCAAGGCCAGGCATGCATTTTCTTCGTGAATTCTCGCTAATGTGGGCAAAGCTCTCTTCTGTTATATACACACACTTGATTTGGCATATCATGCATGGGTGCATATTAACATAGAATGTGTTAAGTGTTTGATGATGTGACAATTCTATTGTGTGTGGATGGATTTTGTTTATCCATGTTAGTTTTCCGTAATTCTATAAAGTTATAAACGGTTATAAATGATTTTATAATTTTATAAAAGAAATGAGAAAATAAATAATGATTACATGTAAAAAAAAACTTAAGCCTAATTAAAACCTCACATTTTATCACGATAGCTCTGGAACTTTGAGGTTCAATCAGGGGCGGACCTATGATTGAATTCTTATGGGGGCAAATTTGAAGTCATATAAAAATTTTATATGATATATATATATATATGTTAATTAAACAACGAGCACAAAATGACAATCTTCATATTTTAAAACCTATTGTGGAAACTTTATTTAATTATCTCAAATAAAAAAACTACATATCAAAACAAGCTGATCAAAACTACACACATGTGTGTGTACATTGCCAACTGCATATAAAAAACATGCATATATAATCATTGTCAATTGAAAATGATAATTGGCAAACAAAAACACAATTCTCAAAAACTCACAATGCGCACTCATAAAGCATTTCAAGTTTATTTAATTGAACTTTGAAACCAACCTTATTAACAAGCAAAGAAGCAGCTAGAATCGGTGGAGCCGTGGGTATTAGGTACAACATTTAATTTTTCAGTTTATATAAATGGGTGGTGTCAAGTGATTCAATTGTAGTTTTTATAAGTTAGGGGGATTAAAGAGTTTCTAGGTATAGTTTACGGGTATGTATGAAATAAGACTTCATTAGAAATTTGGTGTGGGTAAACTACTGAGATGAGGTTCCTACTTATGAAAAATGTACATATATACTCTAGATTTTTCAAAAGTTCAGTGGGGGCACTCGCCCCCATTGCCCCCACTTTGGATCAGCCTCTGGGTTCAATGCGCAAAAAAATAAAAAATAAAAGTTAGAAATTTTTTTCTTAAATTGTTTGAATTTTTTTATTACAAATTTCATATCAATTTTCAAAATTACCAAGAAACTATTTTATTATCCTGCTTTATTTTCTTATTACCATTGCATGTGTTTCAGATGAGGCTATTTATTATTATTATTTTTATCTTCAGAAGCAAAAAATGAAGCGGTGGAGTTAGGATGAGCGGTACTACTAGAAAATGGTGCAAAATTGACTGACGAACAGTCGGTAAATCAGAAATATCGACTGCACATCAATCTTAAAATGTGTAGTCGGTTTTGGCCTTGTCGGTAAGGAGACCACCGACTGACAAGCAGACGCAACTATTCTTTCCCAGAAAATCGTTACCGGACAAACATACCAACTGTCTAGCAGTCGGTAATTTTTGCCGAAGAACATACCGACAGTTGTGCCGTCGGTGGCCACATACCCACTGATTATCAGTGGCTTACTACCGACTGTTTGTCAGTGGGTAGACTTCTACCAACTATATATCAGTCGGTGCATTGCTATTATAAAATATAAAAAATAACAATTCGGAATTCATCCAAATATAAACAAAATTACACATAAATTCATCATATTTATAATAATATTGATAGAACTTGGATACAACACCAAAAAAAAATCTCAAAATTCTAGGGAATAGAAATATAGAACAAAGTTTTTTCACTTCACCAATCACCATGTAAGCTAAAAATGCAAGATGTAAAGGGGGGAAAAGGTTAAAAAGAGCCTCCTCCAAAATTCCGTGTACGTTTAAACTAAAAATCGCCTTTGTCCGGTGAAATGATCCTGAAAGCTGAAAAGATGAACATTTGTATGCCCTTTTGCAAACTCATTGCTTCCTCTTGCCTTGGAAATGTACTAGTAAAAAAGAAGAGAGAAAAAAACAGCTTAAATTCTTCAACACATTCAACATTCAGAGCAAGTAATCCATAACTTTTCAACATTCAGATGAATATAATAGGAAGATAATAAAAAATGCACACACATGGAACCATGTTGTGGACTTACAACACACCTCAGTTCTTGGCAATTTAGTGACACAAAGATTTTAAAGTTGCGGTAAAAGACTGCATATTTTCTGAAAGCCCCCTCCCTTCTTTTTTACTTTTTGCTCTTTTTCCAGCCTGAAATACAATGCAATGCAACCATAAAAGATGATAGAGAACGCATGATCACAGCTTCAAGAAGATAACTAATCAAATGCTACAATAAATTTACAATGCACCAAGTAAAAGAATCTAGTTAGTAAACTGAACAGGGACAACATAACTCATAAATCTTTGTTATAGTATCACAATCTAACAGAGGAAAATAGTATATCATAAAATTTCTTTACTAATAGTTAGGAAGATAATACCTTGCTAGTTGTTGAGGCCTACACCTCCATTCAGTAAAATGTTTCTTGGTTATTGACTTTCAATCTCACATGTCATCCTCATGGAGAGAAAAAATATGGCTGCGCAAATGGCATGAATATCACTATATGATCTCTACCAGTAGAGACATTAATGTTGATGTAAACTTAATTAAAAGAAAAGATGTAAATACTATGCTACAGCTGGGCAATAAATAGTATCTCAACCGTTCGCAGATTCCACCATTTGAATTTGTTGTTTAGTACAATGTTTGACTCAAATTTTAACAAAGATAAATAGTTTTAAAAATTCAGAAAAATATATTCAGAAAATTTAAATTTCAAATTATGATACACATATGAAATATTTAATTTTCGGTGTCTAAACATTCGTAAAAAAATCATAGATTAAATACTGTGAAATCACAAAACAAAATGGTGGAGTCTTTTGCGGACGGAGGAGTATCTCAACCGTAATAGATGCAAACCTTGTTCACATGTGCTAGCTTGTTGTAGAGCTTTGTCATAATCCATAAAAATATTTCAAACCTTAAGAGCCTTGGACAACTTTGGCTGTAGCATTTTATGCACAAAAATCAGGAACAATAAATAGCTGATAAAATGAATATCAGTAACCAAGAAGAAACTATGAAAAAATATTGATTCACGAAGATATTAATTCACATAAGGAAGATGAAATCTGCACCTACTCCACTCAATTCACTCTAGCGACACTAAAAGCAGTGTTGATTTCCAAATGAAGAAGCATGACACATAAACCTGTTACACTCAATTTTCCTAAACCCATAAAACAGAAGTTAGCAAGCACATGGTAGCATTTTTTTGGGATGTAAAACCCATAAACCATTTTATCAGTCCTCAATTGATCAAAACCTAATGACAGTACCCAGAATTCTCTCGCTCTCGAACTGTGAGGGGGTTAAGACGACGAGGGCGAACATGAGCTTCGATGCGACTTGCGAGTGTGGGATGTTCGCGATTGAAGTTTGGGATCCGAGTAAGGGTTAATTACTTAAATTGTGAGGTGGAGGCCGAATATGGGTTATTTACCACATACGTGGTTTTCCACCTACTGGTGGAATGACACATGTATCCTTTTATATTAAAGTCTCTCATTAATCACATATCAGAAAACTTTCCATCTTCCCCATCAACTCTAGTTCCAGAAGATGAACAGTCCCTCGCCTCACCATCGTGATTAATCGTCGAAGGGGAAGACCATCAGATTCGCTCCGATTTGGAGATCCAAGCCATCGTCGTTGCGTTCCGAAGATCGATTCAACGCCGGCGGATGATCTTAAGAGATCGATTCGATGCAAGACGGAGGAGATCGTCACGGCTTGGTATCGGAGTAGTAGAGATTCAGATCTGGAGTTGCCATTGGAAGAGAGCTTTTGAGCGGCGACGGTGCTGTAACGTCTCAATCTCCGACGATATCCAACGATCTCCAAGATCGCGATCTCCGACGATCTCCAAGATCGCGATCTCCGACGATCTCCAAGATTGCGATGTCGTTTTTCCGACGATCTCCAATATCGCGATGCCGTGTCGTTTTTCCGGCGATCTGTTCTGAAGAAGGTTGGCTCGTGATTTGAGAAGATGAAGACGTTTGAAGGCGAGTGCTAGTACCAAATCGCAAGGTGTGCAAACATTATTCCACTCTGCTTTGGACGGTTTATTATATTCATTTAGACACTATAGATAATTAAATAGTCAGTTTCATTATTTATTGAAATGTGCAAAAGTAATCGTATTTTTTAGATAATTAAATGGACAGACTTTTAAAATCATTCAGATAGCTTTTCAATATGTATTTAGACATTATAATACATTCTAAAAGACACCACATTATAGTAACACAAACTCATAAAATTCTGTTAGCCTGACAGATTTCAAAATAAATGCAGACGTTATAACACTTTATAGTAGACATAATATACGAATGTAACAAAAACTATCATATATTGTTAGCTAGACAGTTTTCACTATTATTTCGTATATTATATCATTTCGTAATAGACACTATAGGAATGTATAAAATAATTAATTAAACATTACAATTACTTGTAACAGTCAATGGTGGTGGTGACGTTGGTGCCGACAGTAGCGGAGGTGGTGCCGGAAGTGGTGATGGTGGTGGTTTCGACGACAGCAGTGGTGGTTCCGGTAGCGACAGCGGCGGTGCCGGAGGCGGTGGCGGTTCCGGCGACGACGGTGGTGCCGGAGGCGACTGCAGCGGAGGTGGTGGTGGTTAGCTAGTTAACAAGTATTTTATTGCTAAGGGTATTTTTGTCTTTAATTTTCTTTGTTAATTAGTTTAGTTAATTTAGTAAGAGTAGATTAGGTAGGTGGTTTACCACCTAGGTGGTAGATAACCGGACCCCGACTAAGACAAGTACCGACAGAACAATAGTCGGCGTTGGAGATTACCGACTGACTTACAGTTGGTATTTTGTTAATTTCATTTTCACCATCTTTTTATATTTAACCCATAATAATTTTTCACCAATATATTATTTTTCCTAAATATAGATAAATCAGTAAGTTTGTATAAACTTAAGATATTTGGTGTTAATATTATTTTCAATCTTACATTGACAAAATAAATTAACTTCTAATTCAATTAAATATTCATTTGAGCCTTCTCCTAAATACCGATCACAAACGCAATGGTCAAAGCAATCGGTTTTGCACCATTTTCTAGTAGTGTGCGCGCTTTAAAATACAAAACTCAGTATTGGTTGACTTGTTAACCTAACCAAGATAATTATTTAACTACAGTGATTGATATATAGTGGAATTGAGGTCAGTGTCAACTGGTTCAATTTGTAAGAATGGTGGTGATATGATCCAATGATATTAGCAAACACAAACTGTCAATTGTTTCAAGTTTGGCAAAGCGGTGAAGCAACAAGAATCGCCGGGAAATATGCGTAGTGCACTGTGAATCCACGCAGCTGCATGCTGTTTGTGTTAGATAGATGCTCAATATGAATAAACCACCGACCACCGTTGTTGTAAGTTGTAACTATATATGGTCGTAGGAGTAGTACCCCACAAGTATTAACGTAGATTAATTTTTTATAAAAATGTTCCCTCACATAAATGAATATCGAAACATCTTTTCCCCAAAAATTGTTTATTATCCTTAAAAGCTACTGTAATTTATTTTATTTCCGTAATTACCATTAAATTTCCTTCATACTCTATTCCCACAAATGAAATGACTGATCTATTCCCTTCCCACATTACATTTACAGCGAGGGAGGGGGTAACATTGGAAAAATACTACCGGGGTAAAAACAAATCAAATCCTACTACAAGGGGGAGTGCAAACCGTCTGGACACGCGTCTTGACCTTACACGTCCTCCCTCTGACCTCCGGCTCAGAGCTGCACCAGCATGCATATTTGTGTTTTTGAATTTCATCAAAGAGAAGAGAAGAGAATTCCCAGAATATTTCCATACTGATACATCTTAACTCCTGCTCTCCCATCTCTGCTCTGTGAAACCCTCTCTCTTCTTGAGCTCCTATAACCTTCAACTTCACAAACTTCTCTCCCTCAGTCCCAGAAGATGGATGGTGGTGGCGGAGAGCTATCCAAGAACTCTAAGAGCCAGCTGGGCGCCAACAAGGTTGCTGCTGCCGGAAACGAAACCCTAACCACAGATGATGAAAACCAGTTGGCTGTTGCCCCCATCATTTATTCCTACAACCAGCACATCCGGCCGCTTCTCAATGTGGCGGTTCTCGATGCCTTTGAGAAGCTCAGGGTTCTCAATGTGATGAAGGAAGCTAGTCAGCTACCCACCACCGCCACCATTGTGGTGGTTGGCGACCAGAGTTCTGGAAAATCCAGTGTGTTGGAGTCTCTCACCGGCATAAGCCTTCACCGAGATAAAGGGATCTGCACCAGCACCAGGGTTCCTCTCATGATTTGCTTCCACAATCAACGGGAGGGTGCAGAGGCAGAGCTCTCCTTGCAGTATAAAGACAAGACACTGACCACTTCTGAGGAGAGTTTAGCACAGGCCATCAATTATGCTACTAAAGAGATAGCAGGGGTGGGGATGAAATATCCGACCTCCCTCTCAAGCTGTTGGTTAAGAAGAGCGGTTTTCCCAATATTACTCTCGTGGATCTTCCAGGAATTATCACAGTTCCAGTGCATCGTGGAAAACTAGAGATATCCAGATACGAGAGCTGATAACGAAGTATATAAAGCCTGAGGATCACATCATCCTTAATGTCTGCTCTGTCACCTCCGACTTTGCTAAATGTGAATCCATGCAATTGTCGAAAGCAGTAGACAACACAGGAGCCAGAACTCTTGCCGTCGTTACAATGGTGGATACAGCTCCCAAGGGGTTACTGGACAAGTTTTATGGCGAGGACGTCGGCTTCCAATACATTTTTGTTAGGAATGGAACTGGAAACGAGTCCCACGAAGCTGCACGGAGGGAGGAATTTAAGCTCTTCCAAACCCATCCGGTGCTGTCCACAATTGACAAGAACATGGTCGGCATTCCTGTTTTGGCTGCCAAACTGGTTCAAACTCGAGCAAAATGCATCGCCAACTGTTTACCTGAGACTATGTCTATTATTAAACTGAAGCTGAATGGGAATACCAAGGAGCTTCAGAAATTGCCGATGAACCTGACCTCTGTGGATGACGCCTTTAGTGTTTACAATAGTGTGATTGGATCCGCTAAGCAATCTCTGAGCAAAATTCTTCTGACTGGTATGTTTGATGAGTATCCACGGAACAACTCAATGCACTTTTGCGCTAGGTTGGTGGATTGGCTGAACAACTTCAGCGATAAGTTGCACAAGGCGATTGAAAGTGGCGACTTTCTGATGGCGGAGATCCAAGCTTTGAAAGAGCATCAAAAAATTGAGCTCCCGGGCTATTTTCCGAAGTCCGCCTTTATGTTTATCTTGCGGATGAACATCGAGGAGATATCGAACATTCCCATCAAATTCTTCAGTGATGTCTTTGATTCCTTAGAGATTGTAATCCTCGCCGTCTTGAACAAACACTGCGAGAACTACACATGGCTACAATTGTGTGCATGTCGAGGGGTGCAAAATCTTGTGGAGAAGATGAAGGATAAATGTTGGAATTGGGTGAAGGAGCTGATGGAGATGGAAGCTGTCACCGATTATACATGTCTGCCCAATCACAAATCAGACTTTGACAATCTGATGGCTCAACAACAGGATTTCATTCGTCATATCTTCCAGAAGGAAGAAGAGAGGCCTGACTCTGTCGTGATTGGAGATCTTGGGACAGTTAGCATTGGACATCTGAGGAATTACTCCAGGGATCTCTTATCCCAGGCTTTTTGCTTGAAGATGAGAATGTTGGCCTACTGGAAGATTGTTCTGACGAGGTTGGTGGATTCGGTGGCTTCCTACTTGCAGTACAATCTGCATAAGCTTGTTGACAAGGAGTTGGAGGTGGAGATTAGGGATGAGTTTCTGAGTAGTGGTGGGACGAAGAGAATGCTGGAAGAGGGCTCGCCTGTCATTGCCAGTAAGATGGAGAAGCTGACGAGCAGCATCAAGCTTTTGAAGGAGTCCAAGGATGTGGTGGCCAGTTTCATGGATAGGATTTCTGCCTATTCTGACTAGAAAGTTACAAACTCTAGGTATTGAATATAACAAGTAGGGATTTTGTTTACTGTTTCTCAGTGCTAGAAAAGGTCAGTACTATGCATGGTCTTTGAGGACGTCATATTTTGCTTCAGCTCTTATCACTTGACAAGGGGTTCTGTTTACATAGTTCACTGATACAGGTTTTGACTCTATGACCTATTCTAGTGATGGAAAGGTGGTTGTCTATGACCTATTCTAGTGATGGAAAGGTGATGATGTATATATATGTTCCTTGCATTATGCTGACCAGTGATGCCATATAAATCATGCATGTTGTGGTTCCCAGTTCTAGCTGGTTCTGGAGGAGAATATATATATATATATATATATATATATATATATATATATATATATATATATATATATATATATATATATATATATATATATATATATAACAAAGCATACATATATAACAATCACAAACCTTTGGTATAGTAATAATGAATAGTTAATTGAGTTTTAAATTGTATGTGGTAGCGTGTATGGTGTAGTTTAGTTGTGGTGAGATGTAGTTAGAGGATAAATGTTTCTTTTACTTCATACTTTCAATCCTTTTGCATATTAAATCCAAATATTTTAATATTTTGACATTTTAACATTTTAAATCCAAATATTTTAATATTTTACTGAACAACAGGGAAAGAAAGGAGACGAAGTATATCTATATTCCTTGCATTATGCTGAATCATGCGGCCAAGCAAGGTTCGATTGTTGGTTCTGGACTTTAGAAACTTTGCACATAGTTAAAAGAACCGGACCGGACCGGTTAAACCGTGAACCGGTTGCATGTCCGGTCCGGTTATTGGTTTTGCACCACATTGGTCAAAAACCGGTCAAAACCGAAAAAAACCGGTCAAAACCATTTAAACCGAAAACCAATGAACCGGCGGTTCAACCAAAATGAGGTGAAAAAATTCAAATTTAATTTTTTTAAAAAAATAACAAACTCAAATAAGGAAAAAAACTCAAATTTAATTGAGGAGTGAGAGTCAATATTAGGGTTTTATCTACTTAACTCTAAATCATCCACAAAGTTTTATTTTTTGTACAAATAAACTCTTATATTCTTTACAATTATTACTTTAACCTTTCATCTTTTAAGTAAATAATAATAGTTCTTATTGATTCTTAAAAATATGCATTATTATATGAATTATTTTGTTGCAGTCTATAAGATGGGCTGTACTTTATTAATAATTTATAATAATATAAAAGTAACGGTCCAACCACAACCGATTCGGTTCAACCGATTCGACCGATTAAACCTTGAACCACTAACTTTACGGTTCAATGACCGGTTCGTTTTTTTAACCATGTGGCCATGATCTTGTGGCTCAGTGCCAAGGGCACTCTAGTTGGAGTTACAGGCCCTCTAGATCACTTGATGGTGGACAGGGTTATGTGTGTTTTTGAATTGTGGATGTAATAGGGGTTTCAAAGCTAAAAAATGAGAGAATTTTAATTCACCTTATATGTGAGAGTGTGAGAAGTGAATAACTAAATGACCAAAAATTATAAAAATGGGGGGCTGGGTTTGACATATCCGTGAAAAAGCGTGAGTCAACAAAATACGGCTGACAGTTTGGCAGGGGGTGTGAGTTTTGAACTCACGGTGAAAAACCATCTTTCACCCCTCAAGTTTTTACTGGAGGTGCGATTTTGTTTTAGTGAGAAACAAAGTGTCTCACTCATGAAAAAGTGGTGTGAAAAAACTCAAAAATTCATTTATAAAAGGGTAGCTTTGAAGCCCCTAATATTAGTGATATTAGTGAGATCAAGTCATCTGTAGAAGATGATTTGAATGATAACTTTGTGATTTCTAGTTTGTGAAAATTGTTAAACGAACAGGGATCTAGTAATAGCTAAGGGTGTATTCTTCAACAAAAAGAACAACAATAAGCTGTCATTTTTTTTTATCAATATTAATCTCTAATAAATTTCACATCAATTAAAAATATTCCACTTTTCCCAAAATTTATGTGTTTACAAAAACCTTCGTGTGTGTTCCTTTGAGAAGTTTATGGAAGAATGTGGGAAATTTTTGAAAACAATATACAATTTTGAAAATAAATAGAAACAAAATTGGACATTAATATTTTAGAACTTCTCCACTCAAGGGTAATTACGTCAAATTAAAAAAATCTTACATTTACCTTAATCTTCACACTACACAAAGTGTAGAATTAATTGATGACGGAAGAAATATACTCATTCCGTTCCCAATTAATTCTACACATTTTCTTTCCGGTCGTCCCAAAAATTATACACTTTTCTTTTCTTAAATGAAAACTTCTCTCATCTAAAATTACCAAACTATACCTACTTTATCTTCCTTTTTTCTACATCGTTTTTACACCCTTCATTCAAGAGTATTTATACCAAACTATATAAAATCTTACTTTCACATTAATCACTGCGCCCACATAAAGTGTAGAGGATGGAGTACTTTTTTACTCTCAAAGTTATTAAATCATTTAGGCTCGGTTGAGCACCCTAGTTTCCATATTTTTCAACTTTATGGATCTCATTCCCTTAAAAAAACATAAAATAACCTTAATCTCATCCATTTCCTATTAATTTTATGTCCAATTATATATATTTTTAATATTTATATATTCACATACGTCTTATCCATTGGAAAAATTTTACAACTTGCGAAGAGAGCCTTAACTTTACATTTACTTTTTGTATGCCTTTTTGTGCCACTTCAACTAAAATGTGATCACAACAAATTAAATATCACATCTATTTAATCTTTACGCCGAATCAAATTCTTTCGATTAATTGGAGACAGAATATTTTTGTCTGAAATGTCAGTATAAAAATTGGAATCATACGGAACTACTATTAAAATCGAAATCTTCAAGTATTCATGTAAGGAGTACGATTTTTCATAATTGTTCTAGGTCCTGCAATATCCTTTAGGCTCACTTCAGCTAAACAAAATTTCCAACTTTTCAATTTTCATTACATAAAATAATACTCTCTCCGTCCTCAAAAGATTGGTAAATTTATTTGACATGAGAGATTAAGGTGAATGTAAGATATTTGTATATGTTTACTTAATTACCCTTTAGTTGAGAGTGCACAAAAAACGATGTAGAAAAAGTAAAGATAAAGTTTCATAGTTTAGTAACTTTGAGAGTAAGAAGTTTCCTTTTAAGAAAAGTGATCAAATTTTATAAAAATGTAAATTTTTTAGGGACAGAGGGAGTATTAAATTTATCAATTTATCATTAATTTTTATAAAATAATATATTTTTAAAAATTGTAAATTTATATATTTTCATCAATCAAAACACTCATAAATTTTTAAAATAAATTTCAATTCAAATGAATACACTCCTTAACTTTTCAGTTTTGTTGGGAATTGGGAAGCTTTGGTGAACAGTTGGGTCAAGTCAGTTGAATGGAAGTAACACAGGTCACAGCGTACCGGGGGTCCTTTCTCTGTTTTTACTTTTACTTTTAGTTGGATCAAGTCATTTCGTGAATAGTTGATAATTTTTTTATTTTTAATTGATTAATAATATGTATAAATGAAAAATTTGAGAAAAATATAGAAAAAAATTTATATAAAAATTTTAAATTTAAAGATATTTTACATGTTAGAATTGAAAAATTAGAATAAAAATATGGGATATTTTTTTATTTTTATAAACACTGCCTAAAGATTCAAAAATTTGTTGGCAAAAGAACGGAGCGTTGTAGAGCAGCGTAGCAGTTCAGGCATATTCTGCAGCACGCATGCTTTAGGCGGGGCAGTAGTTGAGTTATTAGGGGTTTTGAAACATGGTAAAAGCTTCGTGAAATACGCATTTGTTCATCTTTTCTTTTCATGTGAATAATTGGCGTGAGTTCACCTCGTCAAACACGGACCTCGGGTGAGAAGCGTGAAAGTGAACATTGTTTTTCACGTGAGAAGATCCTTGTTCACCGGTCGCTCCACGAGTTGTCGCGGCAAAGAAAGTCATCTCTTCTTCGTCATCGTCTTCCTACCAATTGTACGAGTTATGTAGCGTCATAACTCTCTCGAATTTATCTCTTCCCGGCTAAATACGGTAGAAATGGTCGATGGGTTAGGTCATCTCGTCTTGCTTGAGTCGATCTCGGTCGCCGGAGTTGTGCATTCCGCTCACGATGTGTAAATTTGAACTCGTCAGTGCGATGCAGAAATGTGCGCAGCGCACAGCTTGCGCATAGGTTGTGCGAGCTTGAAGATGACATAGTCCGAGATAAGATGACCACGCGGAAGAGGGCCAAAACTCACCCAAGAAGAGCTTAGATATGACAGGAGAAGAGAGATGAAGGAAAGATGAATTTTGGTTCTCATAAAGACATGAGCGCAACAAAAAGGAAGGAAACTTGAGGCGCGAAACGCCCTTCGTGGTGAATTCACATGTGCGTTCCTCCTGTTCACGGGGCCCTCAAACATAACCCTCCTTTTTCACTTTTCTCACCCACCTCCAATTGACTCCCTATTAGGTGAAAAGTTTTTGTTCACTTCTTATGTTTGAAACCCCTATTTATTAAGGAGTAAAATCCATGAGCCTATGTTCTACTCCTCCATCCCACAAAGTTGTCAACATTACTATATTGGACCGTTCCACAAAGGTTGTCAACTTTCTTAAAATAGAAACTTTCTATCATCATTTTTACCATTTTATCCTCTTATCTCACATCACCCCACAAGTTTTTCTCTTTCCTCCCACTCAACTTAAAATTGGGGCCCACAAAATTTTCTCCTTTCCTTTTCATGAGGGTAATTTTGTCAACACACTATTATTCTCCCACTTTCCTTAATATATGTGCCCAAACAAATCCTACAACCTTTGCGGGACGGAGGGAGTACTTGTTTTTTTATCTATATTTTGATCCTAAATTAAGTTTTGATCTATTTTAATCCCATAATTTAAATTATTGACTCAATCAAGTAATCTTCTTCTATTTCCACCGTTAAAATTGACGAATTTATGTGAAATGATAATTTTATCTTCACAAATTGCTCAAGTTATTTTAAAGCAAACAATTCTATCCAAACATCCTTTAAACTAAACAATTCTCCTCCGTCCACCGCCTCGTCCTCCTCGCCGGAGCCACCGTGATGAGCGTCATCCCCAAGGTGTGGAAACGCCTCATTGCCACATTCCTCTGCATCTTTGTCGCGCTCTTCGCCTACAACCGCTTCTTCGTCCTCCTCGTCATTACCACAATCATCCTAATGAACATCGCCGATGCGACCATCTCTGTCGTCGTCATCGTCCTCGTCATCTTCATGATCTTCTACTTAATTTGTCGGCGATGACGGGAAGTTCGATTCTTCAACTCCAAAAATTTCATGTACTTTCTCTTCCACCCAAATCACCTGCAACTTTGAACTTCCCCTCGAATCAGATTTTTCCTTCCCATATTTGACCGGGTATGCTTCGCCTTTCCAGGATTTCAATCTAAAAATTCGATGTTTTCTTGATTTTTATGATGAAATGGTTCTTTGGATTTGGGGATCTTGGTCATTTATGGTTGATTTTCATGATTTGGTTCACGATTACGATGTCCGGGTTCATGATTTGGTTCTGATTAATTTGAGATTGTTTTACCTCACCATCACGCGTCAATGTTATTTATCACCTGGTGAATTTTCACCCACCTAAAGCACTTGGAAAATGAGATGTGAATATATAATTGTTCGATTAGTTGGGTTTGAGCTTCCAGATTATCTTAATCGAGTCATTTGAATCGATGGGTGAAATATCACCTAAGTGATGATTAACGGGGTTGCACCATCATGTGGCAATTAGCTAGCATCATCTCCGTTACGGGCGATGACAAAGAGCATGGGCTTAATCGGAGGCAAAGTGCTCGTTGCACTGCCTTGCAATCCAATTCATGTTCCATAAATTCGTCGCCCGTGGTGATGAATTCAGGATGGGAGTATATTATCTGTTGCTTTCCACTTTGATCTTGTTCGGGCTGGTGATTCAAACGTGAATTCTGAGGTGTTGTCGAGTTTTCCGGGGTGGCTCCGTTGAGGGGAGGACGAGGCACTTTGGACGGAGAGCAGAGGTGTGAGCATGAAAAGATGGATAAAATTGTCTAGTTTAAAATATGTTAGGGTAGAATTGTTTGCTTTAAAATAACTTGAGGTGCATTTAGCAATTTGTGAGGAATTATATCAATGAAGCAGAGCTTTAATTATATAAATGAAGCAGAGCTTAACGTCTAGCATAAATATAACATACTTCTCATTGAAAAGAAAGAGTACCTTCCTCGTTTTTTTATTGGAAGGAAACGATTTGGAGTCGGAACAACAACCATTTAATAACTTCCTCAATGGTGATGACAGAAGCGAATAACGAAGCAGACACACCAATGAAGGAGGAAGTGAACGGTGGCCTTCCTCGTTTCACCTGGAGCGTAGAGTTATTTTTAAAGTTTGTATTGTTTTGCATCTTAAACCTTCAACTATATGTATCTTTGCAATTAAGTCCTAAACTGCTGTTTTCTTCATTTTTATCGGTAAAAACGGAATGTCCGGAACATCCATTGGCACCTCTAGAAGGGTGAACTGTGCCGTTTTATGACTGGAACCAGAACGAATTTGGAATAACGGTCAAAACGGAACGAAATTTTACACCATGAAAAATACAACAAAGCATACATGTGATCCTCACGGAATTATATATATAACAATTACAAACATTTGCTACAGTAATGAATAGTTAATTAGGTTTTAAATTGTGTGTGGTGGGATATATGGTGTAATTTAGTTGTGGTGGGATGTAGTTTAGAGGATAAATGTTTCTTTTACTTCATACTTTCAACTCTTTTGCATATTGAACAAAAATATTTTCATATTTTGACATTTTAACATTTTATCTTTCATTTCTTTTGTATATATCGATCCAAAATATTTTCAAGCTTATATTTTGATATTTTATATTTTCTTGTTCTTTTTTTTCTTAATTTTTTAAATTTTTTTTGCTAAAAGGATAACTTCATTTTAGTCCACCTTTTACTTTCATTCATTTTTCATATTGGTCCCAAAATGTTTCCAATCTTATAATTTAGATATTGTAATATTTTATTTTTTTATATTTTTTTCTTAATATTTTTTGTTATAAAGAGATAATTCACTTTTTACCTTTAATTTCATTTTTATAGTAACTAGGTTATTTCTTTAGATGTGATGCGATGAAATAACATTTTTTTTTGTTCTCTTTTGTTTGTTGAGGGACTAACTCTCTTTTGGTATACATTTTTTTTTGTTCTTTTACATAATTTACATGAAATTTTGTATTTATAGTTTTCTCATTATTTATTTGTCATATTATAATCCAATTAATTCAGGATTGATGGAGGATAGTTAAACAGGACAAAGCACAGATAAAATAGTACCCCAACAGTACCTCGTTCATTCTTGTAGGGACTTCCTTGATCCTTCCTTCCTTCCTTCCTTCGTAGAGAAGGAGTGAAAAGGCCTAAGATAAGGCCTTCATAGAGAAGGAGTAAACCGGCCTAAGACAGGGCAACACGTGGGAACTTTGAAGGTGCACATTTGCAGGGCAAGTATAGGAATCCAATTCACAGATATAGAGGGCACACATGTTTTGTGGCACAGGTGAATTGGATTCCAAGTATAGCCCGCACGCTTTATGAAAGTGCTTTATTGATTCTTTATCGATTAATTACAGACCAAGCGTACTGCTTCATGTTGAAGTTATGTTTCACTCTGATTATAATAAGAGATTGTCTCGTCATCGTCGTGTTGTTTGGATAGTTTTAAAGTATTTAATTTAAATTTTGTTATAAATATTCAAATATAAAAAAACAAATAATTTATATATTTAGTAAAATTAAATAATTAATATATATATATTTATAATTTATAATATTTATTAAAATTAGAGTAAAATATTAAAAACAATAAAAATAATTATTGGTGGAAAGAGGAGCGAAAAACAAGGAATGCTTGTAAGGAGCAAGTGAGCACAAACGCTTAACACCAACAGTTCCCTCCGTGGCTAGTCCTGCTTATAAATGGCATACTAGCTAGCTTCCTCTCTCGGAATCATCCACTTCTTTCTTTCTTTCTTTCTTGCTCACTTCAATCAACTCCTCAAACTCAGAAACAGAATATGGGTGGTGGTAACTCTGAGAGCCATAAGGCCAACAAGTCTCCTGTTGCCGAAATGGAAGCCCTTTCGCTGGTACCTACAGATCAAAACCAGTTGCCTGTTGTTCCCCCAATCATCTCTTCATACAATGAACGCATTCGTCCGCTTCTGGACGCTGTTGACAGGCTCAGGCTTCTCAATGTCATGAAAGAAGGAATCCAACTACCCACCATTGTGGTGGTAGGCGAACAGTCGTCAGGTAAATCCAGTGTGCTTGAATCTTTAGCTGGTATAAGTCTTCCAAGAGGGCAAGGGATATGCACCAGAGTTCCTCTCATTATGCGGCTCCAGAATCAACAGAGTCCAGAAGCTCAGATCTTCTTGGAGTTTAATGGGAAGACTGTTATGACAAGTGAGGACAGAATAGCAGTCGACATTAATATTGCCACTGAAGAAATTGCAGGGCGCGGGAAGGGAATATCGAATGTGCCTCTCACGCTGGTGGTGAGGAAGAACGGTGTCCCTGATCTCACAATGGTGGATCTTCCTGGGATCACGAGAGTTCCCGTTCATGGGCAACCCGAGAATATTTATGACCAGATCAAAGACATGATCATGGAGTACATAAAGCCTGAGGAAAGCATTATTCTGAATGTTTTGTCAGCGAATGTTGACTTCCCAACATGTGAATCCATCAGGATGTCACAACAAGTGGACAAGACTGGAGCAAGGACTCTTGCCGTGGTGACCAAGTCAGACAAAGATCCCGAAGGACTAATGGGGAACATTTCTGCTGATGATGTCAACATAGGCCTTGGATATGTCTGTGTTAGGAATCGGATTGGAGATGAGTCATATGAAGATGCGCGGAGGGAAGAAGCGGAGCTGTTCAGAAGCCATCCACTGCTGTCCAAGATTGACAAAACCATTGTTGGTATTCCTGTTTTGGCTCAAAGACTTGTGCAGATTCAAGCAACCAGCATTGCTAGGTGCTTGCCTGGGATTGTAAAGAATATTGAAGAAAAGCTGAAGGCAAATGCCACAGAGCTTGAGAAAATGCCTAGGAATCTGACCTCTACAGCTGATGCTATTACTGCTTTCATGAGGGTCATTGGATCCGCCAAGGAGTCACTCAGGAAAATCCTTCTCAGGGCGGAATTTGATGAGTACCTTGATGACAAGTCAATGCATTGTTGCCCTCGCTTGGTTGATATGCTGAATGACTACAGTGATCAGCTGCACAAGACCATTGAAAGTGGCGTGGCGGACACGGACACCAACTTTCTGATGGAGGAGATCAAAGTCTTGGAGGACCACAGACAAATTGGACTCCCTAATTTTCTTCCGAGGTCTGCGTTTCTCTTCATTCTGTCGAGGAACATTGACATGGTATCAAACATTCCACTTGAGTTTGTTGCCAAGGTATGGGATTACTTGGAACATGTAATTCTCACTCTTCTGAATAAGCACTGTGAAAACTACAGCCAGGTACAGCTATGTACAAGCAGAGCAGGCCACAATCTGATGGTGAAGATGAAAGAGAGGTGTTCCAAGTGGGTGAAAGAGATGGTGGAGATGGAGAAACTTACTGATTTTACTAGTGTTCCTGATTACATGTCAGAGTGCAACAAGATCATGGCTCACCAGGCCCATTTCATTAATAATGTCTGTCAATCCGCTTGGATGATTGACCCTGTTGTCCTTGAAGGTCTTGGAACAGTCCGGGTTTCACATCTAAGGACATATTCCAGCTGTGTCTTGTCCCAGGCTTACGAATTGAAGGTGAGAACTTTAGCTTACTGGAAGATAGTATCGAGGAGGCTGGTGGATTCGGTGGCTCTGAATTTGCAGTACAATTTGCATAGTCTTGTTGATAAAGAGATGGAAGCTGAGATTGTGGAGGAGTTGATGACGCCACGTGGTGGAGGAATCGAGAGAATGCTGGAAGAGTCACCTGCGATTGCTGGAAAGCGTGAGAAGCTGAAGAGGAGCATCAAGGTTTTGAAGGAGTCCAAGGATGCGGTGGCCAATGTCATGGATAGGATTGCTGCCTAGAAACCTCCAAGTGTAGCTACTCATGTCTTGAATGTACGTAATAAGCTTTTGATGTTCACCACTATGTATGGTCACTTCACTGATGCATGCATTTCCTTGCTGGCTCCCTGCATGCATGTCATATATGTGCTTCAAGTCCTTCAATATTATCACTATCCTCAGTTAATGCCTTGGTATAATTCAATGTCCCTCCTTCCAACCTTCATCATGTATTCGCTTCTCTCTCTTTGTTTTATGTTCACTAGAGAGCACTCAGAACAGCAAGGGAAGAAAGGAGATGGAGTATATTTGTTCCTTGCATCATGCTAAGCAGGGATGGATGGGATGCATGCCATGTGAATCATGCGGCTAAGCAAGGTTCCATTGTTGGTTCTGGGGGAGAAAATCAAAACAAAAAAGGAAACCTCTAGGATCATTAGCAATATGGAGTAATTATTATTATTATTATTACTATTACATTTTCTTCTTAAATCATAACACATCAGAAACCCATAGATCATTTTAGCAATATGTAACTAGCATCACCTAGCCCCCATAACTGAAATTATTACTCTCTCTCATGACCCAGAACAAATCAACTTCCTTATCGCAACAGATTAACAAAATCATCACCTTATTGCAATAGAGTAAATCATCTGCGTGTGGCGGAGACGGTGCAATTGAGTGAGGAGCAGCTGAGGAGCTCGCGGTCGCGGGGTGTTTGATGAGAGAGGCGGAAGGGCGGATGCAACGATTGCCCGGACTGCGTGTTCTCCGGACGCGATGAAGCGGAGGCCAGCTGCTGAAGTGCGGATTCAGGGGAATTAGGAAAATGTGGCTTCCTGGTTAGGAAAAATTGGGCTGGGTTTTTGGAAGAGACGTTGCCGGTCGGTGGATTTAGAAGAAAAACACTGTCGCCCGGTGACGAAGACGTTTCAAATTCTTCACGCCGTCCATCGTCTTTTTTTCACGTTAACGTCCGTGGCTGGCTGTGTTTTTTTACTTTCACTTAGTTACTGTGGTAGTTTTAAACCTTTTAATTAACCGGCTGTAGAACTCCTTAATCTCATGGTTACCAGATCGGTCGGTTGGACTGTGAACCGATCTCTATTCCGATTAACCAGTTGAGAATGTAAGAATCGGTAAAAAAATCATAAAAATTGTTTAAATCGTTGGTTCAATTGATTTTATGGTCAATTTAAACTTTTTAACAAAACTAAACGAGAAATTTCATATTCAACTAAGAAAATTGAAAAAGAACGATAACAAGTTCGATATCCAACTAAATAAATAATTCGATTTTAACAAAGCAGTCATTAATGTTTCTTTATTATACAAATTAGACATCAAATTTTCCCTTACTATACATATTAACTCTTACGTTTTTTATATTTATTATTACTCCTATAATCTTTTATATAAATAATCTTTCATGTGTAGAAATATGCATACATTATTACGTTGTATGTGAAATCTTTTTTGTATGATAACTTTATAAGATGAATATCTATTATTATATTTTATGAAAATACGATCCAATTACTGATTTAAATAGTTGAACCGGTTAGATATTAAACCGTTAAAACAATCGGTTTGATGTCCGGTCCGATTTTTTAAACTATGCCAAATTATGGATTACTACCATGAATTTTGATGACTCGTTCAAGGAAGGGTCTGGATTGTAACTCGTCTTGACTTGTACCCTAAACTATTGGAATGATGCACTTAAGGGTCTTGACCAAATTTTTGTTTGTTGACTAACGTTAAAAATGAAAGAAAATCACATATTTAGTCACCTAACTTTGAACTATTTCCAAATTTACCCCAAAATAATAAAAAAATGGTAATAATTATATGTTTGTCAAGAGTATTGCAACAAACTTTTTAATTGTTGACCTATAACTTTATTTGTCAAATATTCTGGAAAAAATTATTTAATGGTTATATTTTAAAATGTATTTTACTTCAATTTATTTGATATTATTATTTTTAGAATATTTTTAAATATTTCCTCAACTATAAATATGATGTTATCATTTAAATTTGTATAAAAAGTATATTTCAAAAAATTTACTCGGAGCTAGCAGAGCATGATCTTGAGCTCGAGCATGATAAGGATCATCTCCTTGACCCGGCACTACGTGGGGATTACAAGCCTAACTGCGACCCTTATTGCAGCTTGGGCCGTGGTAAACCCATTTTGTGCAATTGTTTCAAGATTAGATGGAGTATACATTTCTTTAAAAGGGGTTCACTAAAACATTTTCACTTTATGTGTGTCTAAAAAATTGGACATGTTTTATTTTGGGTTGTCTCAAAAAATTTGTTCACTTTAATTAAAATGAATCATTTTACTCTCAAAAGTCACTAAAGTATCATCACCCTTAAATACGTTTACTTTTTCATGTTCATCTGATAAGAAATCCGAAGAGTAGATCTTGGGTGTTTACTTGTGTTTTGATTTCAGGTATTACTATATTTGAGTTTGTTTTCTGAGTTTGTAAAGGGTGGTCTCGATTGAGGTTTCTACTCATTTGCACAGTCCGACCCTTATTTGAGCATATTATGAGTTTACTGATGGTTTTGTTTTCTGTTACCTGTCTAGCAACGAGTGTGAGTGTCGTACGTGGAGTTTTGTTTCAAGGATCTTGTTGCACCAAATCCCTCCACGTGTGTATGTACTCTGAACACTAGGTTTTGAGCTCTGTACATTTAAACGTATGCATGTGTGTATATATGTTACATCACATATGTATATATAAGGATTGCTCGTGTTCTGTTGTATTTTGGAGCCTGCGGAGCAGGGGCGTGAGCTTGCCCATTTCAGTGGGAGCAAGACACGTCTTGTTACATATGTGTATATGTGTGTTTGTGTTCAGATGATCTCTTTTGCTTGCATGACAAGTTATTAACATTAGTCGATAGAAGAGCATGAATTATATGATTAAGTTTGGTACATATGTTCTGGTGATGGATGTGAGTGAACCTTGTACTATCCATGTTATAGAAGTATGTTTGGTTGAAGTCATTTCAGGTTTGAAATTTCTCGGTTTCTCCGTCAAATTCAGGGTCAGACCATTCCGACCTTCCTACTACGTTCTGACACATCCCTCTCAAATCAACAATTCTTCAAACAAATGAGCTTGGACCACCACATCAAGGGGACTTTGTTTACTGTTTGCCAAGTCCGGTTCCCACTTTACGCCACCTGACGTTCTGTATCACATTAGCTTCTGTGGAGGGGGTAACACTCCTCCAACTCACCAAGCACGCACACACACTGCTCTCTATTTTTCCTTCGGTGCCCACTGCCCGAATAGCACACCTTAGCAAGTCTGATACTTGCTTTTATAGACAGACCAAAAATGTAGCTTCTGAGTGAAGCTAGCCAAAATGTGTGGCCACCAAACAAGCCGCCGTCAACTTCAATTTGTCAAAATAAATACAAGTAGGAAACGTGTTGTGCCAATAAATTGGCTTCCATATGGCTTAATTGCACACAAGCCACTCACGTTTGTCTACTTGTTCAAATAAGTCACTAACCTTGGGATTGTACCATTTGTGGTACCAAACCACAACACAAGGACGATGATTGGGTTGAGCAGTTGCCCGATTGCAATCACATGTTTCATATGGATTGCATCACCCGCTGGCAAGGCCTTCATGACACCTCTTCCATCACTGCGCCGCACCGATTTAATTTCTTCATACCAGTTTGGAAAATAGCTAACTAATTAATTAGTTCCAAGTTGGGTTCTTTTTTTTTTTAGTATTTAGATTTATACACACAGGATTATATGTGTTCGTATCCTTATAACGGAGTAGCTAGCTGTAGGTGGAGGGCTGCTTCCAAGTTGCAAGTTCCATGTTGTTTTGTAGATATTAAAGTTAAACATTAAATCTTAAAACAAGTGTCCGTCAAGTGTGTGATTTCTACCCTAAATCTACTTTCCATTTATAGTGGGAGTGTCCGTTGGCTTGTGCGGTGTGGCGGGCTCTTAATGTTGATTTAGCTCCTTTCGATAGTATGGAGGATGATTGGCAGCTTCGTCTTATGGATTCTTTTGGTGATGATGATAGCTTTATTCTAAGTGTGGCTATGGTTAATTTGGAGCATTAGGAATTTGGTTGTGTTTGAGCAAACATATTAGGTTCCATACCATTTGCTAGGAAAGGTCTTTTTGCTCTAGGAAGGCAATCTTGGTATGATCCGCGTTACCGAACCGGTTATGTAACGTTCATTGATTGATATAACTACAGTCTTTGCTCAAAAAAAAATCAGACCAGTTCCAAGCTCTAGGCGCCATTTCGACTTGTATGAGAAAAGAATTCAGACCAGTTTAAGCTTCTTCCACTCTCTCCCTCGCATCTTCCATTTGTATTGTAGTATGTTCCAAGACAACACAGAGTTCCGTCAGCGCACTCTGAAAATACTCCAAAAGATGTAGAAAGGCCGGCCACGTTTCTCCGTCTCATCTACCTGCCTCTATCTATTCTCTGTTTCTCCTTGTCCTTAACGCCTCACCTTCTGATCCTCTCCTTTAAAGCTATATATCTGCAATGGCTGCACCACTCGCCTTTGACATTAATCTGCACTGCAGCCATGTTCGAGCTCGCTCTGCACCTGCTTCTTCTGGCTGCAGCTGCCACCGCCGCCTCTCTTCTCTCATACCCTTCGCCCTCTGCCCATCAGCTCTCTGCCTGCCTCCACACTCACGACATCAGAAACTTCACCGTCTTCTCCAACGATCCTTCCTATGCTTCGCTCTTGGACTTCTCCATCCAGAACCTTCGTTTCGTGGGGCCCAAGAATCCCAAGCCCGCCGCCATCATTTTGCCTGAAACCCTCGAGCAGCTGGCGCAGAGCGTGGCGTGTTGCAGAGAGGGTTCCTGGGAAATCAGAGTACGGTGCGGCGGGCACAGCTATGAGGGGACTTCATTCGTGGCCAGCGATGGAGCTTCCTTTGTGATCGTTGACATGATGAACCTGAACCGGGTTCGGGTCGATATAAAATCAGGGACGGCCTGGGTGGAAGGCGGTGCCACTCTGGGCCAGACCTATAAAGCCATCGCTCAGTCCAGCTCGGTTCACGGCTTCTCCGCAGGCTCCTGCCCCACCGTCGGCGTGGGAGGGCACATCAGCGGCGGCGGCTTCGGACTCCTGTCCAGAAAATACGGCGTCGCGGCTGATAACGTGGTGGATGCTCTGCTGGTCACGGCAGAGGGGCAGGTGTTGGACCGAGCGTCGATGGGAGGGGACGTGTTCTGGGCAATCAGAGGCGGCGGCGGCGGAATCTGGGGCATCATCTACGCCTGGAAGATCAAACTCCAGAGAGTCCCCGAGACTGTAACCAGTTGCGTCGTGTCCAGGCCCGGGAGCAGAGCACACGTAGCAGAGCTGGTGAACAAGTGGCAAAACGTAGCTCCCAAGTTACAAGGGGACTTGTACTTGTCATGCTTTGTTGGTGCCAATCTGCCTGAGTCTAAAACTATTCTCAGTATTTCAGCTACTTTCAAAGTCTTCTTTCTAGGACCAAGAACCGAAGCTCTATCCATTTTGGCCCTCAAGTTCCCGGACCTGAAACTTGAGCAACAAGATTGCCATGAAACGAGCTGGATCGAGTCTGTTCTGTTTTTCTCCGGGCTCGGTGACGGCGCCGACCTCGGGAACAGGTACTTGCAAGACAAGCATTACTTCAAGGCCAAGTCAGATTACGTGAGGGCTCTCATCCCTCCACAAGGCATAGAGGCAGTCCTTGAGAATCTAGAAATGGAGCCGAAAGGGTATGTGATCATGGATCCATATGGGGGCATAATGGACAACATAAGCAGTGAAGCCATCGCTTTTCCTCACAGGAGAGGGAACTTGTTCACAATCCAGTATTTGGTGGAGTGGCATGAGGAGGATGATTGGAGGGGCAAGGAGTTGATGGAGTGGGTTAATGGGTTTTACAGTGCCATGAGCCCATATGTGTCCAGAGGTCCAAGAGTTGCGTATGTGAATTACATTGATTTTGACCTTGGGGTGATGGATTTGATTAGCTCAGGTGTGGAGCCTGAGAAGGATGCTGTGGAGGCTGCTAGAGTTTGGGGTGAGAAGTATTTCTTGCAGAACTATGATAGGTTGGTTAGAGCTAAAACGCAAATTGATCCCACCAATGTTTTCTATAATCAGCAAGGAATTCCGCCATTAAACCCTCAAAGCTCCAAGGCTCAAAGTCTTTTAGCTTACTAATTTAGCTTGATGTGGGAAGATTTTAGCTTACTAATTTAGCTTTGTCTTTGAACGAGAAGAAGGAAGAAAAAATGTAATGAAATATAAAAATGAAAAAAACAAAACAAAAGATGCCACCTCACAGTTGAGTCATAGCATAGAGCCGAAAGTCAAACATTTAGTAAAATAAAAAGAAAATAGAATGAAAAATGGGCAAGTTAGTTTGTTTTTTTAAAAAATAAATAAAAACTTAAAGACAGTAAATTAAAGGACATTGTATAAAAAGAAAACAAAAAGGAGTAATTTTATTGGCTCAGATAGGGTGAGAAACGAGCGGCCCAAACTAGGTTACAAATACTGGACGTAAAATAAAACTTTTGGGGCTTCGAGTGTGTGAAGACAGTAAATTTAGATGGCGATGGCCTGCGTGGGAGGGAGCTGGAGCTCAGTTTCATTTGGGATCACAAACCTGAGGCCCAAGTATTCCGGTTCGAGTTTAGGCTGCAGGAGAAGCGTGGCGACGGCAGTGAGAGGCGAAAGCATGGCGACTGAGAAACTAGGAATCAAGGTGGAGAAGAACCCTAACGAGTCGAAACTCTCTCAACTCGGTGTACGACAATGGCCCAAGTAAGAATGTTTCACTTGAAAGTCAAAAATTTCTTATCCTACTTGCTTTTCTCTTTCAAAGCTCAATCATTTTCACTGTTAGCCAATTGGGTTTTCGTTAGCTGATCGCCAATCGTCAGTCTTGCTTCTACTTTTGAATTGAACGAAATTTGGTCACGTTTTGAGCATTTTCAGACAATCATGATTTAGTGGATAAGTTACGAGTCAATTCGCTCCAGTTTTGCGGTTCCCTCTCCTAAAATCTCACGCAAGCTGCTCTTGTCTGTTTGCCTTTGGCAACTGTTTTTTGCTCTGTATTTTTCTGGAAGTAATAGTAGTCAGTGACGTGAATCAGAAACTTCTCTGACCGGCCAAGTGCTAGGTTGAAAATTATATTGGTTCACATGAAGCATAGGAGGGAAAGGTTGGCCTTCATTTTTTTTTCCATCTACATTTGTTGGTGTTATGATAAAGTTAACTCTTGTCCATTCATGTTAGGCAGTAGTTTTTGTTCTATACTCTAATAGTACTAACTTCAAATTGTTTATGTCTACTGCTGAACGCACCTTTAGCCACCAACAGTACTTTGACAATGATTTGGGTCATAATAAACCATTAGATCAACTCTAACCATGTCCATCATCATATTGCACCTCGATTCCAACAATATTGCATTTGGTGCCATGGAGTATATAATGGCAAGCAGCTGTCTAAAATTAGATAACACTTTGAATTCATACAAGAAGCACAATGGTTAGAGTTCTGTTCCAGATGTCATTCTTGTCACAACCTTTCAAACAATGAGATAAGTTCTTAAACCGGTTTTTCTATTTGTATGTAAAATATATGAGCTAGTGGCAAGTTGAGATAGATGGTGTAGTCATGCCTCATTACAAATTGATATTTTAAAATCAACATGCACATCATGGAACATGACAACATCAATAAACTTTAAGCGTTACTCTGGGGAAAATGCTAAACGGAGTGATACTGGATCTAGGAATTTTTTGCTTCTGCCGGCATGGTTTTATATCCAATTCACATATAAATATGAACCAACCAAGAATACAATATATGATAGTATGCCCAACATGTCACAGCCTATCGTGAATTTATCACTTTTCTTGTGCCATCTAGGATGTGAAAATAATACTATATTCTATAATGGAGCAACCAGCACCAATCTTCTACTGTATGCTATGCAAGTTGGGAACTTGGGATGTCATATTCTTGGGGCATGGTGAATTCAATACAATTCATTTTACTGACAAAATTACACGAGGATCATCCATTTTTATGCAAACTAGTGATATACTTCAAGCAATTGAATACAACTATATCCATTTACTAATAAGTTATTGGGTCAACAATTTTTTACACTGTAAATTTCTTTTAGTGTTCATGAGTACTAGTTTTAAAATGATAGCAGATTGTATTCCATTGCTTTTTTCCCCTCTGAAATCTTAGATCTTCTGCATTACTTCATACGAGTTTTTGTTCATAAATATCACCACTTTATTCATTTTTTTCAAAAAAAAAAACACCCCGCAATTTGTTTTGATTGGAAAGGTGCTGCTGCTTTAAGCATTTATTCTACACGGAGAGTGTGAGCCAAGTGGGTAGTGATTTCATGCTATTGAAATTCTTTTCATGTGGGTAGTGATTTCATGCTATTGAAATTCTTTTCATGCTTCTGTCCAAATTGTGAGATTTTTAATTTCATTTTTTTAGTTCTCAATATGTGGGGGTTAACTGATGATTGAGTATGATTACGACTGGTGACAATTGTGCTAAAGGATGGTACAAAATGGATGTGCAGGTGGGGTTGCCCTCCTAGTAAATTCCCATGGACCTATGATGCCAAAGAGACCTGCTTTCTGTTGGAAGGAAAGGTGAAGGTCTACCCTGCTGGATCAAAGGACTTTGTTGAGATTGGTGCTGGTGACCTGGTTGAGTTCCCAAAGGGAATGAGCTGCACTTGGGATGTATCTGTGGCAGTTGACAAGCATTATAAGTTTGATTGACAGATTTAGAGAGGTCCTTATATACTCCCTCTGTTCACTATAAATAAAGTGCATGGATTGTTATAGGGGTTTGATAAGAACTTATTGTGGATGATAACCCTCCTAGTAAATCCCCACTGTATGGTTCTATCCTTTATTCCTCTTTTAGTGTAGGTGATCTGAATTGAGAGAAATTATACATGTGGACTAATGATTAAAAAGTTCAAATTTTTGTGTCCCATTCTGATATCTGTCAACCAAAATTACAAAATAAATAAATAAATTGTTTGATGAAAAGTTACGAACTTTCTAATCATTTGCCCATCTATATAATCTCTCTATTCAAACCATCCACATTAAAAGAAGAGATGACAAAACCATATAGTAACAACTACATATCTGCGATTGGACCTTCATCAGAAAATTAGAAAAATCATGATTATTGTATTGTATCCAAGAAATTAGACAAACAATATCAACTATTCACCTTCTCTTTAATTTTTCGTTTTCAGTTTTCAGTTTTTCTCCCTCCAGATACCATTTATTCACTCCAAAGGATCACAAAAATAATGTAGGTGGGCTAAAACATGATTGACTTAAAGATTGATAGTAATGTAAGAGCAATATGCCTCCAAATTGATCACGTAATTATTGGGAAAAAACAAATTTATGTACTTTTCACATTTTATCATCTTAGCCTAAAACTTTTCAAGCTCCCAAGTAATTAGCATTGTTAGGATTACAACTTTAATAAACATCAATCTGTAACAGAAACTGAGATATAAAGCATCCAGGGAAAAGGCTGAAAATAAAAAGATTCAATGCTCAAACAACTAAACAGGGACTTCTAGGATTCTATAAACAGCTAACTCTAGCTTGTAGAAGCCTCTGGATTTAGTCACTTAAAAAGTTGTTAAAATTCAGGAACTGGAAATGGATCCAGGAAACGCTAGTTGATTCATAGCAGGATGTTCTGAATATTATAGCAGCTCCTAATACATAAGTGTGGAGGGTAACAAAAGAAGAATGGTGAAGTCCTTAATGAAGCTTAAGTAGTTAGTCGACTAAAAAACCAGGTGTTCTCTCCCATCAGAATCTTTCATATTTGGGCTCTGAGAAACAAAAGATTTTCAAGGTAACTATAGAAATGCATCAAAGACCATACATAGCAGTTTACTTTTGTAGCATAGAGCAACCATAAACAAAATCACAACTTATTACTGAAGACCTGAAAAGTTGGTATTTTCTAATCAGAAGAGGAAGCAATCCTATCCATGACCTTTGCCACCACATCCTTTGAGTCCTTGAGAAGCTTAATGCTCCTCTTCAGCTTCTCACGCTTCCCAGCAATCACAGGTGACTCTTCCAGCATTCTCTCAATCCCACCACCACGTGGCGTCATCAGCTCCTCCACAATCTCAGCCTCCAACTCCCTATCCACGAGCTTATGCAGATTGTACTGCATGTTCAGAGCAACAGAGTCCACGAGCCTCCTCAAAACTATCTTCCAGTAAGCCAACATCCTCATCTTTAAATCAAAAGCCTGTGAGACAAGGCTAGAATGATTCCTTAGATGTGCAACCCGGACAGTCCCAAGATCTCCAAGGACAACAGAGTCAGTCCTCTCCATGTTGGTACAAACATCATGAACAAAAGCTCCCTGGAAAGACATCAGCTTGTTCCATTCAGACATGTAATCAGGAAAAGAAGTATAATCAGTTAACTTCTCCATCTCCACCATCTCCTTCACCCACTGGGACGACCTCACTTTCATCTTCACCATCAAATTGTGCCCTCCTCTACTAGCACATAGCTGAAGCTGACTGTAGTTTTCACAATGCCTCTCAAGAACAGTGAGAATCACATGCTCCAAGTAATCCCACACTTTAGCAACAAAATCCATTGGAATGTTTGATATCTTGTCAATGTTCCTCTGCAGAATGAAGAGGAATGATGCCCTTGGGAGGAAATTAGAGAGGCCAATCTGTCTGTACTCTTCCAGGACTTTGATCTCATCCATCAAGAAGTTCTCTGTGAGACCAGTTTCAATTGTCTTGTGCAACTGATCATTGTAGTTGTTCAACATTTCTACTAAGCGTGGAGAGCAATGCATTTGCTTGTCATCAGGGAACTCATCAAACTCTGCCCTCAGAAGAATTTTCCTGAGAGACTCCTTTGCGGATCCAATGACCCTCATGAAAGCTGTAATAGCCTCAGCCACAGAGGACAAGTTCCTGGGCATTTTCTCAAGCTCATTTGCATTAGCATTAAGCTTTTGATCGATATTCCTCACAATCCCAGGCAAGCACCTAGCAATGCCAGTTGCTTGAATCTGGACAAGTTTATGAGCTAAAACAGGAATACCAACAATGGTCTTGTCAATCTTGGACAGCAGTGGATTGTTTCTGAACAGATCAGCTTCTTCCCTCCGCGCATCTTCATATGACTCCTCTCCAATTCTATTCCTGACACAGACATAACCAAGGCCAATGTTGACATCATCAGCAAGAACCTTCTCCAACAATCCCTCGGGAGCTTTGTCTGCCTTAGTCACCACAGCAAGAGTCCTCTCTCCGGTCTTGTCCACTTGCTGTGACATCCTGATGGATTCACATGTAGTAAAATCAACACTTGCTGATAGAACATTGAGAATGATGCTTTCCTCCGGCTTTATGTACTCCATGATCATATCTCTAATCTGGTCATAAATATTCTCAGGTTGTCCATGAACTGGAACTCTCGTGATCCCTGGAAGATCCACCATTGTAAGATCAGGAACACCATTCTTCCGCACCACCAATGTGAGAGGCACGTTGGATATTCCCTTCCCGCTCCCTGCAATCTCTTCAGTAGCAATGTTGATGTCCACAGCTATTCTCTCCTCATCTGTAGTAACAGTCTTTCCATTAAACTCCAAGAAGAGCTGCGCTTCTGTGTCCTGCTGATTCTGGAGGCGCATAATGAGAGGAACTCTGGTGCAGATGCCTTGCCCACGAGGAAGGCTTATGCCGGCTAGAGATTCCAGCACACTTGATTTCCCAGAGGATTGATCGCCAACCACCACAATGGTAGGTAGCTGGATGCCTTCTTTCATGACATTAAGAAGCCTGAGCCTGTCAACAGCATCCAGAAGCGGCCGAATACGCTCATTGTATGAAGCGATGATGGGAGCATCAATAACGGCCAGCGGGACTTCATCTTCAGGCACCAGCGAAAGGGCATCCTTTTCAGGATCATGAAACTTGTTGGCCAGACGAGAGGATCGCTTGACTCCACTACCACCACCACCCATCTTCTGTTTCTGAGTTGGTAAGGGAGGTGAATGATTCCAAGAGAAAAGGCTACTCTGGGTTATATAATGAGAGAGGAGGAAGACGAGAAGGCAAATATTAAACGGTTGCATGCATATAATCAATGATTCCAATCATCATCATCATGTTAATGAAAGCAGATTAGAGAAAGAGGAGAAGGCAGTCGATTGGGGTATCTGTAATTAAGGTGAAATTAAAGGTAGCATGCATTGCATTGCATGGCCTCACCATGGGAATTGGAGAGACTTGAAGTTAAAGGGGTTAGTTATCGGGAACGGACCACCGTTGTTGAATTACTCCCTTGACGACTGCGCTGCCCAAAGCATGCATGCATTTACCCATGCATCAGCTGCCTGCGTTGTAGAATTTACGACACTTGAAGTTGAATAGGCACTTCTTTTTTAGTAGTGTTTTTCATTTACCACTTTCACCCATTTTAATTCTCTCTCAAATTTTCCAAAAACTTTGTCTCATGCAATTTTTCTATATTTTTCAAGAAGAATTTACCCATGCATCAGCTGCACCTCCCCACTCCAAGAGGAATAAAAAAAAACGTCGAGAAAAGAAGACTGTGTTACACTTCATTTCAAATTAGTTGACCACTGTTTCCAACTATTCATAATTCACGCCAATTTGTTTTACACACAGAGGGCCCTAGCCTTTGTACAAGTAGCTCTGTCATTATTTATATAAATATTTTGTTCGTCCCTGAAAAGAAAAGTTGGGTGAGTTTTTTTTTAATGTCGTGGGAGAATAAAATTATTACTAGAAAAAAATTATTAAGAAAATTTGGAAAAAATATATTTAGAATATACACATTAATCTATAATTTGCATCTAAAATATTTTTAACTTTACATATTAGAATGTCAAAGAAATAAAATCACAGATTAAGTACTAAAAATGAAACACACAGTTTTTTGAAGACGAAAATAGTATAATCTTGACAGAGGCCCAAATTTTATTTTTGCTTCGAGCCCCCGAAATCACAGGACCGACCCTGACAAGGGGGGTCCAAATTTTTCTCATAAATGTGTATATAGGATATATAATTTATTAGTTGAATCCCTTTAAAATTATAATGATCTTTTACATTTTATATTAGATATTAAAAGAGAAAAATTAATTCTTTAGATTTCGAACAAATACAAGACGGATCACTTTATTAATTATTAAACTAAAGCTTTTTTGGCTAAAATTATAATTTAATCATTATACTCGTATGTTTTTACTAATTTGGCACCGAATTTACAATTAGAAATTTGATAATTTATATAGTGTAATATAAAACTTAATATTGATCTAAATATTAAAAATATGAAGGTTAGAGGAACTAAATCTACTATAAATCTAACTTAAACAAGAATTTTGTGCAATTTTTTCAAGATTAGATGGTGTATACATTTCTTTAAAAGGGGTTCACTAAAACATTTTCACTTTATGTGTCTCTAAAAAATTGGACATGTTTTATTTTGGGTTGTCTCTAAAAATTTGTTCACTTCAATTAAAATGAATCATTTTACTTTCAAAAGTCACTAAAGTATCATCACTTTACCTTTTTTTAATGTTTTTTTAATTACAACTTTTCACTCGATGACATTTACGTCAATTGTATTAAAAGAAGGATATTTGGGTCAAAAGTTCAAAACGCGCAATCCGTCTTAATTCAAGTGTTCAGTTAAATCGATCAATTACTTCATACTGAGGAGTATAGCATTTATTAGTTAAATTTATATTTCATAGCATATTTTAGTTAAGACAAAAATGGATCCTCATTTAAAATATTTCTAGACCCGCCACTATACATAATCTTTTACTTTAAAAATGTGTATGTCACAACATAACAATAAAATTTTCAACAATAATAAAATGTTATAATGTTTGAAACCAAAATATGAAAATTACAAATATTAATACCTATTTTTTGTGTATATACATATATATATATATATATATATATATATATATATATATATATATATTAATTTTTGTTGGGGGCGCCAGGCTTGTAGCCAGGACCGGCCCTGCACACATACTAATCAAGGCAGAGGACATTATGTATAAATGTAGTCCTTACAGTAAGCTATTGGCCAGAAAACTAATCATCTACACTTGTTACAACAGTTCGTACGCTGCATATGACCTCTGGAAGTTAGCAATAGGATGCTCTGACAACGGGTCCAAACCTTTACAGCTTCTACAGAAACAAAGCAAACTTCAAAATACTGCTGGTTTGATTTAACTTCTATACTCTGTTGTTGCAGTATGAATCCGGAAATGGCTCTCGATGTTGCTATCTCTGCGGGCCACGGAAGGGGCTGAATTCCTAAAGCACCAAAAGAGACTTTAAAGACTCCAGCAGCAGTGGCTACACAAGGCCATGCCTTATCCAGCATCAACACCCGCATTCGAAAGAGCAAGATGTGTAGGGATACTCATCAGCAAGATCCTTCGGAAACCATTAGTCAGAAGCAACATTCAATAGGAAAGTCAATAGATACTATCCCACTACTTGTCCTTTTTGCCCTTCGTCTTCTCAAGTGACTCCATAGCTTCTTCAAATGACTTCTGCAAAGCTAAACCCAGTCAGGTGCGCCCAAGAACATATTCATTCACAAACTATCAATACTAACTACTGCTTTTAAAGAAGGAACTAATAGAGATGGAACAAGCATCTAATTGCAAGTAGGCCAATCTTCTTTGTTTCAATTGTTTTATGAAGACAAGTTCATGCGCACCTTTCTAATCAGCATACAAGGTCTCATGTCCCTTTTTTCTTCTCTTCTACATTGCTATTTAGCACATATAGAAGGTCAATAAATCAGGATAAAAGTTTCAAAAGGTTTCATTTACAGAGAATATAAACAAATCAAACCAGTCAAAATCAAATAGTATTGCAAAAAGTTTGCCTCATAAAAGATCAGTGTTGCTGTGCTCAAATTTAATATTATTAGAGATGATAGAGCAAGCAAATGCAACCATCAGCCTGGTCATATTGCAGCAAAAGCTCCAGAGCCTCATAAGAAACTCTTACCAACTGGTCTTTAGTAGCATAAAAAGGTAAATTTCACAAATATGACGAAACCAACTAATTCAGAATTCTAGAGTAAAATATCAGCACCTCCTCCGAGCACATGAAATACTTTTTCAACTTAAAAACCCAGTTCATAATGAGAAAAATATACACAAAAGGCCGGGTGGTAACCAAATTTGCATGGCTTGCAAGTGATCGGTACAAATTTTAAACTGCATCACTGACAACAAACACGTCTTGAAGTCTAGTGGTAAAAATTTCAATACACATGAAATGGCAAGTGAGCCAGTAACGATTACAACTTGAAAAACATACCCCAGAATTGTGCATTTTCCACAGTGTGTCCCTGCTACTATCAATGATTGCCATCCCACCAAGTAGAGTGCTGAAAAAACAGTGAAGAAAAAATTACTGGAGTTCATAGGGGAAAGGCAAAATAGAGGAAAGGAAGACAGATAAACTTTTTTTCCCACGCATGTTATAGACAAACTGTAACCAATGAATCAGAGAAGAAATCTGAAACCAATGACAGTCTTAGCATGCATACTGTGAAGATGGGATGAATGCATTTCATTGCAAATCAAAGTTTGCACAGAGAAATACCAGAACCAAGTACACTGGACATGGGATCTTCTAGTCATGCGTTAATCAAAAGTTAAAGATATTTATAGCTGAAATCAGATACTTTGAGCAGCACTCTTACAATGAAACCACAATCCCAAAGAAACTCTCCTATTAGGAAAGCACACACAAGTTTAAAGGCCGAAGAGCCTTACAAATTAGTAATGTATCCACAAGAGAGTAAAAAATAAATGAGCTGAAAAAAATGATACGGTACCCGGCAAAGGCAAGATTGAGAAGGAAGGCACGCGTGGAGAAGAAACGAAGAGCAGCAACCCAAGGGCTGTCGGCAGCATAACGCGAATAACCACCTCGATACCCGTAACTACCGCCATAACCAGAGCGATTATAGTCATATCCATAGCCGTAGTAGGCACGGCCAGAGCCGCCGCCGCCGCCACCAGAAGAATTATTATAGGAATGGAACGAGGAGTTGCTGTGTCTGATATTATACGCGGCGCGCTTACGCTCGTCGCTGAGGACCTCGTAAGCCTCGGAGACCTGCTTGAATTTGACGGTGGCGGAGTCCCTGACGGCCTTGGGTGAAGCAGAGTGCTTGTCGGGGTGATACATCACCGCCAATCTCCTGAAAGCCTCCTTGATTTCTTCTTTGGTGGCGCTCCGACGCACACCCAGAACCCTGTAATGATCCATTCTGGTGTCCGATCATCGGCCGGATCTAGTTTGATTCTGCTTCTGATCGGCTTTCTGGTAATGTATCCCCACGAATGACAAGTTCGCTGCGTCGGAATCCGAAGAGGATCCTCTTATATCGATCGAAGCCGTCGTGGCAATGCGATGGCCGCTTCTTCTTTCACAAGTAAATTGCTGCAAATGTGAATTACTACGAACTTCGCCTCGTACAGAAACCCAAGTTAATAGTAATACAGCCCAATCGCCTAGGCTAGGCCTACTAACATCCGATAAGTTAATCGGTCTAATTTTATTGATAAATACTTCTTTTTTACACAAAAATTGTTACACAAACATTATTGTTGTGTTTGATTTTTATGATTCAAATTAGAATATTTAGCTTAAAATTGTACTAAGATAGATAGTGAAATCAATAATTTTAAAAATAGAAAATTTAGATTACAAATTATGATAAACAAATGAATTATTTAACTTTATATCTTTAAATATTTATAAAAATAAATCATAAATTAAATATTACAGAGTATGAAACTGAAAGGGAAAATGAGTAATTTTACTACTGAAGTTTACGAAATCTCTAAATTTGCCACTGAAATTCATTTTAAACCGAGAATATCACCAACGTTTTACTGAAGTGGTAAATTTGTCACTGAATGTTAATTTGTCCCAATTGGCGCTCATGTGGCGTGTCACTGAGTGATTACGTGAACATTGATTATACATTTTTGTAGGGTTAATATTTTAATTTTACTTAAGTTTTGTAAAACTAACAATTCAACACTTAAACTGTGATAAATTTTAAATTGAAATTCAATATTAACTCTACAAAATGTGTAGTCATTGTTCATATAATCATCAAGTGGCACCATTTAGGACAAATTAACGTCCATCTGGCAAATTTACCCCTTCATTTTGTCACTTAAAAATGAACTTCAATGACAAATTTAGAGATTTCTTAAACTTTAGTTGCAAAATTACCCTTTTCCCCAAACTGAAAAAACATCAATACAATTTTTATGAGAAAGTAGTAGTATTATACAAACATCAAAACTTGATTAATACTACACGATTTCAGTGTAACCATCATCAAAAGAAAAGTAAAAAGAGTGTCGAGTATTTGGTCTAGTGGTCATACTCACTTATATAAAAAAAAGTAAGAAGATTTAGCGAATAAATCCAAAAAAACAATCAAATGCTTAAATTGAACCCACAATTTGTACAACGTGCACTGCTATTGATTCGTAGTGATACAATTTCTCCTGTGTTTGTTTCCCCCCGTCTTATCTCCTCCTATCTCTAGAAAACTAATCTTATTAGAGGGTTAGCTAGCCTAGGCCACCATTGATGATGGTGGTTTATACAATCAGACAATTTTTTACAACTAACAACAGTGTGTGAGTGTGTGTGGCGTGTTACATGCTCATGGCTCTGCTTGAAACCTCTGCATCGCCATCCTGCAAATCTCCCACCGATTCAACATCATCCTGAAACCAGACACAAAGTGTGATTCAACATCTCAATCTCTTTTTAATGCCAATGATCATTATTGGTTAAATTAATTATCTCTTTCTCAAGAAAGAGATTGCAAGTTACGTCGCTGCCAACAGAGCAATCAAAACAGACCGGCAGGCAAAGATTTGTTCAGATCACGCCGATGACTAACAAGTATCTCGAAAGCAAATCTACCGAACCGTACCGCTGAATCCTTCAACCGGGTTTCTGCAATGTAGCGTTCCAATGCACCGTCTCCACGAAGTATCTTTCCCCCACATCCAGGAGAATTTTCAGAGCCAACTGACTCCTCATCAACAACAACCGCATCTACTCTTTCATTCCCACTTCTACTATCTGGTATCTGAAAATCAAGCACTTCATTCAATCTTTTCAATCATACACTTGATCCATACATCATTGAAATGCTTAGAAAGGTCCCAAGCTACCTCGTACATGGCTTCTGTCAAAATGCTTTCCAGTATGGCTCGCAAGCCTCTGGCACCAGTATTCTTGGCCATAGCCTTTTTTGAGATCAATTTTAGTGCTTTATTAGTAAAGTGCAACTTAACCTGAAATTTTATTTACAATAGAATCAGCTAAGGTTGTTAGAGAGAGAGAGAGAGAGAGAGAGAGAGACTCACGTTGTTCATGCTAAATAGTTTCCTGTACTGCTTTCCAAGGGCATTTTTGGGTTCTATAAGCACCTACAGCATGCAAGCAAACAACTCAAGTTTTAACAACAGATTCTAACATAAAATAAGAAAATGCATGCCCAGCCTTAGAGCTTGGTATATTAGATTTAGTAGGCAGATATTAGTTCATCTTCCACCTCAATATAAGCAACACAATTGACTCAAGTTTGACTAGAGTTTTATTCATGCAACTTAATCTTGAAAAAATCTCAAAAAGGAAACGTTGCACAGATATCTTGTTAGCAAAACTAAAGTAAGCAAGATTCCGTAGTTTCTTCATACACACAGAGCATGCCTTAGTCATCCTGAAAGGACCAAAGTGATAAAACCTTCAGAAGCTATATAGAATCACTTGAGTGCCCAAGTATCGATCCTTTCCTTTTGTACCCTCATTTCAACACCGAGTTCATAGCAAGTTACAAACTTCATGCAACAACTCATAGTCGAGTTAAAGATAATGAATTCACTATCATCATCATGAGCCCTTAATCCCAACTATGTTGGGGTTGGTGGCATGAAATTTATACTGGCAATTAATTGTCAAAAAATAGTTGATTAATTTTTAGTTGACACTACAAATGAATTCACTATACTATATTAATTCACTACAGAAACATGCTTCCTTGACTAATATGGATTACTTACAAATTACAAGCTGCTACAGCAATGTGTGAGGCAAAAAATGTTCAAAGCGGATATAAAGTAACACTTTGCAGGAAAAAACAACGAAATAATACCTGAACCAGTTGATCCTCAGTAAGAGCTGACAAACTGACCAAAATTGGAAAGCGTCCTATGAACTCCGGTATCAGACCATAAGCAATAAGATCAGCACTCTCAGCCTAAATTTCAGAAAAGAGAAAAACAGCCGCAAATAAATTATTCACAGAAAAATTTATACTCAAAGAAGTGTCAAGAAAATTTACATAAGGGAAAAAATATATCCACTCACCGTCTCAAGCAAAGATGAGGTGACTAAAGCACTGGTTACCCCACCAGCCCTCATGTTAGCTCTAATTGGTGCTCCAAAACCAATGGAAGAATCTTGCCGCCTGGTAAACAGTGGTAAAATCTAAACGGAATTCATATAAAGATGAACATATCCATGCTACATATATAATTGGATAAAGTTGCTGAGGCCTTACCTCTCTGAAATGGTTTTTTCAAGATCGACAAATGCTCCTCCACAAATAAAAAGTATATCTTTTGTATTCATCTGAAGAATAGAAAGCATCCACTATATTAAAATGTGTGCTTAGTATAAAAAATTGGGTTAGTACAGAAACTGGAAACAGTTGCTTCAGAGAAGGAATAATTTGAGGGAAAGAAAAAAAAACTGAAACTTCACAAGTTCAGAAAACAAAAGGGCATTGCAGTATTTTCATAACAAAAAATGATATCATACAAATATACTGTGACATGCCTTGCGTATGTATGGAAAGAAAATCAAGCCCACTATCAAACAATACAATTCTGTTCCACCCATTGCTTGGATTATTACCCAAAAATAATTGGAACCATAAGAGCTTTTTGCTGAACCCATCATCAAAAGAGATCTGAATTGCTTGCTGGGTCACTCACAGAAACTAGACTAAACAAATGCTGCTTGATTCTAAATAGAGTGAGCATAGATGCAGCCATGGAATGGGTATGTTTAACGATAAGAAACTGAACCAAAAGATTACCTGAATATTGTCACCTCGAGGATGCTTCCTCGCACCTTTCTCAGGGACACTTACTATCTGATTAAAACGGGAGGACTAGATTACCAAGCGAATCAAGTATAATACAGAAGTCATGCGAGAGGTGATAGGATTGCAGCTTCTAATATATCAAATCCAAATTGAATATTGCATAAGCAAATGGACAACTGAGAGTTTTGGAAACAAATATTAGCTGGTCATTTTCCAATTCACTAGTGCTATCATTCAACACAAAGATTATTGTGGCACAGATATTCAGGTTCGGGTCGGGTCAAGTTTCGGGTTTTATTTACGCCCCTACATCCTATTATTCTAGTTAACCTTACCACTAATGATCTTTTCATGACCCAGCACTATTTGAGTAAGCAAAACCATAGTTCATTTTCAAGTTCAAAATGAAAGTGCAAATTGTGACTACAGATTCAGCATGTATCCTTCATAATAAACTCAACGCCCTCAACACAATTTTCCAAAAAAATAAATAAATAAGAACTTCTAAGGAAACAGCAGTAAACATACAAATGAATAAACATCAAACATAAACAGCTTACAGTTCCTTCCAACATTTTTAGCAGAGCCTGTTGTACACCCTCACCAGAAACATCCCTGCTAATGTTCATGCTCTCAGCCTGCAAGATGGACTCGATAATCAAATTATTGAGGAAATCCAAATAGAAATATATAATCTATTTAATCGAATCAAGACCAATGCCTTGTTGAGCATATTCTTGAGGAAATCCAAATAGAAATATATAAAAATTACTTATAATCTTGCAAGAATGATAATACTGAACCTTTTTGGTGATTTTGTCAACTTCATCAATGTACACCATTCCTTGTTGAGCTGCTTGCACATTGAACTCAGCAGCCTAAACCCACATGAGAACAACGTCCACTTTTTATAAACAAAATACATCGGGACAATGATTTTCAGTTTGTATTGAGTATCAAAAACAAAGAGAGAACTCAGCCAAATTATACCCCATCCATCCCAAATTGATTTAAGCATTTGACTGGGCACGGAAATTAAGGAGTACTGAAGACGAGTAAAATTGTTATATAAGACAAAAGTAACTTTTTTGGTGGAGAAGGGAAGTTGAGGGTTAAAAGGTAAAAGCGGTGTGAAAAAAGTTTCCTTAAAAGGAAATGATCAAATCTTTTTGGGACAACCTAAAAAGGAATACGATTGAATCATTTTGGGACAAAGGAAGTAAATGAACTCAAAGTGCATATGCAGTGATTTTAATACTCTCTGTAAACTACCAAAGTAACAACTGCTTAGCACGCAGACATGGAATAATGGAGTGGAAAGGAATCCCACACTAAAGCGTAAAGTGGTACATCTTCAAAGTTCAGTCATACAGAAAAATATTTTGATCCTGGATATGAGAGAGAGAGAGAGAGAGAGTTGATTTCTACTTTGAAAAGCAATAAAAAAGATTAATAGAATGGCACAAAGTCAAGCTAAGTATTTACCGCAAGCAACTTGTACAGTATTGATTCAACATCTTCACCAACATAACCAGCCTGCAAAATGACCAAACTTTTTACTGATAAACAATGCATAAATAAAAAATAATGACGGGGACGACAATGATTATGATGATTATATGCCATATCAAGTTTGTATAACAGAAGACAGCATGCCCGCATTAGCAGGAATTCAGTGCCATGAGACCATTGCATCATGTTCAACTAACTACAGAGACAAATACCAGCCTCAAGAACATCTGACTAAAACCAAAACGTGGACTACTCCCTAGACCAACATCATGGCATACTCTTATGCAATTAGCAGCATACATCTTGACAGACTAAGATCAGAAGGTCACTTGCCTGAGTCAAAGTTGTTGCATCAGCCATGACAAAGGGTACATTAACAAATCGAGCCAGTGTTTTTGCCAATAAAGTCTTCCCTAGATTATATCAAGTAAGTTAGAATGGTAATCAAATATCAAAAGCAGAAGTCCAAAAAATGTTAAAGCAACATAATTAGAAAGCATTTCCCTGAACTAGATAGGTCTACCTGAGCCCGTTGGACCCATCAATAGCACATTACTCTTATCTAATTCAACACCATCATCCTCATCATCTTCTGTAGCTTTTGCACTCCCTCCTGCCTCTTCTCCTGACCTATGTCAAATTCATCACGTCAATGTTCTTGAATAAAGAAAAAAACGGCAATGAGAAGTCAAACCCTCCAAATGTAAACAAAAAAACTGCTCTCTCACTGAAAGGAGAAGGTCCCTAATGGGATGTAAAAAGGTAGACTGGAACAAACCCTTTCTTCAAAGAAGTATGGTAGATTCGCTTGTAGTGGTTATGAACAGCCACAGCAAGCACCTGCAACAATGTAACCAGTCAGAACACAACCTTGCCATGAATCAGATGTCTAAGATGGAAAATATAGGATGGTGCAATCAACCTTTTTGGCCCTCTCCTGACCAATTACAAACTTGTCCAGTCCCTTGCAAATCTCTTTCGGTGTAGGCAGATCCTTCCCCAAATTTGCCCCTCCCCACCAACCACCACTCTTCTCTTCTCCATTCCCACCATCACCACCACCCTCCTTAGGCCCGGCTGCTCGTACCAGATTAACCCCCGGTGCATATGGCGGACCCGGAGGAGTATGCACCGCTATACCGTTCGACGGAGGAGGAGGGGGCCAATTCTCGGGCGGATCAGCCCCATAAGCTCTCAGAGTCTCCCAGAAGGACACCCTAAGCCTATTACTAGAACTACTGAGCTTCGCTGAGTCATCATCAGCTCCATTTCTACCATTCTTGTTATTTGATTTGTTATTGAGACGGCCAATCTCGACGAACGTGCCCTGAAGAGGCGAAACTCGGAACGGCCGGAAATGGTAAGCGGTTTTACAGTTGGGGCAGAAATTAACGGCCTGCAAATTATTACTCTTGGAGATATTATCGCCGGGGTTATCGGGAACCGCCGGGAGAGTAACCGGAGGCGAGAAATTGACCCGATTAGAGAAAAGGAGATCCATGTGCTTGGAACAGCGTGGGCAATTGGCCTCCGCCCTGATCTTCCGAGGCGCCGTCCGATACTCACCGGAATTTCCACCGGAGCTGTCGCCCCCTTGGTCCCACTTGTATCGCTCTTGACCGCTAATGAGCCCGTCCCTCCGGTAAGTCAAATGGGTCCTGCAGTTTAAATCGGGCTTCGACCCGGAGACGACTCTTCTCGACCCGGCCACGACGGCCAGCTCCGTCGCCCTCCGCCATCTCCAGATTCCGGACATAAATAAAGTCAAGTTTAAAGTGTTGAATAAAGAATGGGTGTATCGATTGATAATCTCGACGAAAATGAAAGAAAATGAAGTTAATTTGGGATCTTTCAGGAATTAATTAGAATTAATTACAGAAAAAGGATAGTAGTATTTTATAAGGGGAGTAGAGATGGACATGGGAGGCCCAGATAAGTGAGAGAGAGATGAGAGAATTTGTAGGAGAACATGAGGGACAAAAGTTAAGAGCTTTTGCTATGTTTTCGTTTTTCCGTCCGCTGATGATCGTCATGGTTGCCAGAAAAGGAGTTTTGACTGTCACGGTTAAAATATTATCTACTACCTCTGAATTCTGGACAAAGTAAAAATTACTCAGAGAGAAGACGCAAACAATCTGCTGATTTGTAAATTAAGAAGCTAACCCTTTACATTCACAAAATTTGCAAATTAGTCCCTTAAATTGCTTACCTTTCCCAACCAGACCCAGTGAATCACCACCTTGTCTTGCAAGCGCATCATTGGTCCTCCTCCTCCTTCATCGACTAGCTAGATTCAGTGTCGCATCCTCCTCTTCAGTGTGGAGCTTGGACGTCATCTTCCTCCTTCACCACTTCGATCCAGCGTTGCCTACTTCTTGCAAGTGCAGAGTTTGGAGGTTTGAATCTAGCTCTTTAAACCATATTCAAACCACCCAATATCAATTTCATGCTCGTCCTGCCAACAGTGTTGATGTTGTCTCAGTCGCCATCATCACCAAGAATAACGCTTTAGAGGGAAGTAGGATCTGGGTGATGCGTTGAAAAAAGAGAGCACGGGGTGATTTGCTTAATTTATTAAAGTGAGTGGTTGGTTGATAGTTTGACCATTATTTGGTTAATTATACGGTAGGAGGAGTATTAGAATTCACCAAAATCTGGGGTCCGTTTAGTTGTTGAAATTTTTTCAAGTTTTCATCTCCAAATTTCCTTTATAAATATTTGATCATACAACTAGCTTTTTAGTGATGGAAAACCTTGTTTTTCAAACTTTGAAAAACTCTAGAATTACCATGGAAACCTTTCAAATAAGGTTTCTTAATTTAATATAATAATTTTTCAAAGTTTGGAAAACAAGATTTTCCATCATCTAAAAGCTAGTTATATGATCCAATATTAACAAAGGAAATTTGAAATTCAAAATTTAAAAAATTTTACACAACTAAACGGAGCCCTGATTTTGCTAGAAGCGGATTCAGCAATGATCACTCCATTCCTTTTACTAACGAGTACACGTTTCGAATTCAGCATGTATAGAGAAAACCATTGTTTGTTGATAATTAAACCTGTTTTCTAATGGGAAATCAATTAGGAAAAAACAGAAATCATAAAATCTTCATCCATGTTGGATTGCTGGTAAGTTTGACAGAATATAAAGTGCACAATTAAGATTGTGTAAAAAATTGACTAATAGAGTAAATTACATATGTTATACGAAAAACAAATTATGGTGTGTATCAAATAATTTTGTGCCTAATAAATTGAAAAATGCATGTAAAAGTTTCCTTCTGAAAAATATGTCAATATTTATAAACGGGGTAAAGTACACGTATAGTCTCTTAGTTTTGAGGCATGTCCTATTTTGGTCATGTTTTAGGAATTCGTCTCAGATTAATCCCGTAACTTATTATTTTGTCCTAAAGAGATATTTCCGTTACATTTTCTGTTAAAACCGATGTTTGTATAAGGGCAATTATGTAAATGTAGTACTTAAAATTGATTTTAACCTTTCTTTTTTAATAATTTCCAAGTAAACCCCAACTAATTTCAAAAGTTACAAAACCAATCCCAACTTTTCCTCTTCGTCCATTCTCCACCACTAACCCAACCACCATCCATCTCCACCTCCTTCCCTCTCCAGACCATCGACATCTCCACCTCCTTCCATCTCCAGACCCTTGTGCTACAACAACCACCACCTTTAGCTCTGCCATGAAGAGACGTAGCCAACCCACCCTCTGACATCGTTAAAGATGCCCCGACGAAGAGAATTTCAGCCAAAAACCGTCACCACTTTTCCAAGTTTAAGCTCTTCGATCTGCCGTTCTAACCGTCTTTAGCCGCTCCAACCACCACCGTTGGAACCTCTGACCGTCGCACCACTAGCTGGACCTAAGTCTGCCGCAGAAACTCGTCGTAGCCGAAGGCCGCCGCAAATCTCAGTTGTACCTGGATTAGATTCCCTCAATGCTCTGGCATAGTCATGCAACCTGCTATACTCTTCAGTAACATCTCTTGTCATCTTCTTGATCACACTACGCCTAGCTTTACCACATTGATCAACCGTAACTTCAATCTGTAGTTGTGCCCTAACTGTGTTCTTAAGAAAACTGGCTTTCATTACTGGGTGTGCCATTATCAGATCCTGGTAATGCTCTGCAATCCAAGGTGCAGTAATCCCTTTGATCTTGAACACTTGGGTACAAGTATGTCTGTCATACAATGCCTTCACCACAAAATGTTTTTTGTTTCTCCTAAACTCATATGCAACATAGATCAACCAGCTACAATGTTTATCTATGCACATAGCACTAACCCTAGTCATCTCATTTTTTTTGAATATATGCTCTCTCTTCTCCACTTCTTGAGGGATCTCTTGAACTACAAGTGATATGTGAAACACAAACCAACACAATACTTTACTTCTTTAGAGTTCTCATCATACATTGGAAATCTTGTTCTCACTCTTCTCAACACTTTCCTCCCATCTTCCTCTATCTCTGAGTCTAGACTATCAATATCTGAGTTAACAAACTCAGCTGCGGGATCTTCATCAAAATTATCAGGTCCATCTGAATCTGAGTTCCCCTGGTTCACAGCAACTGCGGCACTACAAACATCTCCAGCTTAAGGCTTCAAACGACCCTTCACTGAAGATCTGAAATAGTCCCTCACGACATTGATACCCTCAATGATTTCATCATCATGGTTAGGAGGCAACTGCTCATAAATACCAGCTAACTCATCCTCACACTCATCCTCCAAATCATCACCACTTTCATCACTTTCAGATTCCCCCTCTTCTCCTTCTTCAGACTCGGCTAAGTCTTTCATTGCATGTTCCTCTTTACTTTCTCTTTGCCTATCTCTTTGATCTGCTATGTCTTCTCTCTCTTCTTCACTTCTCCCACCTACCGTGTGTGTTACTCCACCTACCTTATTCCCATTGTCAGTTAATGTTACATTTACCCTTTCACCCCTTCAATAGAACCCCCATTGACCGAGTCAATATTTTGTTTACATGAGGATGCAGTGGTCCCCACTAATGACCTTTCACTCACCTCCTTGTTGTTCCTTCCATACCACTCTCCACTACGCCAAACATTCCCATCAAACTTGCATCATCAGTTAATTGTCTCAAGTCTGACTCAATGGACCCAGCAGGTGACTTGAAATAGATACCTTTGATATCTTCTCCATATAAGCCGACACTTCTTAGCAAAGCACTTGGGAAAAAATAAGTCATCAAATCCTTGTAATTCTTAGACACTTTGATGTTATAATCCACATAATGTAGGGTTGAATCACATACGAATCTCCCACCATAATGGAGTGTATAGATGAAAATATCTGACAGTACAACAAGCAAAAAAAAAATCAAAACGCTACTCGCAGTTATCGAGGCAATGCGATCGAATAAACAAACCTAAACCCATAAAAGGTGCATTACCTTTCCTTGGAACGCAAAGACGACAATAGGCAAGGCGGCCCCAGAAAATGGTGAATCTCAAGCTTTTTGAATGTGGTAGGGTCGGTTCACACAGCTAGAATCGAATCTCCTTTCTTCTTTGACAGGAGTCTTTGTCTCGTCTGTGGCAAAGAAGAAAGGAAAGGAAAAGGGTAAGCGCCAGGAAGCCATTGTCCATTTTATCTATGACCCAATAAACCGTTGTCCATTTTACCCCCGACCTAACAATCCATTCTCCATTTTATCCCTCATCACTAGGGCTGAGCATTCGGTAATTTCGGTAGAAACCGAAACCGAATTACCGTATTTATTCGGTTTCGGTTATCCATTATTAGATACCGAATTAACCGATTTACATTTAAAACCGAATTAACCGAATACCAAATTAAGTTCGGTTATTTCGGTTTTCATCCGAAATAACTGAATTTTCCCCCTTTTCTTGCTAGGGTTATTAGATATTGGGCTGGGGCTAGGTTGGGCTGGGCTGAGGTTGGGTTGGGCTGGCGCTGGGTTGGGCTCACATGCGAGCTAACTATTCGGTTAATTCGGTTAACCGAATAGTTAAAGCCCGAAACCGAATACCGTACAGAAAATCGAATTAAAATTTCAGTATTACCGATACCGAACCGAAATACCGAAATACCCGAACCAAATCAACCGAAACCGAAAATAAAATCGGTTAATTCGGTATTACCGAATACTTGCTCAGCCCTACTCATCACCGTTTCTTAACAAACGTCCGTAACGGAAGTGAAAAACACATTGGAACACGTGAATGATTCGGTGAGTCTAGGGACCAAGTCACTTAATATGTATTAGTTCAGGTCCCGCGTCCAGTTTTATAATCCAAGGACTAAAGTACACGAGTTATCATAATTTAGAGAAATAATTGATAATAAAGCCGAAAATTATACAGGATGCCATTATATATCACAGTGGATCGCTAAAATCAAATTATAACAGGTGCGTCGCTAACAAAAACTAATATTTACAGAGATTTAGATTAACGGTTTTGCACTTTGTTTGCTACGATACTCATTTCTTGCCTTTTTTATAAAAAAAAATTGGTGAGAACATATTTAGAGATTTATATTAAAAAAAAAAGTGGTGAGAACATATTTAGAAATTTATAAAATATAGAAAGGCACTGAAGAATAGCTGGGTAGAAGGCTTCAAGAACCGTAAAATAGATTGCTTGCATTTTCTGGCAAACATGTGGCAACATTTTCATGGTTGCTTTTTCGCAAAGGACAAATCGCATTTTACACGCCAAAATCTGGTGAGCAAGTGCTGCCAAACTCTCCGGTAACATTAAGCTGTAAGTGTAATTTTCACAACAATTAGAGGGTTAGTGTGATAAGCTACTTTAATCCCATATATTTTATTATGTGAAATTACTCAGTGGTACTTTAAAAGGATCTACATGTTCTTAAGTTATTCACATATTGAAAACGATTTAGTATACAATATCGATTTAACTGTAACGTAATAGTGCTAGTTATGAAATAAACGAATTGCATCTGGATTTGCAAGGATTTTAAAAACAGTTATTACTATATTCTAAAGTTGGATGAATACTATTTTTACTAACCATTAGTCTTTTTATACTTTTTGTGACAAGGTGTTGTAACTTTGTACGTAGTCAAAAGAAATCAAAATTCATACATGGAGACATAACATAAAGTACCAAATTGAAACATCCATATGAAAGAAGAGGACTCTCTTCCTTGGAGTATTTATTTTGACAACAAACAAGCGGACACTCAGCTCAGTCAACACTCAGGTCTCCAATTCGAAAGGAGAAGTTAATTAAAGCTCCTGCTTGGCTGTCGCCGGTGACTCCTTCAGCTCCTTGTCACCGGCGTCGGCAATCGACACAACTCTAGGACCCTTAATCTTGTCGGGAGACAACTTGGGCAGCTCCAGAGTGAGAACCCCATCCTGCAGCTTGGCCTTAACGCCGTCCATATCCACGTTTTCCGGCAGCTTGAACTGGCGCCAGAATTTTCCGAACGATCGCTCCACTCTGTGCCAGTGGTCGCCTTTGGTCTCCTCTTCCCTCTTCCTCTCTCCGCTGACTCTCAGCACTCTGTTCTCCTCCACCTCGATCTTCACCTCCTCCTTCCTCATCCCGGGGACATCCAGCATGATGACGTGGCTCTCCGGCGTCTCCTTCCAGTCCACCCTCGCCGGCGACAAGGCCACGCCCTCATCTCGCTCCAGCTCCAGTGGGATCCGCTCCAGGATTTTGAAGGGGTCGGGGATGAAGCGGAGATCCGAGAGCAGGGAGCCGGGCGGGTCGACCAGGCCGGGAAGAAGGGATGAAGAATGAACAGAGACCGGGAGTGATGATAAGCAGATGAGCGAGAGCGGAAGGAGCAGGTGCATGATCATCTCTTTTGCCATCAATCTCTCCAAGCGATCGAATGCTTAATTGCTTTGATGAATGAATATGGTAATGCTGTTGATGTGATCGATGATCAGGTAGTAAATGTTGAACCTTCGCTTCAAATTTGAGTATTGTTTGTTGGAGAACTGGAAGGAGTTTTATGTATATATATACCTGCAGGGGAGCAGGTTCTTGAAAATTCTGAAGCTTACGGGAAGAGAAGAGAAAGAGAATAGGCGAACGTTCTAGCTGTTGCTTGCTTCGCTCGCAGTCAATCGCACTCTCTCTCTATAGGATTCTTCGAGAAGAGTCTTCACGACGTCGTTCCTTGTATAACAGTGTGAGTGCACTGTTCTTCTACCTCCTTTTGTTCTTCTTATTTATTTTGTTTCATCCTTTTCTTATCTCAAATAAAACATTAATTTTCTTGTAGGTCTTTATATTTATTCTTTGGGGAAATTAATGAAAATATATAAACTTTCATATATCATAGTTTGAACTATGAATTTTCTGAGCATATTTTTTCATTATTTATTTTAGTGATTATTTGAATTAAACACGAATACATAAAAATCAAACCCATCAACTTTTGAAACTTTCCCTATAATGGCAAAAAGATTTGGAGACTAGGTTAATTTGATAAACAATACTTAACCCAATCCAATATTCAAATATCAACTCTTAACACAATAATGTATTAACTCATTCTATATGATTTACATATCTATAATGGGTATAAGATTTATTTTTATAAAAGGTGTCAATGAAAGAAAAGATACATTGTTAATGCGTAAAATCATGAGTAAATATTCTATCTAGTCATGAAATTTTATTTCAACACTTTATTAAAAAAATTATGAGTCAATTATAATTTTATTTTACTAAATTTGTAGACTCCCACTACCCATAAAATAATGAAAAAAAATCAATGTTGGTGGATTAAACGTATATATCTTAGAAGAAATCCATTTTAATTACTATTCATTAATTCATCAAAAAAATAGAATAAAATTTATTTAATTTTATAGACAGTATTGTTTAAATTCAGTTTTGAATGCCATTTTTTTATTTATTACTGTCACCTCACGAATCACGAATCAGATCCTGGTTTGGTTTGTTACTAACATTAAGCAACAAGATTTTAGGTTACTAGCTCCTGATTAAGACTCCTCTATTGTTTGGAAATTCATCCTCACTGTGAGATCTTGATTTAATCATTCTGTGCTTCACAGCTCTTGTATCTACAATCGTAAATTTCACATCTCTAAACCTTATATTTCCTACGTCCGCAAAACGATTAGGTCATTTTACATTAGTGTTTCAATATTCAATATTTGACTCAAATTTTTATAAAGATAAATAATTTAAAAAATCAGAAAAAATATAATTATAAAATTTAGATTTCAAATTATGACACAAGTATGGAATAATTAATTTTCAGTATCTAAACATTAATGAAAAAAATCATATATTAAATATTATGAAACTATCAAAACAAATTGTTAATTTTTTTTGCAGACAGAGGAGTATGTGCTTATATGCGATGTGTACAACAACTAAATTATATGTGTTGCTTGGCATTTGGGGGCCTAATCATGTCCCCAAAATGTCAATGATTTTATGGTTTACTCTCCATATATGAAATGGTCTCTAGATGGAAGCACAATGTGAATTGTGTTTGGAGGCTTTGTGACTATGTTTTTTAGTCGGTGGATATATCACTTATTCTTCTGATGCCTTGATGAATTTGCTTCTGTAATGTAAAACTGTTTGCTCCCCCATCTGCATTGGGTCAATTACGCAATTGGCTGAATAGGGTAGCCAACGGATGCACCCATGGTTTGAAAATCTTGGCTTGAAAATCTTTTGTGGTATCTACTCCCTTAGTTCCAAAAGAGATAAATGCACCCACGGTTTTGTAACTTTAATTATTGTACCATTAGGATCCTGTTTTAACTTTTCGTATTAATAAAATCCCGTTTTCAAGTTTTTTTCTTCATCTATGGTCCTATTTGACATTTTTGCCCTCAACTTTTAAAATATTGACCTTTTAAATAACTGTAAAATATAAAAATCACCCTAACGTTTAATGAAACTTTCAATTTTACCCTCAATTTTTATAAACTCTAAAATTCTACCATAAATTTTACAAATACTTACAATTCTACCATAAAAATTTCCTCTCCACTTTATCTCACCACCCTCCTATCCACCACCACCAGAAATCTCGCCGGACCGCCGACAGTCAGCCTTCGCCAGAATCGTCGGCGAAGAGCGGCGGATCGCGAGCCCAGGGCTGCGCGCGCCCACGGTCACGAATCGCGAGCCCAAGGCGGCGATCGGCGGTCGAAGGTTTTCCGACGGTGGCCCGTGGCCTTCCGGCGGTGGTGGGTCGGATGGTGGTTGAGATATGTGAGTTCAAAAATTTAATGTAGATTAGAGGGTTTGTTTGTAGAATTTTAAAATTTGAGAGTGTAAATGGTATAATAAGAAAAATTCAGTTTATATTCGTTATTGTACCATTTCTATGAAAGGGTAGAATAGTAAAATAATCGTAAAATGACCATAGATGAAGAAAAAACTTGAAAACAAGACTTTATTAGTACAAAAAGTTAAAACATGACTCTAGTGGTACAATAATTAAAGTTACAGGACCATGGGTGCACTTTACCCGTTCCAAAAGTATTGTAACACTTTTCTCTTTAAGACGTCATAAAAGTAATGCAACACTTCATTGTTGGTAACTTTTCACATACAAGTTTACAAAATTATCCTTACATCTATAGTTTAAGAAATAAAATATCAAAAAATAGTCAATAATGATATCTTTTTACTTCAAATAAATTTTATATTCAATAATATAATTTTTTAATTTTTATTCTTTGAATATTTATCATTATAGTTTATTTTTGTTTTATTGTTATTCTTCGATTTCTGTATTTGATTAAATCTTTCAATATAAAAAATGAGAAAGTTAAAATCAAAATTTTCTAATGTGCAAAGTCAAAATATTGCATTATATTTGGAACGAAAACTCCATATTTTTCTCCAAGACTTCATCTCCAGCTGCAACTGCAACTTTGAGGAGTGTTTTCGAATAGTTAGGATTTCTTCACATTTACTCACCTTGAATATGTTGTTAAGCCAAGAGTTCACGCTCCCTGGACTCTAAGGGTCCGTTTAGTTTCTTTCCTTTATTTCTTTGTTTTTATATGTGCTTCTTTTGTTGTTAAATCTCAATTCTATTGTAGGGACCGTATGCAAACCCCCCACCTCCTCCCTCCCCAATATAAAAAAATCATCAACTTTGGAGGGAGGGAGTAATTGTCTACTTTTCTGTCTAAATAAACTTTTTGCTACAGAATTTACCAACAAATTATTACCTCTTCCTCCTATCTTAGAATTAGGATCACAGTGTTCTTATGTTGGTGTAAGATTATCAAAACACACACTTTTTTATTAAAAAAATTGTTGATACAAACACTTTAATTTTTTTTGAATATTTACCTAGTGAAATTGGATAATTAAATTAGGATGAAAGAAGTATAAAATTGTACTATTAAAATATCCATTGTATGTATAAAGGAAAAACATGGCTTTAAGCTATTACCATTTGCCAATTTGCAAGATTGCTAACGTATCTTACACGACGTACAGTGTTTAGTAGCTAGGTTTTAAAAGCTTCCTAGGAGGAGTTACAAAAAAGGAAAGGGATAGGTCTAGATATATCAAAAAATGAGAAATTTATATTTAATTTTGGTAACTTTTCATGGGATAAGTTTAATTAACCTTATGTATAGATCAACAACTTAGATTGTGTTCTTTTTTATAAAAAAAAATTTAAAAAAAATTAGTAACTAGTTGAATTTGGGAAAATGAGTAAAAATGTCACTAAAGTATTTGAAATCTCTCAATTTGTCATTAAACTTCATTTTGAAGCTAACGTGTCATCTAACTTTTGAAACCAGATTAAAAATGTCATTGTCGTTAAAAACTGTTAAAAAACCTATTAACACTATGGTTTAATTACAGAAAGTAGTGCTTAAAGTTTTTAATCCTTTACAATTTGATCCTGATGATTTTACACTGTAAATTAAGAGTTTTCGAATACTTTAGTGACATTTTTATCCCTTTTGATTTATGAGAGGAGATTTGTGAGGGGATTTGGAAGAAAATTTGAAAAAGTGTTGGTGTTTTGCTACTTCTTTTCAAAAAGAATGCAACCTTAGATACTATTACTTCAAAAACTTTTTATTGTGTTATCCATCTCCAAATAAATGATACATTTTTTGCACTAAAATTAAGAAGTTATGGAAAAGAAAAAATTTGGTAAAAAATATCATTGGTTCTAACTTAGAGGATGAATGTTAAAAACTGGATGAGAAATGTTAGGAATAATTAAGTAAAATAATTGAGTTAAAGTTTCTAAAAAGGGAAATGCACCATTTTTTCGGAGACATCCAAAAAAAGAATGCGCACAATTTATTTAGGAATTGATAGTATATATATATATATATATATATATATATATTTAAAAAGTATGTTGACAGAATTTACATTATACTAGCAGTGAGGAGAGTGAGAAATTGGAGGTGAGATAGCTAGGGAGCAGAGCAGACGAGAAGAAGCTAGCCCAGCTCTTAGTGGGCCACATATTACCAAACCAATTCAAATTGGAGGATGGGCTTGTTTCGGAGTAAATATAAGCCCAGAATCATCAGAATACAGCTATGGCAGGCCTATGGCTATGGGAGTGAGTGAGTCAGTAGTAGGAGGGGGAGTAAGATGGGTTGGATTCATGAACCATCAGCTGTGGCAAGTGAATAATAATAATAATAATAATAATAATAATAATAATAATAATAATAATAATAATAATAATAATAATAATAGGATTAGGATGGATGGGAGTATGGGTGGCTGATCAGGCCTTCAACACCTACCTACACTTAGCTGTGGTCCACTTTCCCCTCTCTACAGTTTTATTGTTTTGAAAAAAACAAAGATCTCTAAACCAACCTCCATAATGGAGTAACTATATTCTACATATTAAATAGCACTTCCTCCCTCACACTAAATTTTACCTTATTATCCTTCATTTTTTAACACTCAAAAAAATTATTTTTATCTTTCATCATCCATATGCTATATTATATAGTGGAAAAAGAATGAAGGCCATGACGGTGCCCATGCCATGTACTTAGTACAATCTAGTACTACAATTTACAAGATCGATCACATTATATATATAGAGAAAAGAAAAAGAAGGGTGTGTACAAATTATTGCTAGTATATATATGATGGTTAAGATAAAGTGCGAAGTGTGCGAAAGAGCAGAGGCAGAGGTGCTTTGTTGCGCGGACGAAGCAGTTCTGTGTAACAAATGCGACCAAATGGTTCACGCCGCTAACAAGCTCTCCTCAAGGCACCACCGTCTCTCTCTCCTCAAACTCCCCGCCGCCGCATCCTCCTCCTCTCCCAACGTTAATAATCTGCCCTTGTGCGACCGGTGCAATGGGAGGAGCGGCTACGTGTTCTGCTTGGAGGAGAGGGCATTGCTGTGCAAGGCCTGTGACGAGTCGGTTCACATGGCGAGTCCCTTGCTGGCCCATCATCAGCGCTTTCTGATAGCTGGCTTGAAGGTGAGCCGCGATCCGATGGTGGCCGTGGGCCTTACGGCCAGTTCTTCTTCATCGTCCGGCCAGCAAGAACAGGTTTCAGTCGGCGGTGATGAGTTTGAGCCGTCGTCGTCATGGCATTTGGATGAGATCTTCGGGACCGGGGATTTTGATGCCTCTCATTTGTCCGATAATGTCGACTCATAATGTTGATGCACGTAGGCTAGCTAGGCTAGGGTGGCTAGGCCTTTGTGCATTATCATATGACTTAGTTTCACGCATTTAACTGAATCTAATGTTACTTTTTCCTTGTCTCCCATCCTTATTTTATCAATATCGTCAACTAACACTTAATAGTGTTGATAAAATACTGTGGGGAAGAGGAAGGGGAAAGGGACAGCAAATTTGGACTCCATTTATCCAAACTTATTGGTGCAATACATTTGTTTTTTTTTTTGATAGGGGGAGGGAGGGGCCAGAGTACCCCTTCTCAAAGAGCTTAAAAGTTAAGACATCTTAAAAAAATAGAAGGGAAATTATTAATCTCTTTAATTCCAAAAATATTAAATTGTTTTTTTCTATTCTAAAAAGATTTGATCATTTTTTTTATTAGTAAATCTTTCAACATCATTATTATTTTTATTACTTTGAACTTTCCTTTTCCAACTAAAAAATTACTTTCACTTATATAATAATTTTACTTTATTACTCTTAAATCTTCAACGTTTCCTACTCTCCGTACCCATCAGATGCCGAAAATATTTTGGGCGTGCTGCGTTTTAATGGTGTTGGTCCTTGGCTTGATGGGTGGAGGTTTTGGACGAGGGCCAACAATCTGAAGTCCTTTATTGGCAGTCATGGATCGATGGCCCCTGCCGGTGATTCTTGCGAGTGGTTCCCGGCCTCGTAGCGTGAAAACTAGGGCGTGTATTTCACTTACCATAGGTCTGATGGTGTGGTTGATTGGTGTGGCTGCTTTGGATGCAGACCAAAAAATGGCTCACGAACGGTAGGGAGGAGCGACAGCTCTCCCTGCCTAAAGTAGTGAGGCGTTTGGACCAGAGTGGTAGGGGTTCAAAGTTCGCCCTTATCACTCGTACTTCCCAACGGACTATGGTTTGCTTGATTACAGGGTCTCCATGCAGTTATGGGATGATTTTTCTGTTGGTGGAGTTTCTTGATTTTTGGTTCTTCCGAAGCTTACTTGCGGGGACAAGGCTTTTAGTCCACATTGTTGAGTTTTGGAGGAAGAGGTCGGTAGCCTCGAGCTCACTTGAGGATGCTGCGGAAGTAAGCTTATTTCAAGCCATGAGGCAGTTTGGAAGAACCTTTGATCATATTCTACATATGTTGAGGAATGCCCTTTAGTGGCATGCACTTTTTATTATCTTGTTTCACTTGCTATCTTTACCTTTCTAGCTTTTTAGTTATTAGTTGTTATTTAGCTTTTGGAACATTATAGTTCCAGGTTTAAGGTTTCTGGGTCAGGTTAATGCACATCATCATGGATAGAGCTCGTTTAGTTTTCTTTCGGGGTTCACTCCCTGCTTAGGTTATTTATCCAGTCTCAGGTCGTTTGCTATTGAATGAATAGTCATTCCTTGTCAAAAAAGTGTTAAAATACAATTTAGTATCATGAATATAACTCAGATACTTAAGTCAGGGTTTGACTTACACCCTGAATTAGTAAAAGTAGATCATTTTAATCCATTAGCCATTTGAAATGAAAGGAAAACTTTGTAACAATTCACAAAATATCTTAATTATTCTGTTTTTGGCCCTGAACTTTATTTATTATTATTTTTCATAATTTAACCAAGTGACCTAGCTATTTCTTCCCATAAGTTTCAACACAATTTTTCCAAAAGCTAATCAATTGACTGAAATCGTCGTATAAATCAATTTTTTGTGGGTTTAGGATAGGGTGCGCTTTTTTTTATTGTGGGCCTCATGCGTGCATACACCCTCCTCTTCCCCGTGCACTTTCCTTTGTTTTACTTCCCCAACCTAGCTCCACCAAGAAATGAACTACCACCCTCCAGGGCCTCCACCTCTCACTTGCAACCTCTCCGGCATAGCTCCTCTTTTGAGGATTAGTGGGCTGTCAGCATTTACACCAGCGTCCGGTGGATAGAAAATTTATCCATACATTTAAAAGATGAAATATGCACTTCAAAGAAATTATGCATATTTACATATAATTACCAATACTACACAAATAATCTTTCAAAAAAAAATAATAATTAGGAACCAATCTTAGGGACCTGACATCCATGCATGCACGCAACATTGCTGCTGATTATTAGTTACAGCCTCACAGGCCGCCTGAGGCTTGCTTGCTCACCACTACTTCTACTTGAGTCTCTGATCTGTTCATCATCTCCTTAATTCTGCTCATGAATCGAATCAGATTTAGCTGAATCCATCCACCTTTTCATTAATTTCTTCCTCCTCAAAAACCACCCATATCTTGCTTATCTCTCTGGTCTTGGCCAGACGGCGGGAGATTTTGTCAGCCACGGAGGCCGGGAGATTTGAGACCAAGAAGAGGATTTCGTTGGATGTACTTGTCCTTGATGGGGCCTTGGTGGTGGCCAGTAGCAGCCTTTTCAGGCATAGGGGTGCGTGATGATGGCCTTGCCGATGGAAGCTTGGTCTTTCAAAGCTAAGAGCCAGACGAAGCTTGCCCTGAATTAGGTCCACGCCGATGTTGATCGGTGATCGGGTCTAGCGGCCATCAATTGTGTTTCAAACATTTAAATGAAATATATTTATTTTCAATTATTCTTTTATTCCAAAATATAAATAATAAATTATTATTATTTCTATTATAATAAATTTTTATTACATTTACGGATTAAATGAGAAAACAAAAAAAGGTAATGGGCTGGTAGGGGGCAGGCCGCTACCGGCCGTGTCAAGTTGGCAGGTCTGGTAATGCCCTAGTAACAGACAAGAGTGAGGTAACAGGGCCATTAGTAACGCCCTTGGTAGCGGCCTACATCGTTACCATTTTTTTTTTACCAATGTCTAGTAACGAATTGACCGCTACCAAACCTCCACGAGATACGTAGTGTATAATATAAAGGAGAAATATATCAATCTTTTAAGGATGTTCACATTAATTTGTCAACATCAAGTTTGAATTTATGTTCAAATTGTTATGAAAAACTAATTTTAGATTAAATGTTGAAAACTGTACATGTTATAGATTTTAGTTGAAGAATGACGGGTATGTACAAACAGTATTCTCAAGAAGTTGAACAAAACAAGTTTGAAAGCTTGATCTTCATAGTTGAGTTGGTATGGAAAGAATAAATGTTGAAAACTATACGTTATAAATTTTAGTTGAAGACAATTTCGAAAAAGTTTGTTTTCCTTAGCTGTTGGTATGGAAAGAATAAAACCCACATAAAACCCACATATGGTGAAACATGCTTAAATCTAAATGATTAAGGTTTATATGTAAATAAAAAGGTTATAGAACAATATATTTCTTTTACTCAAATAAAGAAGCGGGGACTTTATAAAACATTTAGATAAGTAAGAACACTTGTAAGGTTTTTTTTTTGTTTTAGAGATTCATTGACGAAATTATCAGTAAAATACTTGGCTTTTGCTACATAAGTTTGGTTTTAGTTTATTTTTATTTATATCAATGGGATAAATAGTAAAATTGACTTAGATGCTATCCGGATAATACTGTAGGGCTAAGTGCAGACTCTCTTAAAGTAGGGAGGTTAGTTTGGGCAATACAGTAGCATGCGGGGTCATTTGTATTTTGTACAAAAGTTGAAGGACATCTAAGATTCTGAGGTGTGCAGAAACTTACTCCCCGGGTCATTAAACATATCCGTATTTAGCACTATAACCCGCTAACTCGGAAATGTGTCATATCTGGACTTAGATGCTATCTGGATGTGGACATGGAGAACGAGGTTGAGGGGGAGAACAAAAGGGGAATTCAACCAACTGCTTCGCACTTTACGGGTTTTCATTCTGAAGTGGGATACCAAAGACACTTGGAGATGGGAGTTGGCAAGGTTCCTTCACTGTTCGGTGCTTGTCACAGATGATAGGTGCTCATATTGCAGCAAACCATGACAACCCCATGCAATGGTGTAACATGGTGCCCAAGAAGGTGAACCTTTTTATCTGGAGAGCTTCGCGATGATACATCCGAGTCTGTGCTCAACTTCAGCGGTGAGGTTTGGAGGTGGACTCTACTTTATGCTCACTATGTTCACTAGTCGAGACCACGGATCATGCGCTAGTCCGATGCACGGTTGCCATGGAGATATGGCAAACAATGGCGGTTTGTTACAACACAGAGGTGTCTTTTTTCCTGGATTTTGTCAACGTCTTGAGAGGTGGCTTCATCTCTCAAGTTTCAATGAGAGTCTCACAGGTGTGGCAAAGGATTGTCTTCGTCACTGCATGGTCAATTTGGAAAGCTTGAAACGGGGATCATGCAAAATACCCCCTGGAATGCTTCCAAGTTTCTTGCAGATATTCAAGTGATGTCTTTTCTATGGATCAAGACCAGATTGAAGAACCTCGGGATCTCATGGGATGAATGGCTCTTTGCCTCTTTGCTCAAGGCTGCATAAAGGGTGGGCTAATTAGGTTCATCGTTTTGAGCCCATGATTTTTAGAGGTGCGCTGATCTTCTCTTCCTGTTCTATACTGCCTTCCACGCTTGGTTGCATTTTTTGTTACTTTTCTACCCTTTTCTTGTGCCTGTAACTTTTGGTTTCACTCTCACTTTTTATGGGGTATAAGGATGTGAAAAACTGACCCGGCCGGAACTGACCAAGAAAGTCAACAACCTAAAACATAATAACCCGAACTGACCCGAAATAAGCTCAACTCGATCATAGCCCGAACCCGATTAAACCAAACAGGAAATGACCGATTAACCCAAACTCGATTAATCCGAATATAAACTTGTACTATCCTACGTAATAACTTATTGGTTTCTCCATGTTTTGTCATAGTTTGATGGATTTTTAATACTTCCCCGTCCAAAAAATAATGTAACAGTTGACTTTTGATGCCAATTTGACTTCTTAATGGAATATATATATATATATATATATATATATGTAAAAGTTTTTGAATGGTTTAAGACTTAAGAGTTACTCAATTGACATATGCAATAATTTTTATTTATTTATTTTGTGGTTTTTGTTAAACCTGATCCTGTCAATAGAATCTAATGTTGCCGTCGAAATTCTACTACTAGTACTTTGAGAATTGTAATCGTTATCGGGAAACATGGATTTTGGGTTGTGAACACTAGTCCTATTTTAGTTAAAATTAAGCATATGGAACAAATTTGAGACCAATTGTTGGTCAAATATTGTTGATCGAGCAGAAAATTATGCTCCATTTAAGTTTGAAAACCTTCTTTCCTATCGTTGATGTCCAATGGGGCATATGGTCCACGAATATAGTTAAATGAGAGGTGAATTCTTCATCAAAAAAAAATGAGAGGTGAATTATAAATAAGAAAATGTTAGCAACAATTACTTGAACAGTTACTTGTATACTTTTTAAGAGGAAAAGTGATATAGGCTGTGTTCGGCGCCTCCGTTATATCATGATTTTCCAAATCATGAGTTTGACAAAAGAAAGGCTAAATGCTCAATTATATACATTTCGTTTTAAAGGTTTTCAAAATAATCCCAAAATTACTCCAACTTCCAAAATCTCATCTAAGCCTTCCGACCACCGTCTTCGCCACCCGATCCACCATCCTTGGCTGCCTTAACGTTATCACGCCTCCTCGTACACCCACCCACGACATCGGGCCGTGGACCATCCGACAAGCGATTTCCGATGGAGAGAACAACACAAGGAGTCGCCGGATTCATACGCACAACCCCGACGGCGCTGCGGAGGAGAGAGCGGCGGGAAGGTGTGATTCCGGCCGTGGTTAGCTTGATCGACCCAACTCCGGTGGGTCACAGTTTCGGCAGTGTGGTGATGGCCGGATCGACGTCGGCGGTGGAGCGCGTTGAAATCAACGGCGGCGTGGATGGCCGCACTTACACACTCGGTCGGCGGAGTGGTGGGCCGCGACATCTTGGATGACCGAATCGTTGTGGAGCTGATGGAATCCGGCGAGTCCGGAAAGCTAAACTACACGATTAGGGGACAAGATTGGGTGGTTGTCTTTGGCGGAGGTGTGACGACGTGAGGGTGGGCCGATCAACGGCTCTAGGTTGGCGATTGGGTGGGGAAGATGGTGGGATGAATTGGGTGAGATTTTGAAAGCTTGAGTAATTTGGGATCATTTTGTATATTTTTAGAAGTAATATGTTTGCCTGTCATTTGACATCATTGGCTTGGTCAAACTCAGGCTTTGCTTTATCATGATATCACGAGCAAAAGAACACACTCATATTGTTTTGAAAATTTATGTGATATTTATGGGAGAAAAATCTCATTAAAAAGGGGAAAAAATCTGTCCACAAATGTTGATAGTATTTCATTATATTTAATCTATAAAGTTTGTTTGGTATATTATTGCCTTATATTCATTGAAAAGATTGAAGAATATTGATGTGTGGGTCATTTGGTATATATAGTCATATAGTCATCGGTCTCTCCACTAAGTTATTGGATGTTTTTGGTTGTGGGATTCCTTGCCAATTAATTATGCTCAAAAGAGTGAGAATTTTCTCGCTTTTTCAATTTTCAATACACAAAACAACCTTAAATTCATCAATTTACTATTAATTTTTTATAAAATAGTATTTACCTCAAATTTTTCTACTCACATATATCTCATCCATCAATCAAAAACATATCTCCAAAATTTCTAAAATTATTTTCCTATTTCAAATGATCACACCCTTAGAGAAAAGGAGACGCATGAATTGACAAGCTGCAAGTGTGTTTGGTTTTCCTAAGGAATTACTAGTATGCAAAACATATGCAAGTGAGTTGGGATTTTCTATAGAGATCATATGCAGAAAACCTACCACGTTCATTCGTTTTTTTTTAAAAAAAAATTCAAATTAACGGTTAAATGTTTTTTTTTCTATTGAAGTTTGACTGGAACGATCATTTTTGTTGCTATTTATTAAAAATATTAATAAACTATATTTAGAATTGGTAAAGTGTATTAATGGTCTTGTAACTTTAATTATTGTACCACTAGGGTTCTGTTTTAACTTTTTGTACTAATAAAGTCTTGTTTTCAAGTTTTTTCTTCATTCATGGTCATATTTGACATTTTGCCCTCATTTTTTAAAATATTGTCCTTTTAAACAATTGTAAAATATAAAGATCACCCCGACGTTTAACGAAACTTTTAATTTTACCCTCAATTTTTATAAACCCTAAAATTCTACCATGGGTGAAGAAAAAACTTGAAAACAGGACTTTATTAGTACAAAAAGTTAAAAGAGGATCCTAGTGATACAATAATTAAAGTTATAGGACGATGGGTGCACTTTACGCTATTTAGAATTCATATGCCTTTTTTTCCTATCATTTGCGTGCATAATCAAATTTCATTATAATTATAATCCTATTAAGAATGTCAGCTCTATAAAAAAATTAACTGAGAGAAGATATTAAATTAATCACCGAAAGTTTTTTTGTTGCTGAGAAAACGATCAATAGTGTTTATGACCGACAAGAATAGCAAACAAAAGCCAAACCGACATAATGTCCCAAGAACCAAAAATTATAAAAACTGGAGAACAAAACCTTAGATAATTTCCTAAATTGAAGAAAAGTAAAAGATAAAGAAGCAGCATCAGAAAGATTACTGCAACCAATAGCTAGCTATCCAGGACCAAAACTAATGGTTGTAACATGTACCAAGGAGCAACCATCACCAGACGAAAGCACCAACGAGCTGTATTAATCCACCACGGGATTTTAATCAAATGATACCCACAAACAACATCTTTAGGACAAACGTATACATCTAAACAACTCCAAGTCAAAAAGGAAGTAAAGTGATGCCTCAACCTTGCGAGGGTATCATGTTCAAACACTCAAAGATAATTTCAGCCAACGATCGATATACCACAAACGCGTCCACATCCAAAGAGACGTCAACCGGACCATACTAACTGGGATCAATTTAACATCCGGAGTGAGCGAGGAAGATTCGGAACCCCGCCCATAAGAAGCCAAGTGACTCATCCCCACCGGCAGGGTGAGACATCACTCCACCCTGTCGAGACACCATCACCACCTATCCAAAACAGTCCAGAAGCCACAGCCTTCTTGCCCAACCAACAGACGGGACCAAACCACCAATGCTTGAGAAAAAACCAGCCCCACCGCCTCCGACTTCTCCGGCACGGTGAGATGAACAAGAGCCCCTAGAGTAGACTAGCAAATCAGCATACCAGTGCCCAAACCGGACGCACCAATCGTTCCCGAGGCCAATCACGCCTGATCAGATTGAAAAACGGAGAAGGGGAGTTCACGGCCTACTGCTAGAAAATGTGAATTGCCCACATCAACCATCGAGAGCCCCACCATCAGACGCGAACGAGGCTCCACCAGACAAGGCTTGGGCCTCTGACCGGCTGCCCAAACGCCACTACGTAGTTGCAGCTTATGTTGTAATGCACGGAGTAGCGTCCCAGGCGTTACTGTGAGGCCGAAAATCGTCGTAGCGCACAAGGCATTACTGAGGGCGCTACCGGTCAGAGCATGTCAGAGCTAGTAGCGCCCTAGTAACCCTGGTAATGCCTTTGTGCGTTACTGTGGGGCCGAAAATTGTCGTAGCGTCCAAGGCATTACTAAGGGCCCTACCGGTCAGAGCTTGTCAGAGCTAGTAACGCCCTGGTAATGCCTTTGTGCGTCACCAGCCGTCACCTTTTCGATTCCCGGGCATTAATCTGGTTCAAATTAAAGCTGAATAAAGTAATGCCCTAGTAACGCCCTAGGGCGTTACCAGCTACCTAAAAGTAAAAACGCGTGTTCTCTTCCAGAACGCGAACCCGAAAGCCTTCCTGCCTCCCTCTCTCAACCTCCAGCCTCTCAGCCTCGCACCGCTGCCGCATCCGTCATGTCGGCGCTTCCTCCCTCCATTTCGACGTCGAAATCAACGCCGACTCCACCATTTTGAGTCGATCAAGGCCATCCTTCCGTCTCCACCACCGCCTTGTCATCTTCGTTAGACCTCCGTTATCGCAACAGCCAAGAGCAGCGCCAAGATCTACTCCATCTGAGGTATAGGTTATTTTTTTGTTAATTTATCCTCCCGTTTACTTTTTCTGAAGATTGATATTTTGGATCTATTTTAAAATCTATGTGAAGATTAATATTTGGGATATGTGACGTTGAATCATGTGAAGATTAATATTTTTGTGAAGATTTTCATGTGGCGTTGAATCATGTGAAGATTAAATATAGTAGGGAATTGTTTTCTTTGATTATCGTCTTGAATCTTTAATGTGAATGAATGATTTAAACTTTGTTCCTATACCGCCATGGGAGAGATCCATGTTTGTATTTAAACATGCATGTAGAATATGCAAATATAATCCCCATGTTTGCGTTTTTTTTTTGCATTTTGTCTCTAATTCTTTTTTACTTGTTTAATTATTTTGTAGACCTAATTGTAATTTTTTTTGAATTATTTTTTATGAAATTTTTATAATTTCAGTGATTAATTAAAATATTTCAGTGACTACTTTTTAATTACAGTGATTATAATTTCAGTGATTATTTAAATGAAGTATGTATGAAATTTTTATGGAATTTCTAATAAATTAGGTGTATGAGAAATTTTGTGAAACTTCTAATAATTTAGGTGTATGAGAAATTTTGTATGAATTGTTATGATTTTAGTAATTTTGTTGTTATCAGGGAGCGTCAGGCCGAGTTCGAGGTTTACGTCAACAACCTCCGGCGACAGTACGAGTCAGCATTCAGCGTTCTCTGGCCGACGCTTATCCAGCAGGGCATCATGCAACGGGACCAGGTGCCTCCGAGTCTGGTTCCGGGGGGATCATCATCATCCCCGCAAACCCGGGACTACACGAGGCCGCCCAACTTCCTCGACTCACCCGATTTCCACAAAGAAGCCGCCGCACCAAAACCCTTTCGCCAATACAAGTCTCATCCGCGGTAATGATTACTACGAGCCTAGAACCCATAACCCTTTCGCAAGTCTCATTTGTGATTGTATTACTACTCTTTTTTGGATGTTTTTGAATGTTTTAATTGTGTTTCAAACATTTAATTAAAATATGTTTATATTCAATTATCTTTTATTCCAAAATATCAATACAAATATTAATTAATGATTATTTCTATTTATTTTATAATAAACATTTAAGATTAAATAGATTAAATGTTAAAACATAAAAAAAAGGATATGAGATAGTAACGCCAAGTAGGGGGTGGGGCGTTACTGCTGTCGGTTTGGCGAACTGCCAGCCCGGTAACGCCAAGTAGGGGTGGGCGCTACCGGGCACCAGTCGGCTGCACTGCTGTAACGCCAAGTAACGCACGACAGTAAAGTAACGGCTCAAATCGTACCGCCCTAGTAACGCCCTCGTGCGTTACCGTTTGTAATGGACTGGTAACGTATTTGGCGTTACCAGACCTCTTCCAGATACGTAGTGCGCCACAACAGCCATGGAAACCTCGCTCGCTCAGAGTCCGAGGCGGTAGCAAGGGGGCGAGACAAAGACGAACGACACTGGAGAGATGAGGCCGAGCGACGCTGTAGAGGAAGTCGAGCGCACAACCGATAGGAAGGATGATTCGGCAGCAAGCCAAGGTTGACAACGGCGTCGACAGAAAACCCTAAGAGGAGCGCGTCCATTTTACCAAAAAATAAGTACAAAGTGACACCTTGATTGTTTTATTAATCACCGAAACTAACTATTTCAATTAAAACAAAAATAATTACTCAACCGCTGTTTTATTCCATTTTACCTAAAATTTGTTTGTGATAATATTAGGATAAAAAATCAAGAAAGGAATATCCATGCATGCCCTCCTTTTTCACTTGACTTTTTATATGCTGATCAACTTAGATTTTTCGTCTGCTTTATGGATAAAGTTGACAATAGAAGCGGAGCCTGTAAGGTTGTGCTCATTCCTTTTAAAAAAATCATAAAAAATTATCAAATCAATCATTTATCTATTATATAACACACAATTTACATTGTTACACTGTTCATGAATTGAATAGTGTAACAATGCAATATTCATGAATAGTGCCTAATTTATTTTTTTAGTATGAATATTTTGTGTAATTAGATTGAAAGGATGTGATATTATAATATTGTATCATCTATTGCTTTATCAATATTACAATTATATCTAATTTTTAAAAAATACCAAAATTTATACTCACCGCGAAGCACGGCGAGTACACCAGTATCTTGTTTTATATCAATTTAAAAAATTTCACACTTTCTTCAGCAAACTATCAAAAAGAATACACCCTAAGCTTTCTTTCATAGATGAGCTTTCCCAGCATTTTTATGAGTCCTAATTATAGGAGTCAAATACTTAAAAATGACTATAATAGGTCAAGTGTCCAAAAAATGCAACCTTTGGTGGAATTTACTCGCTACTTGTTGGGGTCCGATTAGAGAGTGTGATAAGTATTTCTCATCCAAATTCCTGCTATGGAGGTGTTTGAAGAAACTGTCTCCGACACTGCCACGTTACCACTAACATTGACCCTAATACATGTATATATGTAGGAGAGTTAATACAATACACGACGTCGTATAGGAATGCAATTAATCATTTTCTTGAAATTTCCCTGGGTATTATTTCTTTCTTTACCTCAAGTATTGAACACAATCTCTGTATTTAGTCAAATGTTTCAACAATATAATTATGGGTATAATAATAAATTAGCAAATCGAAGAATCTCATTCTTAAGGAATATGATTCGAGTGCATGCAACAAATCTTGATTGCTATTGGTAGAATTGTGGCATTCTATATCTATCACCAACCCTACCACTTATCTTTGCCTTGCCCCAGAACACCACGTAGTAATTTTTTAACAGGGAGTGTGCATGCAATTGTTCAATCAACTATTATTACTAGCATTTTCTATAAATAATGGAGTAATTGATTCCTGTAGATAGTTTTTTTGTTCTATAGGTTTGAGATTGAGCTTGGGAAACATTCGTTACATGGATGGGAGTATATATAGGACGCAAATATGTGTTCGCTGCTACTATTTGAAGGAACCTTGGAATCTTTGGCAACAAGAAATGTAATTTTAGTTATAGGGAGTCGTAGGTAGGGCTGTTCACGGTTATAACCGAATTAACCGCATAACCAAATACATGTGTTTAATTAGGTTCAGTTAATACAGTTTTAGGTTCGGTTATTGGTTAACCGCAATTTATTACGATTATTGATGCGGTTTGCGGTTAAATGGATAGATATTACGGTTAACCAAAACAATCGCAATTTTATAGGTGTTTTTCCATACTTTTAACTTTTTTTTTTGGGCTTAGAGCATGTAGGTATATACCTTTGGGGATCAGTTCCCCTAAAAAACTTTTTTTTTGTTTCTTAGGAGTTTCTCGTTCAAGGATAATTATGATTAAAGTAATTTGTTTGAATGGTTTAAGGTTTGCTTTGTGAATTTTGGATTATAATATTTGCTCGAATCATTTTTTTCTATCAATGTTTAAGCAAAGTGTTTGTTTTAATTCTAGATTAAAAAAAAGTTAATGAATTGCATAACCGAATTAACCGCAATTATTGCGGTTATGAAGTTTTATTTTGTTAATGCGGTTACGAGATCTCATAACCGAAAACCAAAGTATGAGGCTAATGCGAGTATGGTTATAACCGCATTAACCGGATGATCAGCCCTAGGGAGTCGGGCTTAGCAATAAAAAGCTGTTTTTCGATTGCCCCAACAAAATAAACTGCCAATAGCCATGATGGACCGACTTAAAACACCTCGGCGCAGTCGCAGGCCCATTTCTCAGGGCACAGAACATGGTGTCTTTCATTGTGGTGGTAGTAGTGACGGCCATGTTATGGGTAAAACCACTAGTAGATCCTAACACTATCTAACTAATTTAACTAACTAACTAATAATTTTAAAGAGTAAAAATACCTACATACTTAAGTTTTTACACAAATTAGTGATTTTTATCACTAGTTGATAAATAGCATCGGTCGTAGTAGTGACAGTCACAATAGCTGTATATGATTGTGTTTTCTATTGTCGTTGCTTGCAATCTTTAGAACGACTCCTTTTCTTCCTCACGTCGTCGGAAGGAACTAGAAATATCTAAGCCTCACCTCCTGGCCACAAGTAAGCACACATACTCTTATTAGCTTTTGAGAGGCAACAACACATGGGAAGTGAAACTGAAACCTCTTCAGTTCAACGATGGCTCTTTCTGTGGCACTACTACCTTATCCTAAACTATTCCAGACACCCAATCATCTCCCAAGCACGCTCTATTCCCCCAGGGCCATCCATTATTCCACACCATCTTCGAACGTACCAAAGCCAACAAAGAAAGGTTCATTCCAAGTCTTCTATAGATACTCCGTCGAGGAGGAGGAACAAAAGCCGTTTCAGTTTGATGATGCAGTTACCCTCTTCAACCGGAGGGAGTACTACAAATGTCACGATGTGCTCGAAGCCCTATGGAACAAGGCCGACGACGAGCCTGCTAGAACTCTCATACACGGAGTCCTGCAGTGCGCGGTTGGATTTCACCATCTGTTTAACAAGGTTTCTATCAGCTTACCTTCTGGATCTGGGATTCTTCTTTCCTAAGTAACCTAATCTCTTCAAGTTAATTGTGTGAAGAACCACAAAGGAGCCATGATGGAGCTGGGCGAGGGATTGTGTAAGCTCAGGAAAATGAATTTTCGGAAAGGGTCACCCTTCCAGCAGTTTGAGCAAGACATAGCTACAGTACTCAACTTCGTGTATCAAACTCAGATTGAACTGGCAGCATGTAAGCTACTCTAATTCCTAATGACCACTGTTCCGAGGATTTCCTAGGTTCTTCTGTTAGCAAAAAGTATTGCCAGAAATGGTTTTGAAATGGAAAAATGAATGCTGATGGACAGGTGGAGATGATATGTGTGTAACAATGGAGCAGTCAGAGAGGTCGTACCTTCTTCTTGGAGGCTATGCAGCTGGGCAGCATCTCTATCACTTGCATACCGACTCCGACCAAGTCACACAAATCGTATTCTCTCCTCATAGAGCTAATAGATCTCCTACTGAACTTCTAAAGGTAAAGCTTCCAATTCTTGAAGCCAGGGAGGAGCATCTTCGGGCCTGCTCTAGCAACAGTTACTGATCATATCCAGTGCGCAAATTTGTCATCAATGTTCTCATATATGCATATAGAATTGTATACTTGCAACAACTGGAATAAGAAGAAATTTCATATAATTCTCTCCTAGTCACATCTCGAGGAAAATCATACTAATATTTGACTACAAATCGCTAGCACAAAACTCAAGTAATCGGAGGCTGCAAAAATGTGAACGTCTAGAAGGGACAGCTAACAACGCTGGGGAAAAACATAGGAAAGTGATAAAATTGTATGAGGAGGTTTAATGCTTCAGATACGCATTTCATCAAGTCAGTTGCATTATATTTCCAAAACTTCCTGCAGTTCCAAGCATGAAGTGATCTTATGATTCAGGACAAGAAAACATCTCCTACAAAAAAAATGCCATGCTTACAACAAGCAGAAGACAGAAAAATAGCAGGATATGTTGAGAAAATTTCAACGAATCAGAGGAACTTCTAGTGAACATTGACAGCAGAGTATGTTGGAAAAATTTAATCGAATCAGACGATTTTTAGCAGTCATATAACTTATATTATGAAGTACTCTATAATGAGAGAATAGACGAACAGAGAAGGGCGGGAGGGAGAGATGAACCTGATGGAACTGTTATACTAGGCTAATGCATAGTTACTCTGCTTATCAACCATCTGTTGGGAGCGCCAGAAGCGGAAGTACGTAAACTGCATAATTATCTTGAGAATGTATTAAGGTTAAAAATGGAATAAAGAGCACTGATCTGACACAGTGAAAACATAAAAGAATCGACAAATTCACAAGTAATTCAAAGCCCATTGATTCAAAAGGGTATTACCCATTTATGACCTACTATAGGTTAAAGTAAATGAGCCAACACTAAAGAGAAGGATACAAAAGTATCAAGCAGCATGCATCCCCCTGCATCAACCAGCCATGGTAGATTTGGTCTGATTTTTGACCAATCTGTGCTGTTAACAAGTATGCTGCATAAAAAGAGAAAAATAAGAAGGGAGATTTTAGAAGATAAGCAGTTGACTAGAACTGAGATTCAAAAGTGAAAATAACGAGTCAATGAGGAAATTGAACTGACCTTGCTACATATGTAGCATTTCCAACCAAAGCAAACATAAACATTAAGGGATTTAGCCCCTGCATATAATGAAAAGAAGTTTGGCACCAGTAGAAGGTGCGGTGCATTGAGTTTTCTTTAGAGTAAAGTCCTAAGAAGCGTATTCCCTAATACACTTCGTAACTGAATAAGTATGTTATCTAGCAAGATCATCATGAACAACTCGGAGAAAATACTAACCTCCGCATTGCCTCTTCGAATCTGCGGAATTTGATGAACAAAATGTTAGATTTATCTGCTTGTATCAACATCAACTTAAATTGTATTCACAATTGCAAAGTGACAAGAAAACAAAAGACAAATGGACTTTCACTTTCTTCTGTTGGTGATCATGTCCAAGGATTCTTCAGTTCTTTGTAGGAGTTAAGAGCTGTGTGTGTGTGATTAGCTAATTTAGATGCCTAGGTAGTAGGTACTTCTTCCATTATTGTCTGACAAACTATGAAAATTAGTTGTGCATGTGTGGCCTTGTACTATCCCTGGTTTCACAGAAAAAACAACACAAATATTCAACTGAGTATTTGACACAATATAACCGATCTTTGAGCTTTTATCTAACCACATGTTACAACTATTATTTTCAAACTTTGTGATCCCAAAATAAGTACTTAGCAGAATCTTAATTCGTGAAAGGAACAGAAAGCTGGTCTTAAAAGCATTATAACAAGACAACAATGATCCCTGCAACAGTCATAATGACCTTTAGACATATGGTGATTCAGATTAACTAAAAGTTACATATGACGATTCGGATTAACTAACCTTTACATAACGTGACCAAGTATAACAATTCCATGAGAAACTAACTGTACCCTTTTCCAAACTTTAAATAAGTTAGTAACAATGATGGTCTATATTGTTGGAACAGCTTACTACAATTTCTGCATTCACTTAACTCACATTTAAGAAAATCTGAGGAAGTCTTCCACCCATGTACACAGCAGCCATTCCCCATCCAAGAAAAGTTCCAATGCTTCTATCTCCATGAACATTTTTCCACAAAGACGTGTCAGTAACCTGAAATTCAAATTATAAATACCATACATTTTCCCGCCTTGATAAAAACATGTACTTTAACCAAAAGAAAGATCAATAAAAGAGATTTGACTGTTTCCTCATTGGACATGTTGTGACCTCTGTACACTGCCAGTTTATTGCTCTTTTTAAGGAAAGCCATAGTTTTTGGAGATATGAAACAACTACTTTCATAGGTGGCAAGCTTCTGTTTAAGTGATAATTTAAGTAGATAGACATCATATAATTTCAGAGGTAGAATGACTAATTTCATAAAGGGTCTGGTCCAGCAATAATTTGATGGAGAAAAATAGTCTCATACTAAACATGAGTAACTCAAGAGAAAACAGCCTTCTCAATCTGTGTGAACTAATATTAAAATCAGTCATTGGTCAAAGTGTATCGAATCCAAATTAATTGAGCAAAAAAACATATTCTAAAAAACGGAAAGATCTGGAAAAGGAAAAGAAAGGCATCGTTTTCTTCAGCTTTCATAATGGGCTACCTCGGAAAGCTTCCTTCCTACAGGCAAAACAAACCCTGGAGGCGTGTTTTCATGCATTAGGTGAACTGCATTGTCAGCTGAAGGATGAATGTTTAACATCCCAATGAACATCACTGCTGAAACCTGAAAACAGAGCAACCAAGTCAAGCTATTACCAGACTAAAAATTTCACCCTTCATCAACCACACCTTAATCCTAACAATGAAATAAAATCCAAAATATTTGTGTGATTACCAAACATAGGATAGATTTTGTATTTTGAGGAGTTGAAGACCGGCTGGAAGCTTGTTCACCAAGCAATGGCTGTTCAATTGGATTTCCAGCTTGAGGAGATGCATGATTGTTTCGTTGAGCCAGGTCAGATCTTTCTGTGGGGGTATGACTTTTTGTCAGAGATCTCGCGGACCTGAAAATATGTGGGTAAAATAATACAATTTTCAGAAGATAAAATATCGGGTCATCAATGTACATAGTACACTTAGTAGGTATCTTAATTTGCAAGCAAAATGAGATAACAATCTAGTGAAAGCTTACTAGACAGACCCATCACAAAATTTCATTTTATAGACGTGTCCAGTTAGGTCAGATAGAACCAGAACAGCATCTATATACTAATGACTAAGACATAAAGTTGGATGAAAATACAATGTGTTACCTTTTCTGTGTATCAAGTTAGAAGTACTTCCAGATATCATGATTTTGTTCACTAAATAAAAATGAATAGTTACTGGAGATTCTTGATGGAACATATGAGAATCAGTAATGATCAAAAACTAACTTTACATGACTCCATGTAAAAAATATTGGTTGGCTAAGAGCTAGCGTAATACCTGCATTGTGCAACAGCTGATGATGGCACAGAAACCACCAAATAGACTAATTATTGCACTTAACAAGTCAGCTAGCACAATATATGCAGATTTTAAGATTACGCCAGAGGACCAATCAGAGTCTCTAGATTTATTATATGTCAGTTATTAAATCCAGAGATTTAGCTACAGAAAGGCTCGAGATGAAATACGAGTTACATGTAGTATGACTCTCTTTCGGGAGAATCTCTTGCAGGTCTTGCACGAAATGGAATAGGTGAACTTGAGACATTCCCACTCCCAAAACTGTTAGACAGAATTCTCCGTCTGTCAGAAACATTAACTCCTACCGAACACTCATCATTGTTCCTTTGCCTAAGCTTTTCCACCGTGTCGTAATGGGAAGGCACGGTAACCTACATCACAAATTCAAACAAGAAAAAGGTAATATCATCAGCAATGTAAGATTTCCAAAGTCACGACACAAGAAATCAACTTAATTTATCTGAAAATATCAAGAACAAGTTATAGCCTCATAACTTGAGGCGATGTCAAAACACATAAGAAAAATGAACTCATGAAATATGCTAACATGGCAACGGTTCCTATATAAGATGTTAGAATTTCATCCTTTCTGTTTCTTATCGAAACGACAGAAAACCAGAACAGAAAACAGGACAGATTAAGGACAGGAGATTGGATGGGATCTTATGCCAGATTCACTCTAAAACGAGCTACTGTCCATACAGTTTATTACATGAGTATCAAACATACCAAATTCTTTCTGATGGTCATACAAAATATAGGTTGAAAATTGCATGGCATCTTAAGGCAGATTCACCCTAACTATGTGGGCTACCCACTGTGCAACTTCCTCTATTTCCATGTATGAAAGAATCCAGTTTTACCACATTTATGTTGCTTGAAAAGTTCTATAAGATGAGTACATAGGAATTGAACTTGTCCACAGTCAAACAGTTTCCTCTAGGTCTAGACAGATGAGTACTAAGTAGGTGTTTGATTTTAGAGCTCCTAAAGGAACTTGGCAATTCGCAATAGCATGACAGTGTCCATCGTTGTACCTTGTAATGTCCCCCTCTGCACTTGAGCCGAGGATAAATGTGGGTGTAATATACGGCTTGTGCAGTGAGAATAGCGGTGGTCAGCGTATACAACTGTTGAAAGCAACGTTAAGAGTGACATTGCAGTTTGAGATGTTCAAAAGTCATTATTATAAAGTAAACCTACAAAAAGCATTCGAATAGAAGAAATCTCACCATTGCCATATAATACTGCGTCGAAAGCTGGATCAATAACAAAAGATCATAAGATAAAAAAGTAGAAAAGGAAGAATTACAAAAAAGGGTAAAAGCTAGTAGTTACCGTAGCAGGCTCAAGCTTGCAGCCTACGAGGTTCAAAAGATCGCTGCAAATTGGAAGGCGGAGATATGGAGTAAAGAAAAAAAATACTGTAAAAGTTTAGGTGAACAGTATAGACAGAAGATATATACAATTACCCAATAATCCAGGTGATCAAGAAACCAAAGGAGAGACCCTCGGTGGATTTGTCCTTGAAGTTGGTGATAATCTGGGGGATTTCAGCAACACCCCAACTGGCGACGCTGATCAAACCCAAACCGAGCGACGCCGCATCCCTCGGCCCGCAAATGCACTCATTCATGTGGATTCTTGCCCATTCCCAGCAACGATGCCGCCTTGCTGCCGGACACACCGCCATTTCACCAGCTGCTTCGCTTCAAGAAATCAAACAATCATCAGCCCAGAAGAAAGCCTCTCTGTGTCACTGTGTGTGTGTCCATTATTCGACCAACAGAATGAAAAATAACGAAATATATATATATATATATATATTAAAAAAAGACTACTAATACGGACCAAGATTAAACTTAACCTTTCTTCTGTGAGAGTCGACGAACGAGATTAACGGTTAGAAAAATCTAGGAATTGAATGAAACAGATTTTGCAGAAAGTGTCGCATGGAGGAATGGAATTGATAAGAAAGAAGCCGAAAGGTTCTCGGTTTTGTCGCAATGGTTGGGCCAGGGCTTTCTTTCTTCCACAGCGAGCCAAGCGGCCACACCCCACCATCCCACGTGTTTCTATTTCATACCCTGTGGCTGTGTCTATTTCCAATTCTGCTTTGGGAAGGTATTTTTTTTTTTTTAAAAAAAGGTGAGTGTCTATTTATCACATATGTGAAAAAACACACACCATAAAAATGTCAAATTTAACCTTTTAATAAATCTCTATGAAGGGTGTTTTAGTCTTTTAGTTTATTAGGTTAGTTAGTTAAGTTAGTTAATTAGTAGTACATTTAGGTAGGTGTTTTTCCACATATGTGGTAAATAAACGGATTCAAAAAAAACTGTAGCCTTCTAGCTTTCAAATTATTATAATATGATTACATATTATTTAATTTAAAATACCTAAATACTCATGAAAAATAACATGGATTAAATGTTATGAGACAAAAAAAAATATCATTTTTTTTAGAATTAATGGAGTAGTTTGAAAAAAATATTATCAAACACACACAAAGGTACCTTTGATTTTACACAAATATTAACTGTATAGAAAAATAAACTATAAATAGGTATGTAAATCAAGATAATTTGTTTTTTCTTAAATGTAACAAGATAACATATGTAAGTGGAAAAAAAATAGAGGGAAGTGTAGGAATTTACAAACATTATAAAAATGAATAACTATAAAACTTTGTAGAATGGATTACCAATTTAGAAGTACCTATTTGTAGGCTTTATTATCAAATAGTCCCCTGAACTATATTAACTCGTGCACTTTAGTCCCTGAACTATAAACGTGTTAACTCAATCTCTCAACTATATAAGTTTAAGCACTTTAGTCCGTTGACTCGGTAGCTCACTCTCCATGACATAATCGCTGTTAGTTTTTGTTGTCCGAGTACGCAGCCAGGACGAGGTGAATTGGATGACCTCAAAAACTATTCCTTTTAATAAAAACGTATAATCTGGAAAACGCTCAACCCGTTGAGAAAAACCGTTCCAAGCAGGAGAGCGCTCAACCTGTTGACCAAACTCATTTCAAGCAGAACTATGACTTTAAACGTTGAAATAGAGCAATAACATAAATAAGAGTGACACCGAGATTTATAAAGGTCTGGTACAATGACTTACGTCTTCTTCTCAAGTTCACCACCTGATAGTTCCTTTCACTATTCTTCAAAATAGTTACATCAACCACAAGAAAGCTTCTAGACCAAAAAGCCTCTCTACTGGTTTTCCTCGAGGCTTACTAAAAACCTATTTTAGTTTTTTGAAAGCTAACTAAAAACCTAACAAATGGTTTTCCCGAGGCTCACAAAAAACCTATTTTAGTTTTCCCAATGCTAACTAAAAAACTTATTTTTGGTTTTCTCGAGGTTCACCAAGTAGGGCTTGTCTACCGTACTCAGGGAGTACCATGCTCTGTTGATGTGGTAAATAGATGTGGCAGTCACGTCACATTTTGACTAGATATATAATTGTGGGATAATGATAGGTGTAGTCATTTATTCACTGTAACATAAAAGCAAACCGTCCACTATCTAATATTGTAACTTCGTTTTTATTATTATACAAGATTCTAACTTCTAAGCTCACGCTTATATTAAAATTATTAATATATTCAATATATAAAATGAAAATTAAGCATTTATGAATTTAAAGAAAATAATAAAAAGAATAAAATAAAATAAAATAATCAAAAGAATAAAAATATACTCACTCTGTCCCGTAAAAATTGTTGTGTTTGACTATGATGTTTTAAGTTGCAGTGTTTGATTCAAAATTTTATCAAGATAAATAAGGAAAAAAATTCAAAAAAAAAAGATATCTTGAAAGTTTAAGTTTAGATTGCAAATTATGAAAAATATATGGATCATTTAACTTTATATGTCTTTGAATTCATAAAAATAAATCGTAGATTATTACTCTGAAAAACAATATAAAAAATTGTAATTTTTATGGGAAAGTATATAAATAAAAATAAATATTTTTTAAAAATTTTTTAGTAGATTTGAATAAAATATACAAATAAATATAAAAAATAATATAATACTATAAATATTTGCTTGTAGTTCCGGTTAGAAGTTACAAGTTAGTTAATTAAAAAAAACAAAGGAAGTTACAACTTACAAGTTAGAACGTGGATAACATGGTGAACGTCCTTCCTTTTCTGACTTATTGGATACTTTTTGAAGGACTTAAACTATCATTAATCCAATATCCTAAAAATTGTACACATTTCCTTTTGGTACCCATCAAAAATTGATCACTTTCCTTAAAAGGAAACTTCTCACTCTCAAAGTTACTAAACTATCCTCACTTTATCTTTACTTTTTCTACCTCGTTTTTTGTGCACTCTCAACTAAGGGGCAATTAAGTAAACATATACAAACATCTTACATTCACTACTTCAAACATCTACCAATCTTTCTAAGCAAGTATAAAAATACAACAAGTATCTTACGTGATTGCCACTTATACTACCACATCAGCAAAGTATGGTACTTCATTAGTATTATACACACCCACCAAGTAACCTAACATAAACCTTTAAGTTTTTCCAAGACTCACAAAAAAACCTAACAAATCAGTTTTCTGAAAAACGCTAAGCCTATTGAGTGTTTCATTAGTACATTCGAAAAACCCTTTTGCACTCTCCAAAAATTATTTTGAAAAAGCTCAAACTTTGTCAAAAAGTGACTATGAATAACTATGAGAAAATCAGAACTTGATATCTTGAGCTTGACTTGAATGCTTGAGAGATGGAAGATATGGCTTCGAGAGTGACTTAGTAAGTGCTTTTCCTTAATCTGCTTGCTCTTGAATATGTAGAGAGGAGAGGAGCGAGCATCTTCAGCAACAACTATTTCCATCCTAGAACTCCTGAGAATCTTCCAACCATGATTGCAAAAGCCCGTTGTCTTTCCTCAACACGTTGACCACATGAAGGAAAACTTGTTGTCCTTCTTAAACACATTGAGCAGAGAAGGGAAAGATATAATATTGAGAAAGGAAAGTAGATCTTTCCAATCTTTACAAGATGTCTGAATATCTTCTGTCAAAGGCCTTCAATAGAAAGGACTCAAGCTATTTTAAACTTTACAAAAAGACCCCAAAATTTTGTTATCATCAAAATCATTTTGGTTAATCCGAATTATCTTTAACATGCAGAACAAAATTGTAACTAGTATTGAAATTACAGAACCAAAATAACCAGAATAATTCGGATTAAATGCTAGGATTAATGGTTTCAAAAATCTAGAACAGAACAAGTAATAATGATAAACAGACTTCCATATAATTAAGGTCCTATCCTATTCCTGTCCTTGTTACCAGTTTCAAAATTTTATGGTTGTATGTAATTTCAGCAGAGCTTGCAGAATGCCTTAGCGTTGAAGGTGCTAATCATTCATGCTCCCTCCCAAATTTGAATGTCCAGAAATGAAAACTACTTCTAGAAGGCCTTATGATAGCAACAGTACTCAAACTAGGGTATTTTTGTTTGCCTGGAATCCAAGATGTCAATAGGAAATAACCATTCAACAGAGGATGTTCCTGACATTAGGTAGCATCAGTTATTTAAGATGCTAAGAGCGACATCCCGCTCAACAGAGAACAAATCCAGTTAGAAGTTCATCTCAGCCAGGAGGCCAGTTCATTTGTCGACCGCCAATGAGGTGAACGTGAAGGTGATAAACAGATTGGCCTGCCAAAGCAAGTCAAATGTCATAGTTTTATTCTTACTATCAAGTTTCAATATTAGAATTTTTCAAAAGTTACAATTCCCTTCACTTTTTAATATAAGGAGTATATAATACTATCAGATTTTCTTCTCACAAAAGAAGACACATAGAAAAGAAAAGGCTGACACAAATATAAAAAGTATGGTAAGAAGCTAAGAGCACAAGCAATGATGGGATATGAGAATACATACATCCTTGTGGACCATCATTAATCACAATTCTGAAGCCATCATCCAACCCTTCTTGCTTTGCTACTAGCTTTGCAGTGTAGAGAAGGCGGCCAAGAATCTCACAGTGTCGCTCTTCAGCCTAAAGAAAATGAGCCTTCAAAAATGTTAGCGAAAGGAGATTATATAAATTTGCAGCAAAAGGCCAAAATTACTGCTAAAATATTTGTGCTCTTCCTATCCTATAGGCTGCCATTGTTGGAAGTTGGAACATCAATAGTGTTAACAGAGCTTCAAGGAATAATATAATGGCCTGGACTGAGCATCAGAGCATGCATGAAATTTGAATACACAATCATATTCCAAGGATTTTGTAACTTAACAAATAACGTGAACCTATTGGTTAATGGAGGTAATACTACTGCTTCAAAACACTGGAGCAATAAAGAGAGCTGGAACATGGGTGAGATAAACACCTATGATCTCCATCTTTAGTAGAGATCAGTTCTGTTAACGAAGTAAAACAATAATACTATTGGCATACAATTACAGATAACATCTCAAGCTAAACTAGTTTCAAGATAACTTGTAATCAAATACTATATCCTTTAGCACCTAATTAACTTGACTTTCGGACTCTTCTGAAAAGTTAAGGGTATCTTGGTTCATGGTCACCATGGAAATGAAATGTAAGAAATATGGCCTGAAATCTATTTACTCTAGAACTCTACAAACTAATGTTAAACATTTAGAAATTGAAGGAGTAAAGCTACTTGTTAAAAGCACTGGAACAATGAAGAGAAAGCTAAACAAAAAGTGCGATAGTATTGGGAAATTATGAATGACATCTCCACCTTAACGCTTGGCAAGACAACTTTCAATCAAAGATATCTATAGCACCTTACTTATTCTTACTAAACAATAGGACTCTTGTGGATCCTGAGTATGTTAGTCATTCTCCAACGGCATTATAATCATGATTGATGAAATGAACATTGGCAGCTTCAAGGGTGCCATATCCTTCAATTTCATTACCAGTCCTGCTTGCTTATAGGGAATGGAATGGCCAGCAGAATATAGCAACATGACGTACCTTCGATAGTCCAGTTAACCCATCCTTCACTTTAGGAATAATCAAAACATGAGTGGGTGCTTGCGGATTTATGTCCCTGAAAGCCAAAACCTGCAAAGAAAACAAAATAGAAATCGTTGACTTCGTAGTATCAAGACAAAACTGAAGGCCAACAAAATTGGAGCTTTGTTATAATGAAGAGATGAAGAATTAAGTAGAAAGTACCTGGTCATCCTCAAAGACCACCTTGGAAGGGATTTCCTTGTTGATGATCTTGTCAAATCTGCAAAACGGAATCAACCCTGTTCAGATCAGCTGTTCAACATGAAATTCTAATCAAACAGAAACCAGATAAGAGAGTTGAGGGAAAGATCATCTGACATTGTAGGAGCATCAGAAGGAGTAGCAGCCAGAGCTGCTTCTTTCTCGGAGGCCATGGAGGAGGAAGGTGAAGAGAAATGAGAGCTGAGTACCTGTAATCGGATTCGGCCCTGGCCTATTTTATTCTCCTCGTTTCTCATTCCCAGTTTGAGCCCTAGCATTATTTCTTTTTCCTCACTTTAACTACTCTCCAGTCGAAGTCCGCTACCCACGTCATCTGATAATCGCACTTCTCAATTGGTTAACGGAGTACATTTTATTGAAAAGGAGAGATTTTGCACAAACTTTTAGCTAAAGTGAAAATTTTGATACTAAACTATTTTTATGAAAATTTTACCATTATCGTTATATTTGGGAATCAATTTTGCCACTGCATGTGAAAATGTTAACAAAATAAATAAAAACACTACACAATCTCATTATATAGATACTATTCATCTAAAATTTTATGTATATGTATAGATTTATAAATTATAAATATAAATATTAATCCTTATACACTATTAATTTTTCATTAAATTCATCAACACTCAGAAGAAGAAAAAAACCATATCATACAATTTGAAGCTTTAAGGTTAACGTGCTACTTTTTAAATAGTTATGAATTATAGTGGAGTTTCCCCTTGTACAAAAAAAAAAAGACACCGCACTTAATGACTTTTTGATAATTTAGGGGCAATGCTCAACTTTCAAAATAGTTAAAGGTAAATAACGGAGTTTGTCTCAAATAAACAAAAATGAAAAGGTAAAAAAAAGAACTATAGAGTGGATACTATTCATCAACCATACCAAAAAAATTGTATTTTCTTACAAATTCGTATCAATTTTCAAAATTGTAAAACTATTTTCCATAAAAAAAACATCAAAGAACACACTTTAACGCATAAAAAAGAATAATAAAAAGTGAAGAAATCAGATGAATGGGGTGAGTATTCATTAACAAAACTATCAAGAGTTTATTGTTTACTTTTCATGAAACAAATGAGAAAACATATAATGATTGTAGATACAAATCTTTAGCATAATTAAAAATTCACATTTTAGCATTTTAGCTCGAAAATTTCGAAGACCAATCCAAACAATAATTAGAAATAAAATTTAAAACATTTTTTCAACACATTTTATTTTATAAATTTCACATTGACGGGTGTTTTACATGTGTATGAATTAAGAACAAAGTGCAAGGTGTGCAATTGTAGTAGGGTGAGTGAGGTCTAACCCAAGAGATTGTAGTGCAAATTATGAAGTTTAGTTAAATGCAATATTTCTGGTGTTTTTGAATTTAGTGTCTAGTGATAAGATGGATGATAAGTCTAAATTAACTAAGTCTACTTGTATCACTAATGTAATTAGAACTATGATGCAATGCAATAAACAATTATGAAAAATAAATGTTCTTTAGGGTTGATTAGATTTGAGGCTACTAGATGTAGTGTTTGGTTGTGATATATGACAAGTTAAAGGAGTTGGATAATTAACAAGTACTAATCCTCTAAGTTAGAACAATCCTCTCCATAGAAGACCAAGTAAAATCTCTTCACTTGCATCAACTATGGAGGCATTAAGTTTAGTCAAATGATGTCTCCTAACACCGTAGATTGTATTCTCAAATAATCCTAGAGTATCTAACTAAACAACTATAATTCATCTACTAACACAACAACATGCTAACCAACCCTAGGGATGATGAACTAATCAATATTCAAGCCATTCACAAATTCACAAAACTATGAACAAAAATGAAAGTAGAAGTTAAAGAAGAAGGAAGAAGCTAGAAAATGGTCTTCAAGTCTTTAATCCTTCATAAACATTCCTAAATTCATAGATAATAAAGAGGGATGGGAAAAGAGAGCTTAAGAACCCTAGATGGGTTCAAGAGGAAGTCTAAAAGTGAGGAGTTGTGAAAAAAAAAACGTCATTTAAAGCCTTTTTCGCGAAAAAAAACAAAAGTGGACCATTGCTGAAAATTGCGTCCAGGCAACCGCCTGACCTAAGGGTTTGGTCCGCCTGACTCTCGCCCGACCACCTGTAATGGTGAAATATGGGTTCAGACGACCGTCTGACTTTTGGGCCTGACCCTCGCCAGGCCTCCTAGAATACGTTGTAGGATTTTCCTTGCCCGGGCGATTGCCCGGCCTTTCGACAAAGGGGTTGCCTGGGGGCCGCCTAACCTTTTTTTCTCCATTTTCCTTGAACTTTTACATGATGGATGAAAAGGGCCTCGACTTCATTTCCTGGTGCTTTTTTGTCTGAAAAGGGGTCATTTTGCACCCCTTTTGCATCCTACGCCCGCACTAAGTACTAGCCTAATTATCGATAAAGCACGTGAAAATGAGGATAAATATATACCGATAATGCACAATTATCACACAACAATTTTTCAAAATTACCAACCTTTTCCCTATAAATAGCATAAATAAACAAAATTTAAAAGCAAAAAAACGATGAAATAAAATAGATGACGTGGCATAACCCAATTGATTTCACATCAATTTTCAAAATTACAAACCTTTTCCATATAAATAGCATAAACAAACACACTTTAAAAGCAAAAAAATGAAGAAATCAAATTAATAACGTGGCACAATTCTATTGGTTGCGCTACTATTCATCAACAATTACACTTCCATATTTGAATAGAGTAATAATAATAATTGTTATTTGAGTCGGGACTTACTCCACATTTATAACTCAAATACTACATTATTTATCTTATTTTAATTGTTAAATTTGGCTTACAATTATGTGTTTAACTTAATTTATCAAACTTTGAAAACAAGGGAGATCGGAGATTTTGAGACATATAAGAGTTGGTTTATGCTTTGTAGTGATTTTTTTAGCGTTGCGAATCGTACATTACGAAAATTTGTTGCGGTTCTAACCTCTATATTGCTACTACAAACTCCATCATAACATGTGTTGTGGTGCATAGCAACAAGATTTTTTGGCGTTCTCTACCACTGTAAATGCCACTATATTAAAAAAAAACATTTACATAGTGTGCCTTTTAGTTTCATTTACACTATTTTTTTTCATCTCAACAAGACTAATAAGCTTTTCTTTTCTGTTGTTCTAGTAAAATTGATATGTTTCCTTAAAAAAAAACTTTTTACATCAACCCTACTTTATTACCCTCATTTTTTCTTCTCATTCCAAAAAACTACTTTTATCCTATATGCACGCTTTAGGCCCCGTTTAGTTATGGAGAAGTTTTTAAGTTTTTATTTCTAAAATTCATTTGTAAATATTTGATTACATACCTAATTTTTAAGAGATGGAAAACCTTATTTTCCAATGATTAGAAAACTCTAGTATTAAAATGGAAACCTTCCAAACAAGGTTCCCTAATTTAATACTAGAGTTTTCCAAAGTTTTGAAAGCCTTGTTTTCCATACCTTCAAACCTATGTATATGATCAAATATTTACAAAGAAGTTTTGGAAATGAAAATTTGGAAATATCTCTGAGACTAAACGGACGCTTAGTTATTACTCTTCTATTCATTTATGGAAGTGAGCATTATTCCAATCTCATTTCACTACACACTGGAAGGTGATTTATTGTTTTTTTATCATTTTTGTTTGTTTGAGGGAAATTCCATTACTTGACTTTAATTATTTAGAAAGTAGAGCATTGACCATAAAGTTTATAATCATCATAAACTGTGATCTCTGTTTCTATTTTTTGTCTTTTCATTTTTGTTTGTTGGAGTGAAAATTTCATTATCATATTTTAGCTTTGATGTGTGTCATATTTTGGTCATATTTTAAGAATTCATCTAAGATTCATCCCATATCTTTCATTTTCGCCTCAAATTATTCATTTCGTTAGATTTACCATTAAAACTACCGTTATCTCTATAGGTGGTAGGGTAGGGTGGGTGGTACCGCTCAGATTGCGGCCAATCTTCCTAACCTCGCGCGGGCCGGGCTTAGAGCGCGTGAAACTCATCACTACCTCGTAAGGGCATTGAGACCATAGCATGTTAAACGAAAGCGCCGCTTTCTCTGTAGTGTTGTCACACAGCTGCCCGCCTAGCAGAGCCACTCGCTCTGTAGTGTTGTCACACAAGATAAGCACGCCGCCCGCCGGCTGGCCGGGCGAATCTAAGTTCTCTTCCGGTCAACTGTCCACCCAGTCAAGTGCAAAAAACACAGTAGAATCACGCAACGCACGCTGCTGGTGTGCTTCCTGCCCGCGAGGAAAGAAAGAAGAGCGACAAGGTTTAGTTCAGATTTGACTGTTTGCAGCATGGGAGCAAATTCCCCAAAAAATCCCTGGGAACAATGAAAAAAAAGATATCTCGGTAGCTGACTTTGAATGTTGGTGGTAAGAAACAATTGAAGTAGCTTCATAATTGGGAGATGACGAGGTTGGAGAAGAAAAATCAAGGAGGGAATAATAAAAAAAAGTAGGGATAAATTGTAAGATTTGAATAATATGAGGGTTAAACTAAAATTTGAATATGGGCATTTAAGTAACTTCATAGAGTTAACAAAATACTTAACGATAATTCTAACAGAATGACCAATTTGAGACGAAAATGGAAGATATAGGATGAACCTGAGACGAATTCCTAAAACATGACCAAAATAGGATACACATTAAAGCCAATGGACTATATATGGACTTTGTCCTATATATACATGAATAAAATTTATGGGAATAATATCCACCTAATTAATGAGATTTTACCACATCATGATCATATTTTAGTGGTTTTAATTTTGCTTCAAATTATTTAAGGAGCTAACTCTCTCATTTTTTTTATTTTATATTTTTGCATGACCCATAAAGTGTTAGATTTAATATGGTAAAATGTGAAAAGTCATAGAGACCTTAACTTTAATTCATAATAATTGTCAACTTTATCATTCATTTCATGAAATTATATCGTTTTTACTTGATGTTACATCCAATTATTGTATGTTGCAATTTACATCCGTTGCGAAGCGCGAACAAATAAAACTTATTACCCTCTATAATCAACAACATTTCATAATTCCGTACCCAGTCAAATTATACATATATACATTTGTGGGCTATTTGAGCACTATTCATTAATGAGTTTTTATACTCTACTACATAGTGTACCATGTTCTCTCTTTTATTTTATTCTATTTTATTTTTTTCTTCAAATTTACCTTAAATCTTCTGCAATAAACTTGCTTAAAGAATCTTGAGAAATGAATTAATATTTTTTTTGTTTTCCAACATTATTTCATATTTTTTTCATTTTTATTATGCCAAACATGCAAATTATACATTATATTATACATATATACATTTATATGAGTATTTACTATTCATAGTTGGGTATTATACATATATACATTTGATCAAATGGTTGTCGGATTTTCATCTCTCATTCTTTATCTTAAAAAGGATGTTAAAAAATTTCTACTTTTTATATCTTCCAATACGATTTCATAGTTCGTATGTTCTTATTATTTAAGCCAAATTTTGATAGGGTGTTGACTTAAATACTAAATTATATTGAATAACTTGTTAGAGACCGTGTCAATCTCGAATGAAAATATTTTTTTGTGGACATGAGAATTCGCGCTTCATTTTTATTTAGATTTTATTTAGGTAATTTATAAACCGATATGATTTTGGACTCTTACATAAGAATCATCCAATTTTATTGTTGTCGTACTCATAACATAATTCAGACGTATTGTTATGTTTCTTTCAAATCGTCTTTGTGTCAACTTACAAATCTAAAAGTTGTTTCAAATTTGAATGGAACTATTGAACTTTCTCTCAACAATCAAGAGAAGGTTTAAAATTTCTTAAAGTTTATCATTAAAATATTTGTATTATTGAGGATATTTTATAATTTTAAATTTTCATTATATTTCATTTTTTTAATTTCTTTTCCCTTGCAAAGCATGGCTCAAAAAACCTAATATATCACATTTATTGGGATGAAGGAAGTACTATTTTCCTTGAGGGGTCCAATATCCTAACACATCGATATCATGATAATATATTAAAGATTGCATTCCAATTGCAATTGGGATGACGATCAAGAAGGAGGACATATTTCATTACATTATTCAAAACACCCAATTATTTTGGAATAATGTTTTTGAAGAAGTTGAATAGTGAAAAAATAAATATAATAAATTAATAAATAAACTATTCATGTACCCATTGAGGGTTAAGAGCTGTGTTAATGAGTGAGTTTATTACTACATTAACAGGTTTTTTATGCTAATGAATTTTAAGTTATTTTCATGTATAAATATGAGTGATGGTTGATGAATAAGATGTGTAAATTCCTACAATGATGTTTCTTTCTCTTTTCTCTTCATATGTTCGTTTTCTCTCCTCACAAAAACACCAACAAATTGGTATCAGAGTATATTAATCTTGATGAATCAAAACAACAACCACGACACATGGAGTCCAAAACTTTCACAACACAACACAACACATGGAGTTCAAAACTCTCACAACAAAATACATAGGGTTAGAAACTCCCACAACCACCACACATGAAGGTAGAAGCTCCCACAACACGACAGATGGAGAACCATAACATAGTCACGAAAAAGTCACAAGTCAAATCACAATTAAGTCACAACACAATAAACAATATGACAATGACCATGACCATGACCACAAACACAAACACAACCACATGGAGAAGATGTCACACCACAAGCAAGTCACAAGGAAGCCAAATCACAACTACAAGCAAGTCAAACCAAGTCAAACCAAGTCGGTGAAAGTTCATGTTGAGGAGGAGTTTTTTTTATTACGAACATGCATCTCCAACCACAAGGATGAGTACAATGTTCTTGAAGAAATTGATAATAGAAATAAATAAATAAATAAACTCTTCATGTAATTATGGATGGTTAATGGCTATGAATGAGTAAGATTATTGCTAAATTAATAAGTTTTTATGCTAACGAATTTCAATAATTGTTTTCAAGTACAAATATGAGTGAAGGTTGATAAATAAAATGTGCAAGTTAATACAATGATGTTTCTTTCTCTTTTCTCTCCCCATATTCTTTTTCTCTCCTCACAAAAACACCAACAAATACAATTACGTATATTCACACACACGTCAGTATTGGATTTATATGTACGTACCGATACAAAAGTTTGTATATTTTATATAATCTTCTAATAGCATTTCAGTGATAGAGAGGAATGTTTTGTCTAAAGTACAGCTGATTTATTTATTTTTAATTATTTAAACAGATAATGGTCATTTTCAAATTTATTGAAGATCTGTACGATTTTCTATTGACATTGACATTTTGTTCGTAAATACGGAGTACAGATTACAGACTTGTTAACACCCAAAAACATAATTTTTTAAAAACTAGGGGGCATGTCCATTTGTAATAAAATGAAGAAAAATGTTTTCTTTTTCTTTTGTGAGTTAATGAAATCTTTTCGAGAGAGAGAAATTGATTTGCTTTACTGGAGATTTTCTTTTGCTCATGAACATCAGAACATGTCTAAGTGATGTTATAATTTGGCTTCTCTACCCACTCCAAAGGTGTTAATTTGATTTTGCTCATGAACATCAGAACATGTCTAAGTGATGTTATAATTTGATTTTAATTTATTTATATTATTTATTAATGGAAGAAATATAAAAAAAATATTCATAAAATTAAGATATCAAATTTTGGGTTGCATGTAAAAGTTTTAAATTTATAATTTCAATTGATTTAGAAATAAAATCATAGATTAAATGTTGAAAAATAAGTATTGCATTACTTTTGGGACGGATGAGTGATAATTTTCTCTTTGGGATGTCATATATGTGTGTAATGTTTCCTTATTTAGTAAACCTTTTTCAAGTAAAAGTATAAATTTATCCTTTTAACCATCTTTCTTTTGTTTATCTATTATCTAATTTAATGTCATTAACTCTACTAATTTCACATATTAAACATTTATATTTTTTTATTATATAATTTGATATCATTAACTTCATCCAATTAACTTTCTATATCTGAGGGGTAATTTTGTCAAACTCATAAATTTCTTCACAATCAAATTATCATTTCTCTAAAAAGAATCATCTCATAAATTTCATGTATATATTTTTTTGAAAAAAAAAACATTCAATTTCTTCCGAAAAATTTAACAAAAAGATCACAGGAAAAAATTTGGTTCTACAAACGTGTTGTCATTTAAAAGCGAACGACAGCCACAAGTTGTTGGCCATGGAGTTTGGGCTATCTTTCTCTGTGGTTCACATAGTGAGGTGAGGGAATGGACCAAATTAAGAAGGTGCAGTGATAAGTTGGCTAAGGATGGTGTCTTATGAATTCGGATCGGCCTATCTCCTAGCTATATGCTCTTGTGGTCTGAAAGTTTCCACTTAATTAATTTGTGCTCATCTCTAATCCAATTAATTTAATTGGTTAAATCTCCAATAATACAATTACAAGGTTGAGGTTTTTTTTTGACGGAAAGTTGCTCAATATTATTCATATTGAAAATAATACAAGCCAAAGTTTGAATGATTGGAACAAAATATATCCTTAGAGAAAAAATAACTAGAAGAAAGAGAAATAAGCAATATAAACACTCCTAAAATATGATGTTAAAACTAGATAGAAATAAACAAGAGACTAAGAGATTAGAAGAAAGGCTTGTAACGGAACTACAACGGACACAGAGTATAGTAAGGAGACCATCCGATGACAGCACTACCACCATAATAAGCCAGTGGAAGGTTGGAGAAAAGCACATAAACCCACAGTGAAGTAATATAGATCCACGATCTCGAACACCTCAACGGTTCTCATGAAACCAAATGTCGTCTCACTGTGCGCGTGTAAGTAGGGGCAAACCCGTCAAACCGACAAGACCACCCAACCAAACTGTAGACCAAACAAAACCAACAAAAGTTCAAGAGATAAAACAAAACTAAAATTAAACTACTATGGAACCAAACAAGATAGGAGACGGACGAATAGACCAGCTCACTTCCTGTAAACCCCCAAAACTCGAAACACATGCATCCGGGTGGGGCAGAAAGTCCACCTGCCCCATCCACAGGACCGACAGCAAAATGCCCTGACCAATCAAGGCAACCGCACTAACCGAGCCTGGATACAGCAGACCCGCCGCCGACAGAGAGACGCCAGCGGATCGTTGATCAGATCTGGTCCTTCATCGAGAACCACCAACCAGACGAAGAAGACCACCTAGACGCCAACAGCGCTCAGATCGGTGCTAAATTCCAACGCAATACGGATCTGATCGAGGTGAGGCGGTGCGAAGGAACAACCATGGAGCTGCTGGACTCCAAAACGGATGCGAGTGGTGTGGCCTGGATCGTGGCGGAGCAAACAAAAGTGATAATTCATGAGAAGGATGGGATTGGCATTGAACCAGCACTATGGCGGCACCGGTGACGAGCTGAAACGGCGAACATGGGTGGTGCGACGCTGAGAGCCTTAGGGTTTGGGAGAGTCATTCTCTCGACACCAGGGACACAGAAGTATACAAGGTCGAGGTTTTAAGTGCAAGTCTCCCTTCCACAATCACTTTCTTAGAAAAAAAATGTGGTGTAGTTTTTTTTAATAAAAAAGTAGTTTTATGGAAATAACAGACCAAAAACAAACTAAATGATGATACAGTTCAGAGGCATATGTGAAGATCAAATAAATATGGGTTTTTAAAAAATCAGGTGTTAAATATGGGTGAAATTTCTAAGCTAATTTCTTATTTTGTTTTAAATTAACGGGGTTTTAAGTTTCCCCTTTTTATATTTTTTGTACTCCCTTCATCCCCAAAAGATTGAAGGGTTTGACTGAGCGCAAAGATTAAGGTGAATGTAAGATCTTTGTATATATTTATTTAATTACTTTTTGGTTGAAAATGTTCAAAAAATGAAGTGAAAAAATAAAGATAAAGTGAGAACGTTTTAGTAACTATGAAAGTGAGAAGTTTTATTTTAAGTAAAATAATCAATTTTTATGGGACAACCCAAAAATGAAATGTGTTCAGTTTTTCAGGAGTAGTGAGTATTATTTTTATTTCCACCAACTTTTGAAAGTCAAATTACATCTTTCTTTCTAAAAGAACATTAAAAAAATGAAAGTGGAAAAGGTGGATATATTAACTGGCAATCTAATCTAATCGAAATTGTCCTAACAAAATGTTAGTTTCTCCCGTAATGGAAGAAAATCAGAAATTTAATGGATTATTTTCCATTTAAAAGTGAATATTTTTGGCATGAACGTGAATACATACACTTATAAATATGGACAATATTTACCCTAAGCATTATTACATGTATTTTCCCAGCTTGTAGTTTATACGTAGCCATTTACAACAAAATCAGTGCTGCAGCTTCACAAGTGAAGTGATGGGGGAGAAACGTGGCCTCCTGCGGCCGTTGCTATCACTCATATGTTTTGCAGGTCCGTTTGTACATCACACGTATCAGCATGGTTTTAAGTGTAATTAGCACATCAATTAATTAATTAATTAATCTCTCTTCTGAATGAATCTCAAACTTGAAATATACAACTAATTATTTTTTTTCTTTTTGCCTTGTGTTGCAGTTAGCCAAGCCATGGGATTATCGTATGACTACACCGCTCACATTGAGGCAAGACTACTGATGATCCCATTCTTCCTTTCTCATTTAATTACTAATTATCTATATTGAGTTGATTTGAGTTGATTAACTTTAAGCATTTGATTAATTATGATATGAATAATTAACAGTGTGTGGAAAAGCCTGAGAAAGCTCAATACGGCGGAGGAATAATGAGAAACCCAGAATTGGAGCAAGGATTGGAGGGATGGGATGCGTTTGGAAGTGCCAAAGTGAAAGTTGGAGAATCCAAGGGCAACAAATTCATCGTTGCTCATCACCGAACACAGCCTTACGATAGCATCTCACAAACTCTTCACTTGCAACCCGACATGCTTTACACCTTCTCAGCATGGGTACGAGTGAGTGAGGGTGAGGCTCCCGTGACGGCGGTGTTCAAGACGGTGAACGGCGGCGGGTTCACACACGCCGGTGCAGCCATCGCTCACTCCGACTGCTGGTCCATGCTCAAGGGCGGTCTCGGCCCTCTTGGTCAATCATCCGCCAGTCCTGCTCAACTTTATTTTGAGGTCATGATCTACGTAACAAACTCCAATATTACGTACTCCCTAAATAGTAATACATATTAGTAATTTTTAATATCCATGTAATTGTGAAATTAATTAAATCTTAATTTTTTAATGGTTTTAATTAATCAGAGCAAAAACACATCGGTCGAGATCTGGGTCGACAGTGTCTCTTTGAAGCCCTTCACTCAGAGCGAGTGGAACTCTCATCATCGTGGAACCATTGAGGAGGTACGTATACTCAATTTTACTTTTGGACACGTTAGATACTAAAGAATATATATTTTTCAAAAGTAAGTGTTTTCATTATTAATCTCTTCATTTTTGTCTTCATAATTAGAATTTTATTTCTATATATAAACTTTCAACAATTCTTAAGTTCACATTCAATGAAATGTATCATACAAATAGAGTAAAATTAATTTAACTAAATTTTCACTCCTTAATATGCTTCTAATTTAATGCAGCTACCACCGACTCAATTTTGACGGAATTGAACAATCGTTACGAACGAAAGCGAAATAATTGTTTCTCATAAACGATTATTGTTATTTTATTGTTCGATCACTATCATAAAATGGCAATGTTTTTTTTTGAGGGGTGTAGCTCGCGTATTCACACTTTCGTTTCTCTCTGTTTGTTGGGCTTCTTTTTTGAAACCGTTTTTGGTCCTTAAGGTTTGCTCTTCAATACTCTTTTGTCCCGGACATTTGAAACGCATCTGGATGAGTACGAAAACTAAAATTTACTCCATTGTTCGTGTTATTTCATTCATGCATACCCATAAAAGGGTAATGTGATATAAAAAAATGCCATTTAGTCTTGTTAAAAGTCATTAAAAATTATGTTGAATATGTTGAAACAGGAAATTGACTTCATTTTCATTAGCAGTTAACTAGTTACGTAAATTTGATAAGGAGAAAATTGAAATAACGGTGGTAATATGGTAGTAAGTAATTTGTGGTAGAAAAAAAAGAAGTAAAGATTTTATGTTTACTGCTCTGCAGGTCCGTAAGAGGAGAGTGAAAATCCAAGCAATTGACGATGAAGGACAGCCCATAGCCAACGCAAAAATCAGGATCAGTCGGAGCAACGGCGGCGGGATCCCATTCGGATGCGCATCGAACAAGAACATCCTCTACAACAGAGCCTACCAACAATGGTTCACTTCCCGATTCAAGCTCACAACCTTCGAGAACGAGATGAAGTGGTACTCCACCGAGCGCATCGCCGGCCGCGAAGACTACTCCGCCGCCGACTCCTTGCTCCAGTTCATGAAGAATCACCGCATCGCCGTCCGCGGCCACAACGTCTTATGGGACGACCCTACACGCCAGCCCTCATGGCTCTCCTCGCTCCAGCCCAACGGATTCGCCGCCGCCGTCGCCAGAAGGGTCAATTCGGTCGTATCCAGGTACAGGGGGCAGCTCATCCATTGGGACGTTATGAATGAGCTTCTGCACTTCAATTACTTCGAGAGCAAGCTCGGATCTGATGCGTCGCCCAGGTTTTACAAACAGACGCACGACATCGACGGCTCCACGCTTTTGTTTTTGAACGACTACAACACTCTAGAACAAACAGGCGATTCATCTGCTAAGCCAGCAAAGTACATTCAAAAGCTTAGGCAGATCCAGAGGATGGTCTCTGGCCAACTGGGAATTGGTCTTGAATCCCATTTTGGGAACAGTGTCCCAAATTTGCCTTACATGAGAGCTGCTCTTGACACTCTTGCCGCTACTAAGATGCCCATTTGGCTCACAGAAGTGGATGTCAAAAGTGGCCCTAATCAGGTACCGGTTGGTTTTCTTGGTTGACAAGTAATTGCAGATCAATCAACGTCCTTGTTTTAAACTGTGGATTTCTTGTTTGGCAGGCAAGCTACTTGGAGCAGGTGTTGAGAGAAGGGCATGGACACCCTGGAGTCAGAGGTATAGTGCTGTGGTCAGCTTGGTCTCCAGGTGGGTGTTTCAGAATGTGTTTGACAGATAACAATTTTAAGAATTTGGCAACTGGGGATGTTGTGGATAAGTTGTTGCATGAATGGGGAGTTGTGGCTTCATCAGAGGAGGTCACTGCAGATGCCAATGGTTCCTTTGAGGCTTCTCTTTATTTTGGAGAGTATGAAGTTTCAGTTTCTCTTCCAGATAGAACAGTACTTGCCAATTCTTCATTGTCTAAGAAATTTGAGGTTCTGCCTTCAAATTCATCTCGTGAATTATTATTGCCATTGCTTCTTCAAGTAGCCTTCTGATCCTACGGCTTTCTTAATGTTTCCATGTGTAAGCCTTATTGAGTCATCAAGAATCAAAGGAATAAAATTGAGCGTATAGTTCTTCATTATGAGTATGTTATCGTTCTTGCTATCAATCGGTAGATAAATAAGAGTATATCAATCGGCAGTGACCAGAAACATGAACAAGTCGTAATATGTGTGTGAATGATACAGTATATCAATCGGCAGTGACCCGCATAAACAACAGTTTATCAATCGGCAGTGACACATGCACTTTGTCTCAAACAAGCACCAAAAATTGAAGATAAGATCTTTCTTTCAGCGGTACCAGATCAAGTCATAATATGTGTGTAAATCATTCTAGCGTTCAACAAAAAATCAGAGGCAGATTTAGAATTTTACCTTTCTACCTATAACAAAATAATATAATCTTGAGCTTGTAGCCTAGTGGCTAAGCTCATACGATATGGGGTGGAGGTCTTGTGCTCAAGTTTCCACCATGCCCAATCCCCAGCCCCATCAATGTATCGAAAACAAATAGAATTATGACACTTTTTTTTATCTTAGAGGGTAAGTCTGAAACATAATAAAAATAGAATAATGTTTGAGAGAGTAATCGGAAAAATGTCCCTTTATACCACTCATGTTTTCGAAATGTCCGATTTACCACTATTTTAAAAAACAGTCTTTTTTTACCATCGGCGTTTTGTCTTTAGACCTTTTTTACCATCCTCCATTAAATTTGCCAACGTGGCGCTTAAGTTATGAAATTTTCGATGAGATGACAGTTACTTGGCTTAAGTGAATTCTACCTCAAATCCTAATATTTCTAAAAATCTAAAAATTAATTCCTCTCATAAGCAACTCTTTCATCTTCATCCCTCCCCTTCCCAATCCTTTTCTACTCCACCGCCAACCACCTCTTAGCCACCGGCGAGCCCATTCAACGCCTCAATTGGCCACCACTGGACCACCAACACCACCATAGATCACCGATCGAGACACATTTCCCAGCCGTCATTGCCATCAACAGCCCCTACTATCATCGTGACCTGTCATCAAGAACCTGTGTTGAACGATTTTAAGATTAGAACGACGGCAATAACAGTTTCGAGGAATTGATAGTGCGTGCTTTGGACCACTACGAACAGTACTTCGTCGAATCAACCATCAGAACTTGTTCCTCCTGATGTCACCGTAGTAGCTCTCCCCTCAATCGCCAGATTCAACATGGTTCTCTTTTTTAGGATCATCCCCGGACTGGGCGGAGCGAATCCAATGCTTGATGGATGAGATGAAGATGACAAAATGACGAATTGGCCAAATTTCACAAGAGCGTCATGTTGCAGTCGGTGGTGGGAGTGGCCTGGAGCGACCAAAGGTGAGTGAATTATGAGATTGCAGTGATGGAAAGATTGGGATCGACGGTGTAGGCGTTGGTGACGGGTGCCTATTTTCTAAGGGCAAAGGCTGGGAGGGAGTTGATCGGAATACCAAGTCGGCGCAAGGCATGAGGTTCTTGAGGCGGGGATGAAGATGTAACTCCGAATTAGAATCTAGGGTCAACTTGTTCACTTTTGAAAGTTTGTGGTTAAATTGGTTATTAATATAATGATATGGATAACATTTTGTAATATTTCGAGTGGTGGCGGGTCTGTTTGGGCAGCCGACACGTGTCTGCGTAGTTGACGCGTGTTGACATTACTTGATGCCATTGGGATTAGTGCGTTGCGCGATTCTCGGAATTCGAGGAATGAGGGTTGAGTTTGTAGCGTTTTAGTTCTTGTCAACGAAGTGACTGAAAAGATTCATCCGTTTGACTTATGCCATAAATGTCATATATAGTCAGTATTAATGGTGGCAAAGTCGTAATATTTCAATATAGAGTTATTTGGACACTTGTTTTATATATGCGGGAGTGTTCCTCAGGGAATTTCTCGTGATACGTTCGGGTAAGTATTTATTACGTCCGAGAATGTTACTGAGGTTTTAGTCACCATTACTTAAGAGTTTTTAATGGGGCCCTTGTATTGAGCTGCTTTCTGGGCCTTTTGCTAAGTTTTTTTGGATGATTGGGTCTGGTGGCCATCATTGAGTATATTCCTTCCGTTAAATGACTCAGTGGTAGATACAGTCTAAAGAGTAAAAGTCGATGACATAAAGGGCTAAAGACAAAATGTCGATGACAAAAAAAAACTTTTTTAAAATAGTGGTAAAAATGGATTTTTGGGAAAATGTGAGTGGTAAAAAGGATTTTTTCTTCGCGTTAATTTTTTTTCCAGATTAGTCAACTAACTAATAACCATTGGGAAAAGTTCCCTTTTGCCACCCATGTTTGCCCAAAAGTCATTTTATCATTATTTTAAAAAGCAGTTTTTCCCCATCAACGTTATTGTTTCCGGCCCCCATTTGCCACTATCTTTTAAACTAGCTCTACACTAAACCCTAAAGTTTATAAAAATTGACAAATTCACTCACCTTCTAAACCACTCTTCATCTACTTTTGTCTCCTTCTCATTCACACATCTTCAGTGCCACCCACCTCCGACGTGGTGCAAGGCAGATCTAGTGAAATGTAGAACAGGTCTGGTGAGGTGCAGAGCAAGTCCATCGAGATGTAATGCAGGTCCGGCGAGGTTCATAGCAGGTCTGATGAGGTGCAAGGCAGGTTGGGTGAGGTGCAGGACATGTGTGATGAGGTGCAGGGTAGATCTAGCAAGATGCACGATAGGTCCAATGAAGTGCGGAACAAATCTGGCAAAGTGATGATTTTAAGGCTTTGGTAGGTGAAGAGGTTAGATTGTAAATTTTACAAATTTAGGTTTTTTTTACATGTTTAAAAGTTTCGGGTCAATTTGATTATGAAAATATAATCCGTTACGAAATGTTTTGAGAAAATTCCCTTTATGAATGGTCTCAGTGGTAAATATGATCAAAAAAGTAAATGTCGATGATGGTAAAAATGATCCAAAGACAAAAGATTGAAAGAAAAAAAAACATTTTTTAAAATAATGAGAAAAAAAGAACTTTGGGCAAATGTGGTGATAAAGAAAGACCATTTTCCGAAAATCATTTGATCAAAGTTCTAAACTACATTAAAATAATAGTCATTGTATATTTCACGTGAAGCGAACTCTCATCGGCGTCGCTGCCAGAACGGCAACGTCCGAATCCCGAGGCGCTGGCCGTCTGATGATCCTGCAGCAATCTCGCCTCTGTTGGCTATGAGGATTTCCTCATGCGCTTCTTCTTCGAGTCGGCGAGTCGGAGTTCACACGAAAATCACGGTGATTCGAAAATTCACCGTGATTTCGTTAAATTCACTTTTGTAGTGATTTACGGAGGTCCGAAAAGATGGATATTAGGGGTTTCAAACCTACATTTTGAGGTGAATTTTTACAAATTCACCTCGTTTTTTCACTTGATGAATTTTCAAAATTCGACCTCCAAAATTCACTTTCAAAGTGAAAAATGTTTTTCACGTGAAAATTTTTTCATGTACAATTTCGCCACCACCAACCACCGCCACCACCGCCGCCACCACTCCGCCGCCGCGCCACCGCCACCACCTCTGTCGCCGCCACCGCCGCCACCACCGCTACCACAACCGCCGCCACCGCACGGCCACCGCCGCCGCCACCGCCGCCACCGTCACCACCGCCCCGCCGCCGCCACCACTCCGCCGCCACCACCGACACCACCACCGCCACCACCGCCACCACTGCCGCCGCCACCACCGCTACCACCGCCGCCACCGCCACCACCGCCACCACCGCCGCCACCGCCACCACTTTCCGCCGCCGCCACCACCACCACCACCACCGCCGCCGCCGCCGCCACCGCCACCGCCGCCTCCGTCACCGCCGCCACCACGCCTTGACGCCGCCACCGTAGGGAGGAGAGGAGTGGGGTGGGATTTGAGGTGGTGGAGTTCGAACCGAGGGGTTGAAAGGGTGAATTGGATTGGGGTGGTTTGAAGTGAAATGGGTGTGGTGAAATTTAATGGTGATTTTATTTGATAATGAGGTGAAAAAAGATTTCTTCCCGGGTAAGGTTTGAAACCCCTATTCACGGTGAAAAGTTGTGGGTGAAAAAAAAAATTCTCACCACGAATAGTTTAACTTTGAAGCACGCTATTGTTCTGTTAAGTGAACTTCTAAAACCCATCGAAACAATATTTCCTACGATTATAATTTTAAAATTCATACGGTTATAATTTTAATGCAGAAGTTTTTTATTTTTATTTTTTTCGGGCCAGCTGGTAGGTCGGTTCACTAGTTCGTATTGGCGCTCTATTTCTACAACGTTAACTAAGTTTGCAATTAATTGGCATTTAAGAGCAAAAAATTAAAATTATTATTACCGTTTCTCTGTCTTTTCTATTTCGTTGGACCATTCTCCTTCTCCTTCCTCTCTCTAGTCTCTCCTTTCGTTCTTCATTGATCAAAGTTTGGGTTTTAGGGTTTTTTGGCCTCTAGTCTTCCTCTTCCTTTCCCTGGTTCACTTCGTCTCTCTCTCTCTCTCTCTCTCTCTCTCCGTTTTCTTTTCTCCTTTTCTCGATTTTATTTCTTCCAACTGTGAGCAAACAAACATGACTCGGACGGTGCAGCGAGATCGAACGCGGCGGAGATGGCGTGCATCCCTTTTCATCTCATGGTTGGTTTTTTCGCTTTCTAATACATTGCCGCTACAGGTGTTCGACGATTTTTCTTAGGTGTATATTGTGTAATCATCATCTAAGTATGCCCTTTAATGAATATTTTTTTTTTACCTTTTATTTTAACAAAATATATCATATCCTAGCTGCTTACTTGCTATACAGAAGAACTAATATCACCAACGATTTATGCTACTGATGGCATGGGTACTATTTTTAGCTTTGTAATTATTTTTACTGTCTAAAGTAAAAGGGTATATCGTCAGGAGCAAGAGGGCAGGCAATGATTTTCAGAGAAGGGGACAATGGTGTGGCGGTTTCATGGAATAACAGAGAGCACAAGTGGGATTAAGTAATGTCGGTATGAATTTTCAACAGATTTCTTTAAACCGTTGTCAAACCTCTTCATGATGCACTAGCCATACGTTTTACAGGAAAACATGGATGGGGTCTTCGACATCTCGTTTCAAGATGAGATAACATCTTATTCATATATTGGTTTACAACAGTATTGCTTTGCTTTTCTCAATATTTTTCCTTTTCGTGGAAAAGCGGATATATACGTCATATCGATATGGGTAAAATAAACCTTCTGGTATCAATTTATTTCTTGTGGATAACATAAATCACTTATGGCTGGGACATAAGTTTAATGCTTTTGTTATATTCTATAGTAATTCTATTTAGCACTCTCTGAAAATTCATCCTAATGTTCAAGTATATGTAAAACGTGTGGATGTCCAACCTTAAGCCAAGAGGTGTTGACTCTGTTCAATGGTTTGCTATTCTTTCCAACATGTGCTTGCACATCTGTCAACACGCTTTCTTTTTCCTATTGTCAACAAATTGTATATTTCATTCTCATTGCACCTCTTTTGTTAAGATTTTCTATGCACCCGTCTTATTATTTTACTTCCATGAGGTACGTGTTCCTCAAGATCCTTCTACCATGATCAATTTGTTTATCTTTCATTGCAGTGAGTGCTTATGTACCTGGACAGCCCTTAAATGGTTCAGGTTTGCTATTCTGGCTTGCCAATTTTCAAGTAGGTTGATCTAAATTTGGTTTATATGATAGCTATACAACTCTCAGTATTTAACCATTTTGACTTTAGTCAGTTCTGGAAATTAATATGTATCTCACTTCTTTTGTTTGTCCAGCAGCTATCCTGCTAAGCCTTCCTCTAAGCATATCCCAAAGGTATGCCCCTAGGTCTTGAAACATAGTTGGATCTATAAAAGCTTTTCTGTATTCATGTTATCTCTGTTCTCTACTGCAGGAGGATTTCTAATCCTTCATACTTATTAAAATTTTTATCTGCAACAAATTCTGTTCACCGATTATTAGCTATGGAAGTCCTACTGCATTTTGAGCTACATATGAGAGCTCCGTTCTCAGTTGTCAACATTGCTTGTTTATGCTTTCTTCTGCAGAGATTCAGCTTATGCATTGCTATGAGCATTATTCACCCTAGGCATGCGCGTGTTGTTTTCGAAATATTATCTCTTTAACCTTTCAGGTTTAATTACTACAACCTTCGATTTATATGATTACAACAACATTTGGTTCAATGACCAATTTTGTACAATGTTGTCTGTTTTGGTATTTCAGTTGAAATTTGGCAATTTTTTTTCCTGTTTTGATTTTATTTTCTGGACAAATGATGGCTTACTCTGCCGTTATTGTTATTTTATTACCTTTTTCACCATTTCTCATAACGTTTTCGAAGAATTTACTTTATAGCTAACTTACATTCCACGTAAGCTATCTTTGAAGATTCATCTTATGTTTCCAAGTAAGCTATTTTTGAATATTTCATAACTCTTTCAAAGATGCTTTGAGTGGTTGCTTGCACTGGTTTTTTGTTTTTTTGTTTAGTACTGTCAGGTTCTCTCATTTGCAATAAAGTGTTGCTCTTTTTGTCGTTTTATTGAACCAAACATGGCAAGCTAAGTATTCTGGTTCTGTTTTGTTTTTGATATTCTTATTGCTTAAGATGTTTTTCAAAATTTAATTTTCTTAATTCAGTTGAATGTCAGTATTTTACCAACATAGCCTTGATTTTTCTATTACTACAACACTCGGTTTAATGCGGACAAAGTCCTTAATTGTTTAGATTTCATAAAAAAATTATTTGATGTTTGTTTTGTATAAAATTCAACTTTCACCTGAGATCGTTCGCTGCATTTTGAGCACACTGTTTGCTTCCAGCAATCCTAGGCTAGCGCGTGCTGCTTTCAGTCATGTATGGTTGTTTAGCTCTTGCCCGTGATGTTTTCGCGGTGTTGGGGCGAGAGGAGGTGATGAGGGTGTGGCTGTTTTGGTTCTTTATATATTTTTGTTTTCCAATATTTTAACTGTCTTTGAAATTTCAACTCTTTAAGAATTCAGGTTTTATTACTTCAACCTTTGATTGATTTTATTATAGCAACACTTGGTTCAATGACCAATTTTGTACCATGTTTTCTGTTTTTGTTAATTTTTATTGAAATTTGGTAAAAAAATGTTTCCATTTTTATTTTATTTTCCAGACAAATGATGGCTTACTTTGCAGTTATTGTTGTTTTATTTCAACCTCACCCTTAACATTTTGAAAAATTTACTGCCACAACATTAACCTACATTCCACTGGAGCTATCTTTGTAGATTCATCGACGTATCCATCTTGCAAGTTAGTAGTTGATCGACTGTTTTAGTTTTTTCTTTTTTTCGTGTTCATTTTATATTTTTAGTTTTTTTAATATATGTCGGATGCTATGTTGTAATAAAGTTTAGTGCTCTTTGTTCTTTGTGAACTGATAACTATTGTTCAATAGCTTTGTAGCATGGTCTGGCATATACATTGTTTAATACCTCACTACTTTTGGTTGAAATTTTGCATCAATTTTGATTTTGTCACGAGAGATCTAGGTGTATTGAAAATTTGCAGCATCTTTTTGTTTCCCGTCTAATTCTTTTTGTTTCTGCTGTCTTTTGGCCTTGGCACTATTACCAACAACTCATTTTCTTTGAGGAATTAAATGCCTTATATTTTGATCAAGTAACTTTCCAATTTTGCGTGAAATAGTAGCTGAACTAAAAATATTTTGTCTTAAAAGATCTAGATGTATTGAATATTTCGTAATTCTTTCAGAGATGCTTTGGGTGGTTGCTTGTATTGGTTTTTTGTTTTGTTTTTACTACTGTCAGGTTCTCTTATATGCAGTAAAGTGTTGCTCCTTTTTGTCGTTTTATCGAACCAAACATGACAAGCTAAGTATTTTGGTTCTGTTTTGTTTTTGATTTTCTTATTGCTTAAGATGTTTTTCAAAAATCTTTTGGCCTTGGCACTATTACCAACAACTCATTTTCTTTGAGGAATTAAATGCATTATATTTTGATAAAGTAACTTTCCAATTTTGCGTGAAATTGTAGCTGAACTAAGATTTTTTGTCTTAAAAGATCTAGATGTATTGAATATTTCGTAACTCTTTCAATGATGCTTTGGGTGGTTGCTTGTATTGGTTTTTTGTTTTGTTTTTTGTACTGTCAGGTTCTCTTATTTGCAGTAAATTGTTGCTCCTTTTTGTCGTTTTATCTAACCAAACATGACAAGCTAAGTATTTTGGTTCTATTTTGTTTTTGATTTTCTTATTGCTTAAGATGTTTTTCAAAATTTAATTTTCTTAATTCAGTTGATTGTCAGTTTTTTACCAACACAGCCTTCGATTTTCCTATTACTACAACATTTGGTTTAATGCGGACAAAGTCCTTAATTGTTTAGATTTCAACAAAAAAATTATTTGATGTTTGTTTTGTATAAAATTCAACTGTGAATGTTGCTTTTTTGGTTTTCTTTTTTATTTTCTGTGTTTTCCAAAATTTTAGTTTAACAACTTATTTACATTTCTTTGTTTTTGGCTAAATGGTTTAGTTAACCTAAACTGTATATCTCAAAAACTTTTGAGTGTTGAATTTATTTTTCATACACTTCAACCTCACCCTTCACATCTCCTTCCTCCCCTGCCACAACTTTAACCTGCGCATGCTCTGGATCTTGATCCGAAGCAGCCGCGATCACCCAAGATTGCTCACGACAACCTCAGGCGTGCCAATGACTTTGGCTCATTTGCAGCCGCAATAGGCTCGCTTGTGGTGTCCTTGGGTTAGCTTGCTGTGTCACGGTGCTCGTTTGCGGTGTCACGGTGCTCGCTCGTGGTGTCCCTGAGATCGTTCGCTGCATCTCCGGGCTCACATACGGCATCCCGTGGCTCGTTCTCGTTGTCATCGCTCTCACCCGCAGCTCCCACCTGAGCTCACTTGTGGTGGCCAAATGTTTGCTTCCAGCAACCCTAGGCTAGTGCGTGCTGCTTTCGGTCGTGTATGGTTGTTTAGCTCTTGCCCGTGATGTTTTCGCGGTGTTGGGGCGAGAGGAGGTGATGAGGGTGTGGCTGTTTTGGTTCTTTATATATTTTCTTTTTCAGAATATTTTAACTGTCTTTGAAATTTCAACTCGATAAGAGTTCAGGTTTTATTACTTCAACCTTTGATTGATTTTATTTCCGCAACTTGGTTCAATGACCAATTTTGTACCATGTTTTCTGTTTTTTTTATCTGTTGAATTTTGGTAAGAAAATTTTCCGTTTCAATTTTATTTTTCAGACAAATGATCGCTTGCTTTGTAGATATTGTTGTTTTATTTCCTTTTTCACCGTTTTCTTAACGTTTTCGAAAAAATTACTCTTATAACTAATTTACATTCCATGTAAGCTATCTTTAAAGATTCATCTTACGTATATGTCTTGCAAGCAAGTAGTTGTTCGATTGTTTTAATTTCTTCTTATTTTCGTTTTTATTTTATTTTTTTAGGTTTTTTAATATATGTCAGATGCTATATATTTTCTTTTTCAGAATATTTTAACTGTCTTTGAAATTTCAACTCGTTAAGAGTTCAGGTTTTATTACTTCAACCTTTGATTGATTTTATTTCCGCAACTTGGTTCAGTGACCAATTTTGTACCATGTTTTCTGTTTTTTTTTTTCTGTTGAAATTTGGTAAGAAAATTTTCCGTTTCAATTTTATTTTTCAGACAAATGATCGCTTGCTTTGTAGATATTGTTGTTTTATTTCCTTTTTCACCCTTTTCTTAACGTTTCAATTTTATTTTTCAGAAAAATTTACTCTTATAACTATTTTACTTTCCATGTAAGCTATCTTTAAAGGAATCATCTTACGTATCTGTCTTGCAAGCAAGTAGTTGTTCGATTGTTTTAATTTCTTCTTATTTTCGTGTTTATTTTATTTTTTTAAGTTTTTTAATATATGTCAGATGCTATGTAGTAATAAAGTTCTATGGACTTTGTTCTTTGTGAACTGATAGCTATTGTTCAATAGCTTTGTAGCATGGTCTTGCATATACATTATTTAATACCTTACTACTTTTGGTTGAAATTTTGAATCAGCTTTGGGTTTTGTCTCGAGAGATCTAGGTGTACTGAAAATTTACAGTCTTTTTTTTTCCTTCTAATTCTTTTTGTATCTGTTATCTTTTGGCCTTGGCACTATTATTAACAACTCATATGCTTTGAGGCGTTAAATGCCTTATATTTTGATCTAGTAACTTTCTAATCTTGCGTGAAATTGTAGCTGTACTAAGATTTTTAGTCTTAAAAGATATTGATGTATTGAATATTTCATAACTCTTTCAAAGATGCTTTGGGTGGTTGCTTGCTTTGGTTTTTTTTTAGTACTCTCAAATTGTCTCATTTCTGGTGTTTTTGTCAAACCAAACATGACATGCTAAGTATTATGGTTCTGTTTTATTTTTGTTTTTCTCATTGCTTAAGATGTTTTTCAAAATTTAGGGCCCGTTTAGTTGGTAAAATTTTCACAAAATTTATTGAAAATTTTGTGAAAATACATAATGAGGTAAAAAATTTGTTTACTTTGTCATTTTCAATTTCGTATGAAAATAAAAACAGAATTGTGAAGGATTTTGAAAACAACTTTTTTTGTTTTGTTTTGAAAACACGGGACCTGACCACTCGACTTATTCGACGCTGACTTCGCTATTCTCTCTACAAGTGACTCGCGAAGCTCCGATTGACTCCTCCTCCAGCTACGATCGACACCGCTGGTAAGCTTCTTCGTCTCCGTCTCCCTCTTCCCCCCTCCTCTCACTCTCTCTCTCTCTCTCTCTCTCTCATTCTTATGTTCTTCTTGGGTTGTTTATTTGAGATTTCTGGACAACTCTCGTCGCTGACTTCTCCTCTTCCAAGCTCTTCAAGTCTTCACCGTTAAGCTCTCTCTATATGTTCTTTTGATTCATTTAGATCTATGATTTTTTTTTTAATTTAGGGTTGATTTTAAATTCAGTTACAATTCAGGTTTTTCTTATCCTGGTCAACATGTTCGTTCAGATAAGTACTCTTTAGGATTCATTCATTTATCTATTCTCGGTCCTGTGTAGTAAATGTTTCTTTTTTGAAGATTGGTGAAGTAATTGATGGACCTGATGATGGCATGAAACGCCCTGCTCTTGATGGAGTCCAATATGACTACGGTCAGTGTTTCGTTATTGGCAACTTCCTGCTTTTATTTGTGTTTATATAGTATTCATAGTTTTTATTTATGAAATAGTTTTTGATGTTGACATTGGAGATGGGGGAGCCTATCCGAAAGTTGCCATAAAAAAATCAGGTATTACCATGTAATCCCCACATCATGTGTTTATATTTTCAAATTATCACTCGGGCATCATACCGACTTGGTGGATTGTAGTAGTACTACTTTGATAAAATGCCTTTTTTTATTTATTTATTGTTGTCATACATATCTTTTCCATAACAAGCTATTACCTGAAAAAGACGTAGAACTAAACCTAACCTATGTAATATGAAAAGCAAGAGTCATGGCAGTTTACTTTTGCTTGTCAAAGACCAGGATGGTTCCAGTCCAGATAACCCATATGATAGTTCTGACAAGTGGCTGCTCAAAGTGAATCTTCCTTTTTCCTTCCATCAACAAATTGTAGATTTCATTCTCAGTCTACCTCTTTTGTTAAGATTTTCTATGCACCAGTCTTATCATTCCCTTCGATGAGGTTCATGTTTCTTTTTAGATCCTTCTACCATGATCAATTTGTTTCTTTCATTTCAGTGAGTGCTTATGTACCTGGACAGCCCTCGAATGGTTCAGGTTTGCTTTTCTGGCTTGCCAATTTTCAAGTAGCTTCATCTAAATTCGGTTTATATGATAGCTATATAACTCTCAGCATTTAGCTGACACATATGCCTTATCTATCTGGGTAAAGTAAACCTTCAGGTATCAATTTATTTGTTGTGGATGACAGAAATCTCTGATTTAGCTGGGACATATGTTTAATGCTTTTGCTCTATTCTCAAAACTTAAAATCACTGATTTCTATTTAGTACTCTCTGAAAATTCATCCTAATGTTCAAGTATATGTAAAACGTGTGGATGGCCAACCTTAAGCCAAGAAGCGTTGACACTGTTCAATGGTTTGCTATTCTTTCCAACATGTGCTTGCACATCTGTCAACACGCTTTCTGTTTTGTTCTCATGCCAGATAAGTACTCTATAGGATTCATTTTATCTTTTCATGGTCACGTCTCCTAAATGTTTCTTTTCAGAAGATCAGTGAAGTAGTTGACGGACCAGATGATGGCATGAAAAGCCCTGCTCTTGATGGAGTCTAATATGACTATGGTCAGTGTTTCATTATTGGCGACTTCTTGCTTTTATTTTCGTTTACATAGTATTCATGGTTTTTATTTTTGAAATGGTTTTTGATGTCAACATTGGAGATGGGAGCCTATCCAAAAGTTGCCATGTAAAAAATCAGGTATTACTGTGTAATTTCCACATCATGTGTTTATGTTTTCAAATGATCACCCGGGCATCATACCGATATAGTGGATTGTAGTAATACTCTGTTGATAAAATGCTTTTTTTTATTGTTATCACATCATACATGTCTTTTGCATAACATACTATAACCCGAAAAACACAGTTGAATTAAACCTATGTAATATGAAAAGCAAGAGTCTTGGATTTACGCTTCCTTGTCAAAAACAATGTTGTTTCCATTCCAGATAACCGATATGATACTACTGATAAGTGGTTGCTCAAAGAAAATCTTCCTTTTCCTACCGTCAACAAATTGTATATTTCACTCTCATTGCACCTCTTTTGTTAAGATTTTCTATGCACCCGTCTTATTATTTTACTTCAATGAGGTACGTGTTCCTCAAGATCCTTCTACCATGATCAATTTGTTTATCTTTCATTGCAGTGAGTGCTTATGTACCTGGACAGCCCTTAAATGGTTCAGGTTTGCTATTCTGGCTTGCCAATTTTCAAGTAGGTTGATCTAAATTTGGTTTATATGATAGCTATACAACTCTCAGTATTTAAACATTTTGACTTTAGTCAGTTCTGGAAATTAATATGTATCTCACTTCTTTTGTTTGTCCAGCAGCTATCCTGCTAAGCCTTCCTCTAAGCATATCCCAAAGGTATGCCCCTAGGTCTTGAAACATAGTTGGATCTATAAAAGCTTTTCTGTATTCATGTTATCTCTGTTCTCTACTGCAGGAGGAATTCTAATCCTTCATACTTATTAAAATTATTATCTGCAACAAATTCTGTTCACCGATTATTAGCTATGGAAGTCCTACTGCATTTTGAGCTACTTATGAGAGCTCCGTTCTCAGTTGTCAACATTGCTTGTTTATGCTTTCTTCTGCAGAGATTCAGCTTATGCATTGCTATGAGCATTATTCACCCTAGGCGTGCGCGTGTTGTTTTCAAATATTATCTCTTTAACCTTTCAGGTTTAATTACTACAACCTTCGATTTATATGATTACAACAACATTTGGTTCAATGACCAATTTTGTACAATGTTGTCTGTTTTGGTATTTCAGTTGAAATTTGGTAAGTATTTTTGTCCTGTTTTGATTTTATTTTCTGGACAAATGATGGCTTACTCTGCCGTTATTGTTATTTTATTACCTTTTTCACCATTTCTCATAACGTTTTCGAAGAATTTACTTTATAGCTAACTTACATTCCACGTAAGCTATCTTTGAAGATTCATCTTATGTTTCCAAGTAAGCTATTTTTGAATATTTCATAACTCTTTCAAAGATGCTTTGAGTGGTTGCTTGCACTGGTTTTTTGTTTTTTTGTTTAGTACTGTCAGGTTCTCTCATTTGCAATAAAGTGTTGCTCTTTTTGTCGTTTTATTGAACCAAACATGGCAAGCTAAGTATTCTGGTTCTGTTTTGTTTTTGATATTCTTATTGCTTAAGATGTTTTTCAAAATTTAATTTTCTTAATTCAGTTAAATGTCAGTTTTTTACAAACATAGCCTTCGATTTTTCTATTACTACAACACTCGGTTTAATGCAGACAAAGTCCTTAATTGTTTAGATTTCATAAAAAAATTATTTGATGTTTGTTTTGTGTAAAATTCAACTCTGAATGATGCTTTTTTGGTTTTCTTTTTCATTTTCAGTGTTTTCCAAAATTTTAGTTTAGCAACTTATGTATATTTCTTTGTTTTTTTAGGGTTAATGGTTTAGTTACCCTAATCTGTATATCTCAAAAGCATTGAGTGTTGAATTTATTTTTCATACACTTCAACCTCACCCTTCACATCTCCCCTTCCTCCCCTGCCACAACTTTAACTTGCGCATGCTCTGGATCTTGATCCGAAGCAGCCGCGATCACCCAAGATTGCTCACGACAACCTCAGGCATGCCAATGACTTTGGCTCATTTGCAGCCGCAAGAGGCTCGCTTGTGGTGTCCTTGGGTTAGCTCGTTGTGTCACGGTGCTCGCTTTGCGGTGTCACGGTGCTCGCCGTGGTGTCCCCCTGAGATCGTTCGCTGCATCTCCGGGCTCACATAAGGAATCCCGTGGCTCGTTCTCGTTGTCATCGCTCTCACCCGCAGCTCCCACCTGAGCTCACTTGCGGTGGCCAAATGTTTGCTTCCAGCAATCCTAGGCTAGCTCGTGCTGCTTTCGGTCGTGTATGGTTATTTAGCTCTTGCCCGTGATGTTTTCGCGGTGTTGGGGTGAGAGGAGGTGATGAGGGTGTGGCTGTTTTGGCTCTTTATATATTTTCGTTTTCAGAATATTTTAACTATCTTTGAAATTTCAACTCTTTAATAATTCAGTTTTTATTACTTCAACCTTTGATTGATTTTATTACAGCAACACTTGGTTCAATGACCAATTTTGTACCATATTTTCTGTTTTTGTTATTTTCTGTTGAAATTTGGTAAAAAATGTTTCCGTTTTGATTTTATTTTCCAGACAAATGATGGCTTGCTTTGCAGTTATTGTTGTTTTATTTCGTTTTTCACCCTTAATGTTTTCGAAAAATTTACTTTTACAACAAACTTACATTCCACGTAAGCTATCTTTGAAGATTCATCCTACGTTTCCATCTTGCAAGTTAATAGTTGATCGACTGTTTTAGTTTTTTCTTATTTTCGTGTTCATTTTATATTTTTAGTTTTTTTAATATATGTCGGATGCTATGTTGTAATAAAGTTTAGTGCTGTTTGTTCTTTGTGAACTGATAACTATTGTTCAATAGCTTTGTAGCATGGTCTTGCATATACATTGTTTAATACCTTACTACTTTTGGTTGAAATTTTGCATCAATTTTGATTTTGTCTCGAGAGATCTAGGTGTATTGAAAATTTGCAGTTCTTTTTGTTTCCGTCTAATTCTTTTTGTTTCTGCTGTCTTTTGGCCTTGGCACTATTTCCAACAACTCATTTTCTTTGAGGAATTAAATGCCTTATATTTTGATCAAGTAACTTTCCAATTTTGCGTGAAATTGTAGCTGAACTAAGATTTTTTGTCTTAAAAGATCTAGATGTATTGAATATTTCGTAACTCTTTCAATGATGCTTTGGGTGGTTGCTTGTATTGGTTTTTTGTTTTGTTTTTTGTACTGTCAGGTTCTCTTATTTGCAGTAAATTGTTGCTCCGTTCTGTCGTTTTATCTAACCAAACATGACAAGCTAAGTATTTTGGTTCTATTTTGTTTTTGATTTTCTTATTGCTTAAGATGTTTTTCAAAATGTAATTTTCTTAATTCAGTTGAATGTCAGTTTTTTACCAACACAGCCTTCGATTTTTCTATTACTACAACATTTGGTTTAATGCGGACAAAGTCCTTAATTGTTTAGATTTCAACAAAAAAATTCTTTGATGTTTGTTTTGTATAAAATTCAACTGTGAATGTTGCTTTTTTGGTTTTCTTTTTTATTTTCTGTGTTTCCCAAAATTTTAGTTTAACAACTTATTTACATTTCTTTGTTTTTTTAGGCTTAATGGTTTAGTTAACCTAAACTGTATATCTCAAAAACATTTGAGTGTTGAATTTATTTTTCATACACTTCAACCTCACCCTTCACATCTCCTTCCTCCCCTGCCACAACTTTAACCTGCGCATGCTCTGGATCTTGATCCGAAGCAGCCGCGATCACCCAAGATTGCTCACGACAACCTCAGGCGTGCCAATGACTTTGGCTCATTTGCAGCCGCTAGAGGCTCGCTTGTGGTGTCCTTGGGTTAGCTCGTTGTGTCACGGTGCTCGCTTATGCGGTGTCACGGTGCTCGCCGTGGTGTTCCTGAGATCGTTCGCTGCATCTCCGGGCTCACATACGGCATCCCGTGGCTCGTTCTCGTTGTCATCGCTCTCACCCGCAGCTCCCACCTGAGCACACTTGCGGTGGCCAAATGTTTGCTTCCAGCAATCCTAGGCTAGCGCGTGCTGCTTTCGGTCGTGTATGGTTGTTTAGCTCTTGCCCGCGATGTTTTCGCGGTGTTGGGGCGAGAGGAGGTGGTGAGGGTGTGGCTGTTTTGGTTCTTTAGATATTTTCTTTTTCAGAATATTTTAACTGTTTGAAATTTCAACTCGTTAAGAGTTCAGGTTTTATTACTTCAACCTTTGATTGATTTTATTTCCGCAACTTGGTTCAGTGACCAATTTTGTACCATGTTTTCTGTTTTTTTTTTATTTCTGTTGAAATTTGGTAAAAATTGTTTCCGCTTCGATTCTTTTTTTCAGATATTGTTGTTTTATTTCCTTTTTCACCCTTTTCTTAACGTTTTCGAAAAATTTACTTTTATAACTATTTTACATTCCACGTAAGCTATCTTTAAAGATTCATCTTACGTATCTGTCTTGTAGGCAAGTAGTTGTTTGATTGTTTTTTAATATATGTCAGATGCTATGTAGTAATAAAGTTCTATGGACTTTGTTCTTTGTGAACTGATAGCTACTGTTCAATAGCTTTGTAGCATGGTCTTGCATATACATTGTTTAATACCTTACTACTTTTGGTTGAAATTTTGAATCAGCTTTGGGTTTTATCTTGAGAGATCTAGGTGTACTGAAAATTTACAGTTTCTTTTTTTTCCCTTCTAATTCTTTTTGTATGTGCTATCTTTTGGCCTTGGCATTGTTACCAACAACTCATTTGCTTTGAGGCAGTAAATGCCTTATATTTTGATCAAGTAACTTTGTAATCTTGCGTGGAATTGTAACTTGGATTTTTTGTCTTAAAAGATCTTGATGTATCAATATATCATAACTCTTTCAAACATGCTTTGGGCGGTTGCTTGCATTGGTTTTTTGTTTTGTTTTTAGAACTGTTAGGTTGTCTCATTTGCAGTAAATTGTTGCTCTTGGTCTTCTTGTTGAACCAAACATGACAAGCCAAGTATTGTGGTTCTGTTTTGTTTTTTGATTTTCTTATTGCTTAAGATGTTTTTCAAAATTTAATTTTCTTAATTCAGTTTCATGTCTGGTTTTTACCAACATAGCCTTCGATTTTTCTGTTACTACAACACTCGGTTTAATGCGGACAAAGTCCTTAATTGTTTAGATTTCATAAAAAAATTATTTGATGTTTGTTTTGTATAAAATTCAACTTGGAATGTTGCTTTTATGGTTTTCTTTTTCATTTTCAGTGTTTTCCAAAATTTTAGTTTAGCAACTTATGTATATTTCTTTGTTTTTTTAGGGTTAATGGTTTAGTTACCCTTATCAAAATATCTCAAAAGCATTGAGTGTTGAATTTATTTTTCATACACTTCAACCTCACCCTTCACATCTCCCCTTCCTCCCCTGCCACAACTTTAACCTGCGCATGCTCTGGATCTTGATCCGAAGCAGCCGCGATCACCCAAGATTGCTCACGACAACCTCAGGCGTGCCAATGACTTTGGCTCATTTGCAGCAGCAAGAGGCTCGCTTGTGGTGTCCTTGGGTTAGCTCGCTGTGTCACGGTGCTCATTTGCGGTGTCACGATGCACGCTCGTGGTGTTCCTGAGATCGTTCGCTGCATCTCCGGGCTCACATACGGCATCCCGTGGCTCGTTCTCGTTGTCATCGCTCTCACCCGCAGCTCCCACCTGAGCTCACTTGCGGTGGCCAAATGTTTGCTTCCAGCAATCCTAGGCTAGCGCGTGCTGCTTTCGGTCGTGTATGGTTGTTTAGCTCTTGCCCTTGATGTTTTCGCGGTGTTGGGGTTAGAGGAGGTGTTGAGGGTGTGGTTGTTTTGGTCTTTATATATTTCGTTTTTCATAATATTTTAACTGTCTTTGAAATATTAACTCTAAGAATTCAGGTTTTATTACAGCAACACTTGGTTCAATGACCAATTTTGTACCATGTTTTCTGTTATTGTTTTTTCTGTTGAAATTTGGTAAAAATTGTTTCCGTTTTGATTTTATTGTCTAGACAAATGATGGCTTACTTTGAAGTTATTGTTGTTTTATTTCCTTTTTCACCTTTCTCTTAAGTTTTTCGAAAAATTTACTTTTATAAGTAACTGACATTCCACGTAAGCTATCTTTGAAGATTCATCTTACGTTTCCAGCTTGCAAGGAAGTAGTTGTTCGACTGTTTTAATTTCTTCTTATTTTCGTGTTTATTTTATTTCTTTAGTTTTTTAATATATGTCGGATGCTATATAATAAAGTTCAGTTCTCTTTGTTCTTTGTGAGCTGATAACTACTGCTCAATTTCTTTGTAGCATGGTTTGTTATATACATTGTTTAATACCTTAGTACTTTTGGTTGAAATTTTGTATCTGCTTTGGGTTTTTTCTTGAGAGATCTAGGTGTATTGAAAATTTGCAGTATCTTTTTTTTCCTTATAATTCTTTTTGTATCTGTTATCTTTTGGCCTTGGCACTATTATTAACAACTCATATGCTTTGAGGCATTAAATGCCTTATATTTTGATCTAGTAACTTTCTAATCTTGCGTGAAATTGTAGCTGTACTAAGATTTTTATTAAAAGATCTTGATGTATTGAATATTTCATAACTCTTTCAAAGATGCTTTGGGTGGTTGCTTGCTTTGGTTTTTTATTTTGTACTCTCAAATTGTCTCATTTCTGGTGTTTTTGTCAGACCAAACATGACATGCTAAGTATTATGGTTCTGTTTTATTTTTGTTTTTCTCATTGCTTAAGATGTTTTTCAAAATTTAGGGCCCGTTTAGTTGGTAAAATTTTCACAAAATTTTGTGAAAATACACAATGAGATAAAAAATTTGTTTACTTTGTCATTTTCAATTTCATATGAAAATAAAAACAAAATTGTGAAGGATTTTGAAAACAACTTTTTTTTTGTTTTCTTTTGAAAACACGGGACCTGACCACTCGACTTATTTGACGCTGGCTTCGCTATTTTCTCTGCAAGTTTGACTCGCTATGCTCCAATCGACTCCTCCTCCAGCTACGATCGACGCCGCTGGTAAGCTTCTTCGTCTCCGTCTCCGTCTCCCTCTTCCCCCTCCTGGTCAACATGTTCGTTCAGATAAGTACTCTTTAGGATTCATTCATTTATCTATTCTCAGTCCTGTGTAGTAAATGTTTCTTTTTTGAAGATTGGTGAAGTAATTGATGGACCTGATGATGGCATGAAACGCCCTGCTCTTGATGGAGTCCAGCTACGATCGACGCCGCTGGTAAGCTTCTTCGTCTCCGTCTCCCTCTTCCCCCCTCCTCTCTCTCTCCTTGTTCCGTTAAGCTCTCTCTCTCTGTTCTTTTGCTTCATTTAGATCTATGATTTTTTTTAAAATTTAGGGTTGATTTTAAATTCAGTTACAATTCAGGTTTTTCTTATCCTGGTCAACATGTTCGTTCAGATAAGTACTCTTTAGGATTCATTCATTTATCTATTCTCGGTCCTGTGTAGTAAATGTTTCTTTTGAAGATTGGTGAAGTAATTGATGGACCTGATGATGGCATGAAACGCCCTGCTCTTGATGGAGTCCAATATGACTACGGTCAGTGTTTCGTTATTGGCAACTTCCTGCTTTTATTTGTGTTTATATAGTATTCATAGTTTTTATTTATGAAATAGTTTTTGATGTTGACATTGGAGATGGGGAGCCTATCCGAAAGTTGCCATAAAAAAAATCAGGTATTACCATGTAATCCCCACATCATGTGTTTATATTTTCAAATTATCACTCGGGCATCATACCGACTTGGTGGATTGTAGTACTACTTCTTTGATAAAATGCTTTTTATTTATTTATTTATTTATTTATTTATTTATTGTTGTCATACATATCTTTTCCATAACAAGCTATTACCTGAAAAAGACGTAGAACTAAACCTAACCTATGTAATATGAAAAGCAAGAGTCATGGCAGTTTACTTTTGCTTGTCAAAGACCAGGATGGTTCCAATCCAGATAACCCATATGTTAGTTCTGACAAGTGGCTGCTCAAAGTGAATCTTCCTTTTTCCTTCCATCAACAAATTGTAGATTTCATTCTCAGTCTACCTCTTTTGTTAAGATTTTCTATGCACCAGTCTTATCATTCCCTTCGATGAGGTTCATGTTTCTTTTAGATCCTTCTACCATGATCAATTTGTTTCTTTCATTTCAGTGAGTGCTTATGTACCTGGACAGCCCTCGAATGGTTCAGGTTTTCTTTTCTGGCTTGCCAATTTTCAAGTAGCTTCATCTAAATTCGGTTTATATGATAGCTATATAACTCTCAGCATTTAGCTGACACATATGCCTTATCTATCTGGGTAAAGTAAACCTTCAGGTATCAATTTATTTGTTGTGGATAACAGAAATCACTTATTTAGCTGGGACATATGTTTAATGCTTTTGCTCTATTCTCAAAACTTAAAATCACTGATTTCTATTTAGTACTCTCTGAAAATTCATCCTAATGTTCAAGTATATGTAAAACGTGTGGATGGCCAACCTTAAGCCAAGAAGCGTTGACACTGTTCAATGGTTTGCTATTCTTTCCAACATGTGCTTGCACATCTGTCAACACGCTTTCTGTTTTGTTCTCATGCCAGATAAGTACTCTATAGGATTCATTTTATCTTTTCATGGTCACGTCTCCTAAATGTTTCTTTTCAGAAGATCAGTGAAGTAGTTGACGGACCAGATGATGGCATGAAAAGCCCTGCTCTTGATGGAGTCTAATATGACTATGGTCAGTGTTTCATTATTGGCGACTTCATGATTTTATTTTCGTTTACATAGTGTTCATGGTTTTTATTTTTGAAATGGTTTTGATGTCAACATTGGAGATGGGAGCTTATCCAGAAGTTGCCATGTAAAAAATCAGGTATTACTGTGTAATTTGCACATCATGTGTTTATGTTTTCAAATGATCACCCGGGCATCATACCGATATAGTGGATTGTAGTAATACTCTGTTGATAAAATGCTTTTTTTTTTATTGTTATCACATCATACATATCTTTTGCATAACATACTATAACCCGAAAAACACAGTTGAATTAAACCTATGTAATATGAAAAGCAAGAGTCTTGGATTTACGTTTCCTTGTCAAAAACAATGTTGTTTCCATTCCAGATAACCGATATGATACTACTGATAAGTGGTTGCTCAAAGAAAATCTTCCTTTTCCTACCGTCAACAAATTGTATATTTCATTCTCATTGCACCTCTTTTGTTAAGATTTTCTATGCACCCGTCTTATTATTTTACTTCAATGAGGTACGTGTTCCTCAAGATCCTTCTACCATGATCAATTTGTTTATCTTTCATTGCAGTGAGTGCTTATGTACCTGGACAGCCCTTAAATGGTTCAGGTTTGCTATTCTGGCTTGCCAATTTTCAAGTAGGTTGATCTAAATTTGGTTTATATGATAGCTATACAACTCTCAGTATTTAACCATTTTGACTTTAGTCAGTTCTGGAAATTAATATGTATCTCACTTCTTTTGTTTGTCCAGCAGCTATCCTGCTAAGCCTTCATATCCCAAAGGTATGCCCCTAGGTCTTGAAACATAGTTGGATCTATAAAAGCTTTTCTGTATTCATGTTATCTCTGTTCTCTACTGCAGGAGGATTTCTAATCCTTCATACTTATTAAAATTTTTATCTGCAACAAATTCTGTTCACCGATTATTAGCTATGGAAGTCCTACTGCATTTTGAGCTACATATGAGAGCTCCGTTCTCAGTTGTCAACATTGCTTGTTTATGCTTTCTTCTGCAGAGATTCAGCTTATGCATTGCTATGAGCATTATTCACCCTAGGCGTGCGCGTGTTGTTTTCAAATATTTTCTCTTTAACTTTTCAGGTTTAATTACTACAACCTTCGATTTATATGATTACAACAACATTTGGTTCAATGACCAATTTTGTACAATGTTGTCTGTTTTGGTATTTCAGTTGAAATTTGGTAAGTATTTTTGTCCTGTTTTGATTTTATTTTCTGGACAAATGATGGCTTACTCTGCCGTTATTGTTGTTTTATTACCTTTTTCTCAATTTTTCATAACGTTTTCGAAGAATTTACTTTATAGCTAACTTACGTTCCACGTAAGCTATCTTTGAAGACTCATCTTATGTTTCCAAGTAAGCTATTTTTGAATATTTCATAACTCTTTCAAAGATGCTTTGAGTGGTTGCTTGCACTGGTTTTTTGTTTAGTACTGTCAGGTTCTCTCATTTGCAATAAAGTGTTGCTCTTTTTGTCGTTTTATTGAACCAAACATGGCAAGCTAAGTATGCTGGTTCTGTTTTGTTTTTGATATTCTTATTGCTTATGATGTTTTTCAAAATTTAATTTTCTTAATTCAGTTGAATGTCAGTATTTTACCAACATAGCCTTGATTTTTCTATTACTACAACACTCGGTTTAATGCAGACAAAGTCCTTAATTGTTTAGATTTCATAAAAAAATTATTTGATGTTTGTTTTGTATAAAATTCAACTCTGAATGATGCTTTTTTGGTTTCCTTTTTCATTTTCAGTGTTTTCCAAAACTTTTGTTTAGCAACTTTTGTATATTTCTTTGTTTTTTTTAGGGTTAATGGTTTAGCTACCCTAATCTGTATATCTCAAAAGCATTGAGTGTTGAATTTATTTCTCATACACTTCAACCTCACCCTTCACATCTCCCCTTCCTCCCTTGCCACAACTTTAACTTGCGCATGCTCTGGATCTTGATCCGAAGCAGCCGCGATCACCCAAGATTGCTCACGACAACCTCAGGCATGCCAATGACTTTGGCTCATTTGCAGCCGCAAGAGGCTCGCTTGTGGTGTCCTTGGGTTAGCTCGTTGTGTCACGGTGCTCGTTTGCGGTGTCACGGTGCTCGCTCGTGGTGTCCCCCTGAGATCGTTCGCTGCATCTCCGGGCTCACATACGGCATCCCGTGGCTCGTTCTCGTTGTCATCGCTCTCACCCGCAGCTCCCACCTGAGCTCACTTGCGGTGGCCAAATGTTTGCTTCCAGCAATCCTAGGCTAGCGCGTGCTGCTTTCAGTCATGTATGGTTGTTTAGCTCTTGCCCGTGATGTTTTCGCGGTGTTGGGGCGAGAGGAGGTGATGAGGGTGTGGCTGTTTTGGCTCTTTATATATTTTCGTTTTCGGAATATTTTAACTGTCTTTGAAATTTCAACTCTTTAAGAATTCAGGTTTTATTACTTCAACCTTTGATTGATTTTATTACAGCAACACTTGGTTCAATGACCAATTTTGTACCATGTTTTCTGTTTTTGTTAATTACTGTTGAAATTTGGTAAAAAATGTTTCCATTTTGATTTTATTTTCCAGACAAATGATGGCTTACTTTGCAGTTATTGTTGTTTTATTTCCTTTTTCACCCTTAACGTTTTCGAAAAATTTACTTTTACAACAAACTTACATTCCACGTAAGCTATCTTTGATGATTCATCCTACGCTTCCATCTTGCAAGTTAGTAGTTGTTCGACTATTTTAATTTCTTCTTATTTTCGTGTTCATTTTATTTTTTTAGTTTTTTTAATATATGTCGGATGCTATGTTCTAATAAAGTTTAGTGCTCTTTGTTCTTTGTGAACTGATAACTATTTTCAATTTTGATTGAAAATTTGTAGCATCTTTTTTTTTCCCGTCTAATTCTTTTTGTTTCTGCTGTCTTTTGGCCTTGGCACTATTTCCAACAACTCATTTTCTTTGAGGAATTAAATGCCTTATATTTTGATCAAGTAACTTCCCAATTTTGCGTGAAATTGTAGCTGAACTAAAATTTGTTGTCTTAAAAGATGTAGATGTATTGAATATTTCGTAATTCTTTCAGAGATGCTTTGGGTGGTTGCTTGTATTGGTTTTTTGTTTTGTTTTTACTACTGTCAGGTTCTCTTATATGCAGTAAACTGTTGCTCCTTTTTTCGCTTTTATCGAACCAAACATGACAAGCTAAGTATTTTGGTTCTGTTTTGTTTTTGATTTTCTTATTGCTTAAGATGTTTTTCAAAATCTTTTGGCCTTGGCACTATTACCAACAACTCATTTTTTTGAGGAATTAAATGCATTATATTTTGATAAAGTAACTTTCCAATTTTGCGTGAAATTGTAGCTGAACTAAGATTTTTTCTTAAAAGGTCTAGATGTATTGAATATTTCGTAACTCTTTCAATGATGCTTGGGTGGTTGCTTGTATTGGTTTTTTGTTTTGTTTTTTGTACTGTCAGGTTCTCTTATTTGCAGTAAATTGTTGCTCCGTTCTGTCGTTTTATCTAACCAAACATGACTAGCTAAGTATTTTGGTTCTATTTTGTTTTTGATTTTCTTATTGCTTAAGATGTTTTTCAAAATGTAATTTTCTTAATTCAGTTGAATGTCAGTTTTTTACCAACACAGCCTTCGATTTTTCTATTACTACAACATTGGTTTAAAGCGGGCGAAGTCCTTCATTGTTTAGATTTCATCAAAAAAATTATTTGATGTTTGTTTTGTATAAAATTCAACTTGGAATGTTGCTTTTATGGTTTTCTTTTTCATTTTCGGTGTTTTCCAAAATTTAAGTTTAACAACTTATTTACATTTCTTTGTTTTTGGCTAAATGGTTTAGTTAACCTAAACTGTATATCTCAAAACTTTGAGTGTTGAATTTATTTTTCATACACTTCAACCTCACCCTTCACATCTTCTTCCTCCCCTGCCACAACTTTAACCTGCGCATGCTCTGGATCTTGATCCGAAGCAGCCGCGATCACCCAAGATTGCTCATGACAACCTCAGGCGTGCCAATGACTTTGGCTCATTTGCAGCCGCAATAGGCTCGCTTGTGGTGTCCTTGGGTTAGCTTGCTGTGTCACGGTGCTCGCTTTGCAGTGTCACGGTGCTCGCTCGTGGTGTCCCTGAGATCGTTCGCTGCATCTCTGGGCTCACATACGGCATCCCGTGGCTCGTTCTCGTTGTCATCGCTCTCACCCGCAGCTCCCACCTGAGCTCACTTGTGGTGGCCAAATGTTTGCTTCCAGCAACCCTAGGCTAGCGCGTGCTGCTTTCGCTCGTATGGTTGTTTAGCTCTTGCCCGTGATGTTTTCGCGGTGTTGGGGCGAGAGGAGGTGATGAGGGTGTGGCTGTTTTGGTTCTTTCTATATTTTCTTTTTCAGAATATTTTAACTGTCTTTGAAATTTCAACTCGTTAAGAGTTCAGGTTTTATTACTTCAACCTTTGATTGATTTTATTTCCGCAACTTGGTTCAATGACCAATTTTGTACCATGTTTTCTGTTTTTTTATCTGTTGAATTTTGGTAAGAAAATTTTCCGTTTCAATTTTATTTTTCAGACAAATGATCGCTTGCATTATAGATATTGTTGTTTTATTTCCTTTTTCACCCTTTTCTTAACGTTTTCGAAAAATTTACTCTTATAACTAATTTACATTCCATGTAAGCTATCTTTAAAGATTCATCTTACGTATCTGTCTTGCAAGCAAGTAGTTGTTCGATTGTTTTAATATCTTCTTATTTTCGTGTTTATTTTATTTTTTTAAGTTTTTTAATATATGTCAGATGCTATATATTTTCTTTTTCAGAATATTTTAACTGTCTTTGAAATTTCAACTCGTTAAGAGTTCAGGTTTTATTACTTCAACCTTTGATTGATTTTATTTCCGCAACTTGGTTCAATGACCAATTTTGTACCATGTTTTCTGTTTTTTTATCTGTTGAAATTTGGTAAGAAAGTTTTCCGTTTCAATTTTATTTTTCAGACAAATGATCGCTTGCTTTGTAGATATTGTTGTTTTATTTCCTTTTTCACCCTTTTCTTAACGTTTTCGAAAAATTTACTCTTATAACTAATTTACTTTCCATGTAAGCTATCTTTAAAGATTCATCTTACGTATCTGTCTTGCAAGCAAGTAGTTGTTCGATTGTTTTATTTTCTTCTTATTTTCGTGTTGATTTTATTTTTTTAGGTTTTTTAATATATGTCAGATGCTATGTAGTAATAAAGTTCTATGGACTTTGTTCTTTGTGAACTGATAGCTATTGTTCAATATCTTTGTAGCATGGTCTTGCATATACATTGTTTAATACCTTACTACTTTTGGTTGAAATTTTGAATCAGCTTTGGGTTTTGTCTCGAGAGATCTAGGTGTACTGAAAATTTACAGTTTCTTTTTTTCCCTTCTAATTATTTTTGTATCTGCTATCTTTTTGCCTTGGCACTGTTACCAACAACTCATTTGCTTTGAGGCAGTAAATGCCTTATATTTTGATCAAGTAACTTTGTAATCTTGCGTGGAATTGTAACTTGGATTTTTTGTCTTAAAAGATCTTGATGTATCAAATATATCATAACTCTTTCAAACATGCTTTGGGCGGTTGCTTGCATTGGTTTTTTGTTTTGTTTTTAGAACTGTTAGGTTGTCTCATTTGCAGTAAATTGTTGCTCTTGGTCTTTTTGTCGAACCAAACATGGCGAGCCAAGTATTGTGGTTCTGTTTTGTTTTTTGATTTTCTTATTGCTTAAGATGTTTTTCATAATTTAATTTTCTTAATTCAGTTACATGTCAGGTTTTTACCAACGTAGCATTCTATTTATCTATTGCTACAACACTTGCTTTGATGTTGAGTAAGCCCTTAATTGTTTAGATTTCATAAAAAATTATTTGATGTTTGTTTTGTATAAAATTCAACTGTGAATGTTGCTTTTTTGGTTTTCTTTTTCATTTTCAGTGTTTTCCAAAATTTTAGTTTAGCAACTTATGTATATTTCTTTGTTTTTTTAGGGTTAATAGTTTAGTTACCCTAATCAAAATATCTCAAAAGCATTGAGTGTTGAATTTATTTTTCATACACTTCGACCTCACCCTTCACATCTCCTTCCTCCCCTGCCACAACTTTAAATTGCGCATGCTCTGGATCTTGATCCGAAGCAGCCGCGATCACCCAAGATTGCTCACGACAACCTCAGGCGTGCCAATGCCTTTGGCTCATTTGCAGCCGCAGGAGGCTTGCTTGTGGTGTCCTTGGGTTAGCTCGCTGTGTCACGGTGCTCGTTTGCGGTGTCACGGTGCTCGCTCGTGGTGTTCCTGAGATCGTTCGCTGCATCTCCGGGCTCACATTCGGCATCCCGTGGCTCGTTCTCATTGTCATCTCTCTCACCCGCAGCTCCCACCTGAGCTCACTTGTTGTGGCCAATTGTTTACTTCTAGAAACCCTAGGCTAGCGCGTGCTGCTTTCACTCGTTTATGGTTGTTTAGCTCTTGCCCTCGATGTTTTCGCGGTGTTGGGGTGAGAGGAGGTGGTGAGGGTGTGGTTGTTTTGGTCTTTATATATTTCGTTTTCCCTAATATTTTAACTGTCTTTGAAATATTAACTCTTTAAGAATTCAGGTTTTATTACAGCAACACTTGGTTCAATGACCAATTTTGTACCATGTTTTCTGTTATTGTTTTTTCTGTTGAAATTTGTACCATGGTTCAGGTTTGCTTTTCTGGCTTGCCAATTTTTAAGTAGCTTCATCTAAATTCGGTTTATATGATAGCTATATAACTCTCAGCATTTAGCTGACACGTATGCCTTATCTATCTGGGTAAAGTAAACCTTCAGGTATCAATTTATTTGTTGTGGATAACAGAAATCACTTATTTAGCTGGGACATATGTTTAATGCTTTTGCTCTATTCTCAAAACTTAAAATCACTGATTTCTATTTAGTACTCTCCGAAAATTCATCCTAATGTTCAAGTATATGTAAAACGTGTGGATGGCCAACCTTAAGCCAAGAAGCGTTGACACTGTTCAATGGTTTGCTATTCTTTCCAACATGTGCTTGCACATCTGTCAACACGCTTTCTGTTTTGTTCTCATGCCAGATAAGTACTCTATAGGATTCATTTTATCTTTTCATGGTCACGTCTCCTAAATGTTTCTTTTCAGAAGATCAGTGAAGTAGTTGACGGACCAGATGATGGCATGAAAAGCCCTGCTCTTGATGGAGTCTAATATGACTATGGTCAGTGTTTCATTATTGGCGACTTCATGATTTTATTTTCGTTTACATAGTGTTCATGGTTTTTATTTTTGAAATGGTTTTTGATGTCAACATTGGAGATGGGAGCCTATCCAAAAGTTGCCATGTAAAAATCATGTATTACTGTGTAATTTCCACATCATGTGTTTATGTTTTCAAATGATCACCCGGGCATCATACCGATATAGTGGATTGTAGTAATACTCTGTTGATAAAATGCTTTTTTTTATTGTTATCACATCATACATGTCTTTTGCATAACATACTATAACCCGAAAAAGACAGTTGAATTAAACCTATGTAATATGAAAAGCAAGAGTCTTGGATTTACGTTTCCTTGTCAAAAACAATGTTGTTTCCATTCCAGATAACCGATATGATACTACTGATAAGTGGTTGCTCAAAGAAAATCTTCCTTTTCCTACCGTCAACAAATTGTATATTTCATTCTCATTGCACCTCTTTTGTTAAGATTTTCTATGCACCCGTCTTATTATTTTACTTCAATGAGGTACGTGTTCCTCAAGATCCTTCTACCATGATCAATTTGTTTATCTTTCATTGCAGTGAGTGCTTATGTACCTGGACAGCCCTTAAATGGTTCAGGTTTGCTATTCTGGCTTGCCAATTTTCAAGTAGGTTGATCTAAATTTGGTTTATATGATAGCTATACAACTCTCAGTATTTAACCATTTTGACTTTAGTCAGTTCTGGAAATTAATATGTATCTCACTTCTTTTGTTTGTCCAGCAGCTATCCTGCTAAGCCTTCATATCCCAAAGGTATGCCCCTAGGTCTTGAAACATAGTTGGATCTATAAAAGCTTTTCTGTATTCATGTTATCTCTGTTCTCTACTGCAGGAGGATTTCTAATCCTTCATACTTATTAAAATTTTTATCTGCAACAAATTCTGTTCACCGATTATTAGCTATGGAAGTCCTACTGCATTTTGAGCTACATATGAGAGCTCCGTTCTCAGTTGTCAACATTGCTTGTTTATGCTTTCTTCTGCAGAGATTCAGCTTATGCATTGCTATGAGCATTATTCACCCTAGGCGTGCGCGTGTTGTTTTCGAAATATTATCTCTTTAACTTTTCAGGTTTAATTACTACAACCTTCGATTTATATGATTACAACAACATTTGGTTCAATGACCAATTTTGTACAATGTTGTCTGTTTTGGTATTTCAGTTGAAATTTGGTAATTTTTTTTCCTGTTTTGATTTTATTTTCTGGACAAATGATGGCTTACTCTGCCGTTATTGTTGTTTTATTACCTTTTTCACCATTTTCGTAACGTTTTCGAAGAATTTACTTTATAGCTAACTTACATTCCACGTAAGCTATCTCTGAAGATTCATCTTATGTTTCCAAGTAAGCTATTTTTGAATATTTCATAACTCTTTCAAAGATGCTTTGAGTGGTTGCTTGCACTGGTTTTTTGTTTTTTTGTTTAGTACTGTCAGGTTCTCTCATTTGCAATAAAGTGTTGCTCTTTTTGTCGTTTTATTGAACCAAACATGACAAGCCAAGTATTGTGGGTCTGTTTTGTTTTTTGATTTTCTTATTGCTTAAGATGTTTTTCAAAATTTAATTTTCTTAACTCAGTTTCATGTCAGGTTTTTACCAACATAGCCTTCGATTTTTCTATTACTACTACACTCGGTTTAATGCGGACAAAGTCCTTAATTGTTTAGATTTCATAAATAAATTATTTGATGTTTGTTTTTTTAGGATTAATGGTTTAGTTACCCTAATCTGTATATCTCAAAAGTATTTTGTGTTGAATTTATTTTTCATACACTTCAACCTCACCCTTCACATCTCCGCTTCCTCCCCTGCCACAACTTTAACCTGCGCATGCTCTGGATCTTGATCCGAAGCAGCCGCGATCACCCAAGATTGCTCACGACAACCTCAGGCGTGCCAATGACTTTGCCTCATTTGCAGCCGCAAGAGGCTCGCTTGTGGTGTCCTTGGGTTAGCTCGCTGTGTCACGGTGCTCGTTTGCGGTGTCACGGTGCTCGCTCGTGGTGTCCCCCTGAGATCGTTCGCTGCATCTCCGGGCTCACATACGGCATCCCGTGGCTCGTTCTCGTTGTCATCGCTCTCACCCGCAGCTCCCACCTGAGCACACTTGCGGTGGCCAAATGTTTGCTTCCAGCAATCCTAGGCTAGCGCGTGCTGCTTTCAGTCATGTATGGTTGTTTAGCTCTTGCCCGTGATGTTTTCGCGGTGTTGGGGCGAGAGGAGGTGATGAGGGTGTGGCTGTTTTGGCTCTTTATATATTTTCGCTGAATATTTTAACTGTCTTTGAAATTTCAACTCTTTAAGAATTCAGGTTTTATTACTTCAACCTTTGATTAATTTTATTACAGCAACACTTGGTTCAATGACCAATTTTGTACCATGTTTTCTGTTTTTGTTAATTTATGTTGAAATTTGGTAAAAAATGTTTCCGTTTTGATTTTATTTTCCAGACAAATGATGGTTTGCTTTGCAGTTGTTGTTGTTTTATTTCCTTTTTCACCCTTAACGTTTTCGAAAAATTTACTTTTACAACAAACATTCCACGTAAGCATCCTACGGTTTATCTTGCAAGTTAGTAGTTGTTCGACTGTTTTAGTTTTTTCTTATTTTCGTGTTCATTTTAGTTTTTTAATATATGTCGGATGCTATGTTGTAATAAAGTTTAGTGCTCTTTGTTCTTTGTGAACTGATAACTATTGTTCAATAGCTTTGTAGCATGGTCTGGCATATACATTGTTTAATACCTCACTACTTTTGGTTGAAATTTTGCATCAATTTTGATTTTGCCTCGAGAGATCTAGGTGTATTGAAAATTTGCGGCATCTTTTTTTCCCGTCTAATTCTTTTTGTTTCTGCTGTCTTTTGGCCTTGACACTATTACCAACAACTCATTTTCTTTGAGGAATTAAATGCCTTATATTTTGATCAAGTAATTTTCCAATTTTGCGTGAAATTGTATCTGAACTAAAATTTTTTGTCTTAAAAGATGTAGGTATTGAATATTTCGTAATTATTTCAGAGATGCTTTGGGTGGTTGCTTGTATTGGTTTTTTGTTTTGTTTTTACTACTCTCAGGTTCTCTTATATGCAGTAAAGTGTTGCTCCTTTTTGTCGTTTTATCGAAACAAACATGACAATCTAAGTATTTTTGTTTTGTTTTGTTTTTGATTTTCTTATTGCTTAAGATGTTTTTCAAAAATCTTTTGGCCTTGGCACTATTACCAACAACTCATTTTCTTTGAGGAATTAAATGCACTATATTTTGATCAAGTAACTTTCCAATTTTGCGTGAAATTGTAGCTGAACTAAGATTTTTTGTCATAAAAGATCTAGATGTATTGAATATTTCATAACTCTTTCAATGATGCTTTGGGTGGTTGCTTGTATTGGTTTTTTGTTTTGTTTTTTGTACTGTCAGGTTCTCTTATTTGCAGTAAATTGTTGCTCCTTTCTGTCGTTTTATCTAACCAAACATGATAGATGTATTGAATATTTCGTAACTCTTTCAATGATGCTTGGGTGGTTGCTTGTATTGGTTTTTTGTTTTGTTTTTTGTACTGTCAGGTTCTCTTATTTGCAGTAAATTGTTGCTCCGTTCTGTCGTTTTATCTAACCAAACATGACTAGCTAAGTATTTTGGTTCTATTTTGTTTTTGATTTTCTTATTGCTTAAGATGTTTTTCAAAATTTAATTTTCTTAATTCAGTTGAACGTCAGGATTCTACCAACATAGCCTTCGATTTTTCTATTACTACAACATTTGGTTTAATGCGGACCAAGTCCTTAACTGTTTTGATTTCAACAAAAAAATTCTTTGATGTTTGTTTTGTATAAAATTCAACTGTGAATGTTGCTTTTTTGGTTTTCTTTTTTATTTTCTGTGTTTCCCAAAATTTTAGTTTAACAACTTATTGTTGGGTTTACTAGTGCAAGAAGTGTTTTGTTTATGTAATTCTCCACGCTCTATTGAATAATTGGACTTGATCTTATATAGATCTTACAGATTACTACTCCTAATCGAACTATACTTCCTAAACAGTAAGGAAGTCTAACATAACTAGTTGCTGAATACTTAGAACTCCTACTATTAGAACTAGGACTACTTGTTCTGCACGCTACTGTTAACTTCATCCTCAAGCTTCCCATCTTTCCAGCTGCTGGATCAACACCATTTTCTCCAATACTCCCCCTTGGTCCAAAGCTGGTAACCTGTAGCTTCTTCTTAAGTTCTTCAAACCTTCCACTTGCTAGAGCTTTGGTGAGTATGTCTGCTGTTTGTTCCTCAGTTGGGCAATAATTGACTGTTATAAGCTCCTTTTGAATTAATTCTCTGATGAAGTGATGCTTCATTTCGATGTGCTTGGTCCTTGCATGCATGATAGGATTTCTAGCAATAGCTGCAGCTGATTTGCTATCACATAGCAGTTCAGTAGGTTCTTTCTGTTCCTCACCAAGATCTGCTAAAACTCTTCTTAACCAAACAGCTTGACAAGCTGCATTATTTGCTGATATATATTCATCTTCGACTGAGGATAAGGCCACTGATGTTTGCTTTCTTGAAGTCCAAGATACAGGACCAGAACCTAAAGAGAAAAAATTCCCAGTGGTGCTTTTTCTCTCTACTTGGTCCCCTCCCCAATCACTATCTATGTATCCTTGAAGAATAAAGTTTTTGTTCTTCAGGTACCAGATTCCATGGGTTTTAGTTCCTGCTAGGTACCTTAAGATCCTTTTTGCTACACCCAAGTGTTGTTTAGAAGGTCTGTGCATAAACCGAGATACCACTCCCACAGCATAACTGATATCAGGCCTTGTATGTGTAAGATAGATTAGTTTCCCTACCATACTTCTGAACCTTCTTGCATCAGCTTCACCCGTTCCATCATCCATTGTTAATTTTTCATTTGTGTTCATTGGTGTAGCAACTGGTTTGCACTTGTCCATTTGAAACATGTTCAGCATCTCTATTGTGTACTTTTCTTGTGACACAAAATATCCCCCTTCCTCTCTCTTGATTTCCAGGCCCAGAAAGTAACTCAAATGTCCAAGGTCTGTCATCTCAAAGGTCTTCATCATATTCCTCTTGAATTCTTGAACTAATTTTGTTGATGAGCCTGTGTAGATCATTTCATCATATTCCTCTTGAATTCTTGAACTAATTTTGTTGATGAGCCTGTGTAGATCATGTCATCTACATAAAGGCTTATTATAATGATTTTTCCTTCTTCATCTGTCTTCTTGTATAATGTAGGCTCACTACCACTTTTCTTGTAGTGGTTTTGATGAAAGAATTCATCAATTCTTCCATACCAGGCCCTTGGCGCCTGTTTCAACCCATATAGAGCCTTGTATAATCTGTAGACCTTTTATTCCTGTCCAGGCTTTATAAACCCAACTGGTTGATCTACATACACCTCTTCTCTTAACTCACCATTCAAGAAGGCTGTTTTAACATCAAATTGAAAAATATCCCACTGATGTTGAGCAGCTACTGCTATAATTGTTCTAACTATATCAAACCTGGCTACTGGTGCAAAGGTCTCCCCATAATCTATGCCTTCTTGTTGGCTGAAACCCCTTACTACTAATCTGGCTTTATGTTTTTGAAAAGACCCATCAGCATTGTATTTTACCTTGAATATCCACTTGACACTGATGATGTTCTTGCCTTCTGGCTTGTCCACTAATTTCCAAGTCTTGTTCTTTTCAATAGATTGAATCTCTTCCAACATTGCTTTCTTCCAGACCTTCTCCTGTAATGCTACTTCAGCAGAGACAGGTGCTTCAGTGAACATTACAAGATTGGTGTCATATGCTGCTAAGTAGGCTGGTGGCTTTCTGATCCTTCCTGATCTTGTTACTTTTCTTGATTCTTCTTCTTCTTCTGACTCTATTTCTTGTGCACCTTCTTGTTCTTCTTCATTTACTTCTGTTGTTATTACTGGAATTTCTTCTTGTGTGGTTTGATCAGTTGAAATAATAGGTTGACTAGTATGACTTGAGTCCCAGCTTCTTTCTTCATCAAACTTGACATCTCTGCTTATTACTAGTTTCTTTGTCTCAGGATCAAAAACTCTATAGGCTTTTGAATTTGAACAGTAGCCCACAAATACATATTTCTTGCTCTTCTCTTCAAGCTTGTGTCTAGATGTAGATAGAGCATAGCACACACAACCAAAGATTTTAAGATGAGAAACAGTAGGTTTGTAACCATGCCATACCTCAAAAGGAGTCTTGTCCTAGATTGCTTTGGTGGGAGACATGTTGAGCAAGTACATGGCTGTAGCTACTGCTTCGCCCCAGTAATCATCTGATAAGTGCCTCGCCTTTAACATAGACCTGGCCATCTCCAAGGTAGTCCTATTTTTTCTCTCAGCAACTCCATTTTGCTGAGGAGTATAGGGAGCTGTTAGTTGTCTCTTGATCCCTTGCTCCTCACAATATGTCTTAAATTCCTCAGAGAGAAATTCTCCTCCTCTATCTGACCTAAATGTTCTCAGTTTTGCACCTGTTTCTCTTTCAACAGCAACTTTAAAGTGTTTGAATTTTTTAAATGAGTCTGATTTGTTCTTCAAAAAATATCCCCAGCTCATTCGACTAAAATCATCAGTTAAGAGGAAAAGATACCTGTTGTTTGCAAAGGAAGGTGTTCTCATAGGCCCAACAAGATATCCATGTACTAGTTCCAATTTCTGGCAGGCCCTTTGAGCTTGATTATTTGGAAAAGACTTTCTTGTTTGTTTTCCAAAGATACATCCTTCACATACTTCACTTGCTTCTTTAATGATAGGCAATCCGTTTACCATGTTCTTGCTGGCCAAGAGCTGCAATCCCTTGTAGTGTAGATGTCCATATCTTAGGTGCCATGTTCTTGAATCACTTCCTTTGTTACTGGACAAGGCAAAATCTCTGGTCACCAGATTTACTGGGAACATTTTGTTCTCAGTCATGTGAGCTTTCAGCAAAGGCTCCCCCTTGCTATTTTGAACCATGCATCCTTCATTACTAAAGTTCTAACACATGATGACCTGCATTGATTAGTTGCCCAATGTTGATCAGATTATGAGCTATTCCTGGTGCATACTGAACATCTGATATGTATTTGATTTTTCCTTCAATATACACTTCAATTGTGCCTTTGCCCTCGATTTGAACCTATTTGTCATCTCCCAGTCTTACATGTGACTTATATGTCTCATCTAGGTTCTTGAACCTGCTCTTATCACCTGTGATATGATTTGAGCAGGCGCTGTCCAGATACCACACTCCTGTGGACACTTGGTGATCCTCTTTTCTTGTCATAAACAGGTAGTCCTCCTGGTCTATCTCTTCTTCAGTGAATCTTGCCTGAGTTTGCTTACTCCAACAATCCTGTTCCTTATGCCCCATCTTCTTACAATGTGTGCATTGTATTTTATTCCAACAGTCATCTTCTTTGTGACCTATTTTATTACAATGAGCACATTGTATTTTAAACCAACAATCTTCTTCTCTGTGACCAGGCTTGTTGCAGTATGAGCAATAACTTGCTCTTCCTCTTCCACGTCCTCTTCCTCTAAAAGAGAACCCCCCTCTTCCTCTTGCATTGTTTCTCCTTTGATCTACTGTGACTTGAAAGGCCTGCTCTTCTGTTTCAGTTTGGGATTTATTAATCCTTGCTTCATGGACAAATAGAGAACCCATAAGTTCATCAATCATTAGTTTTGACAAATCTTTGGATTCTTCTATTGCTGCCACAACATGATCAAATTTGTTTGATAGGCTTCGAGGATCTTGGTTACCACTGTCTTGCTTGAAATTACTTCACCATAGCTTCTCATCTTGCTTACCAAAGGTGCAGTAATTTTGGCAAGGTAAGCATCCATGATTCACTTCCTTCATTCTTGAATTTTCGAATTCAGTTCGAGATTTTGAAGTTTGACTTCAACAACTCTTTCGATCCTTGAAACTCCCCGCTTGAGAGTATTCCATGCTCCCGCTGCTGTTCTTTGATCTGATATTCTTGAGAAAACTTCATCAGTAACGGCCTGCTGAATGAACAGCAAGGCCCTTGCATCTTTCTTCTTTGCTTCTTTTCTGTTAGTAGTGGATTCTTGTTCACTGATGATCACCTCCTTCTCTACCACATCCCAGAGATCTTGAGACTGGAACAAGGTCTCCATCTTGATTCGCCAAAAGTCATATGAAGCACTGCTGCTTAGGATTGGGACTTGAGGTTGAACTTATTGTGCAGCCATGTTAAAGATTTCGAAGAAAATAGCTCTGATACCACAATGTTGGGTTTAGTAGTGCAAGAAGTGTTTTGTTTATGTAATTCTCCACGCTCTATTGAATAATTGGACTTGATCTTATATAGATCTTACAGATTACTACTCCTAATCGAACTATACTTCCTAAACAGTAAGGAAGTCTAACATAACTAGTTGCTGAATACTTAGAACTCCTACTCCTATTAGAACTAGGACTACTTGTTCTGCACGCTACTGTTAACTTCATCCTCAAGCTTCCCATCTTCTCCAACTTTCTTCTTTCCAGCTGCTGGATCAACACCATTTTCTCCAATACTTATGTATATTTCTTTGTTTTTTTAGGATTAATGGTTTAGTTACCCTAATCTGTATATCTCAAAAGCATTGTGTGTTGAATTTATTTTTCATACACTTCAACCTGGGCATGCTCTGGATCTTGATCCGAAGCAGCCGCGATCACCCAAGATTGCTCATGACAACCTCAGGCGTGCCAATGACTTTGGCTCATTTGCAGCCGCTAGAGGCTCGCTTGTGGTGTCCTTGGGTTAGCTCGCTGTGTCACGGTGCTCGTTTGCGGTGTCACGGTGCTCGCACGTGGTGTCCCTGAGATCGTTCGCTGCATCTCCGTGCTCACATACGGCATCCCGTGGCTCGTTCTCGTTGTCATCCCTCTCACCCACAGCTGCCACCTGAGCTCACTTGTGGTGGCCAAATGTTTGCTTCCAGCAACCCTAGGCTAGTGCGTGCTGCTTTCGCTCGTGTATGGTTGTTTAGCTCTTGCCCGCGATGTTTTCACGGTGTTGGGGCGGGAGGAGGTGGTGAGGGTGTGGCTGTTTTGGTTCTTTATATATTTTATTTTTCATAATATTTTAACTGTCTTTGAAATATTAACTCTAAGAATTCAGGTTTTATAACAGCAACACTTGGTTCAATGACCAATTTTGTACGGGAGGAGGTGGTGAGGGTGTGGCTGTTTTGGTTCTTTATATATTTTATTTTTCAGAATATTTAAACCGTCTTTGAAATATTAACTCCTTAAGAATTCAGGTTTTATTACTTCAACCTTTGATTGATTTTGTTACAGCAACACTTGGTTCAATGACCAATTTTGTAACTTGTTTTCTGTTTTTGTTTATTTCTGTTGAAATTTGGTAAAAATTGTTTCCGTTTCGATTCTATTTTTCAGACAAATGATGGCTTACTTTGCAGTTATTGTTGTTTTATTTCCTGTTTCACCCTTTTCTTGAACATTTTCGAAAAATTTACTTTTATAACTTATTTACATTCCACGTCAGCTCTTTAAAGATTCATCTTTCGTTTCTATCTTGCAAGGAAGTAGTTGTTCGAGTGTTTTAATTTCTTCTTATTTTCGTCTTTATTTTTTTTTTTTAGTTTTCTTAATATATGTCGGATGTTATGTAATAATAAAGTTCAATGGACTTTGTTCTTTGTGAACTGATAGCTATTGTTCAATCAGCTTTGGGTTTTGTCTTGAGAGATCTAGGTGTACTGAAGATTTACATTCTAATTCTTTTTGTATGTGCTATCTTTTGGCCTTGGCACTGTTACCAACAACTCATTTGCTTTGAGGCAGTAAATGCCTTATATTTTGATCAAGTAACTTTGTAATCTTGCGTGGAATTGTAGCTGAACTTGGATTTTTTGTCTTAAAAGATCTTGATGTATCATGTTCTGTTTTGGTCTATTTTTCTTTGAAACGTAAATTGTTTCTCTAGAAAAATGATGACTAACTCAATTTGTGGCTTCTGTTTTTGTTTAAATGTTACTTTAATGACCAACTTACATTTCTTATAGGCTATCTTTGAAGATTCACTTTAAGTTTCCTTCTTGCAAGGATGTGGGCCATCTTTTTGTTCTTTGTTCTTCTCTTTTGATTTCTTTCTTTCTTTTCTTTATAATAGTGGCACAGATTATTTGTACTCCCTCTGTCCCAAGTGGGTCTTCAAAGTTCTTGATGTATTGATTTTTTTTTCGATTAAGATTGTCTTTGGTCAGTAATTCATTTTACATAAACTTTCTATACCCTTTGAATCAGTACATTGCACAGGTGAAAATGGACTAAAATAAAACAAAATTGGAAAATGGTCCTTTCATTTAGGTCAAAAATATTTTGGGGGTGTGATAACTCACTTGGTATGGAGGGAGTAGTGAATTGTTGTTTTGGTTTATTTTTCAGACAAATGATGGCGAACTTATTATGCTGTTTCTATTTCTCCTTTTTCATTTTCCTTTTTATCCTTTTTACATGTTTTCCTAAATTTTAAGTTTGATAGCTTATCAACATTTCAGGCTTTTAGTTTTTTTTATGCTTACAATTAAAACTCCTTTTTTTTAGTTTTTTTTCCTAATTCTCTTGTTTAATGCTCACAGTTTAGTTAGTATTTTTTTTAAAATTGAATGTAGATGTTATTTTTTTCTCCAATCCAATTTAGAAGCATATTTTTCATGTTTTTGCTAATTTTCTTTAATATTTATAAACTAGTGTTTTAATAAGTTACTAATGTTTTTCCTTCTTCAATCAGTTCGTTTTTTACCCATTGCTCTTCAATTTACTAATATTTTTATGCTTATAATTAAAACTATACTTTTTTAGGTCTTTTTTTTTAAATGGAATATAGATGTATTTGTTTTCTCCATTTCAATTTAGAAGCCTATCTTTCACATTTTTGCTTATTTTCTTTAATATTTATATACTATTGACATTCTTTTTTAATCAAGGTACTAATGTTATTTCTTCTTCAATCAGTTTTTTTTACCCATTGCTCTTCAATTTACTAATATTTTTATGCTTATAATTAAAACTATACTTTTTTTACGTCTTTTTTTTAAATGGAATGTAGATGTATTTGCTTTCTCCAATTCAATTTAGAAGCCTATCTTTCACATTTTTGCTTATTTTCTTTAATATTTATATAATATTGACATTCTTTTTTAATCAAGTTACTAATGCTCTTTCCTAAAAGAGTAATTAGAGTTTTTATGCTCCGATTTGAACTTATTTTTGGAACTTTAAAACTCACTTGGAACATTATTCATAGTTTTTACTCCATGAATGTTTGATATTCTCGTTTATATTCCATGAATATTTGATATTCTTCGTGAATATCTCGTTTTTGTAACTCACTTGAACTTATTTTTGGAACTTTAAAACTCATTTGGAACTTTAAAACATGTATTATCTCGTTTATACTCTATGAACGTTTGATATTCTCTCAAACGAATTGGTACATTTATACTCATGAATGTACAAATTATTTAAATTTTTCTAGGTTTGCTAATACTATTCAGATATATAACTATTTTTAAGTTATCCTTCTATACAGATACATAAAAAAGAACAATAGATGGATAATGATCAACCAATATATTGAGAGGAGTGCGGATGAAAAATGACCAACAAATCAGGTTATACCACGTTAGTTGTTTGGTTTTTGTTTGTTGAAAGAGCTAAATACTCATTTGGTTTCTGTTTTCTTCTACTTTGTCATCTTTTGCAAGTTAGGCTCCATATCTTTTCGCTTGAATTCGTTGTGTTAGAACTGCATGCAAGAAAAATTATTAAGAACGTAAATAACAAACATAGAATTTAACCTGGTACACTATCACTGTGTTACTACGTCCACGTTCAGGGGAGAACAAAGCTTTATTTATGTTCTTGACACCCGATTGGGTCGTTCGAAGGGGTACTTAACTGATTCAAGGCATTCTAACAAATCTCCAACTTGACTTGAATCCTCTCACAAATAACAGATGTACCAGACGCACCATAATAATGACAAATGTACGAGAAACTCCTCTGCCTCAGATTTGTCCTCAAAGGGCAATCAGCAACTCCCAACATTCAGCAAGTCCAAACAATGTTGGAACTTGCTAAATGGAACAGGTTTGGTGAACATATCAGCTGTGTTGTCAGCAGTACCCACTTTGTTCACCTTAATTCTCTTCTCACTTCTCAAGAAATGATACCTCACATCAATGTGGTTAGTCCTCTCATAATGGCTTGATCCTTAGCTAAACAAATTGCACTGAGACTTAGCTAAACAAATTGCACTGAGACTGTCACAATACACTATAGCCTGATCATGATGTAGACCCAAATCATTGACCAATCCTTTCAACCAGATTCCCTCTTTGGCTGCTTCTGTCAATGCCATATATACTCTGTTTCTGTAGTAGACAAACTCACTGTAAGCTGCAAAGTAGCTTTCCAACTGACAACTGAACCACAAAAAGTGAAAACGTAACCAGTCATAGATTTTCTACAGTCAACATCTCCAGCATAATCAAAGTATGAAAACCCTGTCACCAAACACTGTGTATCACCTCCATAAATGAGACCAATATCTGATGTACCTCTGAGATACCGAAAAATCCTCTTCACAGTTTGCCAATGCTCCTTGCCAAGTTCACCCATAAACCTGCTAAGAACACTAATAGATTGTGCAAGATCAGGTCTAGTACAGACCATTGCATGCATCAAGCTTCCTATTGCACTAGCATAGGGAACTCGAGACATGTACTTCTCCTCAGTAGACTTAGGTGCGAAAGGAATAGACAGATGTGCATTTGCAGCACTAGGAGTGTCTATAGGCTTTGCTGTAGACAAGCCAAATCTGGATAGTATCTTCTGAATATATCCCTTTTGTGGCAAGAAAAGTTTCTTTCTGCTTCTGTCCCTATAAATCTCCATTCCCAGAATTTTTCGAGCTGCACCTAAATCTTTCATCTCAAACTCAACACTAAGGAGATCCTTCAGCTTCTGAATATCAGACATGCTCTCTGCAGCTATCAACATATTATCTACATTCAGAACCAGATAAATCAAAGAACCATTTGTTACCTTGCTATCGTAAACGCAACAATCATACGGACTCCTGGTGTAGCCAATTTGTATCATGTAGTTGTCGAATCTCTTATACCACTGCCTCAGAGATTGCTTTAGTCCATACAAGGACTTCTTCAACTGCCCATGTAGAACCTGAAACCATCTGGCTGAGTCATGTATATCTCCTCTTCCAACTGCCCATGTAGAAAAGCTGTCTTCACATCTAGTTGTTCAAGCTCCAAATCCTGATGTGCAACTATTGCTAGTAGCACCCTGATGGAAGTGTGTTGGACTACTGGTGAAAAAATCTCATTTTAGTCTACTCTCTCTGAGTGAATCCTCTAGCTACTAATCGAGCTTTATACTTGGTGCTCTCAACAAATGTGTCTCCCTTCCTTCTTCTTATAAACCCATTTACAAGTGACAAGCTTCCTGTCTCGAGGTCGCTTGGATAATTTCCAAGTCTGATTCTTATGAAGTGACTCTATCTCCTCTTCCATTGCAGCAAGCCATTTGGTAGATTCAGTACATGCAACTGCTTCTTTGTAGGTGGATGGCTCATTGGAGTTAGGGTCCACCTCTTCAGCAACTTGTAATGCGTATGCCACCATATCTTCAAAACCGTACCTTTTGGGAGGTATCCCAAAATTAGCTTTCTTTGATCGATCAAGAGCTAAACTGTGTTGTCTTGCTTCTGGTGATGAAGAAACTGATGGTTCTGATTCTGATTGTAGGTGTTGATCTTCATGTTGTGATTCATTCTCATCTAGATTGACTAGGGTGTGCATGATTCGGCCAAAACCGAAAAAACCGATAACCGAACGGCCTTCGGTTTTTTCAGTTCGGTCAATTCGGTTTTTCAGTTCGGTTTCAGTCAAAATCGATTAATGGTTAATTCGGTTCGGTTTTTTCGGTCACCGAAAAAACCAAACTCATTTATTTTATTTTTTTACATTTAATTTATGTTGATATTGTTTTCATATTTTGGACATTTTTTTGAATCATCTTGTTGCAATTGTTTAATTGTTTTGTTTCATTCAACAAGTTTAGGGAGGTGATAGAAAAAATAGGGAAAATTTTGTCAAAATTTGAATTTATCAAATATTTCGGTCTATTCGGTTAAAAACCGAACCTAACCGAAACCGTATTCGGTTTTATGGGTGAGTTCGGTTTATTACGGTCCAAAATCGAATTAACCGGTCAGTTCGGTTCGGTTTTAACCGAACCGACCGAATACCCGGCCCTAAGAGTGACTTGCTGCTCCACCTGTTTCTCAACACCACCATTTTCATACACAACAACAGACTTCACAGTAGGATTAAACATAGAGTTTTCATCAAATACTACATTTACTATGTATAACCCTATTTTCAGATGGGGACCAAATTCTATACCCTTTAACCCCATTCCCGTAACCGACAAATGCTCCCTTTTTAGCTCGTGGTTCTAATTTACCCTCACTTACATGATAATAAGCATTACAACCAAAAGCTCTCAAACCGGAGTAATCAGCAGGCTTACCAGACCACAACTCAAAAGGAGTTTTGAGATGTATACTTGTGTGAAGTCCGCGATTTATCAGATAGCATGCTATACTAACTGCTTCTGCCCAGAACCTTCTAGTTAGTCCAGCATTAGAAAGCATCCACTTAGCGCTCTCCAGAAGTGTCTGGTTTATACGTTCTGCTACACCATTCTGCTGTGGTGTATTCCTAACTGTATGATGCCTAGCAATCCCTTCTGTCTTGCAGAACTCATCAAACTCAGAACAACAAAAGTCTAGACCATTATCAGTTCGCAGCCTTTTGATCTTCTTCCCTGTTTGATTCTCCATGAATGCCTTCCATGGCCTGAAGTTCTTAAAGGCTTCACTTTTATGCTTCATGATGAACACCCAAGTCATCCTTGAGAAATTGTCGATTATTGACATAAAATATCTGTGACCCCTTAAAGACTCCACTCGAGAAGGACCCCAACAATCAGAATGAATGTAATCAAGTGTGCCTTTTGTTCTGTGTATTGCTTTAGGAACTTGCTGCGATGTAACTTCCCAAAAACACAATGTTCACAGAATTCAAGATCCTTTACCTTGTTGCCACAAAGATCTCATTTTGACAGAATTTGCATCTCTCTTGTACTCATGTGACCAAGCCTTATATGCCATAACTTGGTCATGTTGTCCTTGTCGATCTCCGAGGATGCAACAGTTGCAGAATCTGACAACGTGGAACCTTGAAGGAAATACAAGGTGCCACGCTTTACACCTTTCAGAACCACATTCGATCCCTTGTAGACATGTAAAACTCCACCTTGACCTTGAAAACTGAAGCCCTTATTGTCCAACAAACTCAATGATATCAGATTCATTGTCATAAGTGGAACATGCCTAACATCATTCAATGTGCAGAATTTTCCATCATGTGTTTGTATCTTAATTGAGCCTATTCCAACCGCTTTACAAACAGAACTGTTAGCCATAGAAATATTGCCTCCGTCTACCTGCTCGTAGGTAGCAAACCACTCCCTGCGCTGACATATATGATAAGACGCCCCAGAATCTAGAATCCATACATCGTTGTATTGCATGTGCTCATCAGCAACTAGAGCAAAATCTTCTTTAGAATTGGTATCTGCTACAGCAGCAGTACCTGCCTGTTTATCCTGTTGTTTTTTCTTCTTCTTAGACAATCGGTTTTCCAATGTCCCTCCTCTTTACAGTAGTTACAGACATCACTGGGTTTTGGACTGCTTTAATTTCTTCTTTCCCGAATTTCCATGTCTATGACTGCCACTGGTTACCAACCCGGCAGCCTGATTATCTGTAACTGTACCAGTCGCCTTATGACGCAGCTCTCTAGTATGAAGAGACGATCTAACCTCTAGAGACACAGTGTCTTTCCCAACAAAGAAGGATTGCACAAAATTCTCATAAATCAATGGTAAAGATACTAACAGAATTAAAGCAGCATCCTCATCTTCAATTTTAACATCGATATTACGCAACTCCAATAAGATTGTGTTTAATTGGTCCAAGTGATCTCGGAGAGGAGTACCTTCCTACATTCTCAGACTGAACAGACGTTGCTTTAGAAGCAACTTATTGGTTAAGGATTTAGTCATCTGGAAACCCTCGAGCCTAATCCACAGTCCCTGTGCAGTTTCCTCCTCCGCGATCTCAGTTATAATATCGTTTGCAAGGCACAACATAATCGTCGAGTGTGCCTTCTCCTCCAGAACGGCCATCTCAGTGGTTAGTGGTTCTGACCGGCGCCCACAGCCCTTGTTGTTTCAACAAGGCTCGCATCTTGATCTGCCATAGACTGAAACTATTCCTCCCCCTGAATTTGTCAATCTTCACATTCAAACCAGACATCTTTCACACCAGATTTCAAAAGAAAAACTGATTAGGCTCTGATACCAGTTTGTTAGAACTAATGTAAGAAAGATTACTAAGAACGTAAATAACAAACACAGAATTTAACGTGGTTCACTAGCAATGTGTTAGCTACGCCCACGGGCAGAGGAGAAGAAAGCTTTATTGATGTTTGAGGAATACATATAGAATACGGCTAGGTCAACTGATCTTGAGAGTTTATATACTACTCTCACTAACAGATGCAGAAATAACAGAGACTCCCGATTGGGTCGTTCGAAGAGGGACTTAACTGATTCAAGGCACATTCTAACATGTTGAACATGATTTGAGTTTTAGTTTTTCATATTTTTCACATTAGCCATTACAATTTTTCATTGCTATTGTATTAATTTATATTCTGAGTCCTGGTGATATTTAATTTCTGCTCATTTATGGAAAATGGTAATTGGCATAAATTACGTTATTTGTAGCCTTTTATATTTGTTCGTATGAATTCTTAAAGTTTCAGGCTCATATGAATGTCATTTGTTCCTCTTTTAACATGGGTGGCTTGTTTGTTGAGAATTATATGCAAGTCCTTAATTATTATGAAGGGATAGTATCCATCAACTGGGATTATGTCGCCTCATCATATTTTATTGTCAAATTATATAAAATTCTCACAAATGCACCCACCCTTCTCTTTTATTTCCCCTAGGTGGCATTACCGTCACCCATGTGACCTCCCGCAACCCATGTTTGCTGCCCGATGCAGCCTTCGCCACTGTGATCTAACAATCACCGACAACATCTAGAACTGGGTTATGTCACGAAGCCGTTGTTACCCAATTGTTATCCAGCATTGAAATTGTTTAGATTGTGTCGGATGGAGGTCTTTGGAAGGTCACGACCTGGTGACTTTCACCGTGTTACCCAATTGTTATCCAGCATTTGGCTTTTTCTGTTCCAATTTGGGATTTAGTCCCATATACCCTAAATTTTAGGCTTTCGGTTCAAAACCAAAATTGTTCATCTTTACAAGTTAGTTTATCAAACCATAGGGCTTTGGCAATTCGATCATCAATCATCAAAACGTAATCAATTATAACATCAATTATTCAATGAATAACAAAATCAATCAAAGTTCCTACGAGTTGGTGTTTGAAAAATGCAAGAATTGGAATTTTCTTTGTTAATTGAAATACATTTGTAATTTTGAAACTTTTAGGTCCAAATAAGAATGATAAGTAAAAATCAAGCTGTAAAAGTTATTGTAGTAAAAGGGTAAAGTTGTCAAATATTCACGAAAATGTGCATGATGTATCATAAGTTTTAAATGAAACTTTCATAGTATCAAAAGTCAAAATGGGATCAGTTAAATGATAATTAAAGTTACGACACCATGGGTGTATGATATTCTTAAATAAGTTTGTAAGACTAGATATCGCGTGCTACTTGTATCGTAATTAGTATTTTGGGTAAATTACGCCCCTTGTATTTGAATTATACACATCATTGTAAATTTATAAACAAAAATTTGACTTGATGTTACAAATCTACACTTTCGTAAAAAAGCTTCCATTATATTGATAATGAAAAAATTTGTTCATTCTGTTAAATAGTTATAAAACTAAATGAAAATTTCAACTAAATAAATCAAAATTAAGTTAACGTTATGCAGGCTTAGTTAATGTTTCATATTCAGGCTCTATTGAGTCATCAAGAGTCAATGGAATAAAATTGAGCGTATATATAGATCTTAGTGATAATTTCAACGCATAGTACGGGTCGAATATTGCTACGCTTCAGTGTTTATTTGGTGACAATTGGAGATTAGGATTGAAAATTAATGATCTTGACCTTGGGTTCCATGTGTTGAGCATGTACATTCGAAGTGACACATGCTCTCTCTCTCTCTCTCTCTCTCTCTCAATCAAGCACAAAAACTGCAGATAAAATCATTCTTTCAGCAAAACCAGAAACACATGAACGAGTCATACATACGTGTGCAAATTAAATGGGGAGCCTTAAGAAGATCCCCTGCACCAATGTTCGAAGACAGATCCTGTCCTTTGTGACCCACCAGTTTAAGAAGAACCCCCGCCGCACCTTCTCTGTTCTGTTCTTAACGCTCCTGTTTCTAGCATGGATGTCTCTCAGTTTGCATCTATCTACATCCCAATTCCTTAGAACACATCGGCGGTGGACCAGGGAAGATGATTTGGAGGCCAATCTCGTCAGATTCAAATCCAAAGTGGCGTCCCCTGTGGTCAAAGACAGCCGCGGCTGGTTGCTTGACCCTGTGTCTCTCGCTCTCACTTACGGCGTTAAAGGTAGATTTTCCATTCTGTCTTCTTGTTCCTTGGGACATGTTGGTTGAAACCGATCATCATGTTCTGAACTTGAAAGGTGGAGCTCTGTCTTGTGCTTCTGTACATGTGGGTGAGATTAGACCTGGCGGGGTGAGGGGCAACCATAGACACTACACTTGTAACGAGACTTTGGTCATCTGGGGAGCCAACACCAAATTCAGGGTATGCTTTCTTTCCTCGGATTCAATTATATATGTCTGGAAAAAATCGTTGCTTGCTGGTCAAGGTTTGTACTTTTGCAGGTGGAGAAGAATGGGAGTAGCGCTAGCAGCAGTACCGACAAAGGCTACGCTGAGGTGATAATCGCCGGAGATGAGATTGGGGTGGCGGCGAGCACCATGGGAACAGCCCATGCCGTTGTAAATGTAGATGCTTTCAACACAACCTTCTTCATCGCTTGCCAGGACTGTGTGATCCAGTATGATGTTGATTCCTCCTCTTCCACTGATTTTAAGGTCTGGCCGGATCTCTCCATTATCTGAATTCTTTCTGCTGGGACTGGGCCCTTCTCCACCAGCCCAATTCACTGCTTCCTGGGCTGAAGCTCGTTACATAAGCAAACAGAAAAGAGCTTTTATATAAAGGCAAAAAAATATCAATAAAAAATTACTGAACTTTTTAGTTCGTCACCAATTAGCAACCTAACTGTTTATTTAATTCAATAAAAAAATCGATGATTAAATACCGCAAAATAGCAAAGATAAATTGTTGAAATTTTTGGGGACATAGGAGCGTTTCTTAGTGTTCGATTAAAAAAACATACATTAAGAGAATAGCATGCTCTTTTTCCTCATCCTAATCACGTTGTGATTTTCCCTTCGGAGTTATTTTAATGTGCATTTTTTCAATCGAATACTTGAAGGTACTTTAGGTTTAACGTTTCGCTCAATTTACGTCATTCTTCCATCTAAAATATCATAAAAAATCAGACATAGTGGCTAAATTGATAGTATAATTTTGCAAGTTTAGTGGTTTATTCGATCAAATAAAAAGTTCAATGACCGATTCATGACAAGTTGAAAAGCTCAATGATTTTTTGGTGTTTTTACCAGTTATATAAAAGTTCTAATCACTCCGCCTCTTCAAAATTGGTACGTTTCTTTTTCGATGTCGTAGGAGATTTAAATTATTGCTAGAAAGAACATATTAAAAGAAATTCAAAACAATATATTTAGAAACTACGAACATTAATCTATAATTTGCATTTAAATTGTTTAACTTTAAATATCAAAATGTTGTAAAAATCAAATTATAAATTAAATAATGTAAAATAAACGCTCTATTTTTTTTAAAGAGAGGGAGGTAGTAGTTTTTTTAGATTACTTTACTATTGGGTTTACAATTTAAATCGAGTGAGGTTTATATATCATAATTATTCAGGGGTCCATGGTGCTCGAGCAGACATAGTGGACACTTGATACTGATTTTATTTACGCCTTTCTACATAAAATCATGGAGCTAATCTAGATAAAAACTCTCTCTCTCTCAATTACAAAGCATAAAAAGAACACCCAACACAGTAATACGTTGGGGAAAACGGGGTTTTTGGTGTAAAAAAATCACTTAATTAGGTCGAAAAATGTGATTTACAAATTGATTTTTTTATTGGCATGTTTTATCTACTCATCTTTAATTATTAAGTGCAAATTAAAGACTTCCGATCAGAAAATGTACGAGACAATACTAGAAGGGATAACGGAAAGAATATTATGTTAAATACAAGACTATTCCGTTAAGTACTGGAGATGCAAATCAATTACTTGTCACGTTTGCACGTACGATGGCGGCGTAGCCGTGCTTTGTTACTCTAGTGGTCAAGATTGACATTTTTCGGAGGTGGAGCGGGTCCGCGGTGGTGCTTTGGAGGTCGGAGAAGGCAGTGGTTGTGCTAGACTCTGTAAATCGTCGACATCTCACATGACATAACAGTTGAGGGAAGTTGAGGGAATGGCTTAATGTTGAATATTAAATTTACATTAATGGAATAAACGTGAAGTTAAAACAGGCTGATGAAAATTTACATTTTTTGACCCGGATAAGTGGCTCTTTTGCACTCGAAGCAAAAAAAAAAGTATGCATTGTGCTTAGAAAACTGAATTAGAACTGAAAAAGACAGATATATTGGGGGCCTCTGGAAAAAATACTTACACAATATCCTTTCCGCGTCTGAACCGCGTAAAGACAGATTCCGATTTTTAGGCATTAAATTTAACAATTTCTAGTTTAAAAAAAAAAGGAAGTGAGAAAATAGGAAAAAGAAGAGCGAGATTCACTATCCGCCCGTCCTTTCGACCAGAAATTGAATCCGAGCCGTTGAGTTAAAGTCAAAAGACACGTCAGCACAATCAGCCACAGTCAGCACGATTTGACGATTATATCCTGTTTTGGCAAAGCGCTTGTCGTCATGAATAAGGGGTACTATGATCATTCTGAGGACAACAGTATCATTTTAGGCAGGATGGTAATTAAGCGTAAAAGCGAGGGCAAAAGAAGGAAAATGGGCAAGGGTGATCCGCTAAATAGTTGAGTATTTCAAGGAAAGAGAGAACGCGTTTTTTGGCATTGTTATATCGCTCGCTCGATTCCATCTGTCTGGATACAAGAGGGTGTGTCTCGATCGATCCTTGTGGAAAGAAGAAGGGATAGTCTCTCAAATCTGAATCTGAGGTCGAAGATAGGAGGAACAAAGGAGGAAACAGAAATCTGAAAATGGCGGATCAGTTGACCGACGATCAAATTTCAGAGTTCAAGGAAGCCTTCAGCTTGTTCGACAAGGACGGCGACGGTTCGATTACTCATCTCCTTTCTCTTTGATTGAATTTCAAGCTTAGTTATGCCCCTCTTTCTTCTCTTCTAGTTTGGACGGTTTTTACTTGATTCTGCTGTGTTGTGTTGCATCTGAGCTTTCACCTTTCTAAACAGGATTCGTAACCTGAATCTGTCTTTTGTTTTCGGTTTTTGGTTTTCTGGGGTTTAATTTTGTCTCGTGTGAACAAGTTATGTGTTTGATGGCATGGGGATTCATGTAGAAGATATTAGTGAGAGGGTTATGGATGATGATGAAAATTGACAAGTTTTTTTCTTGCTTCCTTGTTAAAGGACTGATTCTGTGTTGCCCTAACTAATGGCTTTTCTTTGAAATTGAAAAAGCTTTTAAAAGCGTGTTTCATGTTATCAAGACCTATTACCTCTCTGTCAATGATATGACTGATTACTTTTCATGTTGCTGAAGCAAATGTTGTTCTTTTCGTCAAGAGTGAATTCTTCATGATACTGGATGAGGAGTTAAATTACTTGCGTGATTGCTTTTATCAATTTGGTCTTTTGTGGGTTTTGAATTACAGGCTGTCTCTCTGTTCAACTGGTTGTCCTGATAGCTAGTTTATATCACGCAGGTTGCATTACAACCAAGGAGCTTGGAACTGTAATGAGATCACTGGGGCAGAACCCTACAGAGGCGGAGCTTCAGGACATGATTAATGAGGTTGATGCTGATGGCAATGGGACAATCGACTTCCCAGAGTTCTTGAACCTCATGGCCAGGAAGATGAAAGACACCGATTCCGAGGAGGAGTTGAAAGAGGCTTTCAGAGTGTTTGACAAGGATCAAAATGGTTTCATCTCTGCTGCAGAGCTGCGTCATGTGATGACAAACCTGGGCGAGAAGCTTACCGATGAAGAAGTGGACGAGATGATAAAGGAAGCTGATGTTGATGGTGATGGCCAAATAAACTACGAGGAGTTTGTGAAGGTGATGATGGCCAAGTGATTGATCGTTCGTAGAGCTCCCTATCTCTCTCGATTTCTTATTAACGAAAGTTTAGCTGGTCTTTTATAAGAGTGTAGTCGGGTAGTGGTCATGGCGGAATGTCTGTGAGCTTTTTCTCTGTCTGTGTTTTAAAAGTTGGTGTGCTTGATTTATGCCTTTGAGTTTACTTTAAGCCACCGTGCATGTAAGGAATTTAATCGTCCGGTATATTTGTGACTTCATTTGCTCATTTAACTTCTAATGGAAGATGTGATCTGGACAGCTTAGTTTAATGGCACTGCTCTTTTTTGAAGTTACTTGGTAAACTTTCTACAGCGGTAATTTGAGCCTGGTATATGAATTTACTTGTTCCTCTTGGGTAAACCAAAGCCTCAAGGTTGATTTGAACATTGATTCAAATGCTGCTATGCGTCCACCGTCTTAGAAGAGTGTGATCGGTGAGAGACAGAGAGACCATAGTATATATCACGGAAAGTAACGTGTTCCACAAGATATATCCCGTGCCAATGTTTGGGTGTTGGAATTCCCAACTGAATACTATTGTGAGTACTTTAAATACGGTAACAAAATGTTCATCATCCCTTTAGTAGGGCTTAAGTAAGGTTCACAAATGAAAATGCAAGCTCTGTCTTTCTCCACAAAAGAGCCCAACTTGGTTCGGCTTTGGGTTAGTCACAGCCCAATGTTGTCATTAGCTCCGTAATAAAAGTATTTAAAGTTGATGATTTTAAGAAGTTTTAGTAATTTTTCAATGCCTCCTCTTCTTGTAAACTAAACCAATGCTTGCGTTAGGAGTATGCAACTAATTTCGTTGATAATAATTTCCCTCACGCATTCAAGTGTCTCAACTTAAACATGGATCTTATTTAAGTGAATAGTATGAATGAAGTAGTAGTAGTAGTAAATGGATGATGAGCAAAGAAAGTGAAAGGAAAAGAGAAGCTGAAGCACGTGCAACGCAATGCAATGCCTTATTACTTTCCTTTTGCTCTGCCCCTCTTCTGAATTTATTAAAGAGAAGAAGACATAAGGAGAGATCAGAAAGAGCAAACTCTGTCTACTCCATCAACTACTTGAGGACAGGACAGGACAGGACACAAGAGAAAGAAGCCTAGCTACCTTTGATCTTGGAACCATACCATTAAATGAAGAGACAATCCTCAGCTTCTTCCAGAAACCACCACTCCATTGGCTGCATGTCTGGCCTCTTCCGCCTCCTCTCCACCTACCCCCACCGCCGCAAATCCATCACCTTCGCTGGTCGCTATCTATCAATTTCCCTAGCTATACATATATATTTATTTATTTATTTATACATCCCATCTTCTTAATTATCTTGTATTCTCAAGCCTCTTTTTTTCTCTAGGGAAAAAACAGGACAGGGCACCTGAGAATGTGAATGTGAAGCCATTGGATTCAAAACCAGCAGTAAGACCTGCAAACAAGGTGGAATGCACTCCTCCCTCATCCCAACTACGAAATGATGGAGGAACCGGAGATGAAAAGCAGAGCACGCAAGCGAAAGGTCTCAGTCCCGGCAGGGAAGTACCTCGGAGCCCGACGCTGCCGGCGGAGATCCGGTCACCTCCGACAGGGCTAGTGGCCAAGCTGATGGGGCTGCAGCTGCAGGATGAGGTGTCTCTGACACCGGAATCCGCCGCCGCGAAGAGGAGGCTCTTGATGGGGGCTCTGGAGAAGTGTGATGAGGATTTGAAGACGCTTAAACGTATCATCCAAGTGGTTAAGATGAGTGTTGGTGATGGTGCAGATAATAATAATAATAATAATAATAATAATAATAATAATAATAATAAAGACGGTAGCTTTTCTCCGCCCGCTTCAGCCGTCAATGCTCAATCTACCAAACCATGCACTACTGAAGGTAATTTTTTTTTCAGTTTTCTCACTATTTACTACTGCTGCCAACTTAAACATAAATGAGCAAATCAACAAACATGAATCTGACAATCTTCTCTGATAGATTAGCTCCATAAGAGAGGTTGATTTAATTCAGTAGAATTCTCTTGTTTTCCATGTGTAGCTGCTGTTATGTTAGTGGAGCAAATGACATTTTAAGAGTAGCAGAGGACAAACTGTTTCCTGAAAAACCTCTTCTTGTTTATGTTTCCGGAAACAAACATAAATCATGAAATCATGGGATCGCAAGCAATGTGCTGTCAAACATAAGGCTCAGCTTCTAATGTAGGTAGCGTGTCCCTAAAGTTTTGTCAGCTGAAGGGTGAAAATCAAGATCTAGAGCTTCGACATAGGTGCTCAAGCTTGTGGGACTGGTATAATCCTGCAGAAAATGACACAAGGGAAACACGGGGCCATTTCATTTTGGAAAATTTTCTAAGTTTCCTTTTCTAAATTCTAGGATTAAAACTTCGTTTTCTAAACTTTATAAAACTCGTGCATTAATCTTCTAATTTGTTTTGCAACAGCTACTTGATCAGTTTCATTAATTCAGTAATGGGAGAGAAATGGATTGAGAATTGAACTGCTGGCCTCCCCTGTAACTGTAAGTGGGTGACAGAGAAAGCTTTAATAATTGTGTCATCCGCATGACAAGGGTAGAGTCAAAGCCGGACAAGGTTAGGAAAAGAAAAGGAGAAGGGGCAATTGCATATGATTAAAGAAGTAAACTTTTATCTGTCTTTACTTTGTTTACTCATCAGCATTAACCCACTTTTTCAGGGCTCGGGTTGGCTTTGGGCCCTCCGACAGTAATTCAATAGGACCACCCCACAATTCAGAAACTGCTAAAACAAACCCCACTTACTACAATCACCCCTCTCCCCTTTTTCACTTTTCTCTACTTGGAGTGATTTCTAAGCTTCATCACTCATCAATTGCCTTTCCACCACCAATGCTCCTGGTGGAGTTATCTGTGTCTTTCTTTTCTTCTTTTTTCATGTATTAGTCTTGAACTGTGTTGGACATGCAGGACGATCATGGCCATGGCAGCAGCAAAGGAAGGCAGGAGAAGAGGGCATCGCTGTGGCTTCGCGCTTCACAGAGAGAATCATAGAGTCCGTTTATGACGCGGCGAAGACCGTGAGCCCAGAACCACCTTCACGGGTGAACAAGGCTATGGCGGAGAGCGTGGAGCAAGTGTGTAGGGATATCGAGTGGGGAGAGAAGCGGGAGGCGGGCAGAATAGGCTTGGTTTTGCAAGATTACATATGCAGGGACTTAATTGAAGAAATAGTTAAAGATATGGGCAGACGCCGCAATACTGGTTTCAAGTCACTGCCTCTTCAGGCATGTAAACGGAGATTGTCTTTCTGATACATGAACATGCGTCTGTAACCTCTATTTTCTCACCCCATTCAACTTCACCATTTGCAGGCAGGGACAGATCGCAAAATAGTTTTCAACTTTACCATTTACCCCTTACTTGTGTAGGAAGATAACTATTCCCATTTTCCCCTTATCTGTGTAGGCCTGGACATGACATATTTACTGAAACTACCGATATTATATGCTAAGAAAGACAGGTGATGGACTCGTTTTATTTGAAATTTCAGAGAAAATGGAATAAGAAAAACGTAGTCCAATCAGTCATCGTCCAAAGTTGATCACCATCTGATATTACAGAGACTTTTGTTTCATTTCTTCCCTGTTTCCCACAGCCACAGAGATCATCGGGACACAAGCTTACACCTACCTTTATAGTCTCTTCAGACTTTTCTTTCTCGCGTCCATTTTTTTCTTATCTGGATGAACTTTTGGTAGCCCTTCTGATCTCTTAGGACCTGCATTTGCTGCGGTCGTAATGCTATTCCCACAAGCTGCTATCTCATTTTTTTGAACTATCAGAGGTTGCAGCGGTTGTGGTTGGTCCTGGGTATTTCCTACTTTACCAGCTGTTGAGCAAGGAGTGAGGGGCGTAGGAAGGGCTGGAGATGGCTGCTGCAATACTCCACCTGCAACCCCTTGACTTTTTGGTTCACCACTGAGAATTGAGGTGTGTGTTTGGTCCACGTTTAGGATCTTCGTTGACTCACAAATGGCTCCGGTCTTAAACTTAGGTTTTGGTTTGGCGTGAATTCCTGTGTAGAGCCTGCATAAATCATAAAGAAATGTTTGAAGGCTTATAAAGGGAGGCAACAAGTGGGATTGAAGCAGAAAAGATCACAGAATGAGGAGAGGAAAAAAAACCAGTTCACCAATACAGTTAGAAATACTTGAATATTTGATAATGATGTGGTAAAAGAACACACCCTACAAGTTTTACAGTTATTAAGAACATGTTCCTGAATTTCTAGAAATAGTTCTAACAACTTGAAAAAGTTGATGAAAATGTACTGTGAAAAACTGATGTCAAATACGAACACAGCATTTGCTCACCTAGCATGCCTGGCATACTCATCGTAATTATCAAGCAGCATCTTTCCAGCCTGTTCATTTAGTGCCGACTCTGGAAATGGCTCAATTAATAAACATCTTACAACCTGCAATTAATTTAACAGTTCAAGGTGTAGTCAAGCACAAGAAATGCCGAAGTCTTGAGGGAAACCCCGGATGAACCCTCTCAACTGAGATTTTATCACAAAGTAAACAAGCTTGATGAAAATAGTCAGAATGTTACTTACTACAAGGACGTGTCTCAATCCAAGACTTGGGTTCCAATCCTTCTTTAAAGCATTTACACAAATTTCGCCATTGTTTGAAATGTTTGGATGGAAAATCTTGGTCAGAAAGTAACCTGCAGTGATCTATGTCAGCAGATCAACTTTGGAGCATAGAAGTAAACTATATTATTCAACAACACTTTGTATCAGGTACATGAAGTTTAATAGTGTAAGTCAGTCTGAAATCTTGACTACTAATCTGTTAGCCTTAATGCCGCCAAATTTTCTTTGATAACCTTGAGAAAAAATAGAAGGGAGAAAAAACATAGGATATTATACCTTTTGGTGGGGAGTGTGGAAAGTCTTGGGAGAGCAACAACTTCATGCGGAAGACACCATTCTCATAAGGAGTCCCAGCTGCAATGCCATCAAATTGGACATCAATATGTCAAACCAGGAGTGCAGTAGTGAAGAAAGTTAGTTCTGTTAAGTAAAGACATGCCTGGGCCTTCAATGTCAGCATAGATGACAGAAAAGTCATCATCATTGACTCCAACCTTGATGCCCTCAGGAGGAGATTCATCAAGAGACTTCAACTCCTTTGCAAGTTGCTTTATTACTTTTGGTGGAAGATTTTCGTTAGTTGCCTATAATAGCACCATAAAAGAAATTTAAAAAAAGGTAAGGGAGAAACTTAAAACATCAGTAGCAAATGCATATAGGAGTATATTTTTCTACAACTTAGATATCTGCCTTAACGATCTCAATCCAGACAGATTTAAGCTGTCACTAAAATCAACACTTTCCCTACTATAGAAAAAGTCAGTAATATGACCAAGGACATGCACAACATAATCTGAATATACATTCTCATCTAACCCCGCAATTTTCCATTATCACATGGCTAATAATCTAAAAGTTCACATTTACTGAAGCCTCCCATTATCATGTGACTAAATCAATATGGATACAAAATGGTTAAGCCTCCACACACAGCTAATAATCTAACAGTAACATGCATTACAATGTCATCAAGTTCACATTTACTGAAGCCGACTGTGTTAGTAGCTGTTTTTGTTCTCATGATCCCTAGGTTCGGTGATATTAAGCAGCTGTCCTAAATTATTCTCAGTAGAATATGTTTCCACTCATTCTCACTCATTGAACCTCACCATCAACGGGTGAATAGTACTATAAGTTAGACAAGTTGACTGCTCTAGCACTACAAACCATCTTAAACTTCTTTAACTTAAAAACTTCTAGGATGGAAGAGGCTAAAAAATGAAACAATTAACTGATGGTCAGAAGAATATGTTTCCACTCATTCTCACTCATTGAACCTCACCGTCAACGGGTGAATAGTACTATAAGTTAGACAAGTTGACTGCTCTAGCACTACAAACCATCTTAAACTTCTTTAACTTAAAAACTTCTAGGATGGAAGAGGCTAAAAATGAAACAATTAACTGATGGTCAGAAGAGACTGGTACAAATGAAACATAAAAGGTGAGTTTACCATGCCAGACAGCAAAGATCTTTGGGCTACAGAAGCAAGATAGAAGTGCCAAACTTTCACCAGCCTCCTCCGTGATCTACTGTCTCAAAAGACACGTCAAAGCTAGAAAGACCTGAAAACGGAAACAAGCTTTTAAATTTTAGAGTACAAGTGTTTATAAATGTGGTTTGAGATGCATATATTATCATAATACAAGCATGACAGAATTAAAGCAGAAAACCACTTAATCCTTTCTAGTGTTCAATTTAAAATCTCCCTCCGTCCCCAAAACATTGCTACAATTTCCATAGAAGGAAAATCCCGAAACAACTTCTGTGTTTCGTCTTTATCCCTTTCCTTTCAACACTCTCCTCTTTTACATATCCATCCTACTAATTTACCTTCACATTCTACTTTTATCATAATCATCCTTCTCTTTTTGTCCAACCATATTCATACATTTTCAAACTCAGCTGCATGTCCTATATCCTTTAAGCCCTTTGTTACTTATTAATGTGGCTCTGGTATATACAACTAGAGCTTGCACCACTAGAGTCCCTGAAGGTTCACTTATCTAAGGAGCTGTGAACACAGAAGGTGCAATAAAATTCTCTTTCAAGGGAAAAATAAAGGAGATATTTCATAAAATGTTTCTCGTTTCTCATTTTGCTTTGCTAAGAAGCATGATATCTCACTACTAAATAAACATTGTAACAAAGTCGTCATAATCTCTGTTACAAGGTTTTGTTGCATATATCATGGAAACTTTTTGAAATGGGTAAAAAAAAGTGACGAGGAGTATGAGATAACCAATCTTCAAGTTTCATCAAGTATAAAGTGAAGCAAGTTCAGAAAGCTAGTTTTCAAGTTGAAGGGAAGCAGCATATGCACCACACTCTACACCAATTAAGATGCATCAAATAAATGACAAGCAGAGCAAGCCCATAACTCCAACCATGCAACAGGTCAGCCCCCTCTTGGTTCACACTGTGACTGACCCCCCCCCCCCCCCCCACACACACACACACACACTTCAAAATCTCAGATTTCCCCAAAGTGACAATGTCAAATTTCTCATTTCTTCTTATTTCCCTTTAAATAGTCAATAGTTACAAGGAACTTAACAAGCACCAGACCATTTCAAATAATCGCAAAATCTCGACTTTGCGTGCCAACACAAAAAGGAGAAATAAAGAACCTATAAATGTAGAAAATCACGGAAGAGATTAATAGACGATGGGGGGGGGGGGGGATCCCAGTAAATCAAAACCCTAAACTTGGACAAGAAAAGAATCGTCCTCATATCAATCTCAGCAGGAAAGAGTTCAGAGAAAACAAATGAATGAACGAAAAAGGAAACATCAGAGATCAAATTGCATGAAGATAACAGGAAGAGATCACAAGATCGTTTCTTTCGGGGCAGCCGACTAAACACCAATAACTCAGATTGACGAACAGGAAAGCCATCGCATTCACAGTTGCAAGATAAATCATCCGATCAGAATAGAGAACTTGAAGGAAATTTCGCAAATTTTACCTGATTTGCTTTGGGCTCCGATGGAGAGGAAAAGGAGAGCGAGCGAGATAGAGCAATGAGGAGGAGCGAAAGCAGACGGCGATCTCTCTCTCTCTCTCTCCTCGGAATGATTGCTTTGGCTGTTCTTTTTTTGATTTAAACTCTCCTATTTACTCATGAGCTATATATTATTCGCATTAGATCATTTTTTTTCTTTTTGTTTTACACTTATGTGCGATTTGATTTTTACACTATAGGGTACCTGAAGTAAATTTGTGCTCTTGGTTTTCCCTTTTTATTCAGCGGCCGCTTATGGCCTTTTGAGAAATAATTATATTTTAAAATAAAACATAAAGAAAGACAAATAAATATAAAATTTTGATTAAAATTTTCTGAAGGAAAAAAATTGAAAGAAACGGATGAAGTTATGATATTTACTCGTACATGTTTTGTTTTCTATATGGGTGAATTATATATTTGTCAAATGGAGAACGATCGATCCATTTGAAAAAAAGAAAAAGAAAATTCTCTATAATACATTGGCCTCTTTCCTTCTCCGGTCTAAATGTTAGAGCCTTAGGGAACACTTGAAAGCACATTCACATTCACGATAATCTATTATCTACTATCTACTATTATATCTTATTATAGAATCATCTAGGTGGTAGGGTGAGAAAAATTTTTGAATGTTGAACCACATAGAGGAATTCTCTTTTTTTTTTTACACGTAGGCATATTAATGAGCATACCATTTTCTAAGCTTGCGGTTACCATTTTATAAGCCTTTCCTTTTGAGTGTCCTAATTAGTGTTCATGTCAGCGAGTAAAACTCATTTTTTTCTTTTCTAACATGTTATGGTAAGTTTTAATTAGCAATTAATACATAATTAATTTAAATCAATTTGCTCTCTTTTCTATTACTCATGTTTTTTTCCTGTTAACACTTAACACCTCCCCTTTGCATTTATGCCCTCGCCCTCCCCCCAAAGCTTTCCTTTTATTTGTATTTCTTTTTCCATCGGCTATTACTCTTTTTTCTGCTTAGCCTTTATATTAGCATTTTTGGTAAATTATAAAGAATACGCTTGGTTTGTTTCATGATTCCTAGCTGATTTTCCCATAATTTCTTCATGATTGTTCTGTTTCTCTCATTTTCCCCCACTACTTCCATATCGTTTTTCCTCTAATTTTGGACACAATCAATCAAAATTGGTAAATATAATGGTGTGCAAGGTTGGGTTTTTTAAGAGGGGTTAGGTTTTCTGGTTTCAAAGGTAGTGGTCTGATTTCAAAAAGGAAGAAAGTGCTTGCCTGGGAGGCCGTCATGACGGGGAATGACTGAGCCGGTGTCGAGACGGCCAAGGGTCACAACCATGCCTCGATGACGAGATACTGAGATCGCGAGCACCACAACAGCGATAAATTGTCAGTGTGGCTGTGATATGAAAGGGACCGTCAGTGCAGCGGGATGACAAGAGAGTGTTTGCCCGCTCGAGTGTTTGGCCGTTTGAATCAGTGGGGCTTTTGGGTCTGCTGTATATGTCTGGCGTTCAGGTCTGATGTCTTTTCGTACTGGTCAGGTCTGGCGTTCAGGTATGATGTTTTCTACAGATTTAAGCATTTCTCCTAGCTTGCAGTGCTCAATGATGATAAAACTGATTGGTTGAATTATGGTTATTTGATCAGTCTCAACATCCAAAAAATATCTAAGGTATCTATGGTATTGTTTTTTCAAAATTAATTAGATCTATAAAATAAAATAGGGATAATAAATAAAATAATTTGCCTGCCAATGAATGTCTTATTAAGGACTCCCGTTACTAAAATACCCAATTACTATAATAAATACTCTCAAAGTGAGAGATCACTAAATTTATTTTATCCCGATATTAAGCTTTCAAATTATAAGCGAATATAAAAAGTGTAAATTTTATAACAAAACAAGGAAATCATATATATATATATATATATATCAGAGTCCATAAATGTGGAGAAATAATTATAAGAATGATTTAAAAATAATAATAATAATAATAATAATAATAATAAATAATTATAAGAGGAAATTTTTTTCCTCCTATCCGAGGTGGAGGAAAGTCTTCATTACTGTATACGTGACATACTATAGTTGAAGTCACTACTATAAATTACGAACTGACCGCCCCGTACACGAACTAATACTGATATGTCACGTATACAGGAATGTGAACTTTCCTCCTCCCTAAGTTGGAGAAAAATTTCATTTATTATAAGAGTTTAGAAAGGTAACCAAGTTACTAAGTGGAAAATTAAGAATTTAGTAGGATTATATTCATGTCGGTGGTATGTTAGGCAATCAACTTAAACTAAAGAGTGGGGAAAAATAGTTTAGGGGTAATCAATTATTTTTAGAGATTTTGCCCAAAACTCCTTTTTGGGTGGAGGATATTTTTTTAATAAAAATTTTAAGTTGCATATTCCGGAAAAAAAACGAAAATAAATGGAAATAAAGGAAAAAAAAATAAAAACAAGAAAGAAAGGTGCTGAATGCCGACGGGAGTGGGTGGAGCCAATGAGATAGCTGTTGGTGACCGTTGAAGGCTGACGTGGCGGAAGTAGCCGTTAAGGTGCCAGCAGCCCTGCTGGTTTGTTGGGATGAACTTCCAACTTTTATTTCCTTGATTCCCAATTGATTTTTTTTGTTTGAACGACTTCCCAATTGATTTTTACTCAATTTATTTGTTAAATTTGATTTTTGGATTATAGTTAACTTAAATTCTTAAAAAATGTATTTGTTAATAAATATTTTTTTTTAAATCTACATGTTTTTAAATGTAACTTGTGCAAAAAAAAAATCTTCAATTTGGATATACGATGTATGAGATAAAAAAAGTAAATTAATTCGTGAATAGTATATGTTGCAAAAAAAAGATAAACGAATGGAGTAAGAAATCCCCTCCCCCCAAAAAAGTACTACTACAAAAGGGTCGAATGAACCCTTACCCTTATCTACGACAAGCCTTGAATTTACCAATAAAAAGTGAAGTTTCCGGAGCTTCTAGGCTCATCAATCACTAAACCAATAGAATCTGAGTATACCTTCCCTCTTCTAACTGGTATGTATGTGTACTGGGCAAGCCTTTCTGTTTCCAAATTAGTCAAACTTCATACCTTTCCGACATAAACCGTTTATCTTGGAGAGGTCGTATTTCTTTGGTTTGATGGTATTGTAATTCTCTATCCGATTTTTAATGACCCATTCTTTCTGCGAGTGGTTGATGGTCTTTTGCACTAACGCGGATAGGTAGGGTCCTGTCCCTAGATTCATATAAGAGATTCAAACCTTTATGCACGCACCTTCATATAAGTGTTGCGTACAAGTTGCCAAGAGAATTATAGAAGGAGCTCTAGTTGCCTTATCTTACCTTGTTCCAGGTAGATCGGATTGTGAGACTGAGACTTTATAGCTCTAGTAGTTCACGTGAGTAATTATACTTCTATATATTCATGAAAAATTATTCTAGATGAGCAGTAATTTCCATTTTGTGTTTTTTTGCTTTATTTTATTTAATGGTAAAACTACCTTATTTGCATTCAATTTTTTACCTTGCTTAGAGAGACCCCTAAGGTTTTCTACTCAGATGTTTTTGTCATTTATTCCTCTCTTTATCCAATGGTATAATTACCTTATTTGCATTCATTTTTGTTAACTTTTTTAGGAGACCCTTAAAGTTTTACACCCATATGTTTGTCATATCTTCATGTTTTAGGGTGGATAACCTAAATGTCAAGGTATAATATGCATTATCTAACTATAATTCTATACAAATCACAAAAAATATTCTCAATCGATGAACAATATCAGTAAATGGGATTGTAACATCTCATCTTAATTTGATACAGATTTAATTTTTTTATTTGAATGGTTGAAAGGGCTAACTCTCAAATTTTAGTTTCATCTTTACTCTTTGCTCATTGACCCCAAAAGTCTTGAAATTAATAGGTAAATGAGACTTTACCCAAAATTATTTTTTGGGTCTACGATGTATTTTTATGAGTTTTTTTTAATAAAAAACTAAGTTGTTAAAAAAAACTAATAGGTATATTGTGATATTTTAGGCCTAAAATTGTTTTTTAACATGTAATCATTGTTTATTTTTTTCATTTATTTTGTGAAGCTAGACTACCATCTTTGATCAGTTTGTTGTTTGATGTTACAACTTTGTCAAATTTGTATAGATTTATTTGCAATCTACATTCGTTGTGAAGCGTGGACAATTAATTTCTTGTTCGATATGTAGATAAAAAGTTAGTGTTTGAGGTTTATATGAAAAAGAAAAAAAAAGCTAATAACATTCTTTAACATATTTTACGTGTTAAGAAATTTAACGTTTGTGCCCATCCCTGAAATCTCTAGTCTTTGTTAAATGAGTGTATTTAGTTTTGTCATGTTCTGTAGAGTATTTTAGGGGTAATTACACTTTTAAACTCCGATACAGTTAAAAAGACAGTCTTGGGTCACATGAACCACAACGTCATGGGCTCATTGACATCGTTACGGCCTAAGCTCACTCGCATCACAACATCGTTACGGCCTAAGCTCACTCGCATCACAACGTCATGGGCTCGTTGACATCGTTACAGCTTAAGGTCACCTGCATCACGGCGGTGGCCAAACGACACTAATGATGAGCAAGATAACCGATTTGGGAGGGAGAAAGAAGAGAAATAAATTGTTGGGGTTTATAATCTCCTGATCAGTGGCTTCTCGTCAATTAATTGATACTAACATGCTGCTTGCCTGCTATCTTTTTATTTCAGTTATTGCTTTTACTAGGGTGCTGGTTTTATTTCAGTTATTGCTTTTTATTTCAGTTATTTCTTTTCTCCATGGTTTAGAGTTTTCGTTGATTTCTTCCCACCTTGAATGGGATCCGTCCGCCAGGTATGGGTATATATTAGCTTATCTGTTCTTGCTTTGTAATATCTTTTCTCTGATCTGATAATACAAAGTTCTCTCTTGAAAAAAAAATGAATACTTTCCATTTTCTCTCTTAATTTATTTTTTTCATTCTATGGGAGGCAGGGGCTGTTTAACACAAGACAAGTTTCATATTTTGATGTATGTGGACAACGATGAACGAAATTTCCATGTTAGAAAGATGCATGAGGATTGCACTCAATTCAGAATTATAAAAGGGCCTCATTTGCAAAAAAAACCCACGGAACTTTGGTCTAGTGCAGATTTATCATCATTTTTTTAAATGTCTAAATTTACCACTTAACTTAGACATTGAATCCAATTTCATGATTACTCCGTTAATTAAAACAGTCATCCATTAATAAATTATATTTTATGCCCTCACACTTTTCACATAATACATTTAACATATGAATTTTTATTTATTAACAAAAATATCATCTCCTTCATTAAACCACCACTCAACGCCGTTGTTCTTCCACTACGAAGCTACTTCTCCATCAACTCTTCCTTCGATCTGCTTGTGTGAGAGAATACCACGTTGGGTTGACCAAAGGAAGAGGGGTGTTAACTTCGGATCAAACGCTGATGGGAAACGCAATAAAGAGCAAGATGTGTTGGAGAATGCGAGGCAAGGGCGTACCTGGGCACCCAAGTTTGCAAAGGCCATGCTTTCATTGGTTTGTATTGTATGGGCTCCATTGATGTCCTGACTGGCTCGCAAGGTCAAATCGGCGGGATTTGTAGCGCCATGAATTAAACAAACAGTTAGCTAGCTCCAAATTAAAATTGGGGTACATTACATGGAGTAATATTTGCTTTTTATCCTATTCAAGTCTTGTTTGAAGAATTTAACTTTTAAAATCCCTTATCTTTATGTATCGTCTCATTTAAGTCATTTACCATTAATTCAATGTTAAAATTAATGGATTTCCATGGAAAATGATTTTTAGTGACTAAAGGTTTCCTATTATTGTCTTTGCACCATAAGGTTTTAAAAATTAATATTTTAACCGCCTACCCAAAACTCCGACAGCCCGATACTACTCCAGCCATCCACCTAGTGATGGCCAACCACCTCTACCCTACCCACGGGCTGTTAGTCACCTAACCACCCCTCCAAGATCTCTTACCGGTCCCGCAAGCTTTCCCAACCTTTCACAATCCTGTAAATCAATGTTCGATTACCTCTCGACTCACCTTTCTTTTCACGATTGGCGTGTAAAATGTAATCGGAATCGAAATCCTATTCTTAAAGGATAAAACACCTCTTATTTCATAATCAAACTGTTCTTAAATTGAAAGGAATTGCATCATAAAAATCTAGGGTTCTTGAAATCCATGAAATTTGATTAATCAAAATCGGAGATAATGTTACAAATTGATGGTTAGAACTTGTTGAAGTGTCTAGGGTGAAAACCCATTTGAGATTCAATGGCATGGGCCAATGAATCGACCGAATTTGGCCGAAATTGTGGCGACGGTAAAATTCATATTTTCACGATTAGCTTTGATTCCGGTGCTCACCGGCAACTTGGTAGCTTTCCCTTGGTGTTGCCAACACCTAGGGTGGCTGGTCATTGCGGTGCGGCGTCCCTAGTCGCCGAAGAAGCATGAACCAAAGCAGTGCGACAGGTAAGGGGGGGTGGTGTGGAGGTCGGGATGTGGCGACCAAGGCTGGAGGCACGCTTGTCGGCACCGGTGCGCGCTGGTGGTGGCCGATGGTGGTCGATAACGCCGAAAGTGGTGGGCTGGAAGGTATTTGGTGGTTCGAAACTCATGTATCCAAGTTCATGGTGTAAAGAGTATAAAAGAAAAATACAGTGCCTAAAAATAATTTATCCAAAAATTTCGTTAATTTTAACATTGTGTTAACGACGGTAAAAGATTTAAATTAGACAAAAATGATGATAAGGGACTTGGGGCAAATTCTTAAAACAGATAATAGGACAAATAGCAATGATAAGGGGACTAACCATGTACTTTACCCATTAATATTGCTTTATTATTTTTATCTACTCTATTTTGTGTTTACGGAAGCTAATTACTAATTGGCTAGCTTATTGTCGATCGTCTATATGTGTGTTAGACAAGTAATGTTTGAGAAAAAAGTTGTAATTTTTTTAAAAGTCTATGAATTTCGTAAGAGAAAGAGGAATGAAATTTTGATGTGGGCTTATGTATTGCCATATATGTTAGGGTAAAATATGTTGATTTTGATAGAAGTTGGAGAAATTGGTAATAAGTGTGAAAAGACAGCTTTTTAACATTTTTGAAAAATAAAATATAATTGGAGAATGATCATGCAAAGAACATTTTTTCAATTGCATTTTGTTTAACACAATGTTAAATTGAAAAATCTTTCATTAGTGGTTTGATGAAGATGATATTTTTGTTTATAAATAAAAATTAGGTTGTTAAATGTATCATATGAAAAGTATAAGGACGTTAAATGTAATTTATTAACGAAGGACTGTTATAATTAAGAGAGCAATCATGAAATTGCAATCAATGTATAAGTTAAGTGGTAAATTTAGACCTTTCAAAAGAATAATGATAAATTTGCACCTTTCGACCTAATTCGGTGGATTTTTTTGCACTTGAAGTCATAAAACAAATCAATAACTACTTACTTCATCCCTAAATAATCTTACACATTTATCTTTTGGATCATATCTGAAAAATTGTACACTTTATTTAAATGGAAACTTCTATCATCCAAAATTATCCAACTATCCCTACTTATCTTTACCTTTTTCATCTCGTTATTTATGCAAGCTCTACTTAAGGATAATGATATCAAGCTATATAAAATCTCTGCACAATATATAGAATTAATTGGTGATGGAGTAGCTAGTAACAAGCCCACTAGTTAGAGGTCAAACCCTTTGGATTCACGCTAAATGCATGACCACCACCGTAAAAGTCACCCTTACCCCAAATCACTTTTCCCCAATACGTTGCATACAGAGAATCCCATTTTCTTATCATTCTACCTACATATAGTCAATAGTTTAATGGAACTTAACAAACTACACCAAACCAGCTCAATTAAAAACAAAATCTTGATATTTGCTCCCCAAACCAAGAAAATAACCTACTCCAATAAGATTGCAAAATGGATTAAGAACATACAACCTAAACCAGCATATGTCAAAATATCCCAAAGAAGAATAACTACTAAGCCGGGGGAGTTGGTAGAGATTAACAAGTATTTTCCTTTTTACAATTCATCTATTTAGAGATTGTCATTTTGAAAACTTTGTATACATAAATAAACTGTAAAGTGATCCATTTACCGGTTACTAAACTACAACTGACTTTTAAAGTGGATTTGATTTCAATTTATCTTAACTAATTTGAGGCTAAAAATTCCAAAAAAAAACTGATTGAAAACTAAAATTACTATCAATTTATCTTTTGCGGATACAATTTCAAAACATCTGAGAAATAAAATTGCAAATATTATGTCCAGAGCATCTAACTTAGTAGCTAACCTAGCTCCTAAGGACATTAAATGAAGATTTGTTCAAATCTCCACCATTCTCAATCTCATACCTTCTATGTATTGAAAAAAAGTAGATAATATACTAAAAACCTTTGTAATGAAAAATAGACGAAGAAGCACCATTGTACTAATAAAAAAGAGACGTAAATAGTACTTCTTCATCCCAAGTGTGTTGTCAACATCTTTTGTCCTAAATGAAATGACATTTTTCCACGTGTATTTTAGCCCACTTCTACCATTACAAATGTACACATTTAATGAGTCTAGAGAGTGAGTTGGAATGGATGAGAATGGGTTAGGAAGGGGTAAAGATGAAATTTCATGTGAAATGAGTTAATGACCAAAAACAATCTTAATCTACACAAAAAAGCTAAAAGTGAACACATTTAAGACGGAGTGAGTACATTATTTAGAGACAAGACAAGTGTAACAAGGCGGGGAGTTGGTAGAGGTAAGCCTTTATAAGAAGTGGAGTTGATTATTTAGAATTGGCGTCAAATGCCAGAAAAAAGAGAGAAGATGAAGATACTATGCATTCACGGGTTCAGAGCAAGTGGGAAGATATTAAAGACGCAGATCAGCAAGTGGGATCCTCGTATCTTCGCTGACTTCGATATGGTAACAACATCTGCACCATCCATTCCTGCTAACAATACTATAGTCGCATGAAATACTAGCTGTCTTCTGGTATAAGTAAGAGGTAAATCGCAACAATTCATAAAGGAAACCGAACAGGCAGCTATGTAGAGTAATACAGTTCTATGTAAATACTTATGAAATAAAGCACAAAAGGAACTAACCACATCATAATCTCAAATCACTATTTTCTGATCTTATAAGCCATAACATCCATGGTGGTTTCAGGATTTCCCAGATGGTATATTTCCCGCCACTGGTGAGTCTGGGCTTGAGGGCATCTTACCCCCACCATATTTCGAGTGGTTCCAGTTCAACAAGGTGGCTTATATTTAAATATACTCCATTCTTCAACCACATAGTTTATGCAAATATTACTTCACTCCCTTCTAAAACCGAATGAAACAACACCAAATCTTATGGTGAATAATCAGGAGTTCACCGAGTATACAAACCTGGACAAGTGCATCTCTTACCTCTGCCAATACATCAAAACCAAAGGGCCATTCCATGGACTGCTTGGATTCTCACAGGTGTGAACCAGTATTCTTCTATACAAGTCTTAACATCAAACCCCCACCCCCCACAACAGCTGTTTAATCATTTACTTCTGTGAAATGAAAAACTTTATCAGGGTGCTGCACTCTGTGCTCTTCTGATTGTCCATGAGACACAGGTAATACTCAACCTTCCAATGCATCTTGTAGTATTCTGGCAAATAGGGCCATCAAATCTCTCTAAGATGACATATTGAGAATACTTCCACCACAGGAGAAATTGTTGAAGGAACACCTACCATTCAAGTTCTTCATTTCAATATCAGGATCGAGATTCAAAAACCCAAAAATGATTTAGGAGTTGTACAACCACACAACGATGGTTAAATCAGTCCACATGATAGGTTAAAACGATTGGATGAAACCTACGTCTGAAGACCTTGCTGCTGCTTTTCACAATCCTCTTATCATAAGGCATCCTCTAGGCCATACAATACCTAGATTAGGTATCTCTTGTTCCACCTATGCATCAATTGATTTTTTTTTTCCTTCGTAGCTCTATTACTGGTTTGTTCTTTGATATCTTTCATTAGCTGACCCATTCTAGTGAGCAGACGAGACAGCAACTGACAAGTTGCGCTGCTGGATCAAAGAGATTCTGCAAATCAGCGTTCTTCCAACAAATAGCCAACAGGTAATAGAAGAGGAACACAATACTTCCGAACTTATCTTAATCTAATCCACAACCTTTTCCCCTAACACCAACCCAGATTATGCATCTGGATTCATCAGTGTGCATGCAGTGCACATGCTCAAAATCATAAATGGCATTAGTCAGAAAACTGCAGAAAAACGTATTCAGAATTTTGGTTCGACAGAACGAACCCTGGTAACAGGCTGATACGGCAACAAAGTAGGACTAAACTCTGAACTAGCAAGAAACCCTATAATTAACCTGAACCATGAGTTCATTTGGATGATCAAAAAATGTTTTTCTCATAAGAAGGTTGTGACAGGACAAGTATGGTGTAAAACAAAGTCAGTATGCTTTTTGTATGAATTTATAGACAGTTATTTGATCCTATAAACTTTATACCACCAACCTTAACATAGTTGGGATTGACCTGCATTATGATAAAAAATTTAAACAGTTTGTTGCACCTAGCATATAAGGAGTATATAACATGCTAACTGACCACACAACTGCATGATTTGTGAAAAAATGGATGGTCATCTTGTTAAATTTGGTTTTATATGTCCCCCTTAACTTTCTATTATGAGGTGGACAGTGTTAGGGTGAATAGAATTGACTCTACATGGAAACATGTCAGAAAAACAAAAGGCAACTGTAGCACCTCAACAATAGAGAGCATATCACAAGCATCCTGAGAAATTCTTACAAGGTAATTTCTAAACATATTTTGAAATGGCAGGGAAACTGGACTTCCGAAAGTGTGGCCGGGGATCCAACCAAGTTTTTTCAACAACCTACAAGTTTCATGAGCAACCGTCTATAAAACGCTTGATCACACTATGGAGATAATAATACAGACTATAATTTGTCTTCTATCCCTAGTGTGGCTATAACAAGAATCGAGGAATCAAGCCGAATAAAGCTTTCACTGTTCATCACATTAAAATTTAGTTTACCTCAGCTATATTGACAAACATGCAAGCAACTGTTCACAAACGTGTCGAACATCTGATGAAGGATCCGTTGAACATACAGTTGAGAGTATAGACCGTGCTTCGAGTAGACCGCCTGATATATTCACCAGAATTGCATCATCACATGCCATAAGAGATGCCATCAGCTTTGCACCAGCCAACCTTTCCTGGTGAACAATAAAAAACACAGTAACGTCACTGACTAGAGATATCTTTCTGATCTATAAAATAAAATGCCAACTCAACACTACACGACCACAGACCTACCTTTACGGTGAGTTCAAATTAGATAAAGATAGAGGTGAAAAAAAAAACATGCATTACTTAAACATGATCTGAGATCAAGTTAACAGACCAGGAGCAACAGCGCAAGACAGAAGAAACTATATAAACAAAATTGGCCAAAGGGATGGATTGAATACCTTCTCAGACTTCCCTCGAAGAAATTCTAGAGAGAGTTTGAAAAGATCAGAAGAATAAGGAAGAACTACAGACTTAAGGTTGTAAACAGCTGAGAACAGAACTTGCATGCATGCAGCTCTGATCTCAGGACAGTCTACGGCCTGCAGAATTCGAATCCAGAAATTAGAATAAAGAAAAGAAAGTTCTCCAGTAATTGGACACAAAAATATGAATCAGCAACTACCTCAATGGAACATATTAGACGAGGAATAATTTTCTCAGCAAAGGATATTTTGTTCATGTCATGTATTTTCTGGCAGGCACTGATGAGAACATTAGCCATGCATATACGAAATGAGAGAGCATCCTGTGACTCAATTTGGCCCTCTTTTCCACTCAAGTTGGCTGTAGCCAGAAGTTTATGCTCTCCATGTATCAAATGATGGAACACATATCTTATTGGGCTCCTCAAAGCAACATCACCTACAAATTAAGCAATACAAGTTGAATGGCACCCTTTGTAACATTTAAGCTTTTCGTTGAACGTGAGATTTTCAATACCATTCTTAGCACCAATGCCAGAGTCCAGCAAGGTAACCACTTCAAGGGATTCATTTCCTTGCAGTTCCGCACAAACCATCAGTGCCAAACAATCGATACAGCCATGTTGTGCCTTGGACACTACAAATAAAGATTTGACAAATGTATACTCAAAAAACAAAAACTCCTTCTAGGAAAGTTTAAAGCATAAGATTGAGTACCTTCATCCCCAATAGTAGAAGGCCACAACATAATTTTTTCCATTGTAGTTCGAATTTCAAGCATAAGAGGGTGTAACAGTGTATCGTTGCCTCTTGCCTAATAAAAGAACACATTTTGTAAGCTTTATCATTGTTACACCTTGCAGTGTAAAGGTACGACCATTGTAAAAGAAGCAATACAGTGCACATTACCAGAGGAACAGGTAATGGTGAAAATTTAATTACCACAAGGGAAGTACAGGCTGAAAACAAACAAGCTTTAACCCTCATGACATCCTGAGATGCTGCAGCGCACTTGATTTGAGATAAAATGATTGGAAGTAGAACCTACATATCCAAGAGTCCAGTAAGCAAGTAATTTGAAAAGGATAAAAAGAAGAAAGATGTACATGTATAGTAAAAAATGATTTCACTTCTGACAAATTAACTAGCGGCCAAGATAAAAGACATGTTTCTTCATCCTTCCTATGTCAATAAACAATTACACACCAACTCATGAATGATTATACCTTAATAGCACTCACAAGTGATATATATATCTACTCAAAATTTGATTCACATGAAACAGATTCTGTTTGTTCGCTGAAAGGGTCGCAAGCTGGGCACAGTCTTCCTAAAGCCTATGGCCTACCAAAAGTCCCTTAAGAGCTATGGTTTAAAAAATCAGGCACTTTGAAATAGAAGAGGATTGGAGGATCTCACAGTCTAGGTATTAAGGGCGGAGATGATATTATCCTGAACTGACATCTCCAAAATCAACCCCCGAGGGAACAAATTAGAAACTGCTCCAATAGAATAAAATTGTCGACGGTTGTAGTAAAAAGCATGGCAGGAATCCTTCAAAACATCCCTCCTAAATGTGAAATCTATGGCTTAAAACTGCCAAGCGCATAAAGGACAGATTTCCCAAAGATCTCCATATCCAAGAAGAAGAAAAGTGAAATTTAATCCCCAAATCCGTCAGTCCATCCTCCCTCCAGTCAAGACCAAACAGAGAAGAGTAAGTGTGGTAATTGAATGTTTTGCATTTAACCTGCACCAAAAAGCTAACAAAAAGATTCGTTGGACTCTTACATACCTGAGGATGGAAACGTCCACAAAGCTCAGCAGCAAGTTTCCTCACATCTTCATATTCGAAGTCACAAAATGCCCTGTAATTGGGAGTATTCGAAAACTCACAGATACAGAGGCAGACAAGAAATAGATAGGTAGCTAGAAATTTTCAATTATGTTCATAAAGTAAACAATAAGAACCAACCTTTTAAGAAGAATAGCAGCAATACAATCATCAGCAAGGTCACTTCGATCTCTGTGTTCTGAAATCAAAATTAAGAAATTAAAATGGATATACAACATAAAAAGTTAAATGTGGAGGAAAGCATGTTCAATCACGCCCCTTTTTTTTAGATTCTTTGGGTCTGTTAGTACATCCCCCTCCAGATAAGACTTTATTCTTCTCCAATGGGCCCATCAAATACTAATTAAACTAAAGTATCTTCCTAAAACTGGAAAAATAAGGAACATATTAACATATACAACTAGTGCCTTGACAGAAAAATGCAGGCATGATGCTCATCACAGGATTAACTAAAAAGACGATCACAGCTGCCACCGAAGTTCTTACTGCTATCACCTTATAGTGATTATTTTCCAGGTGGATGCAATAATAGATCATTTAACCAAGTTACTTGAAACAGCCATCCATTTCAGAAAACTGGCCACAATAACTGCAAATGAAAATAAAAAATTCTAAAAATTGAATAGACTTCAGATCAATGTTACCTTGATCAGGAAGTCGGCCATACATGACAAATAAGTTACTGTTACTAAAAACTCTCAAAGGCAGCAATCTAATAAGAAGTAATGGACAAAGCCGCTCAAATAGAGACTGTTGCTGTATCTTCAAGTGTTCAAGTTCAGACATTATGATAAAATAGGGATCCAATCTATAACTTCTAATTTAAATAAATTCTTCTGATAAGATTTAATTGTAGGCCCTGGAACAAACTTGTAAATGAAAGAATCTTTAACCCGTAATACAGTTAATAAAAAAAGGTGGCAAACAAAAATTGAAAAAGCAAAAAAAAAAAAAAGAGGACTTTACATCTTATAGCAACAAGTGTTATCTTCTTTCCTCTTTTTCCCACATATTTTAAAAGAGATAATGCTTAGTGGTTCAGAGTAACAGCAAACTAACATTAAGAATCCCATGGAAACAAGCATGTTTGCCGTGGTATTGCTTTAGTTCTTCTTACTTTCATTTAGCATGTTCAGAGCTAATGTGAAGACTGTTTGAAAAAACCGAAACACCTTGTCTAACGGGGAGCAGAACCCTAAATCAATACATAGTTAATATGCAATAATGAAACAGGACAGCCAAGCATGTAGTCACTCAACCATGGTCTCTGATGGTTGGTAATGGAAAGAAGACAGAACCATTTCATTGTTAGCACTTAACTCCTCGATGGCTCCTCCATGTCTCAGAAGAACATATCGGAGGCTCCACCATATATCTATCCACATATAAGAGGCCATATGCTGAACATGAAAGGGCTTTAGTGCCCTTAAATGTGTTTTTCATTATAGCAATATGTTTATCAGGAACTAGTAACATATGAAAGGTAAGGGTATATGGATAAAATACTCATTTGAATAACATTTTCTAGAATATTATAAATTTCTTATGAATCTAATGTAAATGGTATTTTGAAATTTTCATTGCATCTTAAGAAAGTGTGATTCAATAGTTTTAGTATCCATATATAATAATCTTTCAGATAACATTCGATCTGGACAAAAAATTGCAAAAATGAAAAACAGATTTAAGAGGATTTAAGCCCTTTAATATGAACCCAATGGCCTCTGAATAACATGTAGCCTATTTTCCATGCATAACTAACTCTCTAAGGGGGTTATCAATCCATCTACAAACAGTTTTGAATATAATTAAAGAAAAGTATAACCACGTTAAGTTTAAAACTTCACAGCATCATCTGCTTACAATGCCTGTCTTTTCAACTGTAATAGAACCCGCTGGAGGACCAATCCTGCAGCATTGGCTAAGTGTTCACCTATGTAACTCAGGAACCTCACAATAGTAGCATTTGATGGCTCAGCAAACATCTTATCAAGCAAAGGCTCAATCAAGGGATTCCAGTCTTGAACCTGATTTATGTCGTGGGAATATGCAAAAAAAAAAAAATCAAAGCTTTAGCAGGTTTTCACAAGTGGAGTAAATGCTAATATGAATTGCTGGGCACATTTCAAAGGCAACTAAAACAGATTAACCCTATTGATTAGCTGGCTGCCTTAGTTTTATTATATGATGCTTTCAATCTCATGGATAGAAAACTTCCTTCGATCCCTGACTCTAGGTATTAAAATGCTACTCCCACTGTCCTCAAAATGGCCCATTCAGTTTCCAGCATTTAATGTATGATATTTTTTCTTCAACACGTTGATATACAAAGTCAGCAAGTTTATATCCAAATGATAATTCAACATGTCTAGTTTTAAAATATATTTTTTACTCCCTCCAAAACTAGACATGTTGAAAAAATTCAGAAAAAATTATTACAAGGCTCAAATTTAACCATGCGTTTCTTTTTCGATGTTGTGTTAGACTCAAACTATTACAGGAAAGAATACATTAAAAAAAATCATAAAAAATATATATTTAGAAACTACATCCATTGATCTATAGTTTGCACTCAAATGATTTGACTTTATATATTAAAATGTTCAACAAATAAAATCATAGATTAAATGCTGAAAAGGAAATGCACCAATTTTTCAAGGATGAAGGTAGTATTTGTTTAAAAAAAGGAAAAATACATTTAGAATCTAAATGTTTTCAACTATGACTTTTGTCAATCCCTTTTCAATTCCGATGTAAAAATATAGAATATAAAAAAATCGTATATTATTCATTAATACTGTATGTTGCATAGAAGTGGAATTGAGGGGTTTTTTTTTCTTTTTTGAAACTTCTACGAGTATTTAGTACTACCTCTGTCCCAAAACGATTTGAGCATTTGACTTTTGATGTTGTGTTTGACTCAAATTAATTTTACTTTTGATGTTGTGTTTGACTCAAATTAAAATATATATTTAGAAACTAGAAACATTGAATTATCATTTGCATACAAGTTATTTAGTTTTTTACATCAAAATGTTGAGGAAAAACATCATAGATTAAATGCTGAAAATGAAATGTTCGAATCTCTTTGGGACGGAGGGAGTAATAATTTGAGTCAAACACAAGTTCAAAAGTAAAATTAGCCAATGAATTGAGGACGGAGGGATTACACTGCAACATCAGCTTCCAGAAGCATAAACTGCTTTAAGTAGAGTCCAAAAAGTTCAACCCTTTTTGTCCATGCAAGTGGAGAAATATGCAAGTAACTAATATATGATGATCTTTTAAGTTTCATCTCATTATTTTTCCCTCAAAAGAGGGGGAATCCGACTTTAAAAAATTGCCAGCTAAATTTTGCATGGATATATAGCGTGAATCAAGTTCAAAGATAACCGACTATGAATTTCCCGCCACCAACCCCAACCAAAGAACACAAAGGTAACTAATGTCTAGTATGACACACACATATAGAGAGAGAGAGAGAGAGAGAGACGTATGTATGTATGCATGTACATATTGAACAGTTATGCTTTGCTCTTACACTTGTAGACCACTCAGGAATCAGCTTTAAAACTTGATCACCGTCCAAATTCACTCCTGCATGATACTTCAAACTATTTAACACAGAACAGATTTATCTAAAAGAACAAATTAAACAAATGTGGGATTTTCATGATTTGTTTGTTGCTCTCATACTTTCAGTCTGTTGACTCAGAATCATACAACTGGCGAATGTTACAAAGCAACTAATTTCAAAGGAAATGAAGGGAAAAAAAAAGAAATGAATGTTTCCATTTCTTATAGGGAGGGAGCGGGTGTTCACACCTTTCCCTGCACTATTGCTGCACCCAAGATCACCAAGGCTTTTGGTATGATGGCTGCCCAAAGAAAAAAAAGCAAATGAGTCAACAGTCAATACCAATAACTTTGTCTTTACATGGTCCGTATTTTAAACAAACTAAAATAGTAGAGGGAAAACTCAAAAGTAAAGTTAAGCAAATGAAGCATTTAATTTTCTTTTACGCATATGAAGAGCAAAGAGGGTTGCATACCTACTAAGTATGTCCAACAGTAAACATATAACTTCAGGATTCTGATTATGATATTTTAGTAGGATAATCAGAGAGTGACGAGCAGATAATTGTGCTCTCTCATCGGGAGAGTAAACAAGTTGAACCAATGCAGGCAAAACAACAGATGGATCTGCAAGAAAAAACAGCACTTTGTAATTACACATACATTCAGCATTAGTCCTGATCAATAATTAATTACTCCATGCTAAAGAAGTTTGTGCAGTGGTTGAAATGATTTGTGCAAGTGAGGGCAAACATATGCAACATCATTAGGCAGAGGATTCCTACGGCTGAGCCTACCCACTCAAGTGGCGAACGAGAGATAATTATAAAAAAAAAAAATATCATGACAGTCTGTCACTGAAAAACACTGGAATATGAATTGATAATACAAGTACAGTTCAGAATAGCTAATATTGGCATATCCTAGTAAATCTAATGCGTTTCAACACTAAAACTAGTTTCAAGTAAATAAAACATTGTTTGAAACGACAGACAAATAGTAAGCATGGAAAAACAGCCTGGAAAGGTTTGTATTACTGATCAGGGGAAGCAAGTTGACTGCTTGCTCTTGAATAGAAGATTCATCATCATGAAGAAGTTCTAGCAAGTGATTCGATATGTCTTGCCTGCAAAACATGGCATAAGATTATGTTAAATCAAGCGTTCATTAATGAGAGAAAATCATGTAATCAGAACAATCAATGTGATAATACAGTACCAAAGTGAATCTGAAAGTGAACTTTCTGATGCCTTGTATTTCAAAATGTGAATCAGCTCAGAAAGAACATCAACAGCATTCCGCCTCTGAATAGTATTCTCAGATGCAAGGCGACTAAAAATTTCATCAAGATAATGACCATCTGCATTCCTAGTGAGCCATCAAACCACATCAGAGGAAAATACAAAAACAAACATAAAAAATACCAGATTAGTCAATAACCATCTCAAAGTGAATAAAGAAATACATGTAGCAGCATTCAGCTATCAGAATAACCACAGCTCTTGCAGCACCATCCCTCTCATCAAGAAACTGCAGCAGCAGCGGTAACAGAGCATCCATCTCTCTTGTGTCAATTTGATCACTTGCAGATGTATGCTTTTTTCTAAATATGATCAACTTTAATATGGATACAGATCCATCTATTAATCCCTCATCGCTGCTGGAAAGCTTCCACATTATGCCCATAAGAGAAAAGATGGAGAGAGAACATAAGGACGTGATGAACGACACAGAAAATCAACTCCTCGCTACTAGAAAGCTTCCATATTATGCCAGAAGAATAAAAGAAAAAACAAAGAAAGAAAGAACTAAACGGAGTGATCAAGAGGGAAACAATTACATGAACCATCATAGCAATAACAGTACTTTATCTTCTTTCACTTTTTGATAAAAAAACTAGTACAGATCATTAATAAGCAACTGAACCTTTATCTCACCCCAACTCTGCAAACTCATGGTTGTTAAAGCATTAGTCCAAAACCAATTAAAGGGCCTCACCAAAGTCTAATCCACTAGACAAACCCTACTTTAAAATTGCCAGGCAAATCCCACTTAAGCACTCCCTCTAAGCTGAAGATTGGTACGGCAACTAAATACATGGTTTTCCACATGGCCTGAATGTTGGCGCTGACAGGAAAGGCAGTAAAAACATTGTGTTTGATACCAAACTTAAGCATTTAACCCAAAAATAATTGGCAATGAGTGGATGTAGGTACAGTATTCAGCACCAAATTTTTCCTACATTGAAGTGTGGGATTAACAAGGACACACAATTGGATACACAATTACTACTGCCCAGACATGAGAGACAAACCCCACATGATAATGGCAAGAAACAAAAAGTTTAATGGTACATGCCAAAATCATCAGATGTTTTATTCTCGCCAAGAAGAGATCAATTTGGAACGCAATGGAACCTGAGTAGTAAGGGGACTTGCAGCTTCTAACCTAAGGACAGAGATAGATCCATTTACAACTCACACTGTGCTATGAAATCATTGTAATTGTGTTGTTTACTGAATGCAAAAGAATTTTTAAGAGAACTCTAGAACCCTAAATATGTATCCATTGATAACACCATTTTAGCTGGTTTTTATAGCTAAAAGAAATGGAAGATTACTCCCTACAAATATATTATATTTATTTTAATTTTTATTATATGTGTTGCATTCCTAATACTTTATCTTTTATACTCAATACCCAAATTGACTCTTTCAATCAAAAATTTAGTTGAGGGTTTTTTTTTAATTCCTTCGTATCTTAATTCCTAATCATGAGAATTCCGAACCCGCCGCAACTCAGGCGTAATAGAACTCAGTTATTCTTTATTATGTAAGCCAGGAGCTTTCCTTTATTCGCCTATTTCAGTATACATACAGAAGGATCCATTCCCTCGTTCTTAAGGTAATTTATTATCTGAAAGTGAAACAATTCAGATCTCACTAAGTCTTCTAACACAACAACGGCTGTTGGGGTTAAGTGGTAAGGAGCAAATCCTTCTTTAAGCAAGGTCCCGGGTACAAGTCTTGTGTATGGAGAAAACTTCATTGGGAGAGCTACCCCTCGAAGATGCCCAATTATGCTCGATCCACATAAAAGTGAATAAAAAATTTCTTTTTAAAAAAAAGTCTTCTGAACCAATACCAATACTCTTGCACATAAGTTTTGAATGTATAACTAAAAAGGAAAATTTAATATTCTCAATAAAAAATAAATATCACCAAAGCTATTGATAATAACCCACAAGATGACTCATAATCCTCTTCAAAGATATGACCAATTTACCGATCATCCTTTCATTGGAGGATCGCCATTTGATAAATCTTGAGTATTAAAAATGTAGCTCAAGTTTTTAAACAATGTCAACTGGAATCATTTCACTATAGATGAAAAGACCTAGCAGCTGTAGCCACGATATAAGTTCCTAGGTAAGGTAAGGTAAGCATGGAAAATGGGCACTTAAGATACTTTGTTATCCGAAAAGACTATTGACAAGTTGGCTTGGGATGAACACCTGGAAGCTAAAATCTGACCTGAAACATATAAACAGGTATCATGATAATTAACAAAGGCAACCAGCCAAATAATACCATGTTACTTCCTCCATCCCTTTTTGTTTGCAACATTTTCCTTTTTGAGACATCCTTATATGTTGGCACCGTTCTCTCTTTTAGTAAAATTTTAAACATCAATTTACCATATTACCCTTATTTTAATTCTCTTTCCATCAACTCAACAAACCTCCCAACAAAGTTTACTTTCTCCAATATCTTTAAAGTTATAACAATATTTTTTGAACGGCGTAATTGGAAAGTCCTAACCAGCTTTTAGACATCTTAATCTCCGTGCCAAGAGAAATGATGCAAACATAAACAGACCATGGGAGTAAATAACTGCTGGACCTCAAAGTTTGAGCTGCTAGTGGCAGCAATATCCAACAGAATATGCCTTAACAAAGCCTAGTAAACATATGATCCTAAATTCACAGTTGTGTTCATTTAAGAAAAGTTTGAGAAACAGTTCGGGTTTTCAGTAAGTAGAGAGGAAAAATTGGAGGGGAAGTTTAAATTTACAAAACTAAAAAAGTTGGTGTCAAAGAACACACCCTTTATTCAATTCTGTCTTGTCCTTTATACTAAGGCCTAAGCACCTGAATCCTTAGATTCCTCATAAACAAATTTGTGTCAACAAACCTCTTGGTCACACGCAAATGAATTCTATTAAATGCTTACCTGTGATAAAAGGATGTGTGATATCTGTGTCCCATATTCCAACAGCACGCTTTCCAATTTCTCTCCAGAAAAACGACCCAGGAGAAGGCATAAGCAAGTGAGGAAAAGCTTTCTCATCCCTATACTACCATCCTTGTCACCAATGTCTCCCTTGGCACTGGTATCTGTAAAATACTGCATTATATTTTGGCATCAGCAGTTATACAACTGACTTTACTGTGAATAAGGACCGATAATCTTAATAATAACACAGTAACAGAAACCTAATTTAGCAACCAAGGAAGGCATCCGAACTTAATAAAGGTACTGATACAGTAAAATAGTGCCTACTAGGAAGAAAAAGTAGTATCGATACAGGTTCAAAAGTTCATTCGCTCTCTCTACCTGGATCCCTGACATGTACTTCTCCAGTGATTCTCTGTGATTCTTCAGGATTTTCTGATCTTCGAGATGCATTAACATACCATAATTTTTCCAGCATGATGAGAGTAGTTGATTTCCAGTCATTAAATTTTTCCTACCTGTTTAAATTGACAGTGAAGCATGTCAAGGTGAAAAGAGACCAATATAACTAGATATAAATATGTGTAGACTAAAATATCGATGAAGGACCTGCCTCTTTGCGAACTGCACCATACTGATCCCGCATTTCATCTAACCACTTCAAAACAAGTTCCAATCCTTTCGCGTGTAAAGTGCGACTTCTTTTGCTCCACTGCAGGTGTAAAGGTAATGTCATTAGCATATAACAGTAATTTCTTTTTCCCCACAATGAATAGATTGTAATAGGTCAGCAGCTGGTGCAAAAGTATAGGCTTCTACTCAAAAAATTGAACATATTACCCGTACCAATCTAAGAGTTGAAAAGAACAGGGAAACTCATATTGTCCATGCATGTTGGCCTTTTGTCATGTCTATATTAATTAATTACTCTGCATGATCTTGTTTTACATAACCAAAATTGACTGGTGCTTTCTTTCCAGCATGCTGTTACTAATTTATGTATTATCACAAAGCTAACGTTTGTTTAAAACATACACTCTGTCACCATCACAATGATTTCATATAACAAGCTGGAGAACAAATTACAAGACTACCATTAGCCAGTGGAGAAATTTAACCAGCTCTCATGTCCAGAAAGTGGACCGTCCAATCCAATAAAATAAATACAGAAAGACATAAATTTCACAGAGCAGATTTCAAGCAAACATAACACACCCTAAAAAACAAAAAACAAGAGCAGAAGTTGATACAAACAAAGAGTAAGCAAGCACATAACATACCGCGACAAGTTTCTGAACCAAGTAAATAAGATCATCAATATGGTCCGAAAGCAAAGGGCCGGTTTCAATGTCTTGCTCATTGAAACATCCACCAACTTTTTCATCCTGCTCACCAGTGCCAGGAGGCATTAAAGAAACTGGGTGATCAAAGGTGCGTGAATCCGACAATTTGCCCTTTCTGCCAGGTATGCGAGAGTTCTTACTTAATGCTTCAGAAAGAGAGATCAAACAGTCTGCAGCAGATATTGCAAGCCGCGATGGAAGCTCAAACTTATCCTGAACAATACTACACAAAACGAAAGCTAATGAGTGTATCAATGAAATAAACTTCCTAGGCAATCTATCATATGTTTCTTAATTAAAAATGACATAAGATCACTCAAAGTATATAGCAATCACAACACTAAACAAAATCAAGTCAACACGGAGAATTTCCTTTATTTGATAACTACATGAGCAGTTACACAGAGAACACTATTTTCAGCAATGCATGCTTGTGAAAAAAACCTGAACGACCTTGACAGGTAAGAAAGGAGGACAATGTCTTTTAGAACAATCTTTCTAAAATAGAACAAGTGCAACATCACTCAGATGGTACCAAACCAAAGAATAATATCCAATTCCTTTTTATTGACTCTAAAGGGTTTGGTGATTAAGCATATCAATCAGAGAGGCTTGAGGATTGAAAGTGAGAGCACCGACCCAATGCATAATATAACAAAATTGAGATATATGTAGTTATAATTACCTCCCGTTACTTATGATGGACAACAAACGTGAAATGCGAGAACAAAGCACCACCAACAAATCATTAAACCTCCCCCTTATTCCTGCAAGAGCAACCAAAAACAATATGATCTGGTAGTGAACACAGAGAATACGAGGGTAAGAAGATAGAGAAGTTCATAAATCCTGCATAACATAGAATTGTATGACACAAATAAGACAAATGAATAAGAATAAATGGCAGTCGAAATAAAACACTTTCAACCTCCTGCGAAATATAAAGATATGACTGGAATTGTGATATACGGAGCATTTACCAGACAGAGGAAACATATCCGTAAAATCCTCGTACTCCAAGACGGCCCGAACTAGAGTACACCAACCAAGAGCAACATAACGATCCTCTCTATTCACAATGATGTTTACCAGACTCGTCGCAACCTCTCGGAAGAGAATCTCGTCCTGGAAGAACCAGTCAACGATGACTATAGCTTGGGCCCGAAGCTTTAAGTCCTTGGACTTCAACGAGTGTTCGATCAGGGGAATGAGAACTTCATCCATTGCCTCCTTCCTCTGAGCCAAATCCCTGACATATCTGTGTATAAACCATACAGACTCGTCCAATGAACCAACAGACGCTGTCTTTGAATCGGGACATAGACGAGAAATGGCGTCTCGGAGCTTCTTAGGTCGGGCGGACAGAAGAGTTGTCATGGCCCGGCCAACCGTGAAGGAAACCACCGATTCGGGCGCCGATTTCCATAAAATGGCTTCTTCTTCATCTCTATGCTGTTGCTCCATATGCTGCCACAAAGAACTCTATAGCTCTAACAACCAATTGAAAGAGTAGGCAGAATAGAAAGAAAGTGAGGATTAGGGCTTTGGCGGTTTCTCGTGGAACTCTGGAGAAAACTGAAAAAGCGAATTGGCGGGCAGTGGAGCGGACATGTTAAAACAACGGGTAACTTAGCCCTAAGTTACGTGACATGAAACCTACAATCACGATAAGAATTAAGATAGCTCTAAATCTTTAGGGTTAATGCAAATTAGTACTTGAACGTTTTAGCCCGTAGTTCCTTAAGTTACATGATTATTCTATTTGTGTCCCGTTTTAAGAATTTGTATCACTTTCGTCATATAAGTTACAATCGTGTGCACCGTTGGTCCTTCCGTCACATTTTTCCATTAAAATTACCGTTAAAGTGGTAAAATTACAAAAATATCTAAATCTAATATTCATTTTAATACCAATCTCTTAAAAAAAACTACAAATCTACCATAAATAATTACAAATCTTACAAACACACCATCTCTCTAACCCAACTCATCCATGAACTTCTTACCCACTACCCAAGTACCTTCCCTTGATCTCTCTAATCCACCCGCGAAGGTGGATGCCGAACAAAATTCTATATCCATATCTCTCATTTCTGGGCACTCCTGTCTCAATTGAAATGGAATGACCGCAAAGAAAGCACGAGCACAAACCCCAATAATAGCAACGAGGAGGAGGAGGACGAAGAAGAAGAAGACGACGAGTCTCAAGAGTTTGGCTTACAGAATGACGAGTTGGAAGACTTGGAGATCAGTGTGAGCTGCAAGGCCTCGGCACGGTTGGTGACTCGCAAGGCTCCGACATGATCAGCGGGTTCAAACAATTCGGCTTCGGCAGCAGCTCACAAGACTTCGGCACGGTTGGCCGGTTGCAAGACTTCAACTCGAGTTCAAGAGAAGGAGAACAAGAGGTTGGGTCAGGCAGCGCGGAGCAAGTGTTCGGTTCAGGTGCGGAGCAAGTGTTCGGTTCAGGTGACGAGCCGTTGAATCGTGATAAAGGGAAAGGGAAAATGCATGAGCCAAAGGAAAATGAATACATAATGGACCCATGGAGAGAGTCTTCCAATGCAAATGCCAAGTGGCAAAAAATTGTAAGGAGTTCATGGGTGGGCTGGGCTAGAGAGATGGTGTGTTTGTAAGATTTGTAATTATTTAGGGTAGATTTGTAGTTTTTTAAGAGATCGGTGTTAAAATGAATATTAGATTTAGATATTTTCGTAATTTTACCATTCTAACGGTGATTTTAACGAAAAAAGTGACGGAAGTACCAACGGTGCACGCAATTGTAACTTACAGGACAAAAGTGATACAAATTCTTAAAACGAAACCCAAATAGGATAATCGTGTAATTTAAGGGACTACAGACGGAGTTTACTCATTAAAAAAGTGTTGATAAAGACCTAACAAATGATTCTTAGTTGACTAACTCAAAAAATAAAAGAACCTTTTTTATTTTTTATTATTAAGTCTGTTCTTTTTTTTTACAAATGGGTAAAATGTTTCTTCAGGAGCATAATCACTAAGTCAAATGCTCAGAACAAAAAAAAACTAAACTTTTAACCTTTCACAAATTTAGTCGATTTGACAAGAATCACATTTTTGCCAATTTGATGGTTAAAAAATGTCACCTTTTTTGTAGATTGCAAGAGTTTCACTTCCCATGCGTTTTTATGGTAGAAATGGGTAAAAATCCTTGAGATTTTTTAAAAAGTGCAAAAGAACTCCATCTTAAAAATGTAAATAATACCTATAAAAGCCCTATTAGTTCCTATCTGTTACATATTATTATGAACCCATTTTCAGAGTCCAGAGTCCATAACTCATAAGATCTTCAGTTTTTAAAATAAAATTAGTTTATAAAATTTAAGGAAAAATTCAATTAAAAATACAAAACCGAATCTCCAAAGTCCTTTATACAGTTTCCAAAGGTTTAAGGTAAGTGCCTGAGAATAAAAACAATAAGAAAATAGAGTAAAACATAAGTAAACAAAAATCCCAAGTGGTGCCTAGCTAGCCTTCACGATTCGGTTGCGCCACTCTAATTGCAGTTCTCAGCTCCCGAGCCATCCCTCCTGAGCTTCCTTCCAGTCATTAAGTAATGTCAGGTTCCCTTCAAGTTATATTGATAGGCGTGAGTAATTATTCAAATAGGATTAACATAAACTAAGTAACTTATAAAAGAAGAAAACAAACAATGAGTGAAAGGTTCGAAGACTTACATGGGTGTGGAGTGCACCCCCGTCAGGAAAGCAAGTACTTCTTCTCTCTGACCCGGCTAAAGCCTAACCTTAAACTTTTAACTCAATTCCTCAGTAATCCAGTCATCAGTTATTAATTACAAGCGTGACAAATAGATGAGCAATAGTTACTTCCAAGGAGGCAAGACCTTTATGTGTGAGACAATTGACCAAGTACCTAAAGGCCATTCTATGGCTTCCTAGTGTTTTTAAGCATGTTTCGCAATGATAAGAAACAAAGAGTGATGCTTCAGTCTTACAACTGTAGGCCGAGAGTAAACTCACTTCTACCTCTTTCATATTCAGTCTCTGATTAACTCTTCACGGCCCCAATGAATCAAATAACAGCAAGTCTTGCACTCAAACCCACTAGAGCCGAGGCAAGGATGGTCGTATTACAAGAATTTAACATACATTACTTTCTTGGTAAATTATAGAATCAGGTTTTCAATTAACTTGTAGTTCAACATCTAAGCCCACTAAGAAAAGGTACAGCCGGACCTTTAGTCTATTTCTTCACTTTCTGTAACTTGACTTAGTTCTCAAGCAAGACATAAATCAATATGTTTTAGTAGTGATTGATAGTAGGTGTCATAAGCAGTTTAATCTTACCATCGACCAAAGCGATTCATGGTTGAACCTCAAGAATCGGTCAACCCCATAATACAGTAAAATCAAGATTTCTTGCTTCATTGAACATAAACAACGGAAACATTTCGCACTCATCAGCACTTTTAATAATTAAAAGTATACTCGAAAGTGAATATGGAAAATCAGTTTCTAATTAACTGGACCGAAACTTGATTTCAGCATCACTCCAACTCAATTAATCCAATAAACCAGACTCAAATTAATAGATTTGAGATTTTAGGAATCACCCAGCCACCGGTTTCATTCACGATGGAAGCAACTCCATTGGCAATCTCCTTCCTTCGCTAGTGACTCTTCACCTTCAGCCCTTACCTTAGTTTCATCTGAAACGAACTTGTTCCTCTCCTCTATTTCTGTGATTAAACCGAACCACCACCAAAATCATCTCATCCCTCACTGTCTCTCGCCATTTTTTTTCTTTTCTTTCGAGTCTGTATAACCTCTACTTGAATCGGAGAAACCGGAAAGAATAAGAGTAATTGTGCTCCTCTGTCAGATTAGAAGAAGCAGAAGAAAAATGAAGTCTGAATCTGATACGTCTCTCTCTTTCACCCTAATTAAGTGTCAATTTTCATGCAATTAACCTTTAGTCCTTTAATTAACTTTAGATTAACATGCGAATCCCATTTGACCATTAAAGTTTCAATTTAGTCCATATTCTTATCCAAGTCACTCTTATTTTACTAACTTGTTCAATTTGGTCTCCTTCATTTCCTTTGAAACAACTCAGTTTTCAATACTTAAAATTCTCAAATTTTCAGTCACGTCAAGTACTTTACTTAATTTTTCAATCTAGTACTTTCTTTCTTAAATCTCTTCTTGTTATGACACGGCCAAGAAGGACGGGTCATAACACATATCACCCCACACGTTTCCCCAAATTACATCTACATCCAAGATTATCTTTCGTCTCCAATGACCATAATAAGTACTCTCTCCGTCCCACCAAAGATGGTATTTTTTTTTTTGCACAAAGATTAAGAAATATTGTAGACTAAGGGTAAAAATGTAAGGTAGACAAATAAGGCACAAGTAACTTTTTGAGTGGAAAGAGCAATGGATGGTAATAATGTGAAGTTGGTGTGAAAATGTTTCATTTTTAGGAAACATATCAATTTTGTCAGACAACAAAAAAGGAAAATGTATTAATTTTATCATGACAGAGAGAGTGTTAAAAATATATAATGATTCAATTAACAAAACATATACTCTTCAATCTCATATCTCCTTTTTCCATTATTAGGCGGTTTCAAACCTTTTGATAGGGAAAAACTCACCTCATTTCCGGATAAAATCACCACTAAATTTCACGAAACCCATTTCACCCCCTCAAACCACCCCAACCCAATCCACCCCTTCAACCCCTCAATTCCGCATCCCCACCACCCGAAATCCCACCCCCACTGCCTCCGACCGCCGGCGGCGGCGGACCTGGTCCGGGAGGTGCGCCATCAACCAAAGGTTCCAACGGTGGTGGTTGGGGTGGCCGACGACGGCTAGAACAAAGATATCGGCGGTTAAACGCGAATTCGTGGTGGCGGTTAGTGTTGAATTTCTCCTTCGTCAAGCGCCCAAAACGTGGGTGGGTGGGTTAGCTTCGTCTTGTCATAGGAAGCTAACCGTGGTGGTTGGTGGCGCGAAGGGCCCGAACGGAGGCCGGAGTTCAATTTTCGAAAATTGTTGCTTTCTCCGTTTTTCTCCATTTCTTGCTCAAATCGGCCTGATTTAAAGCCCGAAATCACGGACAGCAGTAGGGGGAGCTCAAAACATGGAAACAGGAGGCGTATGGGGGTGGAGTGGATCGCTGCGATTTGGCGTGGTTGGCGTGGGCTGAATCAAATCCGCCGTTTCTCATATCCACTTCTCACGTTCACGCCGACCGTGAACCACGTTAGGTCCGAGAATTCGAAGTGATTCTCACCGAATTTTCGGAGTTGAGATTTCGAAATCTCACCTCCGAAACTGAAGGTTTGAATCCCCTATTGCAAGTGAGGTGTAAAATTTGAAATTATCTCTCAAGTCTCACATCTTTCTTTTAGTTTGCATTTTAAGCCCTTATTTCATTAATGACCCATCAACATTTTTTCCTCCCTGTTCTATTGCTTTTTACTTTTAGACCTTCTAAATTTTTTAATATATTTTATTCGATTTAAATCCTTTCATTTCAGTCATTTCTTCATCAAATTCATATTACTCTTTTATAGCATTTTTAATGGAGTAAATTTCGTTGGTAATCCCGTAAAAATAATTATCACATGCTTTTAAAAACATTGTCCTATTTGCACTTATCTTATGGTGTTGTGTTATATTTTGATCCTTTCCGCCACTTTAAGAGTAAACTTTGACGGATCTATACGAAATGAACGTTTTTCCCTTCTAATATTACAAAGGAAAAAATTTAATTCAGCCATTGTACGTTGGTTTCCTAAAATTTTCAACCAATTTTCTTCTAAATCTATAATTATACTATCTCTCCACTTCAAACTAACTCCGTTGTAACTCATTCAATCCCTTCTTTCTTTTAGTTTGCATTTTAAGCCCTTATTTCATTAATGACCCATCAACATTTTTTCCTCCCTGTTCTATTGCTTTTTTACTTTTAGACCTTCTAAATTTTTTAATATATTTTATTTTTAAATCCTTTCATTTCAGTCATTTCTTCATCAAATTCATATTACTCTTTTATAGCATTTTTAATGGAGTAAATTTCGTTGGTAATCCTAAGAAAATAATTATCATTATGCTTTTAAAAACATTCCTATTTAACTTATCTTATGGTGTTGTGTTATATTTTGATCCTTTCCGCCACTTTAAGAGTAAACTTTGACGGATCTATACGAAATGAACGTTTTTCCCTTCTAATATTACAAAGGAAAAATTTAATTCAGCCATTGTACGTTGGTTTCCTAAAATTTTCAACCAATTTTCTTCTAAATCTATAATTATACTATCTCTCCACTTCAAACTAACTCCGTTGTAACTCATTCAATCCCTTTCTTCATTTCCACTCCCAACAATCAAAGAATCGGACTGGCCCTCTCCCATCTTCAGCTGCCCACCGATCACCCAAATGACCTCCACCACCCCACTCACATGTCTCGTTTCATTGTAATTTTCTGTTTTATTTTTAAAAACGATTAGTCAAATCGATTCCGTTGCTAAGGCAAGCAAAGCGAAGGAAGGAAACGTTTTTGGGTTTTTAACAAACAGCGAAGGACTAAAGGGTATTGGCTTTGGGCCTTGTAAGTCAATAGGTGGTCATTCTTAAATACATAAATAAATTTAGTAATTAGCTTGGCTTCTTCTCTATTATACATACCACTGTGATTCACATGATCTCAACTAGACTAGTATTTTTGCAATGAAATTCGCCATCTCAGGGACGCGACTGAACATCCTCTCCTCAACGAATCTGAAACGTTTTAAGTTAACATTCAACGTTTTAAGTTAACCACTTAACTTTAAAAAATTAAGCAAGCTGCCTCTTCCATTACTTAAACGTTTCAATTTCATCACCCAACCAGCCCCACCTCTCTTTCTCTCAGCCATGGCTCCACCTCCGGCCACACGATTGGCCGCCAGTCGGTTCTCCGCCCGCATCCCTTGCCCACCCTATTCCCAGCATGTCCATCGGCCGCTCATTCACCAATATCTCCTATGCCGGCATCCTTCGCCGCCGCTTCCGGTTCACATAGTCGACAAATTTATATTATTCTATGCTGACCACACTGTTGGCTCATTTCGGCGGGATGACGACGGCCAATTGAACACTTCAGATCTCGACGAAACCATCACGGGAGCCAATTGCTCCAGATCTCGTTTGGACAGCTGTGACCGATCGATACCGATCTGCAACACCAAACGGTCCAGTTGGCAGATGGGATCGAGCGGGTGAGCAGATGGAGCCGTGACAATGTGATGGTGGGCCGAGAGATGACACGAGGGTGGCGGAGAGAGTGGCAGAGACAGTGGTTGGAGGCTTGGGTGAGATTTTGCAAGTGTTAGTAATTTAGGAGTCGATTTGTAAACGTTTACAAAGTGATGTGGTTACTTGATCATTAGACTTCTGCTTTTGTCAAAGTCATGATATTTGAAATCATGATATTGAGGGGCATAAGAACACAATCGATAGTATTGGGCTTGATTGACAAGGTCATGGATATGTAGGAGTTGAAATTTTGAGGAAATATAAAGTTAAGGGCTCAAGTAAGAGTTTCATAAGGGTAAAAATCAGTGTCGGCCATATGATTTCGGAGGCTCGAAGCGAAAATAAAATTGGGGTCCCTGTCAAGATTATACTATTTTCGTTCCTAAAAAATTTATGTGTTTCGTTTTTAGCATTTAATCTATGATTTTATTTATTTGACATTCTAATATGTAAAGTTAAAAATATTTTAGATGCAAAATATAGATTAATGTGTCTAGTTTCTAAATATATTTTTTTCCAAATTTTTTAATAATTTTTTTAGAGTAATAATTTTATTCTCCCATAACATTAAAAAAAATTCATCATTTTTTTAGGGATGTATTTACATAATCAATGACGGACCTACCTTTTACAAAAAGGGGTCCACTTCTTTCTCATAAATGTGTATATAGGGTAATATAATTTATTAGTTTGACCCTTTAAAATTATAATGATCTTTTACATTTTATATTATATATTTTAAAAGAGAAAAAAATAAATTCTTTGTACTTCAAAAAAATACAAAGCAGATCACTTTACTATGATTAAACTAAAGCTTTTTTTTGCTAAAACTATAATTTAATCATTATGCTCGTACATTTTTACTACTTTAGCATCAAATTTTCACAACTTTTGACTCGAGGATATTTACGTCAATTGTATTAAAAATGATATTTACGTTAATAGTTCAAAACGCGCAATCCACCTTAATTCAAGTGTTCAATTAAATCGATCAATTACTTCGAATTGAAGAGTATAACATTTATTGGTTAAATTCACCTTAATTCAAGTGCTTAATTAAATCGATCAATTATTTCGAATTAAGGAGTATAGCATTTATTGGTTAAATTTCTTAAAATGTAGTATTTCATAGCATATTTTAGTTAAGATAAAAATGGATTCTCATTTAAAAAATTTATAGACTCGCTACTATACATAATCTTTTTAGTTTAAAAATTGGTATGTCACAACGTAGCAATAAAAATTTCAACAATAATAAAATACTATAATGTTTGAAACAAAAATATGAAAATTACAAATATTAATACATATTTTGTGTGTGTGTGTATATATATATATATATATATATTTGGGGGCCCATTAAGTTCCTTAGTTTTTTACTCCTTAATTGTAATGCTTACAATTTAGTCCGTTTGTTTTTCTCATAATGCTTATAAATTAGTGTCACGATCCTTTTTTAATCAAATTACTTTTTAAATCAAATTACTGATTTTTTATCTTCCTTAATTCAACAAATTTGTTTATTATTCACTGCTCTATACTTTAAGAGTAATTAGAGTTTGCATTGTCAATTTATTATATTAAAGATTTTACTTCGTTTCACTTTAAAATTAGAATATCAAAGTTAGTCATAGTTTTGTGTATAAAAAGAATTGGTCATAGTTCAAATTGAACTTGCTTACTTATTTGTTTGACTTTGAAAATTAACTTTGACGTTATTCCCAATAAGCCTTTCTAAACACGTATTATCTCATTTATACTTTGTAAATGTTGGATTGCTTAAACAAGTTAATCCATTTACGTTTAATACATGTTGGATATTGTTAGTTACTATATTTTTTATGTTAAACTCATGTTAATTCCTCATATATTTTTTTCCATTTTCTGTCACTCTCTTTCAAATTGGTGCAAATATGGACATTTGTATTCATTTACGTTACCGTTATCCCTTATTTTCATTTAAATTTTTCAATTTCACTTTAAAATTTTCATATTTCCTACTTTTTTCATCATTTTGTAACACTCCTATCATTTTCTGTGTACACATTTTCAATTTTCACCAATATATTATGGATATAAAATCCGAATCCTAGTTTACACCCAAAAAGGAGAAACATAACTTTTCCCCCACAAGATAAATTTACAGAAAAGTTATTTTTCACTATTACCCTTAAAATAAAAACAATTTTGCAAGCTTCATCCTATCCTATCAATAATACGGAGTAGTACTTTCATAATAATTCTGTGGATTCTTCTACATGTGATTGTAAAAAAAAAAGTCTTATCCACAATGGTGCATAGAAATTTTTTCATTTCCCAAAAACATCGTCAAATTCCACGATGTAAAAAGAAAAAGGAAAAAGGAAAGCTCTCACGAAACAAATTGGTGTTTCCCCTCCATTTACCAATAATCACCGCATGAGCATTTTCCATCATCAAAACGATGGAATCTGTTATTATCCCTCACAATTATCACTCTTCCCGTGCACTTGGACATGAATTTGATTGCCTCGTGACAATCACCACAGACACGCAGGTTCTTCATGATTCGAATTGGCCTATCAGGTGGAAGGGTTATGAGTGCAAATGCAATTGCCAGTCTTTCACTGTGATATCTGATGCTCAGATTCTTTTCTTCACTATCCACCTGTCTGTGCACAGAACTCGTGTCTGGAACATAACCAGCTTTCTCCATGCCCTCTCCTAATTCCTCCAGCTTCTGATAGATTTCTGTAGTGTTGGAATGGGATCTATCCCCAGCTGCAAATGTGTGAACCTTGTTTCCCTCCTCAACCCAACTCAAGCCTGTCTCTTTCTTTATCCCTCTGTCTCTAAGCATCACTCTAGCTTTTGCAGAGTCTTCATACCTTCCAGCAGCCGCATAAGCATTTGATAACAAGACATGTAAGCCAGGGCTTACAGCACCCAGCTCGAAGACCCTATCAGCAGCATAAGCAGCTAGTTCTGTATTCCCATGAATTCGACATCCTGTCAGGAAAGCTCCCCAAACAGCTTCTGTTGGTTGCATTGGCATAGACTTGATAGTGGAAAGTGCTTCTTGCAATTTACCAGCACGACCCAGCAAGTCGACCAAGGACGCATAATGCTGAGGACCTGCCTCGATCCCATATTTTTTCATTAGCTCAAAGTAGTATTTGCCCTCTTGAACAAGCCCCTTGTGGCTACAGGCATATAGCACACACAGAAAGGTTATGAAGTTTGGCTTCATTCCAACATTTTCCATCTGCTTGAACAAGTCGAATGTTGCTTCAATGTGAGAGTGCTGGGCACAAGCAATCAGCATTGCGTTCCACATCCCAAGATTTCTAACCGGTATTTCATGGAAAACCTTATAAGCCTCCTCAACGACTCCGCACTTCGAATACAGAGAAACTAAAGAACTGCCTACAAAACTTGAGGAATCGAAACATGTTTTGAAACATAAGCCATGTATCTGTCTTCCCAACTCCAAAAACGTAGAATTGCCACAAACTCGAAGAACACTGGAAAATGTGAAATCATTGACGTCCAACTCTTCAAGTAAAGCGTGTTTGAACAACTTCAAAGCTTCCTCGTTCTCACCCAGCTGAGTGTAGCCATATATTAGCCCACTCCAAGAAACTACATTTCTGTCGGGCATTACATCGAACAGTTTCCTAGCATCCCCAATCTCCCCGCACTTCGCGTACATATCAACCAAAGAACTCCCCACAAACACATCCCCATCAAACCCTGTTTTCAAAGCAACGCAATGCACCGACTTTCCCAATTCACATCTACCAAGAATCGCGCAAGCCTTAGTCGCACTAGGGTATATATGATCGTCCGGCCGCATCCCGTGGTGGAACATGCGGCGAAAGAAGTCGAGCGCAAGAAGAGGGAGTTCATTCTGCGCAAAAGTTGATATAATAGAGCTCCAAGTGGTGGTTGTCCTGTGAGGCGTTTCGTCGAACACTTGGTTGGAGTGGTGCGGAAGCTGGGTCTTGGAGTAGAAGTTTATGAGGTGGTGGGAGACGAGAGGAACAGTCTGCAGGCTTGATTTGATGATATGGGCGTGGAGCTGAAGACCTTTGGGAAGAGTTCTTGAATAGGTAACTGAGAGAAGAAGGTCACAGACTTGTCTATAGCTTTGCTCGAATGACCACTGGTTCAAAGGGTTCTGGTGCCGAGTTGATGGGGTTTGGGTTCCACGGGGTTGGAGCATCTAGCTGATTATTAACGGTAATAAAACTAGAACTGCGGACTTTCTTTTCAGAATGAGCTTGACGACCAAACCGGTCAGATAAATTACCCACGGCTAAATCGTAAATGGCTCCAAAGTTTTATGTGATGTTTCAACTTAGTCACAAACCTTAATTTCGTTCCAAATCAAAATGCAGAAGCTTGAGTTTTAACGAGCCCAACGAGCCGAGCCTCACGAGTCTCGAGCTCGAGCCGGTTTTGAGGCTCGAATAATAAACGAGCCGAGCTCGAGCTCGAAACGTTCAGCTCGTAAAGGTTCGCGAGCCTTAACGAGCTCTTCTAAAATTACGATACTACCCTTCACGAACCATCGGACCGAGCTCGAGCTCGTTTACTCAGTGTTGGGACCGAATCGAGCCTAACCGAGCTCGCGAGCCTAACGAGCTCGAGCTTCATGAACCATCGAGCCGAGTTCGAGCTCGGCTCGATTGCTCGCAAGCTGCTCGAAACGTGTGAATAATTATTCAAACTACGCTCGAGTTCGGCTCGATAGATGCTCGAAATATGATACTTTGTAATTTTAGTCTTGGTGCTTTATAATTATAGTCAACCAGGTTGCACTACTTTCAACTTATTCATTATACTTTATAATCGTAGTAAATTAGATTTTACTACTTTAATTATTTACATATGAATTATTCTAAATTCTTTTTAGTATGTATTGCTCGATATATCGATAAGCAATCGAACCGAACTCAGCTCGGCTCGATAAAATTATCGAGCCCTGGACTCGGCTCAAACTCGAAACTCGATAATACATTGCTCAATAACACACTAGTCAAGTTCAAGCTCGAGTAAGAGTAGCTCGAGTAAGAGTAAGTTCGATAACGGATTCAGCTCATTTACAGCCATATTTCAAACGCACCTAAATTCAGATTTTAGATGTAAAAGAACAAAATCATAACTAAAAAATCTCATAAACCAAACTGAACCATTTTACATATAAAAAAAAATTCCAAACTCCATCACATTCATACGTGAATTCTGTGCTACGGGTCGGGTTCCTCAGCCCCTTTTCACACGTATTTCAGTCGGTTTCTTGTCGAACTTTCTCTCCGTTTCCTCCTCTATCGATCAAGTTTGAAGATCAAAGCTCCGCACTTTTCTGTCTCTAGAGCCATTTTTGTTCTTCTCCTGAGCGAAGCGTTACATCCGGGAATTGGGGTTGCATTACTGTCTTGTTCTTGCTCTCAAATTCTACATCTTTTTGCACTGTTGCTAGTCACCTCTGGTTTCTGGGACTGGTTCCCAAGTTTCTCTGCTGCGTGCCCTTCGACTTTTCTTCTAAAACTGTCTAAATTAGCTCTCAAATGCATAATTACCTGCATCATCTTCGCGCAGTCAAGCAGTCGGCCATGAAAGTGACTCAGCTCAGTGACAAATCGTGTGACCTAATCGTCCTTTCTGGGTCCCCTTCCCGCCTAGAAGCTTAACTTTCTACTTCACTTTCTTCCATTTTCAAACACCCTTATTGGGACTCTTGCTCTACCATTGATCTGATCAACCACTTCTCAGCTGTTTGCTTCTCTGGTCAAGCTACACGTTGGATTTTGAGCTGGGTCCGCAGTGACCTGGGATGCTCTTTGGTTTAGTCAAGCTTCTTATTTTCTTTGGTCTTAACCAGCTTTTCAGGTACCAACTAATTTGCTTCCCTCGTGGAATTTTATTTGTGCAGCAGCTCATTGAATTATTGGGTTTTGGGTCTGCCTTCACCTAATTACCATTGAATATTGTTTGCCATCTTAGATTTCCATGAAATGTCTTAAACTCCATGGACATGTCACATGTCAGTGTCGTGACTAGAGCTAGAGAGTAGAGCCGCAACTTTTCTCTGAGCCGTTTTGATGCTTCAGTCCAATAACCATTGCAGCTTGCCTAATTTGGACGACCTAGCCGCCCTCTCAAGCTAAGTGAGTTGAAGAACTCTTGTTGTTTAACACCATTTATTTGTTGTTCATGCGGCTTAATACCTTCCCATTTTCCTCGACTGATGAAGTGTAAGAGAGATTTCCTCACTTCATCTCAGCTTCTCTGTATCTCTTTCGGGTGTTTATTTATGAGCTATGGGGTTGCAGAGATTCCCCTGGGTTCAAAACTTTCTGCATTAGATAGTAGATGTTGGGTCTCACATGGTGGTAACTATGCTCTTGGTTTCTATAGCTCTACTGATCAGCCATACGAGTTCAGTGTTGGGATTCGTTTTCATTCCAAGTTGATTCCCGCTGGCCAGCAGACTGTGGTCTGGGTTGCTGGAGCTGACGTTAAGGTGAGCAATAGCTCCTATTTTCAGCTTACTCTAAATGGAGAATTAGTGTTGCTTGATTTCTCCAAGGGTGTAAGGTTATGGAGGAGCAAAACCAGCAAATTATCAGTTGCTTCAGCTCTTCTCCGTGATGATGGGAATCTTGTTTTGCTGAATGACAAGAAAGTCGTTGTTTGGCAGAGCTTTGATACTCCCTCGGATACACTTCTGCCAGGCCAAGTATTTTCTGCCTCACATACACTAAGAGCCGCCAGCCGAAACTCTATATCGAGTTATTATACCCTTGATGTTGTTTCCAGTCAGTTGCAGCTAACATGGGAAACCAGTGTTATTTTCTGGACCAGTGAAAGCTCTCTACATCCAAATGTCAGTGCTGTTCTCAACTCTAATGGAACCTTACAGCTTTTGGTGGAGAAAGAGAGACCTGTTTGGTCTGTACATGCCGATGATCATGATGACTCTGTATATTTCAGGTTTCTTAGGCTAGATGTGGATGGTAACCTGCGAATATACTCATGGTCTGATGATTTGAAGTCTTGGATATCTGTCTGGCAAGCTGTTGAGAATCAGTGTGATGTCTTTGCAACCTGTGACCAGCAAGGCATTTGTGCTTTCAATGCTACTGGTTTCCCGATCTGTGAATGTCCATTTAAGAACACTGAGGAGTCCAATTCCAAGTGTTTGCTTTCATCTGAAGATGGCTGTAGTAGATCTGGATCGATCATGTTTGAATATGCAAACATGTTTCTCTATGGTTTCTACCCAGCTAATGACTCCATTGTCCAGACTAGTTTAGAGCAGTGTAAAAGCATGTGCCTGGAAGACTCAAGTTGTACATCTGTAACATTCAGAAATGATGGAACACTGCAATGTCGAATTAAAAGAACCCAATATGTAAGTGGGTATTCTGATCCCTCTATTAGTTCAGTATCTTTTGTTAAGAAGTGTTCAGACCCTATTGCTGCTGATACCAATTCTGGAGCCAAAGCTGCACATGATGAGCATCACAGGCTTCCAATTTATTATGTCATTGGAGCAGCTGCAGGCTCAGCTGTTGTACTCCTTGCACTTCAGTTCGGGATTGGTCTTTTGGCTTACAAAAGAAGAAATTCCTACAGGAAAAACACTGTTTCGGAAATTCCAGAGGCTGCTTCGAAGTGTTTGATTATGCTATCCTTCACAGAGGTCAAAGAACTGACAGGTAATTTTGGCCACCCGATTGGGCCAACGATGTTTAAAGGCATGCTGTGTAACAACCAGCCAGTAGCTGTCAAAAAGCTGGAAGCAAGCGTAGAAGCAAGGAGTTTTCGAGTTGCGGTGTCACAGTTAAGAAACATACATCACAAGCGCATAATCAAGTTGGAGGGCTATTGTTGTGAGTTAGATCACAGGTACTTGGTATATGAATATGCCCCAAATGGTTCTCTAGAGAAATACATGGAAGATTCCGAGCTGAGCAAGATGTTGCCCTGGCGAAAGAGGGTAGACATTTGCTTGAGTGTGGGGAAAGCGATATCATACTTGCACTCAGAATGTAGGGAATTTCTGAGTCATGGGAATTTGAAATGTGAGAACATTGTCCTGGATGAAAACTTGGACGCCAAGGTAACAGATTTTGGGTTGGGAATGCTTCATTCCAGGTCCCCTAACCTGACCTCAGCAGAGAAAGATATCTCTGATTTCGGGAGGATGATGCTAACCCTTGTGACTGGCTGTCGGAACTCGGAAGAGGTGATCGATCGAGCTTACGAGGAGTGGTCTCATGGTCATCCAGAAATCATACTAGACAGAAGGCTTGAAGATGATGGTGAGGTGGGGTTGGAAGAGCTGGAGCGGGTTCTGAGAATCACATTCTGGTGCCTCCAATCAGACGAACGAATGAGGCCGTCGTTGGGAGAGGTAGTGAAAGTATTGGAAGGCACACTCTCCGTTGATCCTCCACCACCGGTTTTCAGTTCTCGTGGTCAAGTACGCCAGGAGGAAACATCAGCGGAATCAGCCGTTGAGGTTGAGCCATAGTATATATAGATAGCAGTATTACAGTAATTGTCATGTACTATTACAGCTGTCCTCCTGGTTGTTGTTGTTTACTTGATTTTGTACAGCAGGAGTAAGATGGTGTATCTAACGGCATCTAGTTGTTCAACCCTGGTCTTGAAGGAAAGACAAGACAGCAACTTCTTCTACTTCGCATGCGGTTGGGCTCGGGAAGAGCAGAAGGCAACAACTTAGAAATTAAACGTTTGTTAAGTAGTAGTACTTACTAAATCTAATTTGTTTCATCAAGCTTTAAACTTTTGGCATACGAAGATTACACTCTATTTTCCGTTTTCCAAAAAAAGGACAACAAAATGAGAACCGGGGTGGTATTGGTAGGAATCCAATTCCTCTGTACCAAAAAGTTTGTGTGCCATCTATCCCCTCCAATTAAAACTCAGTAAATCTGAAAAAAAAAAATGAAAATAATTACATATATGGTGAGTTTTAAGTGGTAGGGACAGCGGACACACAAGCTTTTTGGTACAGGAGAATTGGATTCTATTGGTAGTGCGTTGTGGTTAGTTACATGATAATGAGCAGCTTTACATCATTGGATTCAATATAGCACAATCTTATCAAGTTTGAAAAACTGATACTGGCATTATTTTATTCTTTTGAGGGTGCCTCTATTCTATTCTGTCCTGTCTTGGACAAATCTGTTTGGTAGTAAACTTTCCGTGAGAAGTCTACTACTAGTTAGTGCATATATAATAGGCGTGTACTTGTAAGTTTGTTGAGATGCACGATGGAAGAATTGGTTGATTTTATCTTTACATTGATAGGAACAGTAAATTTTGTCATCTTATTCATTAGTACACTCTCCATTTCAAAAGTAATGTACCACATATTTTTTTTAATATCTAATTTATGATTTTATTTCTACAATATTTCAAATTATAAATCTAGAACTTGGATATACAAAAATTGATACTTTAATTTTATAAATACCATATATTTACTTTTTGATACTAAAAAAAATTTAAATAAATTGACATTAAAAGTTTACTGTTATGTTATTTTAAAAGTTTACTGTTATGTTATTTTTTGGAGAGATGGAGTAATTTACATCCATGTTTTCATATCACATTGCAATTAACACATCCCTTAAGATCCTTTGAAATCAAAGGAATCGATGACACGCACATTATTAACTTTACCAGACCTATTTTCACATCACGTACTTAAAAAGATCAAAGGGGCTAGCTAGGTCATTGAGGGGGCCAATAAACAAAAAGTAGTGTTACTTTTGTGGAGGGGTGCGTAATTATAAGAAGGCGTTTATAGTGCAGGAAGAAAACTGTACTTCATCGAATTGAGAATCTAATGATGACAAGAATTGACATACAGTTTCAATATCAGTATTTGGGGTACTTCCGTTTTGTTTTGTTATAGAGTAGTACTTTATTACTATTTCCCTTCTTGAAAAATTGTAAAATTGTGCATTTCTTTTTCGATTGATATATAAAAAAAATTCATTAAAAAATTTTAAAATATATATATTTAAAAATTATACATATTGATATATAATTTGCATCTAAATTATTTTGTATATATAAATGTTGAAGAAATAAAATCACGAATTAAATATCGAAAAAATGCACCAATTTTAATATTACCCATGTCTCAAATAGTTTGTTTATTTTTTCTTTACAATTTTCAAAACAAAATTAACAAACCATTTGAGTTGGAATATTATTATTATTATTATTATTATTATTATTGAAAAGGAAGATGGTGATTCAAAAACTTAAAATTTAATAATAGATAATATTCAAGATCAAAACATAGACCCAAGGGCGAAGAACAGATCAGCAAGAATAACCCAAAACTAGAATTCAATCACTCAATCAAGTACCCAACCAAAAAGCCCAAATATACACGAAAACTTGTCAAGAATGAGGCCCAAAAATAGTGACAAATCAAATATCCCTATAATGGAAGGAAGGAAAATAACCATAAATCTCAGAACACTTTTTACAATTTAAAACGAGCATTTTTTAAAAAGAACTTTTGTTACTTCTTTTGACTTTTTATATCCTTGACATGTTCTCAATTTTTTCCTAGAACCTAGCTATCCTTAAGTTGTGGATTAAATTGCATCATCTATACATAAATTATACCTCAGATTGCAAATCTATACCTGAACAACAGTTTGTTACAAAAGTGACTATAAAGTATGAGTATGTTGCAAATCTATACCCACCGTTTAATATCCACTAAAACTTGACGGAATCTACTATTATAATATAAAACATGAGTCTATTCAAGGAGGAGTTCACACGTGGAATTTCTGTTTTATTTTTTATTAAAAGTGACGATTCTCATATTTACATTTATGGTAACTTTTAATCGAGTAATGAATACCGATTCAATTACCATTAACTACTCTAATTAAATGCTTTCCACATTTAACGGCTTACCTTAATTCACCATTTTGAACGCTTATTTTTTTCTCCAATCTATTTCCTTTCCTCTTCCCTGCATCTACGTTCATATTTCTACGCTAGGGGCTTATTCTCCACTGACTTCTTCTCCGCCTTTAATTGAAGTTTTTGTTAGTGATGAAAAATCGAGTGGCCACTGGTGCCGTACTATGAAATTTTTTTCAAATGATTTTACACTTCTAAAGTTATTGACGAGTCCAACTTCAATATGTAGCTAGCTATTCTATTCATCGATCGTCTTTAGAAAATTCTTTCACTAATTTGTTGCTAGCGTTTTCGCTCCATCTAACTTTTCCGAGTATGTCTCCCAGCCATCATTACTTCTGAGGTAATTTTAGGTATTTGTATTCTTAATTAATCTTCTTCACACCTGAGAAAGGCAGGTGTCTTCACTAATATTCTGTATGTTTGTGCTCAGAATGAATTCACTCCGATGAAGTAATAATTAAAAATTAAAATATTTATATATTGACGCGGCTTCTTATATAGCTTAAAGAAAAAAAAAACTCTTGGCTGCCATTAACATTTCATCACTTTACTAGGATGTTTAATAGAGGAATCCGGGCAAGTTGTTTCGTAGGGGAAGGAGCATGGAAAAAAACATCATTTTAGTGGTAGCAACTAGCAAGGTAATTGTTCTTTAACTCATTAGTCTCTGTCTGTTTGTGAATGTGTGATTGTTGTGATTTTCTATAACGTGCTTCGTTCATGTATTGGTTAGTGGTTAAACTAAAGAAGATAAGATCTAAAGTTCTTTTTTGTGGACTCAAATACACACAGACACAATTATAACTTGTAAGAAAGACACAACTAGTTATGTTCTTTGAATCTCTATGTATGTGTTCAATTGGGTTATTAATAGTAGTATTTTTGCATCGTGTCCTTGACCAGAAAAGAAGGATGCAGGTCTATCAGCAGAGTTGCTAATTTTGGACAAATAGACTTGAATGATAGGTAATATTTGGGATTTTCCAGTTGTATCAGTGCCACAAAAAAATAGCCAGTGTCTGATTTTGGGATTTGTATTGGAATGTTCATGGTATAAAAAAAATAAGAAGAAATTTCACAGTAGTTTTTTTCAGTTTTTCCTGCTTTGTATTATGTAAATATGTGCTATATAAATCCAAACTTTGACCAAGATTATATGTGCTCTATAAATCCAAACTTTGACCAAGATTAAGTGTTTCGAAAGTATCATAGATCAAGTTTCAAATTCTCCGTTTACTGTCTAATTGCATCCTTTTTCAACTTAACCGGCATTATTCATTAAACAGGTTCCCTAAGGGGAGTAAATCCCTTGGAAATGATATTGTTTAACAAAGTTGTCCTCTCAGGTTACAGCTTTAATGCATGAATATCATTGACACTAATAAGTATGTTAATTGGATTTTAACAAAATTAATGGTTACTGAGCTTCTGCAAGTTTCAGTTGAATGATTAGCAATTTTGGTCTTTCACCATTGTGATATGTATAATCATGTCTAAATATATGTGTACAGAATTTCAACCCTCTTTTCTCTAACGTGAAATCTTTTGTCATGTCCGAAACATTTTAATAGATTATTCTATTTTTCTAAAAGTTTTAAAATAAATTTAAATATAGTAAAAAAATTTAATTTCAGTATTCCTCTTTTCTAAGTAATCTCACTAAAACTTTTTTACTCTTTACTTCCTTTAGGATTTGCTTTAGAAAAAAATGATTTTCCTAAATTTTTTTTATATTATTGCCTCATATTCTTGATTCTGACCGGCCTGAGATCTGATATCCGAACCCATCTTTTGCTTTTTGATAGCCAAAGTATGATCTCCAGAACCAAAGATCTTCCAACGGTAGGACGGGTGGCTTGATACCTGAAAGACAAGATGGAAGACACTTTCAGGTGCAGACACAGGAGGAAGGTGTGGGTGTGTAGTAGTTACCTTATTTTTGGGTTGGCATCACCCACTTATAGGGTGATGCCAAGACTCTCCCACGTTGGGGTAGAGTGTTTGGTGGGATCCTTCCCCACGCGTGAGCCGCTGACTTCTCAGTTCAGAGCGGCGGATTGGACGTTACTACTCAACAGTGTTGGTCTGACAACACTTGAGTATGTACAACTTTCGTGTCTTGTGTGCTGGTGCAGCTTTTGGGCATTGTGTGTTGGGCCAGCTTTTTGGTTGGTGTACTATGTTGGAGTACCCATTGAGCTGTGAAAGCGCCCGCCGCCAATCAAGATCATACGGGCGCCTAGTGGCACGTGTACGAGGGCTCGTCGTATTTAAGAGGAGCCCTCGTATTGGCGGGCTTAGCCCATATGGCTTTGCATTTGACAATACTGTGTATGGGCCCATATATATCAAGATGCCCTCCCACAAATGGGAGGATGGGTTGGGTCCCCGTGCTCCGATTTGGAAGGAAGTATGCCTATAGACATTGAGCCCACGTTGTATTGTGGTGTTTTGGAGCCTTATTAGGGAGGCCCAAGAGCTGCCCCAATGTAGGCCCAAAACTTTGGCCCAACACTAATTGTGGCGGTTGGCAAAAGCGCTTTTCAAAATTTGCGCTTTTTGCGTCGTTCGTAATTATGGGGAAGTCGCTTCACTTCCCATCGCGCTCCTCTTATACGCCAACCCAAGTGGGAAGTCGGTTTCGAAATTTTGCTTTCCTTGCTTTTGCGCTTTAGCTTCCTTTGCAATCTAGTTTCCATTTTCGGCAATTACTAAAGAATTTCCCGAGATTCAAGAACCCACCGTTGAATCTTTCGCTTTCGTCTCCACCGCACGAATCAGTAAGTTGTATCCCTTTTAATTTTCGTTTTCTCGTCGCGACAGTGTCGCGAGTGAGGCGTCGCCGCGCCACTGCCTGGGTTCTTGGGTCTAGGGTTTAGTTTTTGAAATTTGCGGTTTATTTTTGTAGATGGCTCCCAAGAATCCAAGCAAGCCCGGCGTCGGCCCCGATGTCGAGAAGGTGTGGCCCCGAACAGGTGCAGCCGGGAAGAAAATGGCAGATATCCGCCAGACCATCACGTGTATACCGGGGTGGTTTGTGGGCTTTCTCCAGCGGATGTGTTGAGAAAGCGGGGATGGAGTTGGGCGACGAGGCCATGAGGGAATGACCATGGTGGTCTACGAAGCCCAACTCAAAGCCGGATTGAGGCTCCCCTTTGCTCCTTCTTTGTTGCAATTGTGTGAGGATGGGGTGTTTGCCCAGGCAATTGGCCCCGAATGTGTTTACCACCGTAAATGCATTTGTGGTGGCCTGCCACTTGGCGAAGACGGCGGTGCTACCGGAGACCTTCTTACGGTTCTATACGCTGAAGAGGCCGGTCGGACACCCCTTCTATCAACCGACCCCGAGGAGGTGAAGGTGGGAAATAAAATGGTGAAGATCGGAGTCTTATTTGAAACTACCGGCTCGTGGGGAGTTGGAAGAGCAACTTCTTCTTCATCTTGAAGGAGGATAGTCAGGGTTTCCTGCGTTCTTCATAAAGGAGAAGAACGCAAAGGTGTCGGTGAAGCCCTCTGTGTGGGCGGGTAGCGAGGAAGAAAGCCCTCGACGCCCTTTGTGAATGGATCCGGGGTGTGGAAAGACTCGAGGGTGTAGGGTGCGTTTCCCTTCACTCTATCCACGGCTGGACGAGGTGGTCTGCGGAGAGTAGGGGTTAGCGGTGGCCCACCGTCTTCCGAGCCACGTGGACACCCTTAAGAACTGGGTGGAAGGATTGGACGACGACCTCATGAGCGCTTCAAGGCGCTTTCGCAACCCCCACCGTCTCTGCTTTGCATTCCTTTTCGTTCTGTGTTTTTGTGCTTGCACATTTTTAAATGCTATTATGACTGACTCGTGTTTTGCTACAGCCAAGATGTTGCATCCCAGCACCCTTTTTGCCAAGAAGCAGGATTTGTTAGAGGCCCTTAAGGCAAAGATGGAGGAGGAGGTCCCTGCAGAGCCTGCCCAAAAGGCTGTCGAGGGGTCAGTTGCAGGGACCTCGAAAGGCGGAGAGGTCCGAGATGCGGGGGCCTTGGTGACGGTAGCTCAACCAGTCAACATGGCTGGTCCCGTCATCGTCGAGGAGCTGTCCGAGGACTCCGAGGAGGAGATCATTCGACGGAAGCGCCCCCGACTTGCAGGTACTATTCTTGCTTCCCTTGGTTCTTTGGTGAACTTTTCTTTACATTGTGTTCGATTCCCATTTAACCTTGTAGCGGCAGAGGACTTGGTTGTGTCCTCGGACAGCAGTCCCACCGCCAAAGATAAAGTGAAAAGGCCAGCCTCGAGGAGCCTCCCGGTAGCCCGTTCGGGCGCCTGGGAACCCGTCGGCCTATTGGCGGATGCTCGGAGGGCTGTTGTGGCCCCTCGAGTATATACAAGAAGGCCTTCGAGGATCCCTAAGACCACGAAGGGCATAGATCCCGCTTCGAGCCTCAACTACTCGAGGACTATCGGCGGGAGCTGCGGGAGAAATCCTTCAAACGCAAGGGTCTGGCCCTTGTGGAGGCCTGGGACCCTGTCATGAGGGTGACTCGCGACGAGTCAATACTCCTCGGGGAAGGGGACGTGAGACTAAAGGTTGCAGAGGGTCTCGCACTTCCCCGAGACAGCACTTTTGAAGTACACCTCCTCGGGGCCCTAGATATGGCGAAGGACATCTGCCAGGACCTCACTCGAGTAAGTCACGAATCTGGATTCCCCCTTTGTTACTTATCTTTTTTGTTGGCATGCTTTGTTTATATGGTTTGCGTTTGTAACTTGCAGAAAACTGTGTTGGCCCAAGGGCTGGTGGCAAAGATCGAGGACCTTGAGTCCCTCGTGAAGAGCCTTGAGGCCAAAGCAAAGGACTCCGAGGAGGTGGAGAGCCTAAAAAAGGCCTTGGCTGACAAGGATGCCAAGTTGGCTGAAAAGGAGGCCGAGTTGGGGTCCTCGAGGAATGAGGAGGCTAACCTCCTTAGAGCCCTGGGTGTCATGGGCAAGCAGCTGAAAGCTTCCATGGCCGATGGAAAGAAGCACGAAGCCCTGTTCCTCGCCGAGCACCATGCGAAGAAAGAGCTCGAAGCTGAAATGGAGCAAGTGCTCGGGAGTATCGAAGAATGGAGGCCGAGGCTGAGGCGAAGGGCAAACTCGCGGAGGAGTTGTCCTCGAGGGTTGCCCAGGCTGAGGATCTGGCATCTAAGGCTGCAATCCAGATCGAAGACTGCACCCAGACCCTTAATGAGGTGACGGGTTCTGTGGTGGCTGATCATTTAGCCTTCGCACAACTAGAAAACAAAATTGGGTTTAAGTTGTACGATGGTGAAAGTGTTCAGCCCCGGTTTTTGTAAAGCCCATTCTGAAATGGCTGGTCGAGTGCGCAGGGTGTCGAGGTCTTGATCGAGAAGACCGCTAGCGCACAAGCCATGGAGGGTGTCCGCTATCTTTGAGGGTTTCCTACGATGCCGCCACCAAGTGGAGGCCATCGTTGAAAGTCAGATTTGGAACCCCTTAACGCCATGAAGGTCGAAGACCCTCCTCGAGCGATTTTGTTCAAGTGGGGTAGGCAGGGGAAGAAATTGGGAGTAGAATATCCTTATGATATTCTGCCCGGGCACGTAGAGGATGCCCCTGTTGTACCTCCAAACGATGATGTCCCCAAGTAGTTTGTGGACTTGTAATTAAATTTTTGCTCATTTTTGATAAAATATACAACATTTCAGCATTTGTTGCCTTTGTAGTTGCTATACGAGTATTATTTGCACAATGCGAAGTGTTTGTACCCGTGTTGGGTAAAGTTGTGCAAATGAATTTTTGTAATTCTTCGTAAAGTGATTTTATTCGATGTGCACTGGTCGAGCCGTGACCTTGCAATCGATTTTTAAACTTACCCACTAAAGTGGGGGGGACACTCTTAGTAGAGCGATTTTATGTGAACATAGCTTGCACAACGTAAAGACTCGGAATATTGCCTTTCCTTTGATGTATGAACAATATTTTGTACAACGCAAAGACTTCAAAGCGTACAACTTAAACGTAGTAAGGCCTCAAGTCATTGACGTGGTAGTCATTTTTGAGCTTTTGCCTTGATGGTCCTTTAACTTGTATACACCCTCTCTTTCTTTCTGTGTACCACATAAGGTCCTGCCCATCCGGAACGAAGTGCGCCATGGCTGTGATTACGACCTGACAACTCCGCCTTTAGCAAGACCATACCACCCACGTGGATCTGCTTTGCCCGAACTTTGGCGTTGTGATCGAGGTTTGCCCTTTGTCGTAAGGCCACAAGCCTAAGTCTAGCACCCTCGCGGAGTTCCTCGACGAGGTCAGACGCGCTCAAGACCGCTTTCATTGTGAGGGCGTCGTAATATAGCGTTCGGATTGTGGGTATTGAGACTTCGATTGGTAGCAAGGCATCGACGCCGTAAACCAAAGAGAAAGGAGTTTCTCCGTGGGTCCCCGTGTAGTTGTTCGATAGTCCCAGAGGACGCCGGGTAGGGCTTCGACCCACTTTCCTTTTTGTCCTCGAGGCGCTTTTTTAAGCCCTCTTTGATCGCTCGATTCGTTACTTCCACCTGGCCATTTGGCGGGTGTGCCACGAGAGCGTATATTATTTGTATGTTCATCTTAGTGGCCCAATCCTTAAGCTTTTGCTTGCGGGTGAGTCCCATTGTGCTGTGATTATGGCTCTTGGTGCCCGTATCGTGCCACAAGGTCGTGCCAGAGGAAGTGTATGACCTTGGCGGTTGTGATTTTCTCGAGTGGCTGGACCTCGACCCACTTAGTGAAGTAATCGACAGCCACTATACAAAATTTGAACTGGCCCTTGGCCGTAGGCATTGGGCCGATTAAATCGAGGCCCCACAGAGCGAAGGGTATGGGGTATGTCTCCGTAACCACTTCGTTTCCGGCTGTCGTTGGATGCGAGAATTGAGTTGGCACTTATGGCACGTTCGTACCAAATCATGCGCGTCTTTCCTCAAGGTTGGCCATAATAACCGAGGCGCAGCATTTGTGTGCTAGCGCATCGGAGCCAATGTGTGCTCCGCAAACTCCTGAGTGGACTTCGTTCAGGATGAGTGTGGAATCGTCGGGGCCAATACATCGCTGTAGAGGAGTAGAATATCCTTTACGCCATAATGCGCCATCTATGATGACATGGCGGGCTGAATGCGTACTTATTTTCTTTTGCAACGCTGGTGGGCCTTCGATTGCGCCAGTTTGGAGATACTGGAGGATTGGGTCCCTCCAATCGGCTACTGCTTTGGCGTCGATTGCATGAATTGTATTTATCGAAGGTTGTGCTAAGGTTTCGAGGAATGCATCCGCCCGCCGCTTATACAACCTGTCAGCCACAGTGTTTTGATCCCTTGGGATCTTATTAATATTTAACTGCTCGAACTGCCCTTGTAAGCTTTTTACCAAGCGCAAGTACCTCGAGAGTACGGGGTCCTTGCAGTCATTGGTCCCCGTAACCTGGCTTACGACGAGCTGCGAGTCACTGTGCACAGTTAAACGTCGCAAACCAGCTTTCAGAGCAGTCTTGAGACCTGCTACGAGGGCCTCGTATTCTACCACATTGTTTGTGACGGGGTGGAAGGCCACTCGTAATCTAGCCTCCATGCCGTGTGGGCCCCTGATATGAACGCCTCCTCCTAAGCGATCGGCCTTTGGATGAACCATCCACGAACATGTCCCACTCGGGAGGCTCCAACTCCGGTGGTGGTTCCCTCGAAGGACCATGCTCGAGGGTAAATGGAAAGCTCGGCCATGAAATCCGCCAAAGCTTGTGCCTTTATTGCTCGTCGAGGCTCAAACTTGATGTCGTACTCCCGATTCGATGCACCAACGAGCTAAACGACCACTATGTTCCGGTCTGTTTAGAATGTCTTGGATTGGTAAGTCCGTTCGACAATGATTGTGTGGGCTTGGAAGTATGCTCGCAACTTCTGGCAGCCATGATCAAAGCGTAGATCGTTTTTGGAGGAGGGTAATTAACCTCAGCCCCTCGTAGCGTGTCGCTTATGTAATAGACGGGCCACTGTTGTGGGCCTTCCTCCTTAACGAGCACTGCGGATACAGTGTTGTTCGAAGTGGAGAGGTAGATGACGAGTTCATCCCCCGGTTGGGGACATTTCAGCGTTGGCAAATCGGAGAGGTGTTTCTTGATTTGCTCGAATGCTTCTTGGCACTCCGGTGTCCAAGTGAACGCCTTCTTCATGCGAAGCTGTTCGAAGAACGGCTTACACTTGTCCCAATTTGGAAATGAATCGCCCCAAGGCAACAATTCTTCTTGTAAGTTCTTTGGATTTCCTTAATGTTCCTTGGTGGCGCCATTTCCGTGATGGCTGATATTTTCTTAAGGTTGGCGTCGATCCCTCTTTCGGAGATCATATAGCCCAGAATTTCCGGCTCCAACAAAGAAGGAACACTTGGCTGGATTGAGCCTCATGTTATATCGCGGAGCGATTCGAAGGTCTCGGCCAGGTCTTGAAGGTGATCCTTGAATGTCATGCTTTTGACAATGACATCGCCGACGTACGCTTCAAGGTTACGGCCCATCCGGTGGGCAAAGACCTTGTTCATTAGACGCTGGTAGGTGGCTCCAGCGTTTTGAGCCCAAAAGGCATTCGAGCGTAGTAATAGACGTCATCACCAGTTGTGAATGCTGTTTTGAAGGCGTCCTCGGGATCCATGTAGATTTGGTGGTACCCACTCTTAGCGTCCATGAAAGACAAGTATTTATACTTGGAAGTTGCGTCCACGAGTTGGTCGATGACAGGTAACGGGTAGGGGTCCTTTGGACAATGCCTATTGACGCCCGTGAAATCCACGCACATACGAAGTTCACCATTTGTTTTGTCAGCTAAAACTATGTTAGCGAGCCACTCAGAGTACTGAATTTCTTTTATTATTCCAGCTTCGAGGAGTTTAGAAACCTCCTCTTTTACAAACTTCTTCTTAGAAGGGCCATACCCTTTTCTTTTGCTTGACCGGTTTTGAGTCCGGGAATACATTCGGTTTGTGGGTGATGACGCTAGGGTCGACACCCGGCAGATCTTTCAAGCTCCGGGCGAAGACGTCAAGGTTTGCTTCGAGGAGGTGGATGAGCGCCATCTTCTCCTTTTGCTCTAGGTTTTTGCCAACCTTGAACTTCTTGCACAGGCAGCGTCGATCTCTTGTCAAATCATCGAGGCATGGCCTGTCATCGGGATCCATAAGATCATCGACGGTCTTGAGATTCGCGGATCAACCGTCGAGCTCAAAGAAGCGACATAATTTGTCCGCGCGATGCTGGTCGATGTAGATGGTTGCATCCCCACGAGGTGTTGCAAATGTGATTGTAAGGGAGCGGATGTCGCATCTCATGCTGAAATCGACACGGCTTGGTCGGCCAATGATTGCGTTGTAAGTTGAGGGCACCTCGAGGACCAAGAACTCTGTCATGATGGAGTGGCGATCAACCGTGCGGTGTGTGTCCCGATGAGCATGAGGGTAGGTTGACGACCCCTATAGTTGGGACAATGTCCCTACCAATGCCAAATGTAGGGCCGAAGCTCCTCCTTACGGCAGACATGTGTACCCCGAGTTTGTCGAGCATGTCTTTGAAGATGACACTGGTATTCGTGCCAGTGTCGATGTAGACTCTGCCGGTGTCGAAACCTGCGATCCTTGCTGTGATAAGTAGCGGATCAGAGTGTGGAACGACAACCTTTGTCCCGTTGGGACGGTAGATGACATTCTCCTCGAGGTGGTCGATCTGCAAGATTTCCCTCGCGTAACGCTTCCTGGAGGAGGCACCTTCCGACTTTGTGAGGACATGGATGGTGCCCGCCGGTGGTGGTGGTGGCAAGTTGTGCCTTCGAGGACTATTGTGTCGACGACGCGCTTTTTCGCGGTCGTCGTTATCGTCGTCCTTCTTACGACCCTTGGGAAATCCTTGCAAGGGGAGTCGGAATCGGACAGAATTCCTTGAGCTTGCCTGCTCAATCATCTCCGAGATGAGATTCGGAGTTGAAAGCACGCCTCCGTGTCATGCCCACGATCCTTGTGGTAGAGCGCAGTACTTGTCAAAGCCCCTCGTGTTCTTATGTTGGATGGGTTGTGGCCACTTGGGAACCTTGTTCTGCTTCTCCAGCATTAGCAGGATGTTCGTGCGGGTGTCACGAAGTGTTGGGTGGTGATCGGGGGTCCTCGAACTAATGTTCGAGGGCTGGTACCTCGATGAGATAGGCCCTTTGTCGAACTTCTGTTGCGCTCGCTTGTGGGAGGCTGCTTTGTAGGGCTTGTTCATCTCCTCGGAGTTCATGAATCGAGTTGCTCGATCGATGAACTCACCCATCGTTGTGACGGGGTTTTCATTGATGTTGTAAGCGAGCCTTGACTCGCTGTAGGCCTTGAGTTACGGCCAAGAGTTGCATGTCCGAGGAGAGACCACGGACTTGGGCGGCTTCACTGAAACCGCCGGATATAGTCACGGAGTGGTTCCTCCCTTTCTTTGTTTCACTCTTAACAAGTGTTGGACAGTCTTCGGGAGGTCGAGCCCCGTGAAGTGGCGTAGGAGCGATGAGGCGAGGTCCTTAAAGCATTTGAAATGCTGGCCTCGTAGCGTTTCAAACCATGTTGAGGCAGCCCCTTTTAAGGTGGAGCTGAAAGCCTTGCAGAGTATTGCCTCGGAGGTCCGAGCCATCTCCAGTTGGGAGATGTAGCGTCGCAGATGGTCGGCGGGATCCGTTGTAGCCTCGTAGCGTTCGATGACCGGCATTCGAAAGCGGGCCGGCGCCTGGACGGCGATTCTGTCCTCTGTGACCGGCGGCGTCAGGAGGACCTCGAGATCGTCGAGGACTAGGTTTGGTGTCTGAACCTGTTCCTCGACCACCTTGATTCGTCGGAGGAGGTCGTCGACATCGAGATTCCCAATGACTGGTTTTGATTTTGGGACTGTTCGTCCCCTGTCGTTGTGAGGTGGGAGGCGAGCGATCTGCATTTCCGCCTTGATGGTTTTTACCATGAAGGCTTTCATCTCATTAAGCATGCTCGCTTGGGCGGCGCTAGTGGCGGGATCGGCGATGACTGTTGGGGGTCGTCGAAGTCCCCGCGAGGTATGTCAGTGGCCGCTTGCGGCTGCGGTGGCTGTTGCCCTCAGTGTGCTAGTAACGAGGAGTGGCGGGATGGCCATCGATTGAGGTTGTGGGGCTGTTGTGTCCCCATTGCGTCACCAGACGGGCGTGGAGGCACATCGGAGGAAGCTGAGGCGGCATCCTCAGCGTGCGCCTTTGTTGTGCGTTCTCCTTGTTTTCGCCATGAGAATGGTAAGGAGAGAAAAGTAAGTTGCTTAGGAAAGAAAAAAGCGACCGTTTTTCGTTTACCATGACAGCGCCAAATTGATAGCCAAAGTATGACCTCCGGTAACCAAAGATCTTCCAACGGGTAGGACGGGTGGCTTCGATACCTGAAAGACAAGATGGAAGACACTTTCAGGTGCAGACACAGGAGGAAGGTGTGGGTGTGTAGTAGTTACCTTATTTTTGGGTTGGCATCACCCACTTATAGGGTGATGCCAAGACTCTCCCACGTTGGGGTAGAGTGTTTGGTGGGATCCTTCCCCACGCGTGAGCCGCTGACTTCTCAGTTCAGAGCGGCGGATTGGACGTTACTACTCAACAGTGTTGGTCGACGACACTTGAGTATGTACAACTTTTGTGTCTTGTGTCTTTGAGTGCGAAGCTTTTGGGCGTTGTGTCTTTGGTAGAACTTTTTGGTTGGTGTCTTATGTTGGAGTACCATTGGGCTGGCAGAAGCGCTTCTTGCGTCAAGATCATCATGGGCGCCTGGTGGCACGTATACGAGGGCTCGTCGTATTTAAGAAGGCCTCGTATTGGCGAGCAGCAGCCTCGTTTCGTTTGTGTCTGGCCGTATGGGGGCATATATCACTTTTCTTGCATGAAATATGGGATCTTGGATGTTTGGTTGGCACTATGGATGATATTATAGAGTTTATTTGGGTAAACTTGCTATAACCTCCTTTTACAACTATTTTATGTTTGTTTTCTGGTTCTCGTAGGCCATTTCGAGCACAAAGTTGTTTTTTTCTTCCTAAAATTAGATTTTGGTTTAGGGAAAAAAATTGCATTCTTTTTTTTTCTAACTATAGTACTACTTATTCTCTCAGGTGGATATGACAAGGAAGATGAGGCAACTTTAAAATACTGGGGGTCCTACCGCTACCACCAACTTTCAAGTAACATAACATACATTCATATCATATCAAGCTTTTACAATAGTTCAATGTTCCTTAAATAGATTATGTGTCTCATGTTTTATTTAAGAACTCGAGGGCAAGAAGCATGTAACGAAGCAAGAGTTCATTGCTTCTTTATTGAGGTACTTTGACGTTAAACTTTAATTTTCCATATCTTCTATCTTCGAGATTCTATTTTGGAGTTCATTGTTTCTTTTTTTTTTTTGATACTGTGCGTTGATGGTGATTTTTCCAGAACTTCTATGACATTTTGGAGTAATAAATTATGGAAATAGACTGTCTTTTTTGTATATGGATAATTACTTTGTTAGGTTACATGTGGTTCTGCTTTTAAGTTTTAGAAGATTAAGATAAAAGAATCAGACCCTTACCATTTTTTCTCTAAAACTAACACATTGCATAAGCATTTTGATTGAAGTTGCTTCCACAGTATTTTCGCTTAAAAGATGTTTTCAGGAGTGACACGTGAAGTACAAATAAAGTTTTTCATTGGTCACATGTGAAAGTATTGACTGCTTTTTCTACTTATTGCTGCCATATTTGCTGCCATATTTTCATTGGTCATATTTGATATTTTTTTGGATACTTAAGACTCAATCTATAATTAGTATTCATGACTCATAAAGATTATTTGAAATAATATACACATGATTAAGAATAATGGCTCAGTTGTAAAATTATAAAGTTAGAGGGATGTTTAACACATTTCAAATACCCCTAGGTCAATTTAAGCATTATAAAACTAGAGAGATGTTCAGGTATAGATTTGCAATATAGAGTATTGTTTAGGTATAGATGATTCAATTCACTCTCGAGAGCCGTGCATTGCAACAAGATGGAAGGGAGCTCGAATAAACAGGCTCACTCAGCCACTCCTGTGTTGGCCCAACAAAAACAAATTGGCCCATTGATCAAGTTTGGCCCAGAATCTGATTCACCCACTCGTCAAGTGGTCACTAGTGGTCCAGTAGTGGATGTAAAGTCGGTATCGAATACGGTCTAGGATAATCTACTATTAATATATAAGCAGTGCATCTTGAAGGTGGAGTGGCGTGTAAAATATATTTAATTTTTTTAACAAAAAACAAATTGATTTTATGAAGAGACCTATCCAAATATATAACTGAATGTCCTGAATTTTCTAAAATGCAGATAAAATTTCATGGAGAGATCTAATATTAATTTATAAAAAGAAGCGGAGGGATAGTTTTGTCTTTTTCTTTTTAAAGCGTTCTAACGACAACACGTGTACAATTTTTCTAGAAACGTAGTACAAATCATGTGGCAAAATTCGTAATTAACAAGACTATGAGAGGAGACTAATGTATATGTGTTTATAAAATCAGTTTCATCGGATATATAACTTCAAAACCAATTTCCTTTTTTCTAGGATAGGATTTTATTGTTGTCCGATTTTATAGTTATCTCACTAAACTACTTGGAGTCTACTACTTTTTATCCGATATCACTCTCTCTCTCTCTCTCTCTCTCTCTCTATCTCTCTCAATCTGGTTCGATGGTGGCATCAATCCTTCCATTTATGAGTTGTTCTCTCATTTTTCACTCCTCTCCCTCTCATCGTTTCAGCGATCTCTGCGAATACCTTCGCCGATGGTGACCATTTGATCAGTAGCCTCTCGTATTCCCTGAAGTTGTGGATGTGTCTTCTTTTTCTGGCGGCCACGATCTATCAGCAACGTCCTCAATTACTTACGACAAGTAGTTTGCCTCCTGATGATGATGAGAATATCAAACATGGAGGAGGAAACAGAGACTCAGAAAAGGTTCTAAGTTTGAACTTTTTATTTTTACGGCACCCCGCCGACTTTTGAATTTGATTTTGCATTCAGACTTTGTAGTTATCATTTGCTATTCCAATAGAAAGTGGAGTTATATTTGGAAAATTTGCTTATCCTAGCTCTAGAAAACCGAGATTTTAGGTTTCATGCCATGATTTGTGGGTGATTTTGTAGTAAGACCTGCTTGACTTGGGTTCTATCACTATCAAATTGAGGGATTTGCAGCAAGCATATGAGGAAGGAAATAGCACAATTTCTGAAGACTGGCTAAGAAATTCGGGCAATCTTTCAGTTATTAGTCTTGTAAGTTGATGGATCAAATTCATTTCTCAGCGTGTTCTCAGAATATATGATTTTTCTTTGTTGGTCTAGGTAGAACATGTAATTCCGAGCAGAATATATAGCTGCATATGAAATACTGCAGCTCTTCTGTGAGTTCATTATAGCTCGCATTCTTATTCTTGAAAGCTAGAAGTAAGTGCATTGGTAGAGCCATATCTGGCGCATAACATTACAGCTTAATCGTTGTTTACTCTGAAAGATAGTAGCTACATTGATTGGACCTTTTAATTCCTCACATTACTCTTTCCCTTTTTGGAGTTCTAATCATGACATTGATGTTATGGTTAGATTTCTCCTCTTTAAATGAGTGTTTCCGGCGGTCGATCGACGAACAACAATTTACACAACAATTTACGAAGATAAAGCGTAAAACATAAAGAAAAACTGTAAAGCGTGTTCGCCGCCTTCGAAAGCCGTCGGGAAACATTTATTCACAGCGGACAGACGCGGTGGTTTTGGCACTTTCCCTTGAAGAACCTCAGTAATCGGTGAGAACACGGTTCACGTTCAACCGATCCGTGAGAGTGAGAAGATAGGAAAATTGAAATAAATTGGAAATAGAAATTTGTGAAAAACGTTTTACAAAGAGAAAGCAAGAAACATGACAAAACAAATTGCTAAACATTTTCGCCACCATCGGAAGGTGCCGGAAAACATTTTTTCACGGCGGACCTTCGACGGGAATCCATCTAAGCGGCTGTTTGGGAGGTCCCTTATGATGAATCTCAAGAATCTCGATTCGGTATGAACATGAAGTTCTACCGAGAGAGAGAGAGAGAGAGAGAGAGTTACCGTTTTGCCGCCATCGGAAGGTGCCGGGAAACATTTTTTCACGGCAGACCTTCAACGGGAATCTATCTAAGCGGCTGTTTGGGAGGTCCCTTATGATGAATCTCAAGAATCTCAACTCGGTAAGAACATGATGAAGTTCTACCGAGAGAGAGAGAGAGAGAGACCGTTTCGCCGCCATCGGAAGGCGCCAGAAAACATTTTTTCACGACGGATCTTCGACGGGAATCCATCTATGCGGCTGTTTGGGAGGTCCCTTATGATGAATCTCAAGAATCTCAACTCGGTAAGAACATGATGAAGTTCTACCGAGAGAGAGAGATACCGAGAGAGAGAGAGAGAGAGAGAGTGATGCGGCTGAGAATTCGGATTCTAGGGTTAGAATCGTGTAAGGGTTGGACAACTTGGGGTATTTATAGGAGGGCAAATGGGTTAGGGTTTATGTTGGGCTACAATGGGTTAGGGTTTGGGTTGGGCTACAACATTGGGTTTAATACAATGGATTGTTAGGCCTCGTGGGCTTCTGTGCTGATAACTAATAGCCTGACTTAACTTTAGGTGTTAAAGGGCTACAACATTGGGTTTAAAAAATTATTTAGGGAAAGAATTAACGTTTGACAAAGTTAACAAAGCCATCGTATACTCTAACTATATCAAAGCTGGTACCCCTGACAGTGACTAACATTGATTCTAAGTGACTAACATTGATTCTAAGTTAACAAAGCCACCGTAAACACTATAATTATTTAGGGAAAGTTTCTGAAAATATCTAAACACTATAATTTCGTAATATTTCTAACATCTAATTATTCAAATTTATATTGTGATGGTGTACGTTTTGTTTGTGTATTGTTTCCTATTTTATAATATGAGTGATATATTTATAGTGTTATTTTGTTTAATAGAAAATTGTTAATTTACTATATATGTATATATAACAGTTAATGGGTGTCCGCGCTTTATAGTGGATTATCGATTACATATTTATTGTTTTAATAAAACAATTTATAAATATGGTAGCAGTTTGACAAAATTATCCTTAAAAAATAGCAAGAAAATGAAAAATTCTTACTCTATTCCCCAAATTTATGAGGAAGTAATTATTAGCTAATAAAATTGATTGGTAGCTGCGGTGTACTTGGTAATAGAGATACCATTGACACATTAGAAGTACATGAAGGTAACAGTGTCGGAGAATCCGTGTACGTATGTTGCATCTACTACTATTACTTATAATATAATCTTTAAAATGTTATTAACTTTATGTGACATGTATTTGTAGGGATGAACTTTCCCAGTATCCGATAAACACAATAGGGATTATTGATGAGCCATGCAGCAATGACGAGATGTGACCGTGTTTTCAATATTCTGATACTCATATTTGAAGTTGGGTGTTTTCCTTCGTGCCTTGACATGTATTATGGTTTTTCTTTTCATTTCTAATCGTTGTCGTTTGTGAACCAGATTTAGTAATAAGCTTGAACGTTTTACTCAGTTGGTCATCGATCCTTAAATAACATAGCGTATGGGTTACTTGTGTAGGAATTTATACAAATACGTCGATAGTATAAAGATATAGACGTTAAGTCTTTTTACCCCGTCCCGTAGGAGGAGGGGTATCAACTAGTTTTTATACTCCCTATTACGTTAAAAGTTAGTTAGCTCGTTTGACTTCGTTGAAAGGAAGTTATTAATTTGATGATTTATTAGTAATTTTTTTATGAAAAGATTTAGGGAAAAATAGTAAATTTGTGAAATTTACGAAATCTCTAAATTTACAACTGAAATTCATTTTGAAGCGAAAATGCTACTAACATTTTAATGAAGTCGTGATTTTGCCGCTCAGGGGCAGAAATTCATTTAGTGGGGGTAAGTAGTAGATAATTTCAGGAGTGGGGCGAAACATAATTTCAGGGGCACATTATGTAAGAATATACATATTATTTATCTATTTTCCCAAAATTTCAATGATGACGATTGCCACCACTGAAGTGCATATAGTACCGCCCCTACTGGATGTTAATGTGTCCCAGTTGGCGTTTATGTGATATGATACTGGATGATTACGTGGATATTGATTATACATTTTATATAGTTATTATTTAATTTCACCTTAAAATCTGTAACAGTTTAAGGGTTGAATTGTGCGTCAATTTGAGACAAATTAATGTTCAGTGGTAAATTTACATCTTAAATAAAACGGTAATGGCATTCTAGTTTTAAAATGAATTTTATTGATAAATTTAAAGATTCCGTAGACTTATTAGTATTTTTTTATCCGAAAATTTAAGAAAAACACAACGAGAGTAAAAAAAAGTCTCGTGATGAAGTTAAGTCGGCTGAACCCAATACACAAACAACACCTGACCCCACAGTCCGATTTTCAATTGCAATCGAATCTTGTACGAATAACTCCCACTAAAAAAATACTACTCTAAAAACTGGATTTGAATAAGTATATTTTGTCTATGGAAAACAAATGAAGCAAGCATCATCAATGGCGTGATTGGAATAAAAACAAAAATAAAGAGTAACGGAGGAATCATAGCATTATTATTGTTTGTATTGTATTGTATTGTATTGTATGGTATCCAATTGATGCGCCGTAACTCCAGTCAGTCAGTCAGTCAGTCCAACTTGCTTCTGGTCACCGTTCATGACCGCACCACTAGTTGCAGCACAACAACGTGTTTGGATCAATGCCTAAGGAGTACCCTATGCAAGATTAGGATGGGTTCTTTGTAAATAATTTCATCAAAAAATTTTCAATTAATCATTTCCCTTCAATTTTCTTCCCACATACATTCTTTCCATCCCATAAATATTGCTCCATATTCTATTTTAGATAATCCCACAAAGATTTTATCATTTCCTATTAATGAAAATTTTATCCACCAAATTTGCCTCTTTATCCTCAAATTCCCTTCCAATTAGTAATAATTTACTTAGAGCATTTCCAATAGTTTCCTCATTTCTTGATATGCTTATTTTTGAAGAATTTTGAGTATTTTTTTGGTCCAACAATTTCCTCATCTCACTCTTTAAAATGGGAAATGAGAGGGAAAAAATGAGGAATCTTCCCCAAATTTGGAACATTCTCCAAATTTTGGAGACCTCCCCAAATATACTATTTTAAAAACATTTATCTTCTCTCCTCTCCAAGGCTACTTGTAATTAGTTTAAACATCTCTTCAAATAATTTATTAATTACTTTATTCAAAGATGTATAATATTTTATTCTTGTAATAAATGCATGGTTGAAGTCATGTTTCATGATGTACATGTTTTCTACAATATCAACCTTGTAATGAGACATGCCTGGAGCAACTATCTCAACCCATCATCGTCTCATGATATTTTTTATGAAAGTGGAAAAGTCTTTGATGATACGGTTTTAAAATTTCATTTTATCTCATTATTCCTTCGAAAGAAGTTTGCGACATGAAGGGTTTGCATGAATTTATAATATCAACTAATTTTTAATTAATTATCACTCTAAATTTCATGCCACCAACCCCAACGTAGTTGGGATTAATGTGTTGTTGATGATGATGAATAAATGCATAGTTCTTCAAAATGAAAAACTATCGGAATTTGAGCAATTTTTTTGGAGAATATGACTCTTCTTTCCACATTTTAAAGAAAATTTTGGAAAAACTGTTAGAGATACTTTTAATTGATAAAACACCATTCAAACGAGTAAACTTGAAAAATTTTACTAGTCAACAACACATTAATATGCGTGCCCAATAAAAACGAACAAAGTTCACATCAATTTCAAATATCTCCATTTTCTTCACAAAATATCACACAAAGAACACATCCTTAAAAAATATCATTACACTAGTCCTGCAATTTACCTTTATTTTGCTGAAAAAGGCCCTGGTCAAACACCACCCTATTCTATTTGGCCCATTTCCTTGCGACTAGTCCAACTTCTCTTCACACGAACGAAGAGGGAAGCTTCTTGTTCCTGTTTACTGAAGAATTGATGCCCCCACAACACAACCATCCTTCAATCAATATCTTACCAATTTCCAGCTCATTGAAAGCAACCTCCCCAACCCCTCATAATCTCACCTTTTCTGGCAATTGGCCAATTGCCTTTTTCCCATAAGCCGTTTCTAGATTTACTTTTTCTTTCTTTTTACCCCCTCTTTTCCTTGCATCTCAAAATCTCTCTTAGGTCATTTTACCCGAAAAATCCGGGTCTACAATAAAAACCAGGACAGAAACAAAAAGAGAAATATGGTATAAGGCTTCTTTATTTGCCCCCACAAACACATCATATGGGGTGCATAGTCTACTGAGGTCCTACCACCACCACCAAGGTTTTTCCTTTTCAACACAGAACTAGTACTAGTACCTCCAAATCCAACAATCACAACCCACAACTCCAAATCCAGCAACAAGAGAAGAATTGCATGTACTATAGATATGAATCCAGTATCAAAACGAAGTACCTACTTCTTTATTCAACAGATGCACTGAGGTCTACATAGGAGAACAGATGGAGTAGTAGAGAAGATAAAAATACAGTTTTGTGATCTGGGTCACTCTACAAGCTTGTGTCTTTGCAATAGTTTTCAACTGCCGCATGAATGATGAATTTCCTCTTCGACAGTGTAAACAAACTGTTTGTTCAAGGTGCAGCTCTAAGCTAAGCACCCCTACTGCCTACTACCCCACCAGACCAGCAAAGAATATCAGCAATTAAATTCCGGCTCATGGGATTGAGTCGGGGTATTCGAGTTCAATGAGACGCTTAGATATATTAGTGTTTTGAGGAATGCAAATGTTAGCTCAGCTTGTTTATGCCATCGAAGCCATCAGAAAAAGAGTCAACAGTGTAGACTTTGAGCCCCCGTGTTCGTCCGGGTGCGCCTCCTTTAATAGTGGAGACGTCCAACACAATACTGCAACTGAATAGACCATAAGTGAAAAATAATTGATCCACATAAAACCACTAGTGAGATTCAGGGAGACGGAAAGACTTACAGGTTCTTTGATGCTTTTCCAAGATCAAAAGCATCCCTGTCGATGATCAACTTATTATCAACTTTTGACACAGAATGATACAAAGGCAGCTCAATTCCCACGGATGCTGCATTGATGATATGAATATGTTAGTAAAAGTTTGCATTATGAACACAAGTAATAATAACCAATGGTTGAAATTTGTTACCAGTTGCACTGCTAGGAGCTGCAGCTTCATCAAGTCCAAGGAGTTTCTGCAGTGCATCAATTGGAATTTTATTGGACATGATAAAAGTACTAAAAACATGAAGGATATATCGAACTTGGATGTCAATACGGCGAGACAGAATATTCACCTTGAGTTTCTCATAGCATTCTTCAAGGTTATCATTGTACAATATATGGTCAAATATGCCAGATGACTTTCCTTGCTCAATTTCAGCCTCAGCATTTCGGAGGCGCTTTAGGATCTGCTCTTCTGTCTCAGTGCCCCTGTTTACAGCATTCCAGTTAGAAGGAAAGATGCAAAAACTGGAGCAATATCACAATGAAAAGCTCTCAGGCACCTCGCACGGAGCCGTTCCTCAAGCTCCTTCATTGAGGGTGGACAAATAAAAATGAAAATGGCTTCAAGAGAGCTGGCCCTCACAGACCTTGCACCTTGGACATCAATGTCAAGAATGCACCTCTGGAATTAAGAAACAAAAGTCTGAGGTAATATTTCTAAAACTAGGACAAATGACCGCATCCAAAATCTACAGCACAGCGTACTACAGAAGATGAATAAAATGCAACACCATTGTTCCCTTTTCTCAAATAAGCAATTAAAACAATTGGGTAACCATGGAACACACCTTTCCAGAGTCTGCTACAACCTCAACTGCCTCAATGCTGGTACCATAGAGATTCCCGTGAACAGCGGCAAACTCAAGGAACTTGCCATCGTTTAATTCTTTTTCCATTACACTTCTTTCAGTGAAATGGTAATGAACTCCATTCTGCTCCATATTCCTTGGTGCACGAGTGGTATGGCTCACAGAAAACCCAAAAGTTGATGGGAATTCCTTCATAAGCATTGATATTAAAGTCCCCTTACCAACTCCGGAAGGACCACTAATAACAACTGGCTTTTCAACTTCACCATTAACACCTTTACTCCAGGCAACTACTTCAGTCCCCAACTTCTTTTTCATGTCCTTAACATATTTGGTGTCCACCTACAGAAATTGCATAATTCAAGAAACATTCAGAAAATAGACAAGCATGCTTTGCTTTCCAGATTGGATTAAAAACAAGGATGCACCCCTAATCAAGCCATTTATGTCAGTGTAAACGTTGTAAAACAATTCAAGGGACATAAGTTGTTACTTTAGTTCCATGAACCATCTAGAGGGATATTTTATTTTTTTACTAAAATAGAAGAACAATAATGCAGACCTCTAGAAACCAAATACAATCATCTGGCTCTGCTCCTTTCTTAATGACAATTATCTGATCCTCATTCAGAGGTATGGCTGTGTAACCTTCACATGACTTGGGTTTTGTCCCCAAAACAGTTGGGATCAGCCTGCAGATACGGAGTATTATTTAGGAAAAAAACAAAAACATTGAGTCCTGACCACAGGCCACCAGAATCTAAATGATAGTAACTTCGTTCACTGTGCTAGTAGCTCACCGTTCCCCAGTGGAATTCTCAAAAATCTTAACACCAATAGATGATGCCGACTTCTTATGGACTGTCCCACCAAGAACATACTGACAAGGAACACACGATAAAATCAATGCTTGCAATTTAAAAATAAAGAAGTTTAACAATGCATTAGGAAATATAACAAGGGTTATTTTTAGGTACCTCCTTGTTGTTAATGGCAATGGTTGTTTCACAAGCTTTGGCTTTCACACCAACCCCATTAGGGAGGTTGTTGGAAAAATTGTCAAAAAGGAAAGCAGGTGCTTCTCCCTGTTCAAAGCAAGCAGCACAAAGCCACAAACAAAACAATCAAGACAACATGAAAGGAAGGTTGGTTCATAGTACTTTCCCTAAGGTTTCCACAATACTAGCATCCACCAATATAATACCTTTTAAAATTCTCAATTTCAACTTTTTTTCCCTCACGATTTCAGAATGATGATCCTAAAGGATACAAAAATGACAAGTTGCTCACCATGGAGAATCTATGCCTCCAACACAAGTTTCACCTTGATCACTACAACAGAGAGGACAAGAGATCAAACCAAAGAACGAGGGCAAATCTTCGGGATCTATCAACAATAGTAGAAACCGACGGCGTAAATGAGCCGTAAAATCCAGAGAGCTTTATCAATAAAACATGATGCAGAGAAGTACACGGATACATCCGACCAGAAAAGATGCTTTAAGAAAACAAATCAACTTCATGGAACTTCAATGCAGTCCGGAATCTGAAAACCCATATGCCAAATACCACAAAAAACCGAAAAAAAATAAAATAAAAAGAGAAAACGTCCGCAAGCATGTAAAGGGCAATGGACAGAAAACTCAAATTCTGTGCTGGATGTGAGAAAAAGATTGTTTCAGCTGTTCCAAACAGGAGTATCTATCGGTTCTGGTTTCAGCTAAAACCAGAATAGGATGATTAGCCAGAAGCCATGAAAGCATAGAGAAGTAGACATACCTCGTGATAAGAAGAAAAGGTCTGAAAGAAGCGAGCTTGCTTGCGGAGCAGAATGATGTGTGTATGTATATATATATTTATGTGGGAGTGAATAAGAAAGGGGGCGGAAGAGAGAAGAAAAGGCCCACTTTTTGAGCCTCAAGTTTCTTGGGACGAAAAGGGTCAAATCAGAGCAAACTTGGGATGGAAAAAATCACATGAGGGGCGGCAGCGCAAGTCGATGATGCAAGGAATTTCGCGAAGCACTCTCATATTTGTTATGTAGTTTTTCTTCCTCTTTCTTCTTTCTAGTAGAGAGAGAGAGGGGGAGAGGGAGAAATGCTGGGCTGGCTGGATCCTTCGGTTTGCATTTATTTCACGACTCGGCGCTCCTCCCTCTCTCCCTGCGATTCCGAGATTAATCTGGATTGATTATATGAGTGATTTTTCCCTTTTATAAAACCTTATTATGAGTAACCTTTAATAATCCCTTTAATTTGGACAATTGTACAATTTCATCCCATTATTTTTCAAAATCTATGAACCTCTTTAACCTTAGGTTTGTTATTTTGATCGCAACATTGTACAAAACAATACTACACTAGAGGTGCTGGAACAAAGAAAGTAAAGAAGAGAGATATAGGGATATGTTGGTAGGTGTGATGGATATTAATTGGCTCTTCTTCTTATTATACAGTGCTGTGCTGTGCTCTAGATAAATAAAAGTAACGGTAATGTGTGCATAAATAGAATTAAGATAGTAACACAAGGAGTATATTAATATTATAACGCGGTGTAGCTTAATTACGTCGAGCATTTTGACCAAATTCAGAAATGAAAATTAAAAAAGGCGGGGTGGGGTGGGGGTGGGGCAATCAGCAAGGTGGAGTTGTATACCAACATTTCATCTGCTACGCCGATTAGACCCGTTCCGTGTTTGTTATGCAACCTTGTACCAATTATATAGTGCGCGTATGTGTAGAATACACATGCTGATATATAGAGAAAGTATGTAGGGATAATTTAGGCATTTAATATTTTTAGTGGATTTAAATAAACTGTTTTGTAAATTAGGCGTCTAATCTACTGTGTCTCTGTATGTCATCATCATCTGCAACCTTGTTCCTTTTAATCTAGAATCATCGTTCCATTTTTGTCTGTGTTTATTAATTACCCCCACATCTAATGTACGCTTACTTGTTCTTTTCTTCTTGTTCGTTTGTTCTTGATGATCGTTTACTTCCTTTTTCTTTTCTTTTATATAGAGTATATAACAAAAAAGATGATATTGTAGTTGACCAAGTTAACGTGAGCGCCAAATAATGCATAGCTACTTTGGACTGATCTCTCTATGTAATGCTAGCAATGTTTGTTATGAAACCCGCTTGCTTACACATCTTGCTATTAATTCACTATTATCATGGGATCATTATTTTTATTCTAAACTGAAAAAATACCCAAATAGTACTAATTAAATCATCTTTCCGTACCCGAATCAATGAACTTCTTCAATGAAAGAGTATCTCGGTACTGCAACTATCTAGGTCATGTCTACGACTGTAAATGTAAATGAGCCGAGTTCATATCGAACTTGAACTTGGCTCATTTTGTATTGAACGTTGTTTTTATCGAGCTATCGAGCTTTGCATAATTTAAAGTATGACTTGTTATAATAAACCTCAATTTAATCCAAACTTTCGAGTTTTCAAGTAGCTATCGAGCTGAATTTGAGCATAGCTTGGATTCGATAGACAAGTTTTCGAGCAGTTCATGAGCTATCAAGCCGAACTCAAGCATTACAATGAGTCGAGTTCGAGCCTTTATCATGAAGGTTCGTCGAACTATCAAGCTGAGTTCGAGCTCGATCCGAAACATTCGAGCTGAGTTCGAGCCAAGTGACGGGTGTTTTACATGTGTATGAATTAAGCACAATATCAAGTAATAAAACTCACTCAACCTCAAGTGCAAGGTGTGCAATTGTAGTAGGGTGATTGGGGTCGAACCCAAGAGATTGTCATGCAATATATGAAGTTTAGTTAAATGCAATATTTTTGGTGTTTTTGGATTTAGATGACAAGTGATAAGATGGATGATAAATCTAAATTAACTAAGTCTACTTCTATCACTAATGCAAATAAAACTAGGATGCAATGCAACAAACAATTATGAAAGATAAAAGTTCTTTAGGGTTGATTAGAGTTGAGACTATTAGATGTAGTGTTTGGTTGTGATATATGACAAGTTGGAGGAGTTGGATAATTAACAAGTTCTAACCTCCTAAGTTAGAACCATCCTCTCCATAGAATACTAAGTAGAATCTCTTCACTTGCATCAACTATGGAGACATTAAATTTAGCCAAATGATGTCTCCTAACACCCTAAATTATCTTCTCAAATAATCCTAGAGTATTTAACCAATTTTCTTTGGGCAATTCAACAAAATGTTCTCTCAAGCATTTCATCAAACACTTGGTGGGCATAATCAACAAAATGTTATCTCAAGCCTTATACTCTACTTATACATTCTTTAAGCCCAAAAAATGCTACTAATCATGCATAATCAACAACCAAATAACTATAATTCATCTAGCAACACAACAACTTGCTAACCAACCCTAGGGATGATGAACTAATCAATATTCAAGCTATTCACGAAATTCACAATAACTATGAACAAAAATGAAAGTATAAGTTAAAGAAGAAGGAAGAAGCTAGAAAATGGTCTTCAAGTCTTTAATCCTTCATAAACATCCCCAAATTCATAGATAATAAAGAGGGAGGAGAAAAGAGAGCTCAAGAACCCTAGATGGGTTCAAGAGGAAGTCTAAAAGTGAGGAGTTGTCAAGAGATGTGAAAAAACGTCCTTTTATGCCTCTTTTTCGCGAGAAAAGAAGAAGGGATCATTCCTGAAAAGTGCGAGGGAGCGACCGCACCCTTTAGATTTGGGGCCGTCCCCTGGGTAGCCCCCCATTCTGTTGGCTTTGGTAATTTTTCGGGCGTGGGGAGCGACCGCGCCCCATAAATGAGGGGCCGTTGATGTGATCACGGGGGGGTAAGTGATCACGCGTTCGGATCTAGCTTGAAGGAGGCGGTTTCCAGCAGGAATGGAAACGAAACAGGGGAAGAACACAAAGGAAACAAAGTCGGCCAAGGGAACCTCCGCACTACGGGGTGAGGCAATGCCCTTGAAAATGCCTGGGAAAGGAAAATGGAACCTAGAACCTTCTGATTACTAGATCAGACAATGCTAGGTATTATATTGGATCCTCTCGCATGGATCACTAAAGGATTGATGGAGCAAGATTTGAGACCCCAAGAAGAACAAACCGTGTTCTTACAATATATGAATTCTCTCAATATATGGGTTCTGTCTAATACTTAGGTTCTGACTTCCTTTTATAGAAGGGAAAGAAAGAAGGAAATAATAAAGAAGGATTTGCCAAGGGAACATCTTCCTCGAAATACGGTAGGCAAAGCGTGGGGTGGCGGTGATTGGACATTGTAGGCTACACCTTTTGCGGCTCCCAATTCCCAGAAAGTGTAGTTGGCGGGAAAGGGAAAGAAGGCTTCTTCCATGATTTGAAGGACTACTTTGACTTGCATGTGGAGGCTTCTTTTTGGTTGGCGAACACCTGGGCTTCGCTTACACTGGGAAGTTTGGTGCAGGGTGTTCTTCAATAAGGCATGGCTTGGCGGAGAGACCATGGGCTCGCAAAAAGGTCCTTGGGTTTACCAATGGGATATGGCTTCGCCAAAGACCGAGGGTTCGTCATAAGGGGCTTCGCGAGCATGGTCTTGCCTTGGCATTTGGTCTTAGCTTGGGGAAGGCTTTCAGGGTCCTCTCACGGAGACCGGCAAGGGTGACTTTCTTTGTGGAGGCTCCTTTCGGTTGGCGAATACAGGCTTCGCTTGCTTCTGGAAATGAGGTACAAGGCCTTCGCCAATGACCACGGGGTCGCAAAGAGCCATGGATTCGCAAATGACCTTGAGTTCGCCCAAGAGGACCACGGGTTCGCCAGGTTCAATGGACTCGCCAGTGACCACAGGCTCGCTGTTGGAGCATGGCCTCGCCAAAGGACAAGAGTCCGCCAATAGGACATGGGTGCGCCACGCACCTTGCGAGTACGGTCTTGTCTTAGGGTCTCGCCAGTGCCCAGAATGTGGCTTCCTCCTCTTCTGAGCCTTCGCCAAGGGCCCTTTAGACCCTCGGGTGGAAAGGTTGCGCCTTGTCACAAAAATGGGGCTGATGTCCACATCAGCCGTCGTTGGGGTTGCTCCCCACGTCTTCCTTGGTTTTCCTTGAACTTCTCCAAATTATGCATAATTGCCCCAACTTTGTCTTGAGCTTCCTTTTTATCCGAAAATATCTTGTTTTATGCCCATTTATCACCCGACATGCAACACCTACAAAAATGCTCGTATCGACACTACGTACTAGCAAAAACTCCGATAAAGCATGTGTATGAGGGCACAATACATATCCATAAATGCACAATTATCATCAAGCACAGTTTGAGCTCGGCTCGGTTCATTTACAGCCCTAGTTATGACCCATAATACGGGAAAGTAAAATGATTAACATGATTGGAAAGATAGAATGTAATATTATCTACAAAAACACCAAAATAAAAGAGGCATGGATGGTATGCAATATGCAGCTCCGATACAAGAAACTGGGAGTCGGATTCAAACTGTACATTTGGCCAATCGTGTCGGTGTGCCTCTCGAGCGCCCAACATGAGATTGCCAAAAGGACATGCGATTCTATATCCCACACCCAACGCCGCCCTTTCAGATCGTTTGCATAAAGCTACATCCACATTATTATTTTTTTGAAAAGGCACGATAAATTTAGAAAAAAAAGGATAGGTCCCTCCAAGAGAAAGCAACCTACTAGAAGAGTACATCAAGATACAGCAGCATAGATAAGATTAACACAATTTCTAATGGCTACTAAGGGGGATAAAATCCATTAGCCCAAGAGCACCGCCAATTCTTCCATCTAGTTTATATCAACAAAAAAGATAGATATTGTATGGAGTCCAAAATTTGAGCGCAACTCCTGGATGTGCCTCCATGAACTATCTCGTTTCTCTCATTCCAAACACACAATATATAGGGAAATGAAGCGAACCGCTAGCCAACCTTGTCTTTGATTAAAGTTCCAGCCCGCCATGTTGGAGTCTGCAAGCAAATCAGCTATGTCAAACCAGCGGAAGCTACCAACCTAAATTTGATGCAGCCAACCGGTGGAGGGAGCCAAGATGATGGAAGTTCCTGTGAAGTGGGTGATAGTTACCACATATGTGCAAAAACACACACCTTAAAAATGTCAAATTTACCCTCTTAATAAATCTCTATAAAATGTGTTTTAGTCTTTTAGTTTATTAAATTAGTTATATAATAGTACATTTAGGTAAATATTTTTTCACATATGTGATAAATAATCTGACATCGGACTCACCTATATGTGAAGGCCGCAAAATAGATACCATCTCTTGTGCCCATTGAATTTGACTAATACTATTATTTTCACACATACCCATTATATCGTCGTACACTACAAGTCTTTCCCCATTCCCTAAATTACCGACATGTTGATTTTCAATGTTAAATATTTTTAAAAAGTATGCTTTTAAAGCATATCAAATTAAATTAACGTTATATATATATATATATTAATTTGAATTATATTGTTTCAAAAAAGTTGAATTATAATGTTAGAAAAATAAATGATGAATATAAGTGTTTCAATGCATGATTTATAAAAGATCGGCTTAGAGCTTTCTGATGTATCTCCCATTCTAGCATGCAGATTTGTTACGCTTTCTTGGCATTGTAATACTCTATCATTGGTTTAGTAGTACAAAGTCTTTATTTCTCAAAAAAAAAAAAAATTATGAAGGAAGCTTAGTATCTTGTACAATAAAATTAGCTGTATTTTGATTTTTTGTACTTGTGTTTGACTCAGATTTTCATAAAAAAAAACATTTGAAGAATATATTTATAAAATAGATACATTTAATTTTTATTTGCATATAAACTTATGTAATTTATAAGTCAAAATATTGTAAGGAAAAACTCATAAATTAAATGCTGAAAAAAAAAACATGACTAGTTTTTTACATAAACGTGGGTTCTTGTTCTAAGTAGCTCTTGACAAAGTCTGATCAGTTCGAACATATCAACCAAATTTCAAGAGATCTAGTAAAACAAGTGATCCGTGAGTCCTCACTCATTGATAGTTAAGAAGAGTTAAAAGATGTCTAACATCAAGTAAAATTTCAATTTGTGCTAAAATAGTGTCGAATTATTGGAGAAAGTAGAATAACACTTTGTACCACTAACATGATCTATGTAATTCTTCAACGGAATAACACCAACTGACAAGTAAAATTATTGGCACAAATTCTGTAAGAAATTACTTGGCTTTATATGAATCAGTTGATAGAGTCATTATATGGCCAAAATGTGGATTGATAACCTAAATTATTGTGACTCAGTGATTTAAGGGTATGAATTATAAATCGTTCAGACTCGTACCCTGAACTATTTAACTCGATACAGTTAAGGGTCTCGATTCATTGACTCGGTTAACACCATCACATTGCTAACGGTTTGGTGACCTAAACGTAATTTTTGCAAAATATAGTCATAAATTGTGCAAATAAATAATTTTCGGTATGTGGTAATAATTAATCTCAAGTACTCTCCCACACAGTCATGCCTCGTAGTCATCACTGCCTCACCAATGCCAGCAGCTTCTCAACCACCCTCACCGGCGAGGCCTTCTTATCTGAGTTGCAACCGCTCTACGATCTCCAGATCTGTTGTACCGTAGCGAGGTGGTGAGGGCCGATTGACTGAGCCCATGGGCCGGAATGGCGGGCCGGCCCACAAGTGCTGTAGCCTTCACTAGGGAGGCTAAACGCCGAGCCCCTCAGTCGGCCCGCAGGCTCCAGCTTGTGAATACTGTCCCCCGGCCCATACCGCTGCCCATATCCCCTTAGGCCACTATAAATACTCCCTTTCGCGCGTCCGTCAAGGGGACGGAACTTTAAAAAACATACCCTCAGTTTACTACTACCTCCGTCCCAGAATTATTGAAACGTTTCTTTTACTGTTTCAAGTTGCAGTGTTTGACTCAAAATTTAACTAAGAAAAACAATGAAAAATAAATAAATAAAAATATATTTAGAAAGATTATAGTGAAAATTATGAGAAACATATTAATTATTTAATTTCATATGTCTATAATTTCATAAAAATAAATCGTAGATTAAATACTGTGAAAACACTAAAGAAACGTTTCAATAATTCTGGGGCGGAGGGAGTATCAACTTTACTGTTCCTCGGCTAGTTTACGGAGCGAGTTCTAACTTGAGCGTCGGAGAATTGTACCAGGTGCTCACTCGGCCTCGGAAGCAGCACGCCTGTGAAGTGGAACGGCCGCGGACGAAGCATCGCAGAAATAGCACATCCCGGGAGCCCCTCGGCGAAGGACACAGCCACACAGAAGTGCCCCACCTCACCTCGACATGGCAGGATTCTTTCCCTTCGGGAGGCCCACCTTCTCGGACACGGTCTCAGGTATTTCACCCTAACTCCGACCTTTATCTTACTTAATGTCAATCACTTGGTATTAACACGAGGCAAGGCGAGGCGATGAGGCTAGGACGCCCCAGACACGACCTAGGATACTCGATTCGGCATATGGTAGAACTAATTATAGCGGCTGGGGAGTTCTCGAAGTGGCCCAAGTGGGGTTTCAATGGCGGTGCAGATATGTAGAAGAAGATGAGGTCTGGAGGTGCAACGTGAGGAGAGTTAAATGAGTTTTTTATTAATAAATGGAAACGTGTTGATAATTCATTAAAACTCATTATATAGTTACTCATGTATTTTAGTTTTTTTTTGTTTGAAATTGAAGATTTCAATTTTTTAAAAAAAATTATTGAAAAAATTAATAAAATTACAAGTACAACATACATATTCTATTTCAAAAAATGTATATTTAATAGTTACTCATATATTCTAGAACTTTTACAATTACCATTTATATGATGTAAAGTTATTTTCTTGAAACAAAATTTTCGACCTATCTAATATGAGGTCTAGATTTACTTTTCTTAAACAAACTTTTCTAAAAGAATTTTCAAAACTTTTCAATCAATAATGCAACTTTTTTAAAAAAATTATACTATGTGGTTTAACAAATTAATAAAAAAAGAGTATATATATGTGCAATTTCTGCTGGTCAAATTATAGGTCAGTACATATGAAAATAAGAAGTATATATTTATGACAGTTTTATTATTTTAAGGTAAATCTAGACAGAGTTAACAATTAGGTGGCTGGATAAGTAAATTTCTTTCTTTTTTCCGTTAGCCAACCAACGGAAGTTAGGTCAAGGCCTTTAACTGCATCAAGTTTAATAGTTCGTGGTACTAATTTACCCGATCTGAAATTCAGGCTCTTAAATCACCGAGTTATAATAGTTCAGGGTACTAATCCGCATTTTGGCCTTATTATATTGATTGCACAAAGGAATAAGGGAGACATGATTGCGTGAGGGACATAGGGGCAGCGTTCCGGCTGCGTTGCCTGACAGCTGCATGTGGGGCTGGGCTGTTGGTGGTGGGTAGTGAAAGGGGTAAAATGTATGTTTTTGAAACTTAGGGTACAATTTTTAGCATTAAAAATTTAAGGGTACAGTTCTTGTAAACAAACCTAAAATTTAGCAGATTTATAAACGGACGTTTGCTCCAGGGTTTTTTTTGTACATTTCTCCAAATCTCAAAGGGTAAAAAGGAAAATTATGAAAATGAGAGGGGCAAAATGATCACTATGTCAAAGTGGGGTATTTGATAATTTCCTTTCTTTATCTTTATTTATATTTTATTCATTTTTTTATTTTGAAAATTACTGGTGGCGGCAGAGTTTGGATTGGCCAATTTCTTGTACCGACTAGCGCTGTCTCTAATTCTCAATTGGTCGTTGGGCTTTTTCTTATATTAGTGAGTGTCTGAGTGATGCATATCCTAGGCTTTACCAAATTTCACTCACCATCCTCTTTCTCTAACCAACGCTAATTAGTCTCCTCCATGTTAACACTTGACACATTATCCATCTCCGATCACGGCGGCGACACACAGATCATAAGAGACATCCACGCCCTGGCACCGCCACCGCCACCGTCACGCCCCAGAATCGACCGTCGGACAACGTCCTCTCTCTCCACGTTCAGTGTTGACGACGCTGCTCCCAGCGAGAATTTCAGCGCTCTGGTTTCCACCATCGAGAACAGCAGCAGCGACACCTCCTCAATTAATGTCGACAATTACATCACCGCCGCAGCGCGTAATTACCCCTTGTCTCGTCGTATTGGGGAGGTGGAGGAGAGGAGTTTAGTGGCCACCATTGTACCCGGCCGCCAGCCTGTGGGGTCGGGTCCCGGGGAGCAGCTGGATTCGTTGCAGAGGGTGAAGAGAGAGGAAGCAGAGTCGAAGATCGGTGCGTGGCAGAAGGCGAAGGTTACCAAGATCAATAACAGGTTTAAGAGAGAGGAGGCGGTGATCAATGGGCGGGAGAGGGAGCAAATTCAGAAAGCGAATTCATGGATGAAGAAAGTCGAGGTAGAAATTAATTGAAATATTTCATTATTAACCCACGTTGATCACATCACACTTAAAAATATATCTGCCGAAATTGTGATTTGGAATGCATGGCAGAGGAAGCTGGAGGAGAAGAGGGCTCGGGCAGTGGAGAAGATGGAAAACGAGATGGCTAAAGGTCGGAGGAAGGCAGAGGAAAGAAAGGCATCTGCAGAGTCCAGTAGAGGAACACAAGTCGCCAAAGTACTCGAAAAGGCCAATCTCATGCGAGCCATCGGCAAACCCCCTACAAAATCCACCCTCTTTTAGAAATTGCTTCTTCACGTTTGTTTCTGAGTGTGAATTTATCATCAGTTTCTCTATATATTTTGTACTCCTAGTAATAGTTTATTTGGTTCCATAGTGAAGCAACCACCACTTAATTCACAGACTAGTTTGACACACACACACACACACACATATATATATATATATATAGAAACACAAGTCACCGCCTAAAATTACTACTACTACTACTACAATAAACTTAGATAGAATAAAATAATAAACATAAGAGAAGATGACAGTGAAGGCAATTAGGTAGTAGACCAGTTATTCAAACAACCGGATTTTGCGCTCTTAAAAATGTCTAATAGAGTCACAAGCCGGGCGGCAGCAGTTTAATTAGAAGAAAAGTGGATTTCAGTGTAATTATAATAGAGTATTATTAGAGAAATATGCAAAAACTTTACGATTATTTTGAAACAATTGTCCCCACGGGGACAAATTATCTCTAGTAATCCAGCCCAGGGGAGGAAAAGGAAAGAATACCACCGCGCTCGTGCCAAGTGATCTGATAGGTCAGTCAGTCAAGGGTCTTTGTTTTCTCTTCTCCTTTGCCGCCTCTTGCGGGAGCTCACATATGACTCGAATCCTCCTCCGTTTTCAGAATCATCTAATTCCCTCAATGATTTCTGCATGCCCTCGCCACCCAAACTTTGCATTAATTTTAACAACCATAATTCTCAAAATAGTTTAATACTTACTACTACTTAATAGCAAAGGAATAACAGAATAAGGGAACAGAAACGGATTGAACCTCTCGAAGCTCGTTAAAGCTGACGGCGTAGAAAGTAACGGCGGCGGCGGCTACTATGGCAATCACAGGTACTGCCACTTGCGCCACCCCATCCATTATCACCTGTGTCTGTGTGTGGAACGAAACGAAGCAACTGGAAAGGAAGGAAGGATAAAGACTTTTATTTTAACTGGCCTGGCCTGGCCTGCCCTGCCCATGAGATGAGATTAGAGACTAATATGGGCCGGCTGACTGCAATGGGCCGGGAGATGGGCCTTAAAGGACAAACATGTAGTGCAAAAAAGCCCATCATTTTCAATCTTGCTGACGTAGAATGTTATCGTAACGAAGACGGTGAGTGTCGTCAAATACTTACTTGGTTGTTTGTCTGCCTCATATCATAACAGCCTCAATTGCCAAATCTCTTCCCTCGCTCACTCAGCTCAGCTCACTGCGCTCTGAGGGCCAAGAGAAAATGGAGACGGCTACCGGCTTCCGTTTCCATTCTTCGCTTCCGGCGATTAAGCCTCACACTAACCCTAAATTTGCACCTGCTAACCAATTACTCGGCCTCACCTTAACCTCCTCTCCGTCTCTTAGTTGCCGTTCCAGGAAATGTAGGCTCCAGAGACCAATCAGGTGCGCTGTGTCTGAGGCGACTGAGACTGTCACCGGTGATTGCTTTACTTTTTGCTTCCATGGTATTTGAGTTGGAACCGAGATTTCTGTTTCTTAATTTTGACGTTTTCCTGCTCTAGAGAAGAAGAGCTCTCAGTTGATGCGGAGGGGCGACATAAGGAACATTGCGATTGTTGCGCATGTTGATCACGGGAAGACTACTCTGGTCGATGCTATGTTGAGGCAATCAAAGGTAATCCGGTGGTGTTTTCAAACTACCTTGTTGCCTATTTAGATTGCAGTCCGCTTGTGGTTTCATTCCTTTCATTTCATCAGACTTCCTACGTTACGAAGCTCACTAGATACCACTAAGTCATATAAGGTGATTAATGGAGCTTCGTTGCTGTAGCATGTAGGTTATTTTCCTGCATCAGAAAGCTAGACTTAGGTGATGACTTATCCAACGATACTTTGGATGATTAATTCTAACTGTATTAGAAGTGAACTACTACTTGCTGAAAATAGTCCATAGATGATTCTGATGGATTCTTTATCCCTTGATGTTCTCCTGCAGGTTTTCCGTGATAACCAATTTGTCCAGGAGAGGATAATGGATTCAAATGATCTTGAGCGTGAAAGAGGAATCACAATTTTGAGCAAAAACACATCTATCACTTATAAGGACACGAAAATCAATATCATTGACACACCGGGCCACTCTGACTTTGGAGGCGAGGTGGAGCGTATCCTCAATATGGTGGAAGGGATTCTTCTAGTGGTAGTTTACCATACGAACTTTTATTTGTACAGTTTATTAGATACATTAGCTGTTAAATTGCCTGGAGTGATTAATTGAAGCTTTGTATCTTAAGGTGGATTCTGTTGAGGGTCCGATGCCACAAACAAGGTTTGTTTTGAAGAAGGCTTTAGAGTTTGGACACGCAGTTGTTGTGGTGGTCAACAAGATTGATAGGCCTTCTGCTCGTCCAGATTACGTCATCAATTCAACTTTTGAGCTCTTTATTGAATTAAATGCATCAGATGAACAGGTGATGGCATTGTACATTTTTAGATGTTGATAAATTAGATGTTGATAAAATGGCAGTTCAATTCCTAATCCAGTTACATCAAACTTGATGTCAATTCTTCTCTCTCTCTCTCTCTCAAATATTTTTAATCATATTTATTTCAAAAGGAAAAGAATGGGGATTTCTCTAATTGCTTAATGTTAAAATCTTACAGCTGTTGTTGACATGTAGTTAACCAACTGTGCTGCTAAAACACAAATTTAGTACTTTTTGTCTGTAGAACTACCCCAAGCTTGCATTTTTCATAATCTGTTCCACATTCTGTCCTGCAGTGTGATTTCCAATCAATATATGCTAGTGGTATCAAAGGGAAAGCGGGACTATCGCCAGATGCTTTGGCAGAGGATCTTGGCCCTCTTTTCGAGTCCATCATTAGATGCATACCTGGACCTCGTATTGAAAAAGATGGCGCTCTACAAATGCTTGTTAGTTGTTTCCCAGTTAATGCTTTTTTTTTGGACCTGTGCATATCTCATGCAGGAATTTAACTAGAATATCTTGTCTATATAAAATTTTAGCTACATTGTTGGACCAAATTTTAGCTACATTCAACTACAATTGATCTCCACATCACTGCACACAGCAGTACTCCAGATGACCCCACTTATTCTCCCCCATTTTTCATATATATATATATATATATATATATATATATATATATATATATATATATATATATATATATATATATATATATATATATATATCTGTTTCTGCTTTGTTGAAATCCCACTCTCATCTCATTATGAATATTTAAGGGTTCTTATCAATTATTTTCTCTTTAAATTTACTTCTTATTTTCCCCCTCATTTTCTCTGAAATGAATGTCATTTGGAACTTGGAAGCCACTGTAGGTGACATGATTTTAGAGATTATTTGCATGGTAAGAAACCTTTTTAGAATGAAAAAGAAATTTGGACGATCCTTTCCCAATTTAATATCTTGTTGTTGCTGAGTCTTTAATCTTACTATGAAATAATGAAATTCGGCCAAGTTTGTCTTTGGATTACTTAGTTTTAAGTTGCAAACCTTTGTGCATTAGGTTACAAATATCGAATATGATGAGCATAAAGGACGGATAGCAATTGGGCGACTACATGCAGGTGCTCTTAAAAAGGGAACAGAAGTGAAGGTAACTGAGATTAATCGTTTTTTCTACAAAATCTAGACACAGCATAGAAATTTAATGTGTAAAGCGCACATTTCTTCTTTTTCATCAGAAAAGTTGTGTTGGCTTATAGTGTTTCCTTTGATCCCCTGAAAGGGAATAAAAAGAGGCTTTAAGGCATGTGCTGTTTTCTGGTTGGTACATAGCAGATAGTGCCACCTTCCTAATAGTAGTAGTACTATTTTTTCAGTAACAGTGCAGTTCCTCTTTCTGAACTTTTGAGCTTGGTGCTTGAAATTTTTTAGGTATGTACATCAGAAGATTCCTGCAGGTATGCAAGAGTCAGTGAACTCTTTGTCTATGAGAAATTCAGTAGGGTGCCTGCTGAGGGTGTGGAAGCTGGTGATATTTGTGCTGTTTGTGGAATAGATGATATTCAGGTGGGTGTTCGTTACTTCGTTTGGATTATTAATATTTTTTTCCTTTTTAAATTATATTTTTGGAGATTTTAGTCTATTTGATATATTTATCCCTTTTCCCAACATCATTTTGTGATGTATTCACTGTTTGATATTATCTGTGCAGATTGGGGAGACTATTGCAGATAAAATTATTGGGAAGCCGTTACCTGCGATTAGAGTGGAGGAACCAACTGTAAAAATGGCTTTCTCTATAAATACATCACCATTTGTTGGTCGTGAGGTATTATTACCAATTGTTCTAGGTTTTTCCTGGAAAGTTGTCCTCCTAAAATTTGGCATTTCCATTTTTTCTTGTCTAGTGGACATAATGACTTTTGACAGTACTCTATTAGAAATTAACTATTTGTCCTTGTGCATGCTTTTGTGGTGTGTGAATGTTTTTGTGAAAACTTCTACAAATCAAAACAGAAATTGATGTGATAAAAATATTTTGCCAACTAAGTGAAACAAGACAGGTTTTTAAATTAAAAATATTCTCATGAGATAGTGCTAGATACAATGCAAGGGTGAAATGGCTCGTCCACTACAGAAAACAATGTGATTGGGCATGCCACTTGTGAAGTTTCATCAAACAACACTTAATCCCAACTATGTTGGGGTCAATGGCATGAAGTTTATAGTGGCATTTAATTGTCAAAAATTAGTTGGCACTATAAATTCATGCAAACACATTGTGGCAAAGTTTTACATCGAATGCCCTTCCTATCGCAACCTTCTTACGAAGGAATAATGATGTGAAATTTCAAACTGTATCATCATAGGTTTTTTCCGCTTGCATAGAAAATATCATGAGATGGCGATGAATTGAGATAATAGTTTCCTTCGATAATATGTTAAGAGACTAAGAGAGGTATACAGTATACACTCTATTTTCATGTTTGCACTTAATCTGGTTTGTCCGTATTCTTAGTTTTGTTGCTACCTTTTGTAGGGCAAGTACGTCACAAGTAGGAACCTGCGAGATCGTCTCTACCGCGAGCTTGAGAGAAATTTGGCTATGAAAGTTGAAGATGGTGAAACTGCTGATACATTTCTTGTTAGTGGGCGTGGAACTCTACATATCACCATACTAATAGAGAACATGTAAGTATAGTGTTTGCATTCATCCTTCATGTTGTGTATGTACTGAGTGATTACACTATCCAGGCGGAGAGAAGGCTATGAGTTCATGGTGGGACCTCCGAAAGTTATTAACAAAAAAGTTGATGGCAAGCTGTTGGAACCTTACGAGGTGATTATACTATTCTGGTTCTTGTCTATTTTCATTTATATCAACTTAGATATGCTTGCTTGCCAATGCGATTGTAGATACTTTGGTTTTTCACCCCCTGAGGAGAAATAATCTATTAGCTGATGGAGCTGTCTCGGTCACAGTGCTAATTGAACTGTCAATTTCTAAGAGCTAGAGTTTAAGCAAATATGCTTGTTAAGAACTTAGTTGCAACATTACGTTGCAATTATGATGGCATATGGGCTAAATCCATTTTAGTTTCTCTACAAATTGAGTAAAGTGCACTCGTAATCCCTTAACTTTAATTATTGTCCTATTTGGGTCCCGTTTTGAGTTTTTGTCCTCTTAAAGTCATGTTTTAAAAATTTTGGTGCAACCGTGGTCCTTTTTGACAATTTTACCCCTTACAATAAATGGTATAATAACTATTATTGATTAAAATTTTCTTATTACTCTCTTTGGATACTAATGTTTTAAAATCTACCATTTATGCCACCCACCCACTCTAACTACCCTAACCAACTCCTATCACCACACACCAGCAGCCGGCCACCCAAACTCTCAACTATCCACCTCTCTCCGATGGCCCGAATCACCACTGCCCACTGCACCACCCATCGCTCAATCCTTTCCACACCGGCCATAGATCTTGGGAGAAGAGGTCCGCCACTCATCAACCCTTCTTTGCCCCAATGGATTCTGCATCCTCGTCAACAGATTCTCCATCCTCGTCACCGTAGAGGTACCCAGCCCAACCACGAATTCGTCTTCATCTTCATGCAGAGGAAGTATTGAAGGATAACCAGTTTCATCTTTTAAGAACAGTCTCTTATCTCTCCCAGGATTGGCCACCGCGAAGGAACGAGCGGAGGGCAGTGGTGGTGGCGATCATCTGATAGAGGTTGGTTGTTGAGAGTTTTGAGAGTGAAGAAGAGGATATGGAGAACCCTGATGAGCAGAGTAAAGAGAAATTGGAGGAGGGTTAAGGTGGAAAATGATAAGAATAATTAATTGGTTTTCGTTTTAATGTTTGACTTTCCCTTTCTACTTGTACGTAACTCCATTCCGAAAACGCCATTGTCTGCTCGTTTGGCTCCTCTTAATGATGGGGTAATTAATAATTGCCATTAATTGTAGCTAATTTCCAACCATGCTTATCTCCAACATAATCTCCTTTTCTGTTTTATTTCCCTTCCAGCCATCAAAACTTCCATAAATTATGCAAAACACTTTAAAAAAAGCAGTTATGGAAATTAAGAAATATTTTCTGTACTTATGATCATAATATTTTCTCAAGATTTATGCATTATTCTTTTCTGTGGGACTTGCTAACAGTTAATATGAAGTTTTTATTAACTATTTATCACCAAAACAGTTATAGCAATTAATAATATATATTTGGCAGCCACTTGTGCCATCATAAACGGAAGCCTGGGATTTTGAAACGATAATTGAGGATGTCGAGGGACTCGTTGCTGGAAGACCGGTAGTTGGCGGTGGGGCTGAAAGAATTCTGACGGTGATTCAAATGGAAAACTCGATTGCAGCATCGGGAGTGGAGATTTTGCGGCTATTGGCTAACAGAATAAAACAAAAAGAATGGCGGTGGGGCTGGCCGGACGGTGAGGTGGGGGTGGTCGGCACCTGGTGTGTGTGGTTATCGCTGTTGGGTCGGGTTGTCGGAGGTGGGGTGGGTGGCTTAAATGGTAGATTCTAAAACTTTAGGAACCAAAGAGAGTGATAAGAAAAATTGAATCCATAATAATTGTTACACCATTTGTTGTAAGGGGTAAATTTGTCAAAAAGGATTACGGGTGCACTATAACTTTTAAAACGGGACTTTAAGAGGACAAAAACTTAAAATAGGACCCAAACAAGACAATAATTAACATTAAGGGACTACGGGTGCACTTTACTCTCTACAAATTCTTAGAACTGTCTAAAACTTGTGGTGTAACTTCCTTACAGCTTTGTCCTTTTAATAAACATAATACTCCTAGACCATGCTATGTAATAGCTGTAGTTGTGATCAGATGTGTGATACTGTGTATTAGCAGAGTTCTCATGCAATTAACTAGAAGGTAAAATATCAGAAATAAAGTAAAAATAGTGCTTATTGAGGATAAAGTTGGGAAGCGGTCTTAGATGGTTTAGGTTTTGACCTACACAGTGCATGCTTTAGCATCGCACTGTCCTTGCGGTCGACTCCAACTGGTAAAATAATTGACTAATGTTGGTTTTTATTAGTATTTGTACCCCTCTTGGTAAATTATAACACAAGTTTTCTTCCTTATTAACGAGAACTCCGTATAGTTATGTGCAAGACCGTATAGTCTGTTCTTTCATCAAGCTGACCATTCTTACTATTTGATTAATTAAAACGCGCTGGTTTACTTATGTGCTGCAGACTGCCACTGTTGAAGTGCCTGAAGAATACATGGGCCCTGTCGTTGAGCTTCTTGGCAAGAGGCGTGGGCAAATGACAGATATGCAAGGGGCTGGGTGAGTAAAGTTGGTCTTGCACTTTGTGTCTAAGTTCCTGTAAATACCATATCACAGGGCTGAAAGTCTTGTGAAACTCATGGTTTTAGCATACTTGCTTACCCTGGATGACAGATTCTTCTCATAGACTGTCTTGGTTGATGTGCTACCTGCATTCTTTGTTTGTACAGCAAGAACCTGCTTTCTGCATCATGATTTTTATTCATTGTTTTTTAGGGCTGAGGGCATGAATTTGCTCCAATACAAGATCCCAACACGTGGCCTTCTTGGGGTGCGTAATGCTATTTTGACAGCTTCTCGTGGCACAGCTACTCTGAACACAATATTTGATTGCTACGGGCCTTGGGCTGGTGACATCAATACCCGAGATCTGGGTTCCTTGGTAAATATCAGTATAATCTTGAGTTTGTTTGATTACTATTAGCAGACATCAGCATCACCGTACACTTAGCTGGTGATAAATGGTCCTTGTAATTTTATGATCTCTACTTGTCTGTTCTAGTGATAGTTATTGGTTGGTAACAGGTTTTGCTTTTTACTTATATACAACTTTTAAATTCTCTTGGCACAGCAGTTGCTGTACGTGTAAAGTATCTGAATGATTTTCAGGTGGCCTTCGAAGAAGGGACTAGTACTTCGTATGCACTTTCCAGTTCACAGGACAGGGGACAGATGTTTATTGGTCCTGGAGTTGATGTCTATAAGGGGCAGATAGTTGGGATCCATCAGCGCCCTGGTGATTTATCCCTAAATGTTTGCAAGAAAAAAGCTGCAACAAACGTTCGTTCAAACAAGGAGCAAACAGGTGAGGCAGAAGTTTAGTTTGTGATGCAATTAATTCAATATCAATACCAGGTTACATCCACAGTTGTAAAACAAATTCAAGCATATGAGAGTGCAAATAGAACCAGTTGTCTTTTGACTAATTTGCTTTTCACGTTTATGATCTTGTTCACTTTTCTTTTCACAGTGGTGCTGGATACCCCTCTGGACTATAGTCTGGATGATTGCATCGAGTACATACAAGAAGATGAGTTGGTGGAGGTGACACCTTCAAGCATTAGAATGTGCAAAAATCCGAAATTTGCTGGTGCTAGGAAAAGCAAATGAATAAGTTTAAGCACCGTGGTGTGGTTATGGCTTCTTGACCATGCGATGCAAGTCTGGTAATTAGCACAAGGTAGGTGAAGGTGCGTATTTTTGCTCTTCTGAATTCAATGTCATTGTTAGAGCATTGTTCTCCGTGGAGAGAAAGAGAGATTTTGTAAGGGCTAGAAAGAAGTCATACTGTTAAGAACTTGGAGGATGTTTCAAGTTATAGAAACTGTATATAATACAGCAGCATTGACAAAATGTTGGACTTGAATGAGCCAGGGGAAGAGGGGGGAGGAAACTGTTGTAAAATTGTACTGCTTATAGTGTAGGTTTTCTTCACTGTCAAGTTAATGCTAAACACAAGAACAGGAAGCAAAACCTTGCGTCACCTTATTGAAAGAATACTGAGGCTTTAAATAGCCTTTTACAAACTGTAACAATCTGGTAAAACAAACCATGATTCACTCCTAATAACTAGGATCCAAACAGATAATATCCTAGCTAACAACTTGTTTGAAATAAACGCTAGCAGTCGACTCTGACCTAGTCTTTCTAACCAAAAGACTTATTCAGCTACTTTAAGAACACCATACTCCTTACATATAGAAGTAGTAGTAGTGGTATTATTAAGGATAAAAGTGAACCTTGAAACTGGAGAGCGAGAGGGTTTTTTTCTTTTTGTGTTGTTGCATCTCCCATTAATAATAATAGACTCATCAGTGTTCTATCAACGTCACGGGAGTTTCTTTCTTGCTTCATGCTGCTCATGTCTTCTCTTGTACACAGTTGAGGTCACCGACTCATAGTGATTATATGGGTGTTACAAATTTCTCCACTTAACAGGTCCCAACGTCATAATCCACCTCTTCTTCTTTCCTCATCTTTTAACATCAACCAAATTAACACGCGCCTTTTTTTTTCAACTAACACTACTTCGTCTTCTCCTCCTTTTTATTCTTCCTTTTGGCATTGACTTGGAAATTTCTCTTTAAAGTGGAGAAGAATTGCACTGCGGTCAACTGTATGTTCAAGCTTGAGTTAATTCTGCGTTACCCACACAAACACACGCCACGCCTGCCGAAGAAGAAGAATTCAAGTTGACGCTTCCAGAACATGGCCTGTGAATTTGTCAACAAATAGGAACTGTGAGTCTGAATGAAGTAAAGAGAAGCGAATTTCTAAACATACTAATTGTTTAAATGAACAGTAGCGATTTTGACCAATTTTCTGAGGTCAACATACTAATTAGGGTGTTTCAAACTTGATGGAATTGAGGTGAATTTTACACAGATTTCACATTCGTTTCTCACCCGGTGATTTCCAATTTTTCGGACCTCTCGTTTCTCACGTCAACGTGATTTTGCTGAAACTCACCATGAATTTTTGCCAACCACTCACCCACGCCACCACCTGCTACTACCCCCACTCGTCTACTCCCTCTTTGCTGCTTCTCCTCCTACCGGCCTACTTTCCGGCGGTGAGACGTATAGAGGTGGGGGTGGGGAATCCTCCCGATTTTTGGTTTGAGGGCGTTGATCGTTGACCGCCTCGGCAGCTTCCGCTCCCCGTCCCTGCTTGCGTTCCGCTCCCCCACACGTCTCGTCCCCGCAATAGACCAAGCTCTGGCGCCTACCCAGCTCCCGATCAAGCGGCGGACAGCGACGACCAGAGCTTCCCGCTGGTTATCTTTGGGCCGGATTGATTTGAACTCCGGTTGAATCACAGTCGTCGACGTCGGATTTAGGGGAACTCCGGTGGAACAATCATTGACGTTGGATTTAGGGGAGGAGGAGGAGGAGCAGCCGCAAAGAAGTTTGGGCGGCGCGGTGGCAGGATTGGTGGCGGCGGTGGGGCTGGTCAGGTTAACACGTGAACGACGAGTGAAAATTTTGTGTTTGGTCTGAGGGGGTAGTTCGTCCGTCTCGGTTTCTTCAACGTTTCTCACCGGTGAGAGAGAACCGAAATCACCGAACAAAATCTACTCCCCCTTTTAAGTTTGAACCCCCCTATTGTTGAAGGGCCAAATATGAACAGTAGCAATTTTAACCAATTTTTTGAGGTCAATGTTTAAAACGACGTCGTTTTAAGCTCCGTAATTTCTTTTGCTCAAAAACTGAAACGACGTCGTTTTTATAACTCATCTAAAGCGTCCGATCTCGCAAGAATTCGCTGGGGCCGTCGCTGGTATTCGCTGAAGCCATCCAACCTTTTTATTGTTTGGAAACAAACCCCGCGTCGTGTACAGTAGTAGTAGGTAATATACAAAGACTGTCCTTTTATTCTTAATATATTTACATTTAAGCCCCCCACGTTCTCTGAGATAGCATCGTTATCCAATACTGTAACTACTGTTAGTCTGTTATACTGGTATCCTGTGAATAGTGACCAAACGAAACATTCATGGTCTTCGAGGATTCAATTAATTACACTTTTATTCTTTAATGTGATTTCAGCCATTTTACCATATTGCGTATCAAGTGCAAAATTTAGAATTGTATTTTAAACATCTCATCTTTTATTTAGTTTGCCCATTAAACCTTTAACTTTATGATCGTGACACATTAATATTTGTTCCTATACCTGTATTGGTAACTTTTTAATTGTTTGGTCCTTTTAAATGTTTTTAGATATATTTAAGTTTCCAAAATTATTTCATATTGATATCTTTTACCAAATTAAAGGCTACCTTTTTATTTATTTTTGAGTTTTTCCGGTTCAAACCGTTATAACCATTTAGTCCTTTTAAATGTTTTTAAATATATTTAAGTTTTCAAAATTCTTTCATATTAATATATTTTACCAAATTAAGGTTACTATTTTTTGTAGTTTTTCCAATTCAAACCCTTATAACTTTCTTTTTCCACTTTCTTCTTCGTCCTTTAGTGTTTTACGGAGTATATAATAATAATAATAATAATAATAATAATAATAATAATAATAATAAAATTAAGCCCATTACCTTTTTATTAGTTTTTAACCATTCTATTTTAAAATGTTTACAATTTAGTCATGTGGTAATTTTAATCAAATATAGATTTTTTTCTCGCATTAAAGTCTTACCCTATTTTCATGTGTTTGCACATTTTCGTTAGTACTTATAAATTATTGACATGATCTTTTAAAAAAACTATTATTCTTCTTAATCCAATCTATTTTATTTTTACGGATTACTTTTACTTTTTTATACTTAATATGACTTTAAATTTAGAATATTTAAGTTAGTCCTAGAGCAAATTTGAACTTGCTAACTTATTTTTGGATTTTAATATCAACTTGGACAACTTTTCTTGTTATTTTTTGTAACATGTATATCCTTGGGTGCAAACATTTTTACCTTTATATTTCAAATTCACCCATTTTTACCATTTCCATTCTGTTTTATTTTAATTTAAACATGTATATCCTTGAATAGTGTTTTAGTCTTTTAATTTATTAGGTTAGTTAAATTAGTTAATTATTAATAATTTTAGGTAGATCTTTTTTTATATATGTGGTAAATCATAGGAGTACATAGCATATCGATTGGTAGTTTCATGGAATGTGACACTAATGGATAGATTAGATTCATCACGAAAACAACGTGCAACTTGACCACTCCGACCGATTGCTCCATCCGTTTCTTTTTTTAGAAATAAAAAACTAAAACTTTCTTAAACCCCAAAAATTCTTCCTAACTAGCAAGAAAATAGTATATCAATAACCAGTGACTTCTTAATAAAGAAAATGTATGAATTACTCCTAATTGTGGACGGTGTAAAAGTTGTAGAGTGATGGAGCACCATTCCGACAATAATATAGAGTATCTGAAAAACAAGCTAGCATTCTCATTGATTGTGATATTATTGATCAGATCAGAACTATTATTCAAGACTCGGTTGGTCAGACCGTCTGAATCGGTCGTGATTCTTCCAACGTCGTCTCTTGTTGCCGTTTTCCCAATGCCACTCAACATAGAATCCATCCTGTTGTCTCATCCTCCTCGTACATTACTAAAACTCCCTCCGTCAAGTCAACTGACTGGTCACTTTTAACCTTGTAGATTAAGATTGTATTTAATTATTAACTTATTTTATATAAATTTTTATTATTATCCAATTCCAAATTCATACTAACCTCTCCTAATTCATTCTTTAAACTTTTTAAGTGAGTGCATTGCAAGTGTAAAAGTGGAATAAAATAAAATAAAAGTGCACAAATATCATTTCATTTGACACAACAATATTTTGATGTTGTGACAACACACTTGGAACGGATGAAGTATTATACGAGTACTATAATATTTTCTTGGAGTTGGATGTCTCATAATCCATATAGATTTCTTTTTTCATCTCAATTATATTTACATGTGTCTTTAATTTCTAACTTATTATAAGAATGTTAATAGAATATCTAACCCTCTATGTCGAATCACTTTCTTTCCTTTTTCATTCAGTTTTTTGGGTCTGTGTCTGTGTGTACTAGCTACCTACAACACATTGTGATGAATCTTGTAGCCATGGTGTATTCATGTTTAGCATCATACTTATGAGTCCATATATGCCGTCCCCTAATCCCCTCACCTCTTTATGTCCCCCAATGTATTTTTTTTAACACCGTTAATTAATCTATTAGTATTTTAACGGATCAGTTAACAATGTTAATAAAATATAGAAGGGGACATGAAAGAGATAAGGGATTGGGGGACAACAGATTTGGATCCCATACTTCTACAACCAATCTAATTAAAGTAACAAAATTTATTTTTGTACCACAAGAATATACTACCTCCAATAAAAAAAACATACATTTGACTTTTGAACATGTGTTTAACTCAAAATTTTCATTAAGAACATCTCATTAAAAATTTATTAAAAAATATTTTTAGAAACTATAAATGTTCATTTATCATTTTTGTATAAATTATTAAAGTTTATTTTAAATGCCGAAAAAATAAAATAAATCTTCTTTAATTTTAGGGGGGGGGAGTATATGCTGAATATAAAATCAAAATAAGTGGCAGAATCACATTATAAGTAAGGTATCACTACTATTATTAACTAGAGACTTTTCCAAGTGTTTGACTACCTTGTACTTCGAAATTTTTAATATATATATATATATATATATATATGTGTGTGTGTACTATAACTTTCTATTAAATTGAAAGAACATAAATATTAAACGTTGGAGATGAAAAAAAATCTTCTTGTGGTATGAATGAAGTGTATTTGTGCATACATGTATAGAATCCAAACTGGCCGAGTTGTAAAATTATGGCATAAGCTAAAGTGTGTCACCCGAGAACATATGTCACTTTGTGTCATTCTCTGTTTATTTTAAAAAATATCACTCTTTCTCCTTCTTCTTGCTTCTACTGTCGTCAAGTTAACCGTCGACGCCGGACCTTCAAGAAGAACTAAACAACCACATTCCATCTCTCACCTGCAGCTTCCAACTGCCATAGCTCCTCCCTTAAGGACCGACGGACTGTTAGCAACTTGGTAGTAGCCTCCTCATTTATCAACAATCACCGAATTCACGACAATTTTAGGAGATCCGTTTGAATGACCCGACGAAATCCGCCTACAGAAACCGCAATTGACCGTGCTGGAGCAACCAATCGCTTCCCCAGTCACTAACGATCCATTCCTAGCCATTTCCTGAGCTGAAAGACGCAATTCGTCTAACTCTCTGAAACTGCAACTTGCTGCAGACGACAGAATTATGATGCCCCTATATACCATTAAGATGTGCTCTCGACTAATTATGATGCTCTTTTTATAAAAATGATGTAACCACAAATTGCATACAAATGATGCTCAAATCTATTTGAATGAACTTAAGAACGCTAATTAGTGATAAATTGGAAGAATATCAACTAAAGTGTATGCAAGAAGATAAATTCTCGGTGAAACAAGTATCACATTGCACCACAAAAGCATCATTTTTGTAAGGTAGCGCATCATACTTGAAACCAAGAGCATCGTTCGTGTTTAAAAAAATCATTTGGAACCAAGAGATCATACTTTGTCCAATAGCGAATAGCATCATTTTAAGTACTAAGCTCATCATACTTACAAAATGAGCATAATTTTTAAGCACAAAGAGCATTAGTTTTAGAACTCCATCATTTTGTAAAGTTGAAGAAAACAAGTGCTGAATTAAGTCATTAGAACGGGTGGACCATATTTTTTTAGTTGAGAGCATCATAGTGCAATAAGAGCACATCGTTGTGGTTATCAAAGACACCATTTTAGAAGATTGAAGAAAATACGTCACCGTTAAATCATCAAAACAAGTGCATCATTTTTGTAAGGTAGAGCATCAAGCTTGAAAGAAAGAGCATCATTCATGGCACCAAGAGCATCATATTTAACGAATACAACATATTTTGTCCAATATTGAAGAGCATTATAATTTTACGGAAGTGCATCATTCGTGACACCAAACACATCATTTTGCACCAAGAAATCACACTTTGTCAACAAGCGTAACACTGTGTTCTGTAGAACGAAATGTTTGTAGCAGAGTCATCAGAACGAGCGCATTATAATTTTACATAAGCGCATCATAGTGCTTCGGAAAGTATCATATTATTGTCGAAGAGCATCACTTTGGGTGGCGGTTGAAAACATGCAGGGTCGGTGGTTTTTGTCGCCAGAGGAATGCTTGCGGTTGATTTTGTTGCTGGTTTTGTTGAATTTGAGAAGAAGGAAGGTCGATATGCTAGTTTCCTCTCTAATTTGGTTGTTACGCGCGGAAGGAAGGATGGATCGTTGTAGTTCGCGCGTTTCTGAAATCGTCGTCGACAAATACGGTGACAAGTTGGAGCATTCTTCTGTGTTCTCCATTCTTTCCTTATTCTATCTACAGGCACATATGGTGTGACTGACACAACCTATCCACACTCTAAAATTATAGCCTATGACCTAAATTGTGAAAGTTATAGTTCGAGTCCTTTTGTAAAAAATGAGTGGGAAAAAGTCCATTATTACCACAAACGTTTGGCCAAAAGTCCATTTTTGTCATTATTTTTTAAAAAAATGGTATTATTTTGCCATCGACGTTTTATTTTTGGACCTTTTTTGCCATCGATGTTTACTCTTTGGATCATTTTACCACTGAGTTCGTTAACGAATGGAATATTCTCGAAATATTCCATAACAGACAATATTTCACTAACAATTTGACCCCAAATTTTTAAAATGAAAAACAAATTGACCCTAAATTTGTAAAAGTTACAATCTAACCCCCTCCCATGCTGAAACCTCTATGCTCTCGATGACATCTTCTGTCAAGTGTTTTGCCATATATATTCATATATTTTGCCATTTGAGACATTTCCGATCTCAAAGAGCTCTCCATTGGGTGAATCCAAAGAGGTTCATAAAAATTGTTAAATTTTTTTTGTTGTTCCTTGAAAATTATCAACATCAGAAGATATGTCGATAAATTAGGAGGCGAGAAATTGACGATTCTCTTTAAACATTCTAAGCGAAAATGAGAAGGAATTTAATAGTAGTACATTTTGTTTATATTATATTTTGGTGAAACTACAAGTTCCATGAAGGGTGAGAGGGATGAAGATGAAAGAGTGGTTAAGAATGTTGGTAAATTTATCAATTTTTAGAAATTTAAGGTCTAGTGTGTAGTTAATTTAACAGAGAGTGACAAACATGGGCCAGAAACAATAACATTAATGAAAAAAAGTCGATTTTCTAATGGTAAAAATGGACTTTTGGCCAAACGTTGGTGGTAAAAATGGACTTTTTACCAAAAAGAGTTAGAAATGTTCATGGTACTATTCTGCGATTTGGCTAGGGCTGCGTTCAACAAACTGATTTCTGGAAGTTTTCATGTTTCCCGAGTAAGTGGGCTGGAGTATACCATTGGTTGGGCTATTTTACCCCTAACTTTAAAGCACTATACAACTCTCTTTTAAGTGGTATTATTGTAAATCAAAGAACTTTTAGGCCCATTTTTATAACAATCAATTGTGAGTCATCCAAATTTGTGTTTGAATTTGAAAAAAATTCACGATTTTTTTTTCCAAAGTCTCCAATTGAACGCACCCCTAATATATTTATTTGGATGTATTGGGCCCGCGTGGCTCGTGCCTCGTATAGTCGTGTATTCTACTCCCTTTGTTCCCAATTAACTTTATATTTTGTGTACGCGTGGATATTAAGATGAATGTAAGATTTTATGCAGATTGACATAATTACCCTTGAGTAGAGGTTGCACGAAAAACGAGATATTAAAAGTTGAGATAAAGAATGGATAATTTGGTAACTTTAGTGGAGAGAAGTTTACATTTAAGGAAATTGTAGAATTTTGTCCCCTGGGGCACGATGCAATGGCTAGTGTGTTCTCCGGGCAGCATGATGTGCCGAGTTCGACTACTAATCTCTACAAAAAAATGTAGAGGGAACCTGTGGTAACGAATAAAAGGAGCTAGGCCAGTGGCTAAAAACCATGTGTAGATTAATCCACAGTCCACTGGGATACCTAGTCCATTGCATTACCTAGCTAAAAAAAAGTGGAACCTCCGTTTTGGGGCATCCCTATAAATAGGGTGGGGCGGCTAGGGTACCCCAGTTAACGTAGATGATGATGATGTATTTGATGCTAGTGGGTCTGGGTCAAAAAAATGTAGAATTTTTTAAGACAATCCAAAAAAAATGGGTAGAATTAATTGGTAACGAACAATTCTATAGTGAGGATTAAGTGCGAATCACAGATCAGGTGTCTTATTTTGACTGGATCACTTGGAGTCTCCTGTTTTTGTGAAAACTTTGCAGCCTCCTTACTTTCTGTATTTACACTCATACGGAGTATATACAACATGTAGAATTTAAAAAAAAGGAGTATAGGTCATTTTATTTTTTGGGGAAAAAGTAAGAAAGGGGAAAACAATGTGGCTGGTAATATCATCAAGTCAACTCCTCCGTATATGCGATATGAAGCATCTCTATTTTTTCGGGCAAATATTATTAAATTGTTTCCATTAAAAGATCTAATTCTCCGGTTGATATGATCATCGCTCGATTTTTACAGCTCCTCCGTATATGTTAAGCCCATTATTAGGGGTTCAAACTTAAAGGGGAGAGGAAAAAATTTTAAAGGGTGAGAAAAATTTTGTAGGTGAGATTACCGATTTCTCACCGGTGAGAAAACAGAACCGTGTTCCCTCCTATCCAGAACCCCCTCAAACCGACCCAACCAGTACTCCTCACCCCCACTTGCCTGCCTGGTTCCTCCAACAACCGGAAAACAGGCACGCAGGAGACGAGTGGGGGTACCGCAATCCGTGCAAACGTGGGTGAGCAGAGGTCTCGGTCGATGGGGGGCTCCTACCGAAATTCACGTTCACGGTGATTTTCGCCAAACTCACTTCGGCGTGAATCACCGGACATCCAAAAAAAATCGGAAATTCACAATGAATTCATCCGAGGTGAGTTTCGTAAAAATCACCTCATCAAACCAATGTTTGAAACCCCCTATTATATACAGCTACAAAAAAAAGTTTGGGAGAATATGAACTTGTGTGGCTGATCATGTTTAATTGATAAGGTTATGTAGTAGTATGTGCTAACAAACATGGATAATGACATATGGGTTAAGTATTTGCTAACAAATAAGGATAATGACATACAGGATGGTTAATGGGTTGGACAAACAAATACCAACGAATGTGAATCCAGTTCTTATGTCCCGAAAAACCCTTGCGCCCTCTGTCCCCTATGCTAAATTGATGACATGTATCCCTCCAACTAATACTAACTTAACGCTAACGGGACGGAGGAAAAAGATGAAAAAAAGAAAAAAAACAGATCTTTTCCGCTTTATCTCCCCACCTCCGGTACCTCTTCCTCCATCGCTTATCGTCGGTGACGATGACGATTTCGTTCAACATTTTCCCGGTGGCGACGATGATTTCATTTCAAGATCTTACCGGCAATGATGATGATTTCCATTCAAAGATCTTACTCTTCCACGAGGTCGTATTTGGGGTTTTGGAATGTGTAACGTTGCTCAATTGAAATGCAACAACGTGTTTCAAGATGAAGATGAAGGAACAATTGGTGATGACATCGATTCATATGTGATTGTATTTGTTAAGCAGAATAGTTGTTATGCTTGCAAAGTAGAGCAGTTCACAAGCCAATATGATCGTCTGGTCTAAACAAGCTGGGAAGAGTAGTACAGTGTTACAGCTGCAAGTTTTCTGTTGAATGGATCCCTGCTAATTTCTTACTTTTCTAGTTTGACAATACTCATTGGGATTCATTCATGTTTATCATTTTGGGTCACAAGCATTGAAACTAACATTTGGCATTGAGCTGATTCAGTTATATACTCATGCTTAATTATTTGTCATGCTTAACTTTTGTCATGTTTGTCTTCACTTTCTTAAGGTAATAGTAAGCACTATGAGCTCCACTCTGCTTAGCCGGTCAGCTGTTCGGCTAATGTTGGATATATACTCTAAACGAGTTGAGCGACAAGGATAGAAAGAGAATTCGTCGAAGCCGATAGGATATTGAACGGAATCGTCGCTTCCGGGAAGATTTTGAACGGAATCGTCATCGTCGCCGTCCCCGGTAATCTATGGAGAAGAGGTACAGGAGGTAGGGAGATAAAGTGGAAGAGAGAGTTGGTTTCTGTTTTTCCTTTTTCCATTTTATTTTATTTTTTTCATATTTTTCCTCCGCCCCGTTAGCGTTAGGTTAGTATTAGTTAGAGGGATATATGTCATCAATTTAGCATAGGGGACATAGGGCACAAGGGAGTTTTCGGGACTGAAGAACTGGATTCCAACGAATGCACGGATGATCGTAAAGCTGTGACTTGCGGTTATCCGCAATATGAATACCACATACCCATAATCACAATCTTTAGTATGTGTTTATTCAACTCCATCCACAATTGTAAAATTGTGGATATAAAACCACAGATAAATCCGATCAGATATCCGTGATTCTTAGTTTCCATACATCACATCGTCATCCCTACCCGGGATAGGCCGCTAGTGAAGGAATTTAGAAAATAAAACTTGGAGAATTCGCAATTACACATCTACATGCCAAAATCTCCTCATGTACAATCTCTCATGTTATAGCCAATTAATACACGTTTGATATCTGATATTAACAAATTGAGATATTCCTTCTCTTTTTTTTCTTCTTTACTTTTTCCCTACATGCACTTTTGTCTGTATATATATGTATTATGGTAAAAGAACACAACCATTAGAATATTTTTAATACTCTTTTCATCTCAAATAATAGTTTTCATTTGATGAATTCTCAAAATTTGCAGAGGATAATACATTATCTACCAACAACATTAGTCGAATAAAGGGTTAAAGACTAAATCCATCCTCCCAAAGTTATAACTGGTCTGTTTTAAGATCTTCAGAAATCTGATTTCTATCTTCAAAATCTGATTTTCACAACAGTTCATTAAAACTAGATCTCCCCATAAAACCTGATTTTAACTTGTACAATTCATATAAGGATTTGTTTTTATTTTATTTTGAAAAAACGCTATATATATATATATGTATATATTTCTTTTACAAATGTGCTATATTGTATTTTTTTAAAATTTTTTTGTTGAAACACAATTTGATCTCAAGTAGATCGAATACTAGGTTTAGCCGTTTAGGTCCTTTAGGGGCACAGACAAAGGAAGGCATACATAACGTTTGCATAAAAGTCGTGCCAGGACGAAAACACCAATGCAATGAACAGCTTTTCGCATGAAGTTGTCAACATTATTGAGCTACCACATCTGGCCTGAAATTTGTTTCTTCAGGATATTTTGGGAAATTATCCGGAAATTTGTTGTAAGGCTTGGGAGGAAGAGAAGTCTCCACGAAGCGAAGCTGCTTTGACCTCTGCCATGGTGGTAGTTGTCCGACTCTCTCCTTAAGACCTTTCTGCTTTTCTCCATCTTTCTCGCCCAAATTTCTCATTTCCATTTCCAATCCTTCTCAACTTCTTCCAGAACTGCACACACAGAAATTCAACCCATCACCCTTCCCCTGCCAAATTCATAAATTCCTCATCTTTTTGTTTCCCTCCGTCGTTATCCTCTGCATCACCTAATTCCCAAGTTTAGTACTCCTTTTCTTGTTCTAGTTTTTAATTGGGTTTCTAGAATAGCGAAAGAAAAGTATAACTGATTAAAGCTGGATCTCTCGGTTTGTTAGTTGGTCACACGGAAGCGCTGTATTTATTGCTTACCTTCTTTTTTGGCTCTAAAGATCGGATCTTTACTCGTTTATCCACGGAATCCTGACACCCATCTCATCCAATCGACTCAAGTTGAAGCTTTTGCTTGATGGGTAATTGTTGCGTCACCCCGTCTACTACAGATTCCGTGAACGACAGGAAGGGTCGAAAGAAGCAGAACCCTTTTTCGCCCCTACACCACAACGGAAACGGCGGCGGCCACAAGACCTCCGTTCTGAAGAACCCCACGGGGCGTGAGATTGGGCTAAGATATGAACTGGGTGGCGAGCTCGGCCGGGGAGAGTTTGGTGTCACTTATCTTTGCACTGACAAGGAAACTGGTGAGACTTATGCCTGCAAATCCATCTCTAAGAAGAAGCTGAGGACTGCTGTGGATGTGGACGACGTGAGGAGAGAGGTGGAGATCATGAAGCAGTTGCCTAAGCACCCCAATATCGTGAGCCTGAAAGATACGTATGAAGATGAAAATGCGGTTCATTTGGTGATGGAGCTGTGCGAGGGAGGTGAATTGTTTGACAGAATTGTGGCCAGAGGCCATTACACCGAGAGAGCTGCTGCTGTCGTTACCAAGACTATTGTGGAAGTTGTTCAGGTCCGTACTGAATTATTGATATTTTTCTGATTATTTTTTGTGATGTTAGAAAGGTTGTTCATGATACTGCCTGATGGTAACTTTCTGGACTCATCTTCAGGATCAATCAATCAATGATTAAGATCTGGATTCCTGGCTTTGCTTCTTGTATCCATTTTTTGTTGTATATGCTACCTGAGTCATAAGTTTGTTCTTGTGTCACAGATCTGCCACAAGCATGGCGTGATGCATAGAGATCTGAAACCTGAAAACTTTTTGTTTGGGAACAAGAAGGAGAGCGGGCCATTGAAGGCTATCGACTTCGGCTTATCCGTGTTCTTTAAGCCTGGTAATTCCTGCTTTTATCAACCTGTGGATGTTCCCAGTACCTCTGTAATTTGCTCTAGAATTGTTTTTCAGAACAATATTGGGTGGTGTTGAACTGAATGGATTCCACTGTGTAGGTGAGAAGTTTAATGAGATAGTTGGAAGTCCTTATTACATGGCTCCTGAAGTGCTAAAGCGAAATTATGGTCCTGCAATTGATGTCTGGAGTGCTGGTGTGATCCTTTACATCTTGCTTTGCGGTGTCCCTCCTTTTTGGGCAGGTTGGTGCTGTATAGTCCATATTAGTTAGATACATTTTCCTCAAACACTTCACATGTTTCAATTTGCTGTTATTCTTTTTCTTCCATCTAAGACTCTTTTGAATTTTAATGTCCAGAAACTGAACAAGGAGTGGCACAAGCGATCATCAAGTCTCATCTAGATTTTAGGAGGGATCCTTGGCCTAAAGTCTCCGATGCTGCAAAAGACCTTGTTCGAAAGATGCTTAATCCTGACCCCAAGCAGAGGCTAACTGCTGAGCAAGTTCTTGGTAATGATTTGTTTCTTCATATAGTCATGCACAATTTGTTTGCATTTGGAGGTTGTGGGGAATGAGCTTTTAGAGGTAGATTGTGATGTTTTGGTTTTCATGTGATGCAGCACACCCTTGGCTGCAAGATGCAAAGAATGCTCCAAATGTTTCCTTAGGTGAGACTGTAAAGGCTAGGCTCAAGCAGTTCTCGGTGATGAACAAGCTTAAGAAACGAGCTCTAAGGGTAAGGGTGCTACGTTGATAAATCTTACTATTTGACAAGTTTGTTTTTTTGTCGTTGAATGTCGCATTACCACTATTATTTCTTACTGGAATTCTGAAACTAACAGGTGATAGCTGAGCATTTGTCTGTTGAGGAGGTGGCCGGCATAAGGGAAGGATTCCAACTGATGGATACGAACAATAAGGGCAAGATTAACATTGATGAGCTAAGGGTTGGCTTACAGAAACTAGGCCATACAATCCCTGATGCAGATCTTCAAATCTTAATGGATGCTGTATGTTCCCTTTCGAACTCTTTATTCAACTCAATGTACTTCACCATGAAGTTCAAGATTTTAGTACAGGGCATTTACAGTTGCAGCTCTTGCAAGGCAAACCCATGATGAGTCTTATTTGTTTGTACTGATCCGCTTTCAGGGTGACACTGACCGAGATGGATATCTGGAGTATGGAGAGTTTGTAGCTATATCAGTTCACCTCAGAAGGATGGGAAATGATGAACATCTGAAGAAGGCATTCGAGTTTTTCGATGAGAATGAGACCGGGTTTATAGAGATCGAAGAACTCAGAAACGCGTTGTCAGATGAGCTTGAAGCGAATAGTGAAGAAGTTATAAGCGCGATCATGCATGATGTCGATACAGACAAGGTTTGGCACACATTCCGCTTGATCATTAGTGGTGTAATCTAGCTGGCCATAATAGTTTCTGAGCAATGTTTTTTTATGGAAATGGTTGATGCTATTTCGCAGGATGGTCGAATAAGTTATGAAGAGTTTGCGGCGATGATGAAGGCAGGGACAGATTGGAGGAAAGCATCGAGGCAGTATTCAAGAGAACGGTTCAATAGCTTGAGTCAGAAGCTGATGAAGGATGGATCGTTGCAAATGAATGGCAAGGCCAGATAGTTCACTCAACCAACCACGCCTTGTAGTAATTGGTTTCTTTTCTTTTCCTTTCTTTTCTTTTTTAACAGAGAAAGAAAATATATAGCTTGATTTACTTTCTTCTTTTGATTCAAGGCTTTCCATTTCTTAATCCCTGTTCCTAAAATATGGCATTTCTAAATGGTTTTTTTTTTTATTCCCAATCAGACGGGAGGGGTGATGTTTTGTGACTTGTTAGGGGTGATGTAAATATTGGTAAATTACCATACTGAATGAAATTACCCAGCAGTAATTGTAGAGCTTGTTTTACGCTCTTTTCTGAAGAAGCTAATGCGTAATTCTTTTCACTTATCTCGAGTCAATAGAAAGATTAACCAGCTGAATGTAACATCACTTTGGTTGACAAAATGATTAACCCCTCCAACTAAACAGAACATATTAATGATTATGGTTGATACCCTGAATTACGAGTTATTCATGTGAGATTATTTGATAGGTATACGTCGATTGAAATGTTGTACATAAATTGTACAGATAAGAGCGTGCGGTATAGTAGCTCATTTCACCTTAGTATTTTCCTCTCTATAAAAGAATCACATGATACAATTTAGAGAGAGTGATAGTACTATGTTACCCCATTTTTATAACGCTTGGATACAATGCAATGGTGATGAATGTGAATATTACCGTCTCTCCCATCAAAATTGATACGTTTGACTTTTGCATTTTTATTTGACTCTTCTTCGAGAGGGAAAATGTTTATATTATTAAATCAAAGAAATTATAATACAAACTCAAACCATCAAATTAGTAGCAAAGACAAAAAAGCAAGAAACAAAGCACCCGGCGTAGGAGGAAGCAAAAACTGAAACAAAGCAAAGGACACAAATAAGCAAATGCAGCAAGAAGCAAAAGAGCAACTAGCAGTACAACGATAGTAGACATCTGTTGACACTCAAATTTTGCCCTGAAGTTTTTAAAAGTACGTTAGGAAAGGGCTTAAATGATTAATTATGAAGAAGAGGGTCTTTAGGAATGACATTGGAAGGTTTAGGGGTAAATTGGAAAAATTGGACTAAATTGAATGTTCTACGAATATTATGGGCTAACTCAGTAATTTGCCAACTTAATCTTTCACATTTGCAGGAACGATCGTGGATTTCACCGGCGACGGTTGCGGGTTCGCAACTCCCTTCTGCGGCACGATCAAAGGAGGCTTGTGGGTTCGTGGGAAGTGGAGCAGTTGAATCTTCTCATCAATAAAAGCAACAGATCAATCTCAGAAACGGGCAAGAACCATCAATGAAGAAAAGCAAAAAAACCAAGCAACCATCCACGGAAAAACAATCAACAATTCGTCAAAAGCACAGCAAGAACAATCGGCAGAAAAGGATTCGGGCGTTTCCGTTCCAGCCTCGTTCGTTCAAACGCTGATCTCGTCCAGCTCGTTCTTGCTCGTCAAGGAGCCGTTCCGCCGTCGATTTGATCGCCGGGCTTCATCTCCGACCTCTGTTGCTGTAATCTCGGAGTTCCGCATCGCAAGATTCAAACGCCACTCCACTCACCTACCGAGCTCCCACGCGACAGCCTCCTTTCCAACACCTCACCGGCTGTCCGACGTCAAAAGAACCCAGTCGCCATCGTACTCACCGTGGACTGCTCGCCGGATTTCATCGAGAGCAGCCGTGCGACAAAGAGAGCGTCCCTGTTTTCAGATCGTGAAGTGGGAGAGACTTATCCCATTTGACTAGGTATAATTACATGTTTGCCCCCTTTTGTTTGCTTTAAATTCACCTTTGGTTACTGTCACTTGATATGTTTCAGTTAAGGCGTCCATTTTAAAGGAATCAATTGTGGACTTCACCGTTTTAGTGATGTATTTGAACAAATAAAAAAAAACTTATTTCAGTTCTTTATCCGGTCGCGCATCCTTGATATTCTTTTTAAATCGTGATTTGCACTTTTCGTTCCCTTTCTTCTTTGTTTAGTATTGTTGTTATTTTTGGGTTTTTTTTGTTTAACTATCAATTCATGTACTTCTTTCATCGTCTATTTTTGCTTACTTAGTTAAATGTTTAAAACAAAAAAAAAAACAAAAAAAAGAGAGTATCTTTTTGGTTGATAACAAAAAAATTAAATAAAAAGGGATAAATAAATTAAATCAAATGAATTGAAAAATAGAAATTAACTCGTGGTACCAATTTTCGGGCGTATGAAAATTAATCGTTTTTGTACGTAATTGACTAACGGACTTTCGAGTTTCTCGTAGACCAGTTTAGGTTTCCAATCGACCTAACCCAAACAGATTGGTGGCGACTCCGTCGAAAACCCCGTCGCTACAACATCTATACGGCTAAAACAAAGGACCCGAGATGTTGAGTTGATGGTATGAAAGGGGCCTAAGGAATGCTCACTTCAACAACGATGTGCCCAATCTGACGATTAACAGAAATCCTCCACATCTAAGGGCAACTGCTACGTTGGATTGCGTACGAGATCTGCACTAGACAAGAACAAACAATATTGAGACCAATTCATCTCCCTTCGAACGGGCTCGAGTTGTCCTAGAAGATCCAGATCCTTAACAATACCGATGGGTCAATCCAATAATACTTGAACTGTCCTAGAATATTTCATCTGTTACTAGAGCACCAACCACACGAAAAGGCCGAAACCACCCTTGAGATTTCACCCTTCCGGAAAGAAGGTAATTGTACTTTTTACTTAAGTTGTAAAAAGCGACCTCCATTGTTTCTTTTCATTGCCAAATACTATTAACTTTCTCCCATTACCACTTCGACAACTTTGTCTTACAGATTCTCCAACTATTTCCCTTTTGTGGGTACATTTATCTAGTGTACATTTACCTAGTCTAATCTTATAACTGTGCGGAGGAATTTCGTAAATAATAAAAATAATGTCCAACTTATATTGAATTGATTGAGTTCTTAATAATATATATTTATGCCATTGTAAAAAAATACACACATTTGTTTTCATCGTTTTACGGTATATTTAATCTTTCATCTTTTTTATTAATGTTTGGGCATTTTAATTTCAATAATTCTTTTCCTCTAAAATATTCTTTTATGAATTTGTTCACTATTTATCTTAGTAAATATTCGAGTCAAGCACTGAATCTTGAAATATGAGAGTCAAATGTGTACATTAATTGGGGACGGAAGGAGTATTTGTGCAGAGGAACACTCAGTTGTGTTTATATGGGTGTTATTTGAATGAATTTTTTGGTGAGATATTTAAAATTAAGGTGATGTTTATGAGATGAAAAAAAGAGAGCGATTGTTTTGATAATTTATTTATGAAATTTTGATGAAAACATTGATATTAAACACACCATATATTTAGGGTCTTTTTAGATCGACATTAGAGTTTGTGGTTAGAAGTTGGAATTAGACATGACAATGAGGTGGATAAAATCCATTAACCATGATTAACTGATCATTTTTGACAATTTTAACCACTGTTAAAATCACGTGGTTAGGTGTTGTGGTTTTTTTTATAAAATCACAGCTTAACGGTTACGGTTGACAGTATGAGGGTATTCGCATTGCGGATAACCACAAATCCATCTCCTAAAACCCAGCCTAGCACACCCCAACTCACACTCATACTTACCCAACCCAAACGGGCCAAGCCCAGCCCAAGTCCCAGGCCTTATGCTTTCGCTCCTCGTCATCTATCAACACATACAGACTCATATTCACTCTCGAATCCACACACGCACCGCACTTCGGGCACCAATCACCATGAATGTTTTCGTTGACTTTAGTGATTAAAATGTTGTTTGGATGTTTAAAGATAATGTTCGAGCGCCCATTAGTTGGCAAAAAAGTAGCAGCCTTTCAAATTTGAAACGCAACTGTTATAAATATTTACTTAATTATCCTCCCAAAAGTAGCAGTTGGATAGAGGATCATAGATATTTTAAGGGTAAATTAGGTAAGTTGACCTGAAGGCCTTTCAAATTTCAAACGCAACTGTTATGAAGATTTACTTAATTATCCTCCCAAAAGTAGCAGTTGGATAGAGGAGCATAAATGTTTTAAGGATAAATAGGTAATTTGACCTGTTAGATATTCGATCAACCCTTGAAATTTGAAACGTTGCTAATTTTTTTGCCTACTAATAGGCACTCAAACATTACCAAAATGTTGTTTGAATGTTTATGTTGACACCCGATTTTATCCGGTAGTAATTTAGGTTTTGTGATTTTCGATATTTTTTCGTATTTTTATTTCATGTGATTTTTGTCGACATTTTATGTACTTTTCGTCATTTTCGTTATTTTATGTACTTTTCGTCATTTTTGTTATTTTATGTACTTTTCGTCATTTCGTTATTTTGCCATTTTCGTTATTTTACGTAGTTTTTATTGTTTTTCACGTGTTAATGTCATTTTCATTATTTTATGAACTTTTGTCGTATGTTTTGTTATTTTATGAAACTTTTGTTGTTTTTGTCGTTTTTTAAATGCTTTGGTTATTTTTCTTATTTTGGTACTTTTCGTTATTTCCATCATTTTATGTATTTTTTGTCATTTTCATGTACGTTTTTTTTATTTCGTATGTCTTTTTATTACTTCGTGTGCTTTTGTTATTTTCATGATTTTTATGTGTTTTTATCATTTTATTTGATTTAATCTAGAATTTAAATGTGTTTATTTTATTTTTTTAATTAATTAAAAAAACAAAATTAAGAAAAAAAAACAAAAAAACAGAAAAAGAAGAAGACTTACAGCAGCAGCACGAGGCTCCTCCTCCGGATCCGCCGAACGTTCTTCTCCTCACGCCAAGCTCTGCCATCTCCTCTTCCATCCATCAAAGCCATCATCATTGCTTTAGCCCCTGTCAATCAACATTTTCGCCTATAAATGGAGGCAAATTGAAGAGAAAACAGTGGTAGAAAAGGAAAAAACGAAGCTTGTCTTCTTCGCCGGCCAGAAAACGTCCTCCACTCCCACTTCGCGTTCCGGCCACCCTCGTCGCCAAACACCACCCCCATCATCACCGCCAGCCCTCCACGAGCTCAAAGGTACCCTCCTCCTTATCAGAAGCCGCTGGAAAATGGAGAAAAACGCCGCCGACCCGCCGGACCTCCTCCTCATCCCTCCGATCTGCTGCGTTTCACCACTACTATCTATTACCATCAGCTCCGCCACGACGAGAGGAAACCAACCCACCCTTTAATGCTGCCGGAGATGGCCTGAGTACGGAGAAAAAGGGCCAAACCCGATGCCGACTCGGAACCCGTTTTCTTTCAAACCGGAGCTCCGTTTTCCACGAGACCACCGCGAATAGCTTCAACTTCCATCGCCGCACCTTCCACCGCCTTCTCCGCCGTCGAAATCTCAGCCCCGCCGCGCCTGGAATTTCCGGCAGCTGCTCCGCCGTTTGCGCGCATGCAGCAGCCCGTGAAGGAGAAGAAGAAGGCCTGCGTGTTTTAATGTGTTTTTGGGTAAAATTCCTCTTTCTGTCCTTTTTGTATCCCTCATATCACTTAGGTAATCACAGTTTCAGAAGTTTCAGTCAAGTCACTTAACAAGTTTCAAAACTAACAGTTTGGGCACTAGGCCTAAACTTTTCTTGTGTTTTAGTTAGGATTTTTGTTATAATGTCCATCTAAATTGTTTTAATTTTATTTTCAAGATATTTTGAATTTTTATTAGTTATGTGAATTACTAAAAATCCTTTTCTTCTATTTTTAGTTTTATTATTTGTCCTTTTTCTTTATTTCTTAAATCAAGCAAAAAAATATAAAAAGAACCCGTGGTACCAATTTTTGGGCGTTTAAAATTAACCATTTTTGTGCGTAACTGACAAACGATTCTAGATCTCTCGTAGACCATTTTTCAGGTTCCCAATCGACCTAGGAAAAAGATTGGTGGCGACTCCATGACGAAAACCACGTCGCTACAATTATGTTGAATTTATGGATTTATTTATGATATTTGGATAATCTTTAATTTCTTGTCTAATAATCGCGGATAAACCGCTAACTGTGGATATCCGTGGTTAGCAGTTGTGGATATAAATCTATAACCGTGACACGTAAAACGGTATATCGTGGATACTTAAAAAAATCGCGATTTGTGGTCGTGGTTTAAGGATTACTGCATCATTGCCTTGCTAGTTGGAATCAGTAATATCCAACATGAGCAAACAGTTCAAAGAAGCTATATGTGTAGAACTTTGTGAAGTACGAAGTATTAAATCGTTAAATCTAATATATGATTTGTTTTTTTTCCCACTGTTCTGATATATAATGTCAAATACTTTTGTGCATCAGATAAAACATATATCAGTAATTTCTAAAATATTTTTTTCAAAAAATTTAAAAAATTTATTCCTAATACAAATTTAAGTCAAATTTGAATTAGGAATGATAAATCATTATTATCATATTATGAGTTTGTTCTCTATACTTCACCTGTCCTGAATCCTGATATAGTTAACCAATTTGACTAGTCACGCAGTTTAAGAAGTGTCGTTAACTTTGACAATAATAAAATAACACACACATATATATATATATAAGATAAAAATTACAAAGTGATGAAATTTGTGTGAAAAAAAGTCCTAAAAATAAATGTGATAAGTTTTGTAGGATGACTTACAATATTATTTTTTTAGCAGGAGGATGATTTAGAGCATCTTCAACATGTTTCCCCATTTTTTTATATGCTCATTTTTGGAGAATTTGGAGCATTTTTGTGTTCAACAGTTTCCTCATCTCACTCTTTAAAATGAGGAATGAGAGAATAAAATGGGGAGCATTCTCCAAGTTTTGAAGAGCCTCCACAAATCAACATTTTTAAACCTCTATATTCTTTCGTGCTACTTGTGATTCTCATCTCTCTCAAAATAATTTATTAATTATCATTCAAATATGTAGAATATTTTATTCTTGTAATAAATGTATATTTCTTCAAAATGGGAAAGCTAGTGGAGTTGGAGCAATTTTTTTGTGTGGAGAATATGGCTTTTGCTTCGCCATTTTGGAGAAACTTTTTCGGAAAAAAATATTCTGTTAAATACGAGAATATTCCGTTATATATTGGAGGCCTAGTAAGTGTCACATCAACTTCACATTAGCAAAAGTGGGTATCACATCAGCTCCACATCAACAAAAGTGGATCTTGCATCATACATAACGGCTAGTTTAGACAACTTAACGTTGAGTATTAAATTTGTATTAACAGAACAAACGTGAGTGGTTAAAACATGCTGATGAAAAATAGAGAGCAATTTACACTTTTCAACCTAGTAGTTAAGTGGCTTTTTGCACGAGAGCCAATTATTTAGCAAGAGGATGACTTACACGATGGTGAAATATTTGTTTTCTCGCACACATATATATACTCCATTAATTCTTGAAAAATTAAAAGATTTGTTTTTCTATTTTTTAAGTATTTAATTTATGATATTTTTTCAAGATTGTTTAAATTTTTAAAGTTGAAATTTATATGTCTATCATAACTTATAAACTCTACATTTTTTTAGATATCTGGTTGTATCTTTGTTTTTTTTTTCTTGTTCCTACAGGTTCGCTTCTCTCCTCGTGGAGCGAATTCTGTGAACACTTCAATTCCCCTTCTTTCTAATCTAATCGAATTCACTTGGTTTGGAGAAAAAAAAGACATCTATTTTCTTAATATTTTTTATCTTAATAATGATTTGAGTCAAATGTTTTTCAATTTGGACTATGCAAATTGCTGATTCTACCTCAACAATTTGAAAATCTGTGTTAAGATGCAGGGACGTATTTGCTGATCTTATTCAAAAGAATGTGGGTGCAAGTGGACTTGACTTGAAGCAGCTTTATGTCCACTGTACAGAGAACCTTGATGTTATCTTTTGGAAAAAGTTAGTATGGGGAGCCCTCCACATCCCTAAACACTCCATGGTGGTGTGGATGGCTTTCCATAATGATCGGTTATATACTATGGATAGAATCTTTGCTTAGGACCCCTCTGTTAATATGTGTTACAGGCTATGTGGTATTGGGATGGACTCGATGGACCATCTCTTTTTTTATTGCAGCTGTTCCAGAAAGGTCCTGTTTGAGGGGATGATGGCGTGCAAGCTGCAAGGTTGCCCATACGTTTGGAAGCAATACGGCCGATGGATTCTAAATATGGCCAAAGGAAAATCTATCAAAGCAAAGGTAAGGAGATCTATTTTTGCTTCAATTGTCTATCATCTTTGGATTGAGAGAAACTCAAGAATTTTCAAACATGCTGCCAAAGATTGGACCTCAGTAATGAGGGATGTGCTGGGGAGTGTCCAAGTTAAGAATTTCATTCTTCTGTCCGAGTTGTTTAGATAGGTTACACTTTTTATAGTCTTTTTTGTATAGCAGAGGCTCAGATATTTGGTGACCTGGTGGCAATATTTTGTAAAGCTCCAGGTCTTCTCCTTGTAAGTGCCGTTGGGCGTTCTTAAAAAAAAATCGATCTATTTATTTCAAAAAAAAAAATATCTTGCAAAAAAGTTGTTGAGTCCGTTTGGTGTTTGCTGTTAATATCAGTGTTAGTTGTTTAGATTAAACATTTTTAGTGTTTCGTTAATAAATTGTAAAATAGCGGTTTGACAAAAAATTAACCAAAAAGCCCCTGTATTATACTCATACAATATTTACGAAAAAACAGTATAGATAAGAAAAATGCATAATTAATTGTACGGTACAACAAGTTCTATTTAGAGTAACAAGTTAAGCCTATTCAATATACAATTTAGCTATTTTTTCATTATACTCCGTAATTTTTATATTGATAGCTAAACTTGATTGACTGAATGTATTACTTAATTCGTTCCACTTTTAATAATTACGGTTGATAGTCATGCTTAACTTTTGATCATGTGTTTGACTTAATCTTTTAGTTAGAAGAGTTTTTTTTAATAAAAAAAATTTGGGTTTGTTTATTGAAAAAACAACAAATATTGATTTATCTTATACATGGAAGTTATTTGACATTGCATATCAAAATGTTAAAGAATCAAATTACTCACTTCGTTCCACTTTCCCTGCAACATTTACTATTCATGAATTAATTTATGATTTTATATATTTTATACTTTCCAAATTGAAGATTTTTTTTCACAAACTATAACTGAAAACATGTAGATTCTAAATATATTTTTCCAGAATTAAAGTTTTAACAAACACATTTTAAAAAATTAAGTCAAGCTATGACCCAAATATCAAATATATCAAACAAAGTGGAATGGAGGGAGTAATAAATTAGATGTGGGATGAAGGGAGTAACAAATTGAATATGAACTATTTATAATTCAACTCATGATATATACGAAGTGTCATACAAAAAGGGGGAACAATAGCATTTGCTTAATCTTTTTATTATATAGGAGTATTTAATTCTCTATTTGCCACAAGCTCACTAGTATTTAGGAGTAATATTTATGGATAAAATTAATATTTTAAATCCTTAACGTCAGTAGGATCACAAAGGGTGCGTTTAGTTGTAGGAAATTTTCCCATAAAATTTAAGAAAAATAGAAAAGGAAAATGAAATGGTGTTTAGTTGATTTTTTTCGTTTTTCATTTTCTAAAAAAAAGTTTCCTAGCCCCCGTAGAAAACTCGCAGACTCTCGGGTCACATGTACATCCTCGACGTCCTCCACCTAGATCTCGATCTGGCTCGTCTTCGACGTCCGATCTCTCTAGCCGCCGCTGACAAAGTCTCGAAAATCTTTATCAACAACCCACCGGAGAGTTCGCCGTCGAACGGATGACGACCTTTGTATGCTCGTGATCGAGTTCGCTGCCGTGGACGAAGAGTGGAGGGCCGAGATCGTAGGGCGGGTGAGGGCGTCATGGGGACATGGGGTTTGTTTCAGATTGTCAACCACGAAGTTCCGACAACTGTGATGGAGGAGATGATTGAAGGAGTGCAACGGTTCCGGTAGGAGCAGCCGGTAAAGGAGGAGTGGTACAATATTGAAATTAATTCATAATCTACTCAATGATATATATATATATATATATATATATATATAATATGTATATATATATATATATATATATATATATCGTTGCACAAATCCCCAAAATCCAACTTTAGCTATTATTCAGGTCTGTTTTCTCAACTTCCTAGATCTTCTAAGTTCTAACCCTTATACCCGATTTTTTTTGTTGATTTAGATATTTTTAATTGTTAATGTGTACATGCAAAATAAAACTGTTAAAACTTTATATATGTATTTATATGCAAGAATATATTTATGTGTATTTTTTTAGTTAAAAATTTTATATAGTTAACACTTTTTTCAATTTTTATTTTCAAAAAGTTGTTTTCCACAAAAATTAACTAAACACGTTTTTTTAAAAACTAATTTAAAAACTTGCATAAATCTGTATTCTAGGACTAAATGGAGCCAAAACGTTACATTTTGTAAATTTCAGTCTTTCACACCAAGATGTATTCTCAATGAAATAAAAAAATTGAGAAAGATGTATGAAATGGGAAAGACGAAGAGAGGAAGAGGTCTCAAGATGTCATTATCGGGCATCAATTATTGAGTTTTCGTGTCGTGGAACAATGACAGGTAAACTCACAGAACACACAGTACACTTGATTTCTCAATTGGTTCATATGGATGGATGCATGTGGATAACAATTTCTTTTTCTTTTTTTTGATGAGTTGGATAACAATTTCTATATGGGTCAGTTTAGTGAAACGAGAAAAAAAAAATTGAAAATTTGGAATTGTATGTTTTGATTGATGCATACGATATATGTGAGTAGAGAAATTTGAGAAAATATTATTTTATATTAAAATAATAAATTTAAGGTTATTAAATATATTAAAATCGGGAAAGTTAGAAAAAAAAATTTGGGAAAAAAGGTCGCTGAAACCAAGGGTATGTGGATGGATGCATCCAATTTTTTGATGAGTTGGATAATCACAATCATCAATGCAATCATTGAAATGTGGACGATTATATATATATATATATATATATATATATATATATATATATATATATATATATATATATATATATATATATATATATATATATATATATATATATATATATATATATATATAGACAGGATATGCCTTATTTGCAAGATGGAAGACCCGTTGATATGGTTTTGAACCCATTAGGAGTACCTTCACGAATGAATGTAGGACAGATATTTGAATGCTCACTTGGGTTAGCAGAGTCTGCTCGATAGACATTAATAAATGATTTGCTACAAAGGGATTTTTTTTTAGTGAACGTGCCACAGTTAATTAACTCCTCTTTTTTTTTTTTTGCAAAAACGAAGAAAGAAATTTGCTCTCCTATTTCCTACGGCGACGAAGAATCAAATTATCACTATATTTATTCCATGATATTGAAGGATAGACTTGAATTTATAGAAGTTAATAACTCGAGTTTGCGATATTTTATAAAATACATATGTATGAAATGCGAAAGACGAAGAGAGGAAGAGGTCTCAAGATGTCATTATCGGGCATCAATTATTGAGTTTTCGTGTCGTGGAACAATGACAGGTAAACTCACAGAACACACAGTACACTTGATTTCTCAATTGGTTCATATGGATGGATCATATGGATGGATGCATGTGGATAACAATTTCTTTTTTACAATTAGAGTTGGATAACAATATCTAAATGAGTCAGATTAGTGAAGAGATTAAAAATGGAAAATTTGGGATGGTATGTTTTGATTGAACCCTATATGTGATGAGAAGGAGAAAATACATTTTATATTAAAATAATAAATTTAAGGTTATTAAATATTTAAAATGAAAAGCTAGATGAAAATTTGGGAAGAATGTTGCTGAAACCAAAATTAATGGATCGGATTCCTACCAATTTTTGATTTCAAAATCACAATTAATGCAATCATTGAAATGTGGACGATTATTCATATAAGTTTGATTATTATATGATGATATATCACCTATATATATATATATATACTGTTTACTAAGGAAGCTCTTTGGATATGGAATTATTTGTTTTTTCTCTCGATAATTAAGCCAGTGTTTTCGTAAACTCAGATGAGGAGAACAGTTTTAACATTGATTTATGGTCATCGATTAAACCAATTATTTTATTAAAAGTAATTAGATAATATCATTTACTATATAGAAATAAAATAATCTAAACAAAGGATAATACTTCATCCGTCTCAGTAAAATTGATATTTCCTATGTTTTATTTTTTTGAGTTATCATAGTAAAACTGATACATTTCTCACATATGAAACTTTTTTGCATCAATTTTACCTTATTACCATTTCAAACTTCAAAAAATACTTTTGAATTATATATCTATTTTACCTTATTATCCTCAAAGCAACAACATTTCTTGATATCTGTATCCAGTCAAATGCATCACATTTGCTGAGATGAATGGAGTAATAATATGGTAATAAAAAAATGAAATAGCTCTTTATAAGATGCAACATAACATTCGAAATTGTAGTAATTAAATGTGTGAGAAAATACAATAATTTGGAATACTGAAAAATGACATTTATTGCATCTATATTGGATAATCTTTCACTGTTGTCCTATTTAAGAATTCGTTCTACTAAGATCCCTTATCTTTGATTTTCAGTACATTTGTAGTCCTTCCGTCAATTTAATTGTTAATTCTTTTGTTAACTACTTGAATTTATGAAAATATCCCAATTTAATTTTCAATTCAACATCAGTTTTTTTAAAAAATCTACCATTTATGCCATAATCTATTACACTAGTCAAATCGCCCACCATCTTCCTCACCCAATCATCTTGAGTTGCTATAAACTCCAACCTCAGCCCAACCTTCAGCCTTGCCGCAACCTCACCCCAACCTCCAGTTCAGCCTCTATGCAACTTGTGGAACTGGCCAAAAGTTGTCCCTATAGCCACCAATGGCATCTACAACCAACAACAACTCAGATCCCAAAATCCAACCTTCCACAAACACGAACAACGTGTTTTATGTCGCAAATCCGATGAGATCCATTCCAAACGGAGGCGCTGGAGCAACTTGATGAGGTTTTAATCGACTGAATCTGAACGGGTCAGAACCGGATCGGACATCGACGAGCTAACGCCCGATTCGTCGCTGGCGATTTTCAACCCTAGATTGGCTCATCTTCCATTTAGGGAACCATCGATTTACTATGTCTTTTAGTTTCATCATAGGCTGAAGAACCATATCATTTCACACCACAACGAATTTCTGGAGCTCATTGCTACTTGCTGGTTGAAGATGGTGAGTCTCATGATCAGGAGGATGATCGTGAGGAGCAGGACAACTGCAGCGGGACCGAGTGGGCCGGTACAGGTAAGATGGGTTTGTGAGGCTAGATGCGGATGAGGACTCACAGTCCATTTGGAATTAGGCGGAATTTGGTCGATTTCGATTCAAGATCGAGAAATCTGATCCGAATGTCAATCAGACATTCAAAAAGGCTGGTCTGAATGTCTCGTAATCAAGTGCTAGGGTCCAGCAGTCTTGGTGAGTGAGCCGACAACGACGCTGCATCCGATGAGATCGACGGCAGCTATGATGGTGTTGGGGATGAGGGAATAGGGAGGGGTAGGAGGTTGGTGTGCTGGATGATGAGGGGGTAACGAAAGAAAAAAGTTTTAGGGATTTGTATATGCATTCACAAAAAGTTTAATGACCGAACTTTTATAAAATGTGTAATTAGATTTTAGTTGTAGGGGTATTTGAGTAAAAACATAAAGAAAACGGAAATGATAACGGTGAAATTGACAGAAGGACTACAAATGTACCAAAAATCAAAGATAAGGGACCTCGGTAGGATGAATTCTTAAAATATGATCTGAATAGGACAATAGTGAATGATAAGGGACTAACCTCACACTTTACCCCATCTATATTATAAATTATAGAATTTTAAAAATTGATATGAGATAATATAAACAAATTATGGAGTTGAATATTACTTTCCAAACACAAGTGAAGTGAACTAAAAATCGTAATAATTGTTTGGTGATTTAAAGCAAATTTTCTATTAAAAAAACTCTATCCGTCCTACCAAGGTTATCCACTTTATTTTCATGTTTCTGTGTTTCTGTGCTATTTAATCTTTGATTTTTATTCATGAATATTTTGATATATAGAGATTCGAATAATTTATATGAGTATCATAATTTATCGTATGAATTTTTTAATTGTTTTTTTAAAGCTTTTTTTTACTATATATCTTAGTTATATTTTGAGTCAAATACTTAAATACAAAACATAAAAATCAATAGTATATTTCTACAACCCCTGTGGACGGAGAGATGCATAATAGGAAGAGAAACACCGGTTTCTCAAATTTTGACCGGTTCTAGACAAGTTTTATCATGAACCAAGAAGCTCAGTAGTTCACGATCCAACTGATTCAATTGACCGGTTCGATCTGAATTTTAGAAACATTGTAATAAGTTGCGATTTCCCCAATTAACTAGGTTGGAGTGGTTCAATGGTCAGTCCGTTGGTTGGATGCAAAGAACCATTTGCACATTAGCCATTGAATAACCAACAGTTGGTTTGTCGGTTAAGCTAAACCAACAGGCTGCCCATTGGTTTCCTATAGATCGATAGAGCACTCATCTCTTGTGAACGAGTCACTGGATTTTGTGTTTTGTGAACCTCTGCAATGCTGACAATGACATGGAGTTCACCATTGATTGTTTAAACCGAGTGTTCTAAACCAACGATCCTTCCGCCTTTTTTTATATTCATAAGTCTCGCCTGCTGCTATCGACACTAATTTAGACCTCTTATCCTTCTCCTAGACTCCTACTACTTTACTACGTCTTATCCAAATTGCGCACTTGCTAGCTGTTGAATGCCGATAACGGCGACCACGCTCTTTTGTTTGCTGGCCATATAATTAAATAGTCGACAGAAACGAATTAAGCGACGTCATGCTAATTTTATAGCGGCTGAATATGGAATATAGAACGAGGATTAATTGGGGGAAATGCTGATAATTAATGGTCTTAAAATGTAATGAGATTAACAAATAAGTAAGTAGGTGTCTTTAAATTTATGAAATTGCAGTTTCGCTCTGCATAATCGATTTAAAAAATTTAAAGGTAATTGAACATTTTTTTATACAAGTAATTAAACAGTTTAATTAAGACAATCCCTCGTCTTTATCTTTTGGCTCAGTTATGCCACTACTCATCTCTTATATTGTGGCTTTATGTTTTTGTAACTTCTCATGAGTTTAGAGTGTATAACTTTTTCCTCCTCAATATGAATAATTATGAATTACGTACAATTATGATATTAACTATGATCATTGGTTGTTCATTGTTACTTATGAACCTTACCATTACATATATATATATATATATATATATATATATATATATCATGTAATTTTGGGCAGGTTAAATTCATTAAAATTGGGCATGTTAAATTCATTAAAATTTCATTAAAAATGCTACGAAAGAGACAAAATCCAAGACAACCCTATGAGAAATTCTAGGAACAAACAACCGAACGGTGAACAGACAATCAAAGAACTACCAACCGAACGGTGGCCTTTTGAGAAATTAAATTTGGTATTTCCTGCAATAATCTTCGAGGCCCGCCACGGAGTAAAATGCTTTAGTAATGCTCATGTTAGAAGTATTTACCATCGTATTACACCAAGTGGCCACTTGTTCGCCAAATCTCCATCACTGTCAGTAAAGAAACTATTTTTGTTTCCAACAATATTTTATTTTATTCTTTAACTATTGTTTTAGTGAAAATTTTAATATATGTTCTATGTTCCTCAGTTAAATAATTGGTCCACCATATCCTTTTAATTGTTCTCTATAAATCAGCTATTAAAATGTCAATAGATTGTTGATTAGTATGATTCTAGCGCTTTAAACATCTGTTGCCATGGCCATAATCTTCATGACTTCTTATCTCAAGAATTTTTACAATGTAAAAGTTATTCAAAATGACGGACCTGGTTATGAAAAGGTAATAGCACTATCTACTAAAAAACTAAAAAGAAACAAGCCATGAAGAATATATGCTAACTATTCAAAACCTTATTATTCAAAATCCATATTTCAAAAATCTAAAAGAAAATTTAAAAAATATCCAGACAAAAGTTATCCTTACCAAAAGAAAAATAGAATTGTTAGAGGGAAAACACCAGTTTGTTGGAAATGTCATCAAATATGACATTACAATAAAGATTGTCGAATGAAAGATCGGATAAATTCTTTAAATATGTCAGAAGAATTAAAAAAACAAATAATAATACTGGTAATATATATATATATATATATATATATATATATATATATATATATATATATATATATATGTCCCGAAACTACAACGAAATATGAAACTGTTTCGTTCCATTACCAAAACGGAACAAAATACTACTGGCTAGTATTAAGTGACGTTCAAAACCTTGATTGTGATACAAAATTTATTTTATGAAACAATGAGACTCCATTCATCTCTGAAAACTTGATAGTACATTTTATGGGTGTTTTTTAAAATTTGTTAAATTATCCTTTTCCCCATTATGTTTTCTTCTGATAAACTTGTTTGACTCAATTTTTTTTAATTAATCTGTTCAAAAAAATTAGACGAAATATAAATTGTAGTCGAAAACATGTAGATTCTAATTACATTTTTAAATATTTTCTAAAAGTAAAGCTTAAAAAATTGAGTCAAATTAGGATCTAAAAGTCTACTGGATCAAAGAATTTGGAACAAGCAAAATATTTTGGTCCAAACCGGGTTGAGGAAACTCATCAAACCCCATACGTGTCATATACTATTATTGGCCCCGTAATTAACAGTGACAATCTGTAAGGTTTTTCTAATATATGGGACCACGTTGTGCGAGAGTTTTACGGTACCATAGAGTGAAAATTTATCCTCAAACGTCAAACATTCATAATATGTACGTTTTAGTCTCCATAGTTTAATTTATGTTGGGTACTCCGTAAACCTTTCAAACACAAAAGCGTTTGGACATCCGAGAATGACGTTCATGAATACACAATAAAGTTCTGACAACACAAAAGCATTTCCATTTTAAACATGTTTAATCTCACTTAAAGTGCTAAAACGTTTGGGGAGTCGAGAAAAACGTTTAGAAGTTAAAATAGCAATAGAGGAGCCAGAAACGTTTGAGACTTAAAAATATGTTTAGGACAAATTTGTATCACTCGCATCTTTGTTGGCTGGCAAGGATTGACAACAGAGAAGTTCCGGATCCGAGGGAAGCACTGTTGTTGGCCGGCGAGGATCGACGGCGGCAACGACGGATCTGAAGTATCGACGACAGAAATGACAGAGGGTGGTTGGCCGGCGAGGATGAGGAAGGTTCCCCGCACCGACGCCGATCCGACGACCACCGACCGCGAAATCGGCGATTTCCGGCTACTCCATGCTCGACTGGCATGCAGCTCCTCCCGATTCTCCCGATCAAGAGCGACGGAGGGTGGTTGGCCGGCGAGGATGAGGAATGTTCTCCGCATCGGCGCCGATTCGATCGGGAAATCGGCGATTCCGGCTAATTCATTGTCAAAAGTGTGACCATGTAAAAGTTTAGGACCAAAAGTTTTCATTATCAAAGTTGGAGGACTCAAATATTGTCTTCGACGAATTCGAAAGGTTTTCAGTGTCTCCAAAATACACAGTAAGAACCCAAATATTGTCATTGTTAAAGGTTGAGGATCCAAAATGAGTCACGAAATGCATTTGAATTATGTGCGCATACGAGAATCCTAAAATGCGTCATTGTAAAATAACAATGCGTCAATACAAAGATACTACAAAAGCCACTGATGTGTTTTTGACGCAATTTAAGATATTTCTATGTGTCATAGACGCACTTTAGAGTATTTCTATGTGTCGTTGGCGCAGTTTAGGGTCTCAATATGTGTCATTAACGCAATTTAGAGTCTATATAGTTTTCAAAACTTCAAACGTTATTTAAACGTGTTTTCAAAAATTCAAACGCTTCTTTTTGTTTATTCAAATCAAAACGACGTCATTTTGATTATTGGACAAAAAAAAGTCCCGAAAAATTTCCTCAAAATTGAGTCTCGCATATTAGAAATGTCTCAATCTATAATAAAGTGGTGACACCACTAATAATAATAATAATATGACACAAATTTGGACCAAAATACCGTCCTAATTGGAAAAGGATTCTATTGTTAACTATTGGGCTGCCAGACGTTTCACCCTTTGAGAAAGCAAGTGTGATAGAGGTATATCCGTTAAGAGGTTTTTCCTGCAAAGCGGTGCAATGTCATGTGCAGATTCCAGAATTAATGTCCATGCGGATTGGACTCATTAAAAAAAATGACATGGAATCGCGTCAGCTCACATGAAATGAATCATCCATTATTGACCCATTCATTCATCTTCACCTGCAAAACAAACATGTATCCTCATTATTTTCACATATAATAATATGAAGGTTGATTTGCTTGCATGATTGCTCAAGATTGTCAAGGTTATAAAACAACGTTCTTTGTAGTATATTATAACATGTGATAGTAAATTTTTTTGGGTGTTTTTATTTTTTTGTGTTAAAGAAACATTACTTAAATTTGAAGCAGTAAATAAAAAATGGAGTACTGACAAAATATAGCAGCTGCTGGATGGATCGACGTGGCATGATGTGACCGGTTAAATTTGTAGCCGGGTTGAGTATAAAACCCCCACCTACAAGAAGATCTAGTAGCCATAGTTCAGCAGCTGGGCAGGGCAGGCTCCATCGATCGCGTTCAGCCCTCTTAACAACCAACCCTCACGTCTCTCCGCTCATCACCTTCATCTAATTCAATTCCGCTAACCTATTTAAATTTAGGGTTTCGCCTTCTCTCTATCTCTCTCTCTCTGAAGCTCTCTGACGACGCTCGAGGCCGGCCGGCCGGCGAAATAACTGGTGAGTTTTATGGTGGAACCCTAGTTTTTAATTTGCTCCAAACATACTCTGGTTTCAGCTCTTTACCTGTGGCGGCCGGCCGACGGGATTTAACCTCTTTCGCGATCTCGACTCCGATCTGAGTTTCTGGTGGATTTTCCATGAGAACAAATTGAATATTCATGCCTTTGCCTAAATTTCTGGAGAATTTCTAATCATCAGGACAATAATGTTTAATAATGCTTGAAAGAGTTTCCATTCACCTGTTTCCACCCCCCCCCCCCCTTTTCAAGACGAAGTATATGGTCATTTTCGCCGAATTGATATGAGGATAAAACTTAATCGGAGAATCTTTTCCTTGAACAGAACAGACACGATTTTGAGCTTTTCCTTCGAATATCTGGATCTTACATTCCTTTACCTTTAACCTTCTTTTTCCCTTTGCCTTTTTACCGACGAAGAAGAAGACTCATGGGATGGGATGAATGGAACCAAAAATATAAGTGAGCTAAAAGCGCAGAAACTCTGTGGTCCATTAGACCCCCGTCGGCCCGGCCCGCCGCGGTGCTCTGCCGATTATGTTAATAAGAATTCATAATAGTAATTGAAATTAAATACTCCAACAATATTCTTCCAGAAAAATTTTTCACATTAATTTTCTTTTATTATCCTTAAATTTTCTTACTACTCAATTCAGAAAGTTACTTTAATCTTTTACTATTTTATTTTATTACTTATTCTTCGTATTTATAAGACAAAATAAATACTCCGTATTTGTTTTAAAATATTAAAAAAAGTCGTTTCTAATCAGTTACCACTAATTAATTATTTTCCGTTCCATTTTACATTAAACTTTAAAATTTCAGCAATTGCCATAATCAGGAAAAAAACTGGGGAAGGTTAAAACAAGGAAAGTATCAGCACAACAGATGAACAATGAAGAGAGAGATACTAAACCATAAAAGAAATGCGCGGGAAGTTTGTAGGAATGGAATGATGCATTGATGATACTGACCTTAAAGGGATGCAATGGGGGAATTTATCTTGTTTATTATGCGTTTTTAAAGTGGATTACTGCGTTATTATACTCCATGTTGTTGCAGGTGTGAGCAGCTAATCCAAGATGACAGTGACCCCAAAGATCTCCATCAACGACGGGAGTCTTGTGGTTCATGGAAAGACCATTCTGAAAGGCGTCCCAGATAACATAGTCTTGACTCCTGGATCTGGTACTGAACTTGTTGCCGGTTCATTTATCGGAGCCACTGCGCCTCACAGTAAATGCCTCCATGTCTTCCCAATGGGCGTTTTAGAGTAAGCTTTCACTCCTTTAACTGCTCCATATCTCCACTATTTAAGCTCATTAACAAGTTTCGGCTCAAGAAGGTTTAGAATGGTGGATTGCTGAATTTAGCGACTATACAATGATTACGAATTCCTTTGTGTAATAGGGGTCTTAGATTTTTGTGCTGCTTCCGTTTCAAGCTTTGGTGGATGACTCAGAGGGTGGGCACATGTGGTAAAGATGTTCCTTTGGAGACTCAGTTCTTGCTTATAGAGAGCAAGGATGGTACTGAAGGCGGTGACTTTGATGCTGGTGTAACAATCTACACTGTCATCCTCCCCCTTCTTGAAGGCCAGTTCCGTGCTGTTCTGCAAGGCAATGAAAAGAATGAGCTGGAGATATGCGTTGAGAGTGGTGAGTCAATTTTGGGAGTCAAAAGTATCTGGTGCAGGCTCTAGTAGCTTCGTCGTTACCTCAACCCTCATGTATGCACTAGTTTGTTTATCAATACATCAGCTCCAAACGTGGCACCCCTTCCAGCCACTGATGAAGGGAACATACCATTTAAGGTCCTTTGGGTGGAGCTGCAATTCATGTGAACAATCAACTTGGAGACTCCTTAATGACTCAAATAAAAGCTGATACTAGCATTTTGGCAAGCAATAATTACAAGGGTATGAGTTCAAAAGAACCGAAACAATTTGTCTATGGTTTGCAGGAGATAATGCTGTTGAAACAGATCAAGGCAGTCACCTTGTCTACATGCATGCCGGGACAGATCCCTTTCAAGTTATCAGTGAGGCAGTAAAGTTAGTACCTATGCTATTCATATCCTTGTGTCTAATTTGATGTTAAGTACTACAAGCAATTGCTTTCCATTTTTCAGTTTAAAGGAATTTCCTACTCATGAGCACTACCCTTTTTGTTTTCAACCAGGGCTGTGGAAAGGCACATGAACACTTTCATGCATAGGGAAAAGAAGAAGGTTCGTTTTGCATATCACCTAAACTTTAACTGGTTCTGTCTCCAAAAGGTTTATCTTCTTGTGGTGAAAGTAGAATGATGATGAGTTTCCTTTTGTTTTGTAATACTGTCTGCAGTTGCCTTCTTTTCTTGACTGGTTTGGCTGGTGCACATGGGATGCCTTTTACACTGATGTCACAGCTGAGGGTGTTGATGAAGGCCTTAAAAGGTTACATATTTATAATGTACTGGATTTACTGATCGTACTCGATTATCAGAGTTTAGAAGGTTTTCTCAATTATTTCTCTCGGTGCAGCCTATCAACAGGAGGGACTCCTCCACGATTTTTAATCATAGATGATGGTTGGCAGCAGATTGAGAGTAAACCAAAGGATAGTGAATGCGTCGTTCAGGAAGGAGCACAGTAAGATCGCTCTCTCTCTCTCTCTCTCTCTCTCTCTCTCTCACACACACACACATGCTCGGGCACTCACTCACACCTGGTCATATTTCCATGGGCAAAATATGCTGATTTGATAGATGGTTATAATTTTGCAGGTTTGCTACTAGATTAACAGGGATCAAGGAGAACTCGAAATTCCAAAAAAATGGCAATGGTGGTGAACAGATATCAGGCCTCAAGCACGTGGTTGATGAAGCTAAGCAACATCACAAAGTGAAGTAAGTTATCCAAATTCCATTCAAACTTTTGTTTTCACTACTGGATAAGTCATATCTGGAATAGCTAGGAGCTAATAAATTCAAGCTGTCTGCCTCACTCCTCACATGACACAGAAACTCGACTGCTTATAAATAGGATTGTATGCTTTTAACAGAGGAAGTGAACTGATTTTAAATCTTCATCATGATGGATTTTCCCCCTCTATAAGTTTTGGATTGAATTGTATCAATTTTCTATAATTTTCATAAGTTTTTTAGTGGACTAGCTATAAATCTATCATGCGCATTAGCTTGTTTATAAAAGAAACAAAAAGCTTATCTACTGGTTTTAATCATGGCCACAGGTATGTGTATGTTTGGCATGCTTTAGCTGGTTACTGGGGTGGAGTTAAACCGGCAGCTGCAGGGATGGAGCATTATGACACAGCATTGGCATATCCTGTTCAGTCACCTGGGGTATTGGGAAATCAACCAGACATAGTAATGGATAGCCTTGCTGTTCATGGCCTGGGGCTGGTTCATCCTAGGAAAGTCTTCAACTTCTACAACGAGCTGCATGCTTATCTGGCTTCTTGTGGAGTAGACGGGGTGAAGGTTGATGTGCAAAACATTATTGAGACTCTTGGTGCTGGCTATGGTGGCAGAGTTTCCCTCACCCGTAGTTATAACCAGGCACTTGAAGCCTCAATTGCTCGAAACTTCAGCGATAATGGATGCATCGCTTGCATGTGCCATAACACTGATGGACTATACAGTGCTAAACAGACTGCTGTGGTTAGAGCTTCAGATGATTTCTATCCCCGGGATCCTGCTTCTCACACCATTCACATCTCCTCTGTGGCATACAACTCGATTTTCCTTGGAGAATTTATGCAACCTGACTGGGATATGTTTCATGTAAGTAAAAAAAAAACTATTTTCCTATTTTAGTATAAGCAGCTCTTTTCTAAATGAACATATCAACTAATCGACTTAAGTTATTTTCCTACTTAAGTTGTTCGTTTAAATTGTATGGTTACTTTTAATAGTTAAGAGCAATTTGAAATCTCACTTCTTCATTTGAAAGAGATTTCTGTGTTCCGCAGAGCTTACACCCAGCTGCAGAATATCATGCGGCGGCTCGTGCAGTTGGTGGATGTGCAATCTATGTCAGGTATCTTGATGAACAATTAAGCCTCAATTGCTTTCTTCTGGAAAGTATGCAGCTAAGTAGCAATGCTTTTCTACTATTTTTTTGTTGGAACGTTATATGCAGTGATAAGCCAGGGAACCATAACTTTGAACTTCTGAAAAAGCTTGTTCTCCCTGACGGTTCTGTTCTACGTGCAAAACTGCCTGGCAGACCTACTCTTGATTGTCTTTTTGTTGATCCAGCCAGAGATGGAACCAGGTCTGTTCTGTTTTGCTACTCATGACTCGACTCTTTCTTGCCCCTTTCTTTTTGTGTATGTATCAATAAACGATGTTGTGTCCTGCAGCTTACTGAAGATATGGAATTCAAACACATACTCGGGTGTGGTCGGCGTTTTTAACTGCCAGGGTGCTGGTTGGTGCAAGATTGCCAAAAAGACCCGGATTCATGATTCGTCTCCTGGTACTCTGACTAGCTCCGTGCGTGCTGCTGACGTCAATGTCTTAAGCCAGGTTGCTGGTGCAGATTGGAATGGTGAAACTGTGGTTTATTCTCATAGATCAGGTAATCACTTCTACTTAAAACTATTTATGTACACTTCAAAGCTAAATGTTAGTGTCTTATTGCTTCTGCCTTTCAGGGGAACTAGTGAGGCTACCAAAAGATGCTTCACTACCGGTCACACTGCAGGTTCTTGAGTACGAACTTTTCCATTTCTGTCCTCTCAAGGTTGGTTTGATTCCTTCTTCATTAATCATCAACCCCTCGTTTGCAGCCATTTTTTCTAACTTTGAGAAGAAAGTCTCACCAGTTAGGGCATATTGAATGAATGGTGCAGGAGATCATTGGAAATATTTCATTTGCGCCGATTGGTTTGCTGGACATGTTCAACAGCGGTGGTGCTGTGGAGGAGATGGAGATCATGAAACCGGAGAAGGAAAATGTGTTTGATGGTATTGATGAGGCGGCTTATTCGAGTGGTGTAATAATCTGTCTTAGAATCAGAGGGTGTGGGCGGTTTGGTGCCTATTGTTCTCAACGGCCCCTGAAGTGCACCTTGGGGGGTGACGCTGAGACCCAATTCAACCACGACTCTTCCACCGGATTGCTACACCTAACACTTCCAGTGCCACAGGAGGAGGAGGAGGAGGAGATGTTCACATGGCGTCTCCAGATACAAGTCTAGAAGAGTTATCATCATCATCATCATCATTATTATTACTGTATTACTATTATTGGTGTTGCATGCCGCTCATGTATTGGTGTAATGTTAGTGTAATTGTGTTGGCTGTTAGAGCTCCTGTTATGTCTGTTGGCTGTTGTTCATGATTCCCGCTTCGCTGCAGAATCTAGATTATGTTGTATTCTGTATCATGAATTAGATCCACAGTTTATATGAAACAAACTGATTGGGTGCAACAACGAAAGTCTAAATAAGTGATTTGATCAATCTAAGTTGAGCAAAGTAAGAGAAAGTATCAGAGGGAAATAAATAAATAAATAAAAGTATTGCAAAAAAAACAAAAAGGACGTGTGACAAACCTTATTATAAAATGCAGTTTCAAATGTTTCAAATATCTCTTAACAGAAGACTGCATCAAGTACAATATACACTAAATACAAATATCCTAATACATGCCATTATATGTCAACACAAACTATAACATAAAGCATATTCGCAGAACCATCCTAATCTGCTTCAACTCTTACTGCCAACACTACAATCTACTCACTCCGTATTTTAAAAATTGCACCATTTGATTTTTCATATTTCAAAATTCAATATTTGACTCAAATATTTACAAAGATAAATAATGCAAAAAAAGAATCCAAAAAAATATATTTAGAAAATGTATATTGCAAATTATGATACGCATAAAAAATACGTAACTTTGTATATCTAAACATGCATGAAAAAACTCATAAATTAAATATTGTAAAATATGTAAAATAAATGGTGCACTATTTTCCTATTTTAAAATCATGCCAAAGTAGGTAGCTTGAAGAATCTGGTGTTGATTGAAACAAACAATCATAGAGTAAAATTTTGGGGTCCATCCCATAAGGTCAGACCAGAGCAATTCATCCTCCCAAGAGGCAGGGGCCCAAGTTTGAGATATGTCATACATGGGATGATTTGGGCCTTTACCTCATCGGCCCAGGTTTATGTCACCTTGGCCCATGTCTCACCTTTTTGTTTGTTTGCTAGCCCATGTTATACTCGGACATTCCCCCACTAAAGTTAGGTCATACTTACATATTGGTCCTTATATTTTACAAAGATACAGTTAGCACTTGATTTTATGGAGCCTAGCCTAGCCTAGCCTAGCCTAGCCTACTGAGTTGCGCTGAGGTCAAGCCTACGTTCTACTTCTAGGGCTTTCGGAGCGCCAAGGTGGATGACCATTTTGAGTTGGATTCCCTAAGCTTAGAGTGGTCAAATTCTAGGAGTTGGGGTGGGGAATAAATTAGGGATTTTTAGCTAGCTTCCCTCATTTTCCACGTGTCGTCTTGTTGAACAAAACTAGGTAGCCGCAAGCAATGATGTGAGAAATTGAAGTTTAAATTTAAAGCAACCCAATAATTAATATTCATGAACACAAAATTAGAAGGCTTATGGTTCTAAAATCCCAATCTCATCTCTACTGCACACCTAACTATTACGAGAATCCAAACGCCATGCAATTCTGGAATGTACCCTCGGTTCGATTTGATGATGGCAGCATAATCTACATTTGAAAGGCGCACCGCCGCCACGGTCTTCTTCTAATGTACACGTGTCTCTCCACGTGATTCTACAGTTTAAGAATCAAGAGATCACCCATTATGAACACGTGTAAACGGAACTCCAAAACCATGAAGTTGAAGAAGAAGAAGTAAAACCCATGTGCTTAATTAGGCTAATGGAGTAACAGAATTCACCGGACAAAAAAAGTAAAACGTGGTGCTTAATTGGTTCACCCAAATGTTATAATTCTTTTATCTTAAATAAATGGTTGTCACTTTTATTTTTATTTTTTGTAAAAAATAAGATAACTTTTTATTATTGACTCATTCTATCATTATTTATTTTCAAACTCATAATTCTCATACTCCTCAAACTTTTCAAACGAGTACATTTGTACAAAAGTTAAAAAAGAAACATTTTAATTCGAGTAAAAATATTTTGACGTTAACAACATTTGGTCATATATATATATATATAACTTAGGGTCTTAAGGGTTGGTTCCTAACTCTTCATTCCCCTAACACATTCAGTGAACCATGCATGCATGGATGACTTATGTTATGTCTGATGTCATCATATACACACCTACGTGGCCATCTTTTTATTATTTGCTCCTAATTCAATGGACCACATTTCTCCAACGCATTTCCCTTCTGTGCCTTTTTCATTTCTCATTTCCCATTTCGGATAATTACAGATCGTACGTGAGACATTCCCTAAAATGTTATCTTGTGCCCATAACGTTCGAGATCCTCTCCGAAATGATTGTTTGTTGTCTAAACCAAACTGAAATTCAATAATTTTATTTTATTAAAAAATGTTTTGAAGTTTGGAATTACATACACCATGACAGGCAGCTGAAGATGGATGTGTTATCTTTTGCTGGGAAATGTTTTATTCACAGTACTGTTGGTTCACGTGTGCATGCAAGTATTTTTCATCCACAGCCGGCACCATGATAACACATATATAATTAGTACTCTAATTAATCATGATAATTGCATGCAGACAAATCCTATGTATAAATTAAAATTTAAAAATGTTTTGAGTTAACTTACATGGAAGCAATACGTGACGAATCCTTTTATAATTCCCTCATTACTTTTCATCTTTCTAGCTCCAAGCAACTAAATAAATCATTTGCAAACACTTGTCAATATTATAATGATGAACGTACGTTTATTTTTAAATTTGGAGTTGATAAAAAATACATATAATTACTAATAATTATGTTCCACTAGCTAGCTTGTTTAGAGTTTGATGCTACATTGTCAGATAACAAAAAAAAAAGAAACATTTTTTTTTCTGAGGTCATCTCGATACTGATCAAGACAAATTATGCAACAATTATACTCATTTCAGAGTTCATTTCTTATCGATAAATTTATTGTATTAAACTCCCGTCCATAGTTATTATGTTTGGGGAAATTTCAATATATAGACCCTCTAGCTTTTCTGTGTTCACACTTCACACACATTTGTGTAATCACACACTCAATGCATGATCATGTGCACCTATTCGTTTTGATTTCATCGTTGCTCGAGGGCCAAATTAACAATATTGCATGACTCATGAACCCAATCAGTGCTTCATTAATGTTGATTCATGCCGTAGATGATAATTAGTATCGTAAAAAATTAAGATCATTGGAAGTTTATGGTGGTCGCGTGGTCACAAAATATACGCATGGTTTGAAAGAAAGTATCATTAAAAGAAACGGATAGTTTATTTACGTCTACATGAAAATTCCAGCTTCATTTGATCTTTTACTAATTTAACTAAATTAAACATGTAAATTAGGATGTTAATGCCCCCCATATATCTTTCCCAAATGTGTGATCGTTAATAAATATTGAGATCAGTTAATTAGCTAGCTAGGGATGACTAACTAGCTAGCTAATTATTAATCATTGGGATAAACAAGAATTAATGTTGTCGTATGAAAGTAGGTTTTGATAGAGCAAAAGTCAAGAGAGGGGGTGCCCTAAGAGAGATACTTCCGTATGAGTTTCCCACAATCCCATCATAAACCGTGCCCTCGAAAAGAGTCTTGTACAGGGTCACCAAGAAACCTAATTGTATCAATCTCTCTCTCTCTCTCTCTCTCTCTCTCTCTCTCTCTCTCTCTCTCTCTCTCTCTCTCTCTCTCTCTCTCTCTCTCTCTCTCTCTCTCTCTCTCTCTCTCTCTCTCTCTCTCTCTCTCTCTCTCTCTCTCTCTCTCTCTCTCTCTCTCTCCCACTAATTCCGTTCCTATAAATACATGAAGCTGCCTGCTGCCCAAATCCATATGCACGCACTACATATCCATCATATTTACCAAAATCAAAATACCATATCATCACCTTCTTTTGCATCTGCCCCTGATCACAAAACAAGACATGGCTCTCTCATCACGCCTCAACCTCATAGTCATCATCCTCATGCTTGCATTCGCCTCAACTTCAGCTCGTTCTTCCTCTGTTAAGACTGTTAATGTTGAGGCTTTTGGTGCCAAAGGTGATGGAAGTGATGCCACTCAGGTAAGCAATTATATATCCACATGATGATCATGTTAGAATTGTGACCAATCATAAGTTCATGTGTGAATGTAGTACATATAAATTAAGTTACTAATTTAAAATATTGGACATGCATGCATGCATGTGTGTGACAGGCATTCCTGAAGGCATGGAAGCAAGCTTGTTCAACCAAAGGTTCTGTTGTCCTTTTGGTGCCCCGAGGGAAGACCTATCTCCTCAAACCTGTCAGATTTTCAGGTCCCTGCACATCAACTACTCTTACAGTTCAGGTAATTAGCATCTTAATAATTACTAAGAAGAATAAATTAGTTTCACCCTTTTTGTAAATCAGGTGATCATTAATTACTACATATAAACTAATTTGGAATAAAAACTCCTAATATTATCTATACTGATCATGATCCACGTACAATATTACTATTTCAGATATCGGGGACCCTCGAAGCATCTAAGACGAGATCAGACTACAGTAAGGATTTGACACACTGGATACTGTTTGATAATGTTAACAATTTATTAGTTAATGGCGGAACCATCAATGGCAACGGCAACGTTTGGTGGAAAAACTCATGCAAAGTCAACAAAAAGCTCGTAATTACCTTTTCCTTTTTTATTTTTAATTACAAGTATAGACTTGTGATTTGTACTTTTACAATTGAAACTAACTATGTCCCGTTTCTTCTTTTTTTTCTCCTTTGAATTTTATTGAAGCCATGCAAGAGCGCACCAACGGTACGTACGTGCATGCTAGTTATACAACATATTTTTGCATGTAACTATATATATTATCTTTCACACGTCAAATTAAATGGAGTAACAATATTGAGGAAATCAAATTTTCAGGCGATGACTTTCTACAAGTGCAACAATTTGATGGTGAAGAATTTGAAGAGTGAAGACTCGCAGCAGATTCATCTTTCATTCGAAAGCTGCAAGAATGTTCAAGCTTCTGGTCTGAGGGTGACTGCTCCTGAAGAGAGCCCCAACACTGATGGAATTCACATCACAAATACACAAAATATTCGTGTCTCAAATTCTATCATAGCAACAGGTAATAATACTTATTAAATGTTTAAGTTTATGGAAATAAACTTATATAATTAATATTTTGAATAAACATATACGTACGATATCTCGATGTTAGGATGATGATTACCCAATTTGAATTTCATTACCCTGCATGCCAGCTACATAGTTTAATTATTAGTTAGGAGAACGTACTAATTAATAACAAGTGATTACGTGCAGTACTGAAAACGAAACAACCGATGGATTACTGATTAATTAATGAGAATATATATATATACTAATTTCATTTTACTACTTTCTGATCTGATTAATTTAGGCGACGATTGCTTCTCCATAGAGAGTGGATCCCAAAATGTGCAAGCCTTGAATATAACTTGTGGCCCCGGTCATGGGATCAGGTTGGTATATGATAATCATTTTAGTACAATTTTCAGCTATAAGATCAACCCTCAATTAATTAATTAATTAATTAGTTCACATCAGTTTATTCTTTATCCGATATTCTTTATACGTACTCTCTATAACTTTGATCACTATGTGTTTTATTATAATTATGCTTCTTTTCTTAATCATTGTTTAAATATATATATGCTCAGTATTGGGAGCTTGGGAGATGGAAAAGGCACAGAAATTGTATCAGGAGTGACGGTTGATGGCGCTAAGTTTATTGGAACAACCAACGGAGTCAGGATTAAGACATGGCAGGCAAGTAGTATAAATTAACACCATATTAATTAATTATTAAGTGAACATCAATATTGACGACAAACATTATGTCTATTTGTTTTCCTAAATTTCCCGTTTCATAATTAATCTGATAAATCATACCATGCTGTATTGATTATTTAAATATATTATAAAATGAATTAACAGGGAGGATCTGGAAGTGCAAGCAACATAAAATTCCAAAACATTGAGATGGACAACGTGGACAACCCCATCATTATAGACCAAAACTATTGTGACCAAAATCAGCCATGCAAGCAACAGGTACTACATATCATTAAAAAATTCTGAATATATATACAATATATATTGAGTTTATTGGAGTATTAATCAATTAATTATATATACATACGTTAATGCTATTATAAATTACAGAAATCGGCGATTCAAGTGAAAAATGTACTTTACAAGAACATAAAAGGGACGAGTGCCTCAGAAGTGGCGGTGAGAATCGAGTGCAGCAAGGTGTATCCTTGCCAGGGGATTGTGCTCCAAAATGTGAACCTTAAGCTACAAGGAAACAAGCAAGCCCAAGCCATTTGCACTAGTGCCAAACTCACCCAAGCTGGAGCTGTGCCCTCATGCACTGCTGCTTAATTAGAATATTAATCCATGCAATTAATATAATGGTTGATTAACCAGTCCAACTCGCTAGAATCTACTTAGATAAGTCAATGTTATTAATTTCTATTGTTTATAATGTTGATTAGCACTGAGTTAGGTGATTCATACATGTAACCAAAAATTATACTCATGCCTTCATTTGTACAATATATACAGTGTTGAAATTGATTATTTATTAAATACTTCATCCGTCTCATAAATGGTGCAACAATTTTTTTCCCATTATTCAATCTATAATTTTTTTCTTGTAATTTAAATTAAATCTTAAAACTTTTACTCCGTACTATTTACAAATACTAATTTGATGTTTTATAGTAATATATGCATTTTTAAAAAAATTTGTTTAACTACAAATAAAATAATTAATGAAATTAAATTGATATAAAAGAATCTACATAAATAAGTTGTGAGAGATGGGAGTAATTAATTAACTGACTTAACTGCACGTCTTACATCTACAAAAGTAATTCGCATGGCGACCTAATTTCCTCGTCCACGGCTTTAATTACCTCCTCCCAATCCTAACAACTGACGAAAAATCAACCTTGAATATGAGTTGCCCCTAACTCTACCTAATTAACATTCTCTCCTCTGTATACAGTAAACAAAATAAAATTAATTGCCCTTCAAAAAATGATAGTAGTGAACATATATTGGTACAAGATTGTCCACAAAGGTTGATTTTTCTATGGTGGCCGGACAAATTTTCAAGATCAATTTTTTTAATTGACGACTGTACATCGATCCTTTAGTAAGCTCGAGACATGTGATTGCTTTTGTATGTGTTGTTAATATTAATTAATTACACCATAAAGAAATCTACAGTTCTATAATTACAACTTATATGATTAAAACAAAAAACAAAACGACTTTTTTTAAGAGAATGACTTTCATTCAACTAGCACGTTTGTCGCCGAGGAACAAAATCAAAAGAGGAACGAGTCCTCAATAACAACAACCTGTGAGCTCTAAGCAAGAATGAGCAAGGGCATAAACAAACAAGGCGAGAGTGCTTGACCCCATCCTACCAAATAACCTACATAACGAAAGCAAAATATTCCAAATAAAGATAGTAGACAGAGCACACAAATAATAGAAGCGTTATGTCACCAGCTATCAACAAACCACATCATCAATGATGAATCGCCAATTCGAAGAAACATAGAAATCCAGAAGGAATCCCCGGGCTGGTACTAGTGCATGTGTAACATACTCAAGATAAACAAAAGTCACAAACCTTCATCTTAAATGCTCACAAAGAGCTAAAAACGCATGGTCCCTGTATAAACACCTGCCATCAAGATTTCCAAAATCATCCATCCCTTTAACAATGTGAGAAGCCAAAGTCGCCGATACACAAAAAGACCCAAAGTATCAAGTCAATTGTGCCAATACCTGAGCAAGTAAGGAAGACTACAAACCCAACTCGCCCGGTGAAAGACCTTAATTGATCCAGGTAGGGTGGGCCACCACCCGACCATGCCGATTCTTACTTCTCCATAACTATCGTCTGACTTAACGGAGCCCGTTTCCGGTTTCGATCCCACAAAACTTCCTAGGCAACAGTTATATTCTTCTCTCTGTGACTGATACAAAGCCCCCGCCTATCGTCCGAACCAACAACAAGCCAAACCAACATCCCACACAATCTCCCATCTCCATGGCGGACCCCCCTGCCCTGAATCGAAGACCCAAAGTCGATGGTGGATATCACCCAGCAACAAAGTCCATGAACCATCGGCAGCCTATAGACAAGACCGAAATTGCCATCGAACCCGCTAACATCATCTCGAGTCTATAGCCAACAGCGAGGCGGTGAAGGCGGTGAGTGAAACAAACCTCACCCATGCCGCCTAGAACGGGGAAATTCGTGAAACCAGGTGGAGGGTCGATGGCCGATGGCGGAGCACTGACACCGCAGGGCTTCGGGATAGCAAGTGACGAATGTCGGAGATGACGCAAACGTCGGCCAAACGGAGAGGGAACTGCAGTAGGCCGATGCGAGCGACGACAGATGGCCAGAGAACCTAATAGCGGTGGTGTTGGTTGGCGGCAGCGGCATGCTCTAAAAAAAACCTTGTTCGCCTAAGGAAGTCATTTTTATGGAGCGAAATAAGTATTAAGAAAATAGAAAGGAAAGAAAACAAAAATTAAAACTTTGTTCGGTGTAGAACGGGTGTGTGCATTAGGCATCGATCGATGTCCGGGGAAGTACTCAACATTTTCATAATTTATGTTTTGACCTGATGAGAGCATGATATGTCTTTACATAGCATGTAATTGTGGGAGTTTTGAAGAGTTTTTTAGTATGATTTCCTCACAAATAAATGTATTATGGTAGGTTGTTATAATTTTGGGCCAATTTGACAATAAGGGAAATGTCAAAGGTCAGAGATGGATTTCTTTACTGTGGTAGCGATCGCTGGAGATCGCCAAGATGCATTTTGTAGGTTTAGCGAGCATCAGCTCCTTCCCAGCGATCGCTTAAAAATCTCTAGCGATCGCTGCAGATCGCCAGACTCCGAGATTTTTCATCTCACTCTTGATAAATCCCAACCGTTGAGCACATCGGGAGTCAATCAGAGCCATCCATTGGGGGAGATAATTACAAGATCATGGAAGCAAGCGAAGGTTGTCTTTTAGAGAGCTGGAGACGGGACTTTTGGGGCAGAGGACGAGCAGCAACAGTTTTGGGAGGAGGGGCACACACAAATGAAGCATCATCTTCTTCTGCTCTAGGCTTAATTTCTCCATAGATTTTAGATTAATCCTAGGGTTCTTCTTAGTTTTCTGAGTAGATTTCATTTCTAAATTTAGATTTAATTAGTTCTCTCATTTAGTCTCTCATTTAGGGAGTTTATCAACTTGAGTTCATCTTCACCATGAACATGGGTTTTCTCTATTTAGCTCCATTTATGCTTTTTATGATGTTAAGTAGCTAAATTCCTATTATCTCTTAGGAATTATTGAAGCTTGGATTATGGGCATGTGATAATCTTGATGAATGAATATTGTTTGATGATCCATGTTTGTATTTCTCTGAGATTATTGATTAAATGCCTTGATAAAGGATTATTGTTGGCATGATTAGACTTAGACATAAGCTAATTATGTTATATAGTAGAGAAATGCATGTTAGGTTAATTATAGGATGAGAGTTCATAATTAACCTAAGAGGAAAATTGATTAATTCACCATAAGTTAGGGAACAATACATTGTTGCTAGCTTATCTCTAAATACTATAAAGAGGGATTTAGACCCAATATATTTTCCTACATAGACTCAACAATGTTCATGAGTTAAGTTGTTAGCCATATACCCATGATCCAAGTGGAACATAATTCCTATAAGGTAATTTAGTTTAATCGCATGTTTTAGTCACCCAAGTTCTCGCTCTAGTTTAATTGCTCTAGTTGTTTAGTCATTTTTTAATTCTTGTTCATTAGCATAGTTTTTATCGTAATTCACACTCAAATTACACAAAATCCAGTTTTTATCGTAATTCACACTCAAATTACACAAAATCCAAGTTCCTGTGGTTCGACTCGGTACTCCCAGTTTTATTATTTGCGATCACCGTACACTTGCGGTGAGTCAATGTCATGACCCCGCTACATTTTGTTTGTTTGTTATTTCCCTGAAATCTTTAAATTCTTACAAATAAGGCACTGAATATTTACCAAACCGATAATGTTAATCAAAGATGAATTGAGTCGCTGAATTAGAGGATTCAGATGTTGGGAATTAAGCAGCCACGGTAGGGCTGCGCATGCGGGTTCTGGGTTGGGCTGCCAGGGGTAAATGTGTGTAGGTCTTGCATGCAGGCCCACTACTTGTGGATGAATAAAATAAAGATCGGGTGGCTCCTATATGCTACAGTGTAGTCCTTAAAGGTCACCATGTCAGTTGCATATATATTATACTCCATCCGTCCTCAATAATCAGTACACTTTGCTTTTCTTTGTTTCTGATTTAATCTATGATTTTTTTCATGAATTTTTAGACTTTAAAGTTAATAATTTATATGCATGTCATAATTTGAAGTATAAACTTTCTAAATATATTTTTTCTGAATTTTTTAAAATTTGCTATATTTATTAAAATTTGAGTCAAACATTGAATCTTGAAATAACAAATTCAAAGTGTATAATCTTTGAGGGACGGAAGTAGTATATAGCATCAATCATGCAGGTGGAAAAGACAAAAGACAGGACAAGATCTTTTGACCATCCCAAATGGTAACGAGAAGTGTACTATTACATCCATCAATAGGGGGCTTCAAACATTGGTGGTAGTAGAAAATTTTTTCACCAAATTTTGATCTCATTCACCAACAAATATTCACTCTAGTTTTTTAGACCCTCACACTTAAAAAAGACTTCTCCAAATCTTGAAGCTGAGTTAGTGGGGCCCATCAGTGGGTGAGTGGGATTGCTTGGCTGGGAGAGGTTGGCAGGCTGGGAGGGGTTGGCGCAAGATAGGACACGTGGGAGAGGCAGGTGGGAGTGATTCACGTCGTGTTTATAAATTCGGACATCGCGTAATTCATCATCAAATTGTTATGTTTCCTAATTGTCTCTTTTTCTTTGTTGCATAGAGTGAGTAGTATAAGGAGGAATTTCAAAAAATGTGATCCCATGCCCTCAACTTATCATGAAAGTCAACTATCCCAATTTCAATGACCCAAACTCATTTGAGTGAGACTCTAAATGACCCGTAAAAATGTTTGGGAAAATTATATTTAAATATTATTAATTTAATACTGGTATATTTGATTTAAATCCAACTTACCTAAATTAAAAAAGATCATAACTTAACGAACATCACTGACTCATTATCGACATCGAACATAAGCTTGGAAGCATTGTCTAAGTGGTTATGTTTATGGTTGATGATGCCCTTGTAATTGTGTGATGACTCTTCTATTCGATTTTAACTCGAATCTAACCTAAATCCAATTGGATCCGCCTCATTCCCAAATGAATACGACTCAAATCCGAATAAACCCAGCTCAAATCCGAATAAACCCTGAACCCAAAGCAACCCAAAACCTCAATAACCCCAACTCAAAATTAGTTCAATCCGAAAGAACCTGAAACCCAACACCAATCCCAATCCAATAAACACGAACATTACCCCAAAACAGATCAACTTGAATTCGAATGACCCGACCCATAAATTAACATCCTAAGTACATGTCTCACAGAATCAGCTGCATGCGGTGGGTTTCAAAAGAATCAAGTACCTAGCTATTTGGAAAGCAAGTGATCGTTGGGATGCAATCATAAACATGCCCAGGGCCCTGATTTGAATCACTTTTCATTTTTTTTCTCCTTTTTCTAGTACTTTGAGCAAAAAGATTCAATAATCCTAGCTATCTAGCTAGCCATCTAAAATTAGCCTTAACCGATTTCATCCTCTCTTATGTAAGGAAAAGGAATAAGTAAAAAATCATTGTAGAGTTTATGAAACAATATCGATCACTACATAACTAACAAGCAGTTCAAAGTGCATGTAGCTTTATAGTAATATATATATGCTGCTGCATAAATAAACACAAAAAGTTTTATCATAGAATTAAGAGAGAAAGATAGAAACAATTCATGAGTATAAAAGATGAAGATAGAAATGATGATCATCAGGGCTTGTTTGGTTGTTCTTGTTTCGAGTCATCATCAGCAGCAGGAGGTGGAAGGCCAGCATCAATACAGCTCCTGCACTTGTTCTCCACCCAGCCTTCAATGTCATTCTCTCCATAATTATGCCTCCCTCCACACAGACGTGCTATTATCCCGGCCGCCACTCCGATCAGTGTAATCACCGCCAGCACCACCACCAGCGTCTCTATCGACCGGTGTGTGTACCGGGTCGGCTCACCACCTGCCACCGCTCTTGGCGGTGGTGGCTCGGTCACCACCGGGTACAGCACTTCATCGGCTGAAGACCCCATCCCTGGCCGCAAACTGAATTGATAGTCTTTTCCTCTACTTGGAATTAAGAAAGACTTGTTTGTTGAGAATTTGAGAGTTAAGATAACAGAGGAGTACTATATGTGGAAAAATTCTCAGCAAGCTTGCTCCCAGTGAAAATAGAAATGTTAAGAGTCATGTGTTTGATGATGACACTTCTTAAAGGTTCAAGAGGTAATATAATTTAAGCAACTTAGTCTTAGAGATTCCACTTTTCCTTTAACCACTTTAATTATGTTGCCTGCATTTTCTTTTTCTGAAAAGGAAAATAAATAGACGACTACTGCTGATTTAGCATGTATACATCTTGAATGTGGTTCTTTTTTTGGTTCTCTCTCGGTGATTGTTACGTTTAATTATCTAGTAGTATATACTAGTCAACTTCAAATCTATACAAAAAAAAATCAACAATATATAAGAGGCAAGTGCATTAAACAATAGTTCTCCTAACTTATATTTTACAGTGTTTGACTTAAATTTTTTTGAACATATAAGACTTACTTTATTAATGAAATATCATTACAAAATAAGTCGTAAAGAACGATAAACCTAAGTACCTAAAACATGTACAAATAAACTAGCCCAATAAGGGTAAGATCACCACATAAGTAGAATAACTACGCAAAGCAAAAGCAATCGAAATCGGGCTCGACCGTATTGGCCTCCAAAGGCAAAACAAACTCTTGACGAAGATTATGATCACTATGACTAATAAAAGATCTCGAATACCGTATTCGATACCTTTGCACTGCATCGCACACCATAGTGAGCAATGAGGAGCACTAACCATAGTGACAATGGTGAACGTAGAAAACCACCATAGCGGAACCAAAACAACAAAATAACCTTAAGAGTACACAACAAACCACTAAGGTAGCTATCGACAAGCAAGATCGATAACCGAAAACGACACAAATGAAATGAAACAGACAAACCTAAACAGCGGATCCAATTAAACAAAGAAACTGTGCTGACTGAAACTCACAACCAACAAATCCCAGGACCATAAGATCATGGCTCTAAGGCTAAGGCGGGGTGATGCAACCATCAACCCCGCTGAACACCAAAAAAAAGACCAAACCGGAGGAATCGGGAAGGCCGCTGACTCTGTCGATCCACTTGCACGAACCACCGCAACACTACGAACACCCACCCAAGCAACACCCTTGGGCCATCCATCAACCAATCACTAAAGGCAGACCCTCCTCCAGTGGTGAACAACCAAGAACCAACCACCCTAGTGAGCCTGACGGACCTTGGGCAGGGGAGGGCCAGTTTGGCACCTTGGCCGGAAGCAGGTACAACCACCGAACTACCCGCCGAGCTGATCTTCTGTGCGGCCATGGCGAGGGAGAAGACTAGCCACATCAACGGAGGAGCCTCCTACCAGTACCTGGAATCGACGCCATAACACCGACCGACTGAAGGAGTCGCGCCGCCCTAACACCGAGATTAATGATCATTGCATGGATTGTTGCTGATGGGTACCTTGGTAGTTGAGGATGGGACGACTCATAGTCAATCAACTGGGCAGCACACGAACCAGACCGGTTGGTGGAGATGGCATGTCGAGGCACGAAAAACGGTGAGAACCACCGCGCTATAGATAGCCGGAGAGGGCAACGAGGTCGAATCTGAAACAAGTAGAATCATGGGTGACAAAGACAAGAGGATGACGAGGGAGGGCCACAAAGAGAGGCTCGATCACCAGCCACGGTGGGCATGGCGAATCAGGCTATGATCAACGGCGGCGGTAGAAACGTAAAACCTAGGCATCACACATTAATCAGCTAAATTTGACGAATATTGTTTTATCAACAGACTTAAAATTTTATTATGACAATTAGTGGGAAAAATTCAACAAAAATATGTTTAGAAACTTCTAATTATGATAAATATATAAATTATTTAATTTTATATGTCTAAACACATATCAAAATAAATAATAGATTAAATACTATGAATTTGCTCTTCATCATTTTGATCGTAAAAAAATAAATAACTTAGATACAAATGATAATTCAACGTTTCCAGTTTTAGAAAATTATTTTTAATAAAAATTTGAGTCAAACACAACATTAAAAGTCAAACGCTCAAATCATTTTGAGATGAAAAATTTGAGTCAAACACAACATTAAAAGTCAAACGCTCAAATCATTTTGAGATGAAAAATTTGAGTCAAACACAACATTAAAAGTCAAACATCAAAGTATGAAACATAAAAAACAAAAGTTACAATTTTTTTCAGGGAATAGAAGGGGTATCAAAGTAATTATTGATACACCACATAACTGCTACTAAAACCCTTGTTTTTAATTACAAACGGTCTACCCTGTAATGCTGTATTGCTTACTACTGCTACTACTTCCGTACAAGTCCCAACACCCAACTGTGAATAAGAAGTATTGATCTCTCTTCCCTAATTTGTCCTTATCGATGTCACATGTTTTATGTTCAACAGCTGTGCTGTTCAGTTCAATCTCGCGTCTGTTTGAAAAATGAAAATGAAACCCACCCCCCAATTTGTACCTTCAAATTTGCTGTCTCCTTCTGTGTATATTCATAACTTTGGGCCCATTTGTCAGGTTTCAGTTTTTATTTACAATACATTGAAGGGGAGTCCTTGGGCCTACCGGCCGATCCGTCTCTGGCCCTTATGATGACACTCTCCCCCATAGCCATAGCCATAGCCATAGCCATAGCCATAGCCATAGTCTAGACCCACCCACCAGTACCTCAAGAAGATAACTAATGACTGAGTTAGAGATCTCCAACAGCCTCCCAAAAGTTTTCTAAATGGGAAGAAACGCCATATTCTCCAAAAAAATGAACTCTAACTCCAACAACACCATTTGAAGAACTATACATTTATTACAAGAATAAAATATTCTACATATTTGAATAATAATTAATGAATTATTTAGAAATAGATGAGAGATGAGAGATGAAAAATATTTAAACCAATCACAAGTGCCCATAAAAAGGAGAGAGAGAGAAGTTTTAAAAAGTAGATTTGGGAGCCTCTCCAAAATTTGGAGAATCTCCAAATTTGAAGCCTCTCCATTTTTTTGCCTCCTTCTCCATTTTGGAGAGTGGGATGGGGAAGGCTGTTGGATCAAAATAATACTCTAAAATCTCCAAAAGTGAGCATATCGAGAAAATGGGAGGTGTTGGAGATGCTTCTTACAATAAATCTCTTTATGTGTGATCACCAAACCATGTTTGAAATTTGCGCCCGGATAGGAGAGGAGAGGAGTATCACTATCATCAAGGATGGAAAAATACCAAACAAATCCCTCATTCACACCATTATCATTCTTACCCGTTCGTTACCTCCCTAAACGATCTGGGCTTAGCTCACTCTAGGCCCAATTCACTGGGCCATCAAGAATATCTAACCCAGCCCAATCTGATTGCCTCTCCCCGTCCGGCCTTTCTTTCAAATTCTGGACCCGTCGGCCGTCGTCCATGATTGGTCCGCCTGCTGATCATCGCCGTTTGGCTCATCCGGTTCAATTCCCAACTTCCGTCATCTTTCCGGAATGTTGCCCTATAAATTGTGGTGATTCCGCCACTCAAAATCCAAAATACATTTCGTCAAGTTTTCAATTTCAGAGTCAGGGGGTGTCTGTCGGGACTCAGAAGACTTTCAACCACCACCTCCTTCCGATTCCGCGTTTTTCAAATTTCTCCCCGAAGACGCGGAATCGGAAAATCTTCTAAATCTCCGCACCGATTTCTGGGGTTCCAGATTTGATCTCTGTCTCTCGTCTGTTGGACTTGGAATCGAAATGGGTACCCCCGAATTCCCAGATCTTGGAAAGCATTGTAGCGTTGAGGATTGCAAGCTGATTGATTTCTTGCCCTTCACTTGCGACCGCTGCCGCCAGGTAACCTTCATTGTTTTCTGCTTAGGTTTAATCAGCCTATCTATGTCGCGCTTACGTTGATTTCAATGTAAAGCTGTTCGTTTCTCGTTTGTTCCCTGTGCTTCAAATTACTCGGTATCTAGATTCTATGGATGGTTTTCAATCTGAGGTTAGTAGGTTACCAACTGTGAACTGGTTTTGATGGTACCCCGTTGGCGGGTTTCTTATTTTTGGATTGATGGAGTAGAGAATTGTGTTGAGTGAATATGGGGTTCTGGTTGAAAAGTTGAATTAGTAAAACAAGGCGTAACCTAGAGGTTTTGGCTGGTGCTAAGTAGGGAAATATGTAAATTCTGAGGTCCGTAAGGTAATGTAAGGGATTGGTTTCTTATTTGGGTCGTCTTTCTTGTGTGTTGGAGTTTACTGGTCTTGTAATGCTGCAATTCTACTGTAGGTCTTTTGCCTGGAACATCGAAGCTACATTAAGCACCAATGTCCAAATGCTGATAAAGGTGATGTTACAGTTGTAATCTGCCCACTTTGTGCTAAAGGAGTTCGCCTAAGTGCTGTTGAAGATCCAAATATCATCTGGGAAGCTCATGTCAATACTGAATGTGATCCATCTAATTATGACAAGGTTACTAAGAAGAGAAAGTGTCCTGTCCCTGGCTGTAGGGAGGTCCTGACATTCTCCAACAAGATCAAATGCAGGGACTGCACGGTGGATCATTGCTTGAAGCATCGGTTTGGCCCTGACCACAAATGTCCTGGCCCTAAGAAACCCGAATCTGGTTTCACATTTTCAAGCCTCCTAAGCAGGAGCAGAAATCAAGAGCGGAGAACAAACGGTACCTCTTCTACCTCTTCACCTAATTGGACATCAAGTTTTTTCAATGCAGCTTCGACTGTGCGTGCATCTGCTGAAGCGAGCATGGCGAAACTGAGTAGCGAGATCAGCCAAAAATGGCAGACTGCTAGGGAAGGAGTGGTACAGAGCAGCAGTAGCAGCAATGGGCGGATGAGAACTGGGCATATGGAGGAGTGCCCTCAGTGTGGTGCAAAGTTTTCTCAAGTTACAGCTTTGATTGATCATGTGGAGAAAGTCCATGATAAGAAAAATTCTCATTCTCGGGTGTTCAAGATGTCTATCGATGTGTGCCCCAGGTGTAGCAAAGGGTTTCGAGATGCAGTAGCTCTTGTAGAGCATGTTGAGAGGGATCATGGTGGGGCTTCCACCAAGGCTTAAGGTGTTTAATCTTTAAACCCTCACCTCTTGATGATAAATGACTGTTCTGCCGTGTTGCTCTCTTTTCTTTTGTTCTGTCAATTGCAAATTGCTTCAGGCAATTTAGCTGTTGCTGAACAACTTTTCCAGATTCAATTGTCTATACCTCAAACACTGTAAAATACAATACAAGTTTATGTACGAGAATGAGTTTCTTTGGAGACGAACTATGGGGTCTTGAGTGAAGGAACTGTGGAAAGTTCTATTTTCCACTATCTCGTTTCTGTTTGTGGATCATGTTGAAAGTCTTCGTTTATTCTTCGTCCTCAATCTTCTTTGTAATTACAGCAAAGCCGTATGGTACACTTACATTATACTCTCTACTAAAGATGGAAGTATGATACTCTCTACTAAAGATGGAAGTATGAAAGGACTATATGAATAGTTACAATTGCTCTAATTTCTATTCGATCAAATTCCAATAGCCCCCAATTGCATCCTCAGGCATTGGATCAACTCCCACAAAAAACTAGCTGGATAAATTTACAAAAAAGGCATCACACTTTTTTATAATGGGCAAAAAAACCCGTATCAATATCATGAACAACTCTCTACTAAAGATGGAAGTATGATGAGATTATATGAATAGTTACAATTGCTCTAATTTCTATTCGATCAAATTCCAATAGCCCCCAATTGCATCCTCAGGCATTGGATCAACTCCCACAAAAAACTAGCTGGATAAATTTACAAAAAAGGCATCACACTTTTTTAAAATGAGCAAAAAAAAAAAAACCCCGTATCATGAACAATGATTAATATTGAAAAAGCCCTTATTGTTTTCAACTTTTTACAAGTTACCCCTTGAAGATCTCATGAGTTGCATCTGCATCCAATATTTGTCATGTGTCTTCCCTCTTCATTCAGTTCATTTTCTTCATCTTAAGACTTCAATGATCAGAAGCCACAAAATAGGGTCTATAAGGACTCAATTGATCAATTCTATATTCTTTAATCTAATTTATCTGTTTTACAATTATTATGTATTTTAGGCAAAATCTGAAATTGTATCTTAAGCCTCTCATATTTATTTTAGTTTGCAAATTAAATTATAAATTTTATGATTGTGACATATGAATATATTAATTTCCTAGGATTTGTAATGGATTTTTTTTACTTTTTGGATATTTTAAATATTTCTTAATATCTTATACTTTTGAAATCCTTTCATATTGGTCTTTTTTTATAGCAAATTCATGTCACTATTTTTTTGGCTTTTTTTTTTTAAATTAAACACTTGAGTGTTTGTTTACACTTTCTGGATCCTTTAGATTTTTAATGCTTATAATTAAATTTTTTTTCTTTTTGCTCCTTTTTTAATTTGTAGAATATAGACATTTCGTATTTTTAATTAAATATAGATGTTATTTTTTTACTCCATTCCAATTTGAACTATCACCCTATTTTCACGTTTCTACCTATTTTCTTTAATATTAATTACTACTCTCAATGGCGGATCTAGGATATAGAATTTCTATAAAGGGGTGTCCACACACACATATAAGGTAAAATTAAATTCTAAAATTATATGATAAAATCTTAAAAAATGACAAAAAGTGCATTACAATGGCTCCCGTCTTCATCCATTGAAGAAAATCTACAAGTTCATCATTGCTAATGCTATTGAATATATCTAAATATTATAACACTTAGAAACTTGTCTTTTATATTGAAAATCTACAAGTTCATCTTTTTTTTTTAATTTTTTTTAATACATTCATGTGTGGGTAAAATAAAGATTTTCTTTTTTCTTTTTAATAAAAGAAGACACCCTAAAAATAATGAATATACTCCTTCATCTCACATTGATTTTACCATAATTTTATTTTATACATTCGTGTAGGTCTCAAGCGTAGGTTAAATACAATTTTCTCATTGGTTTTATTTATTTATTTTAAAGATTGTGTACGAACTCCTCCATCTTTTTTTTTTAATTTTTTTTAATACATTCATGTGTGGGTAAAATAAAGATTTTCTTTTTTCTTTTTAATAAAAGAAGACACCCTAAAAATAATGAATATACTCCTTCATCTCACATTGATTTTACCATAATCCTTTTCAAATTATCCTAAAATGATTTGATCCTTTCTTGAAAAAGATGTTCACTTTTACCTATTTATATGCTCAATTTCTCTTATCCATAAAAGGTTAATCTAATTTTATATGATATTTTTATTTTTTTTATGAGATGACAACTTTAATAATTGAAGGGTTTTATCGTTCCACTCAACAGATCAGTAACCGAAACGAGATAATTTGAACAGTTTAGAGTTTTTCTTCTGCTTTTTGCCAGAGCCAAGCCCATTGGACTTTTATAACCGTTAGATCTCTTTAATTTAGATTTGATTGCTATTAGCAGCGGCGGGATGGTCGTAGCTCTGCAACTATAAGCCGAGTTTGGTTCCCCTCTTTAATTTTACAGAGAGAAAAGTCATGTTCGCGGTATACAGATCGTCGGATTCTCGGTTTTCCGGTCTCCGGCGACTCTTTCTGGCTTTTACTCAGGTAAACATAATCCTTTTTTCTTTTCTTAATCATTACGATCTTTCTATTTCTACTTCTTTAGATCTTAGACCTTAACCCGTTAACCGGCTTCAGGTATTAAGGAACCTTGCTAAATTGCCAATTACTTTCGTCCCAATTTAAATTTAGATTACTTTTTGTGACTGTTTTATCAGAATGCTTTTAATTATCACGAACTCGTTCAATGTTACTCCCAATTTTCACCCATATCGATGAATTATTACCTGCGTTGGCAGCGTTGCGTTGTTATCGTTTAGTTTATGTTTACGTATGTTTGATTTTGACTCAGCATGCTTGTTCTTTTTCTGGCCACTGCATTCCAGACTCATGCGGATCCCTTTCCCTCCCGTGTGGATGTTAAAAGATGAAGCCTTGGATCTACGTAGCTGATGAAGAAAGGGAAATTTTTGAAAGATATAAACCTACTTTATTACTTTGTAAGTTAATAGACAGCATGAGGAGTGGCATGTCCAATGTGCTCATGAGGCATCTTATAACCGCATGTGGAATCCTTTGTTTCCGTTGCCCTGGAGTGCGTACATGTTCTAGTCAGCGTGTCAAGAGGTACAAGAAGCTTCTTGCTGATGTATTTCCTGATTCCCAGGTTGGTCTCACTTGATTATTATGTTTATGCACAGGGTATGGTACTATCTTCACTACACGTTGTTCCTTAACACGTTCTTGATTGTTTTTTAGACAACCAAAACAATTCTGGGTTGCTTTATCGTATAAATATAATGGGGCTTTCTACACATTTTATTTTTTTCACATACTTGAGGTGAACAAGACAATCAAATAGTATAACTCATAATCTCTGTTAGAAGATGCACTTGAGGATAACTTGTTATGGTGTTGTTTGGTTAACGATCGAGTGAATAATAAGAGGTTATCCTGTGAGCTTGCAGCTTGGAATATTGGTTTTATTGGTCTTGAACAGAATATTGTATGTATAAGCCTTCTAAGTGAAGGTGGGCATTTTCTAGCTAATTAATTGGGAAATTATCTATAAACTTTTTTAAACATTTACTACATACTATGATCCGCTTTCTGTATTCAAGCTTTATCTATCTGAACGTTGCCTCATGTCAATCTTTCCATTTAACAGGATGAAGGACCAAATGATAGAAAGTTAGCAAAGCTGTGTGAATATGTTTCTAGAAACCCGTTGAGCATGCCAAAGGTAAGATATTTGCAAATGATGTGTCCTCAATCAAATGTTATTATTCCTTAAAGTTCATTGTATTATACTCCATCTCATATATATTGAAACATTTGTTAAGACACAAATAGTAAGGAATAGTGAAATTGTTCAGGTTTTTCGACTTTTACGCTTAAAAGCATATTATTAAAAACTTTGTTGTTGTTGGAGATTGCTTAGAAATAATTATTTTTACTGGAAGTTATGTATAGTTAATAGAGTGTATTCAAGTGAGGGTAATAGGGTAAATTGATGTGCAATAGTTTACTAAGAAGTGAAATGTTTTAGTAGTTTAGGGATGACCAAGAAAGAACTACATTTCAATAGTTTCAGGATTGAGGGAGTATCATGTTTAGACTGGAAACAAAAGAAAATGAATGACATGACCAAAGTCCTTTCTGCATTGCTTGAAAAAGGGTATTGGATATTTGGAAGGTGCACTAAACAACATACAATTAATTTATATCATGATATCTTACTTAGGAATAAATGTCATATAATGAAATTCGTGAAATAAATATTTTTTATACGTTTCTAAAGCAAATAAAATTATTGCTCAGTTGAATGTTATTTTTTATTTTTGAAGACCGTTTTATCAAGTCCATTCATTTTCTTGTTTTTATGCCCCTTCGGATTATAAGTTTAGAATCTGTCATTAAGACCTCTCTGCGAACTCTCTATGCATAACTAAAAGCCTTTAATTGCTCAATTTGGTCCTTGTGCTAGGGTTGGTTGCAAAAAATGGGTGTTTTGTTACGCTGGAAGTTACTTTTAGGAAAATGATATTCGCAAACCACCATGATAAACTACTTCTAACAAACTTCTTTAAGCACAAATTATGACCATGTCAGTTGAGGAGTCTAGCAGATAGGAAGTACTAGTAGGTTACAAGAGGGAGGGAATTAAGTCCCAAGTTACACATTTAGTTAAAAGTAGAAGTTGGGCATACACACACACACACTTGTATTGGGATTTGGGATTCATACATAACTTGGAAACGGCAATAATTTGTATACATGAAAGATTCGATATAAACAAAGTGTGTTGCATTTTATTGAATGCCGTGAAATATCAGCATTGATTTTTTATTTTTTAATATTATCATGTGCTGAAAAGTTTGCTACTGTTTTCTGTAAGTGCATTGCATTTTACGGCATATGTAAATCGTAAGCGTGTTTGTAAGTATTTTATTTTGTAGGAATAGGATGACATAGTATAATAACTAATTCATGAATATTATGGCAGATAAATGAATATCTTGAGCAAAGATGTTACAAGGAATTAAGGAATGAGAATTTTCAACATGCAAAGATAGTGACTTGCATATATAGGAGATTGTTGGTCTCATGTGAAGAGCTAATGTGAGTCTCAAATTCCAAACTATTTTTTGGTATTTTACGCATGACATGTTTGTGATTTGTAAGCACGGACAATGCTTCAATTTCTTACTTTCTTTAATTTAAACTATTTTCATTTTTTAGCTTCTGAATCTTAATCACAATAATAGAAATTGGCCTACTTTGGTTACAAAAGTCAATTGGAATGGTTTTTAATAAATGTTGTTATGGAAAATGCTGACTTTGGCTCTGGTGTGAAAAGTACCGTGAAAAGGAATGCTCGCACTTTCCCTATCTTGTTTGACCAAGTGAATCACATAAACCTATATCCTATGTGTGAATTTGATTTTCATGTTGTCAATGGTTTTCTCCACATTTTGTGAACATATTTGAAATGTGGACTTGTACGATGAATTTGAAATATCTGGCTAGGTTTTTAGGGGAAGTGACTTATTATTAGTGCATAGAAGTTAAGACTTTAAATTTTGAGTGTCAACTGTCACTTTAGTATTCAAATCAATTCAGATGAGTTATGATCTTAGATAATCGTGCAGGCCGCTGTTTGCTAATAGTTTACATAGCATTATTCACATTCTTCTTGATCAGTCACGGCAGGGTGAAATGCAAACCATTGGATGTCAGACTTTTTTAGTTTTTGTACATCACCAGGTTGGTATTATTGTGGCTATAGTGTATCATAAGAAGTAATGAAATTTGTTGCGATCTGTAATTCCGCAAGTAATACATTTGAATTTCATTTTGCTTTGCTATATTTGCAGAAGGATGGAACTAACATGTATAATTTCGAAGTATTTATCCCGAAACTTATCCGGTTAGCTGAACTACCTGGGGAGGATGAAAGGGCAACAAGCCTTCGTGCAGCTGGGTTGCAAGCACTGTCTTCAATGGTATTCTTTTTGTTTCTACTTTTTTGCAATGTTTGAGGGTGCATATTTCAGGGACTGAGTTGCACCGAGTTATAACTTATATTTCAAGGTCTTTAATGCCTGAGTCAATATAATTCAGCAGAGTAAGAAGTAATATGGCCAAGAAAATATATGGGAGACTTAGATGGATTGCAAATGATGCATGGATTTTGCATTACACACATTTGCCTGGACTGACATTTGGACTCAGGATTCTGTATCAGTTAAATTTATAGACTAACTTTTGTATTATGCCGTGTTCAGCCCCTGAAATAATTTTCAACATTTTAAACTCAAACATACCTCAAATAATTTTTTTTCTATATTTTTATTAAACTCTCTCTCTCTCTCTCTCTCTCTTTATAAGAAAAGAAAAACCTAAACTATTTTAAAATTTTCTTTTTCCAAAAGAACACAACCTTATAGAAAGCTGATTTATATGCCTGTAGGTTGTGATGCACTGTTATCTATAAAAGGGAACAATACAGTTTGATGTTCAAATGAGTGTAATAAAGAGATGTTTAAGCATCTTTTCTTGGTCATTTTCATAAATGTTATACAGTAAGGAAGTACTTGATACATTGTTCTGTTATTGTTGATTCATTCTTAAGTAATATCGGCTCTAATTCATTCTTCGATGAAGTTGATGTTTGTGCCTACTATTTTTATTTTCTGCATAAAAGTTCCTTGTATCAGACTTGTATTTTGATTCTGTAGATCTGGTTCATGGGAGAGCACCGTTACATTTCAGCAGCGTTTGATAATGTAAGCAACGCAGGATCAGCTAAGCAACATTAGGCTAATTTCTCCGATGTTGATATTTTCATTTCATGACCTGCATGTGTTGACACCATTATGTCATCATATGTGTTTTCATATTCGCATTGTGTTGAATCAGATAATGTTGTTCCTGCAACTCTTCCATTCATATCATCTGAAGCTTGCTCAACTAGCTTTTTTTTTTTTTTTGAAGTTGTGTTCTTTGTCGATTTTTTTCTCTTTCAAACCCATCAAAACCAATCTTTTCTTCCAGTTTCTTCTTTCACAACCTTCACATCAATACATCTATTTTCAAAAACTTCCCCTTTCTTCCCAATTTTTTTTCAAAAGAACACACCCCAAATCTAGCTGTTTGAATTGGTACAAAATTGATAAAATTTATTTCAACTCAAACAACGTTTATATACAGAGCAGAAGAACGTTGCTGAATAATCAGAAATGAATAGGAAAGAATCTCCCTGAATCAATACCTGTATCCTAGGGATACATAACTACAGAATCCTATATTTACCGAGCTATCAAGAGTATAAACTTTACAGCAGTAAGTGCTAGTAACTTCACATTTTCAACACTATTTACGAATTCTTTGACCCCAAATTCCTCAGTTAGCCTTAAAATATCTAGAATTACTGTATAATAGAAGAATAACTTGTACTTTAACATTCACATGGAGCCTCTACCATGTAAGAGGAACATACTGGCCATGAGGATTTTGAGAACCAATGGCCTTTGCAGTATTGTAATGACTTATAAATTTTGCGTTCTTACGGTTTATATTCAATGTTCCGCAGCTTCCGCTATATGTAAATAGGTCTTTCTTGTCTTCTGAATCTGTGGCAATCCATTTCTTTTTTCTTCTGGCAGATGTCTAAGGGTGTGTTCTTAGTTGGAATTTTGGGGGGAAAACTATTGTGTAGTTTTTTAAAATGAAGGGAAATTTGTGAGAGGCAATAAACTTAGGAGGTGATGTTTATATTTTAAAATTTTGAGAAACAATTTGTTGTAAAAAAACACACCCTCAAGCTTTGAATGCAAGGTCCTGTTTTACTAAACTTTGTTGTGAACATTCTATTATCTGCAATTATCTTTTGTTTACCCTTCTCCATTGATCTGATATACTTTTATATACCTTCTGATTTGTTCCCATTATTCTTATATTTCAATCTAACTCTGGTTGGGTCATTGGCATAAAGCCATAATACATATGGATATTAAGTCCTAGTGGCCAACAGAGTGGACAACTTTTACATCAGACAAACCTTAATGCAACCTTGTTGTGGAGGATAATTAGATGACATTGCAGAACCTTTTACCACATGTTTTCTCCAACATCCATGGACGTGTTTAATGGTGTGGTGATGAAACAAGCATAGTCATTATGGTCACCTTCCATGAAAAGAATGGCATTGAGATGAAGTAAAACTAACAAAGCTTTCTGTAAAATGTAGACACTTTGTTCATCCCTGATTTTGAGATGGATGCTGTGTTCATGACTTGGAATTGAATTCCATTGCTAAAGAATATCATCTTAGATTCCTAACTCTGTAATTCTTACATTTTTCACTCCTGAAAAACCAAAACAGATTGTTTCTGTGGTCCTACAAAACTATTACCACCCGAAGGAAATTTCCGAGAACCCTAATGGTAACAGAAATAGGTGGGCTCAAGAAGTTCTCAAGAATGAAGGTGTTAGGTTGCCTTCGCCAAAAGCTTTTCCCAGGGTTCCTTCCTGGAACAAAATTGTTAATGATAAGGGCGAATTAAATGTAACCCTGTAAGTTTTTTCAGAGATTCTTAAAAGTTTTTCCTGCTGTGTTTTTACCTTGGATATAGTTATTCTATGATTTTAAAAAAATGTTTTAATCTCCTTTCTGGCACAGTGAAGATTGCCAGAATCCTCAATTCTGGTCTAGGGTTTGCTTGCATAACATGGCAAGGTTGGCAAATGAAGCTACCACTGCACGTCGAGTTCTGGAATCTTTGTTCCGTCACTTTGATGATGGAGACTCATGGTCACTTCAGCATGGTCTTGCCTTCCCTGTACTAAAGGAAATCCACATTTTAAAGGACAAATCTGGTATCCACTCGAGTTCTTCTTGTATCTGTTATTTCAAGCTTAAATTGTATCTTTGCTTCCTATAACTTTAGTCACTATATTTGCTAACCAATTAAAAATGTTCCAAAATTACTTTATCCAAAATTGCTACTCACATGGATATGCTTTTAAATTTGAACGCACACAGTTTTCAACCGTGTTTTACATTTCCAAACAAAGCCTTAATTATGGGCTTGTTTTATTACCGAACATGGAAAAGTTGACTGATTCAGCCCTCCGATTCTTTTCAAGTTTTTTCAAATGAATTTCTTTAGAGCTGACAAGTCATTGCTATCTTGGTGCATGCTCAACAAGTTACATGGTTCTTAAGCTTAAGGAAAATGGAAAAGCAAAAAAAAAAAAAGGACAGGCAAACAACAAACTTGAATTTGGTCTGTAGCCATCAACCATTAGCAATCGTTGTAATGAGTCATTTTTGGAATAAGTTATATTGCTCACTTAAAGATGCAAATCTATATATAAAATGGACATTAAGCTATTGAGGGATGCCATGTACAATTAATTACATATAAGGTGAAATTGTGATAGAAAGAAGAAGGAACAGAATATAAGATGAAGCTTTTAGCTAATCATATACGCCCATTTCCACAAAATTGAACACATCAGGCTGGAGGGACATGGTTATGACTAGTATTTTATCTGCTTATTGTTACTTCAACCCATTGGAGTAACTAAGTGGGTTCTTCTGTTATGTTACAATCTTTAAAAGAGTGAAAGCCTAAACTGCTATTTCTTTCCAGGTAGGAGATGCAAAACCAATTCTTGATGTGATGGCTGTGATGCTGGAGAACATTTCAGATATTTCAAATACATCAACTATCGTAGCTTAAATGCCTAATCCATAATATTGATCGATTGTGAGCTTTTGATGCGCTTACTCTTTCCATTTTGTACTACTTTGATAGTGTTTTATTCTAAACTGCTGTTTTCCTTCTTTCTCTGTTAGTGTTTTGATTTGTCAAGCCATTTCCTGAGGCTTTATTTCGTGAGTTGTTGGCTGCTATGGTATGTCCAGATCATCAAACATGAGTTAGACCATATTATGGTTTTTACCGTTATTAGAATTGCAAAATAGTAAAATGGAGAAACAAGATTCATGTAGCCGATCCCAACTAGCTTGGATTAAGGCTGAGTTGAATGATTGATTGATTAGTATCGTAAAACTTTCGGTTCTTTAGGTTTTGGCAGAAAAAGAAGCAAAAAGCTGGTATTTTATTCCCTAAACAGAAATGAATCTAAATATTAGTGTCCTCAAAGTTGGATGGACCAAGCATCAGCATGTCTTTTCCTATTAGAGTCAATTCAGAACCAACTAATTTCTATATCTATTTATTTGATATTCCTATCTTTCTTTTTCTCCTATGCTAACTTTTGCAATACTTCAGGGAGGAAATATCTGGCGTTTAATTGTGCAACAATTACTCTCTCGCTTTCATTTCATTTGGGCATAGTCAATCTCTCCTCAAATGCACCTCAAAGTTTTGAAATCATTTCTCAGACCTGCAATGTTGCACAGCCATCTTCTTGAGTCAAGGTACTTATTCTATTTGTTCTACATCATTGTCTATTTTTTTACAAGTTATTAATATTGTTTGTCAAACAGTCAGATCATTTATCATGAATACTAAGTTAACATTATATTTTCCAGAATGCTGGTAAAAAACGAGATAAACAACAACAACCAATGCGTATCCTGTAGCTAGTCCCAATTCTGATAGCTGGACCGGTTAGGTAGCGGACTAACTTGCATGAAAAGGTAGTTGCTGAGTATGAGTCTTATGATGATGTTACATGAATCTTTTAGCCGACCCAACAAGTTCTGGAGTTACTCCCTCGGTAGTCTGTACTATGATTGGAGGGGGACAACCAGAATGGGACAGGTATGTAGCTTAATCTCTGTCTCACAAGATTGAATAAGACGATGTTCTACGACAACTTTCTTGGACTCACTTCTCAGTTTTGCAGAGTGCTCAGCTCCCTCCCTCCAAGAAGAGGCATCACATGAAATAATGAAGATTTGGCCATGAATCCTAATCTTTGAGTGAAGACCAATCATAAGAATGTAGGAATCTGCAAGTGGCATACATTCTTACAGTTTATTCTGCTCCAGATGCTGCAATATGCGCATTACATGTCTTAAGAAGAACACTTTGCCCGTTGGAGAAAGGATGCTTTGAGGATTAAATGTATGCGCTTGGTATTTGGAAACAAGAGAGCAGGTTGGAAGATTTTTTACCCCAACAAGGAAATGGGCAGCTGCCATGAAGCTCTTTTGGGGAAGTTCACATCAGGTAGTGTTCACTACAAAAATTTCCCAATTTTTTTTCCATCTTTCTCGATCCAAATACATAAAATAACCTTAAATTCATCAATTTTTTGTCGATTCACTTTTTACTCAAATTTCCCTACTTACGTCTCATTCATCAATCAAAATTCACATTCCCAAATTTCTCAAAAAAGAAAAAATTCCCACCCCAAATGAGCATACCCTTAATCTATGTTTGTCTTGTTCCTTTGACTGTGATTATGGATGCATATAGAGATGTTCCACACTGATTTGTCAGCATAATGGTTTGATATGTATACATATGATAGTTTTACTCGAATTGATGACACTCTAAAATTCAATTAATATTGTGTTTCTGCTTATTTATTCATAGAGTAGCTATGTGCACTATATGAGCATAAGAGATGAAAAAAATTACAAGTGTCACTCTCGCTTCCAATCACCATTCCAACTTTCGACGATGTTTCCGATGAAGCGTTTATCGCCACCGATGAAGATTTTGCTATCTCCGACGACCATTTCGTTGCTTCCGATGACGTTTCGCGTATATCGGCGAAAGTTTTCATCTATTCGACGACGTTTCCATCACGTCACGTCAGACGACGTTTTTCCTTATTCAAACGTGATTTCAGATCCGTCTCTCCAAACCAAATTAACACAACATAACAACACAATCACCGCCAAAATTTGACTGCAATGAAGCTCTAGAATCACAAAATTTACAAATTATGAAAAACTGAAATTTTTCTGACTTAAAAAATCTGGGAAATACTATGATCAGAGTAGGTAGTCATGTTAATCTGCACATTTTCAATGTTGATCGATGGGTCTTCTTATGTTGATAAGCTTATGTTCAATGTTGATCTGCTCTTGTCCACCTATCCAATGTTGATCTCTGTTCTTTGCCATGTTGATGATTCTTTTTAGGGAAATTTTCAAAAACCCCCCTGAGGTTTAGCATAATCTTCACTTTCCCCCTTGCATTTTCAGTATTCTCGAAAAAACCCCTGAGGTTTGTGAAAATATACAAAAACCCCCATGGACGTTAACTTCCGTTACAACAACCGTTAGCTTTTAAGTGTAATTACAAAATTGGACCCTAAAACTTTTAACCCTAACAATTATACCCTTAATTATTTTATACCTACATTTAAACCCCCACCCCACCTCCACCTCTACCTCCATTCCACGCCGACGGGTTGTCTTCCACGTTGGAAGAACCCGACGAACAGCAACGGCCTTAACTCCGGCGGACCCCTTCGAGTGGGAATCGGCAATACGACACCGCTTTCCTGTCTTCCTTCGCCGAATCGATCATCGGGAACATCAGCCCCGCTGGTCTGATGTCGAGCGCTTTCTTCGCCCAAACAGCAGAAGACTCTGGGAGGCGGAGAATCGCCGGAATCGAGAGCGCGCGGAGGACCTGCAGGGCTTCGGAGATTCCACCGGGGCCGTGCTCCATGTCTACGACGGCGAAATCGTAGCCGGAGACAGAAATGATCTCGGCGATGGTAGGTGAGAAGGAGAGCATGAAGAGACCGTAGAGGACTTCACCATCGCGAAGACGAGATTTGAGAGATGAGGACGACGAATCGGACGCCGGCGGCGGAGATGGGCTGGATTTAAGAGGAGGCACTGGAAGTGACCTGGTGGCGCCGCTGCTTAATGTGAGCGGTTCGATCGTTGAAGGGAAGAAGCGATTAGGGTGAGTGAAGAAGGAAGATAAGGGTTTAAATGTAGGAGTGTAAAATAATTTAGGGTAAAATTGTTAGGGTTAAAAGTTTTAGGGTCCAATTTTGTAATTACATCTAAAAGCTAACGGTTATTCTAACGGAAGTTAATGTCCATGTGAGTTTTTGTATATTTTCACAAACCTCAGAGGGGTTTTCGAGAATACTGAAAATGCGAGGGAAAGTGGAGATTATGCTAAATCTCAGGGGTTTTTTTTTGAAAATTTCCCTTCTTTTTAGCATGTTGATCTCTATTTTTGTCATGTTGATAATTCTTTTTTATATAGTATGTTGATCTCTCACATTGTCATGTTGATCTTTTTGTTTAGAATGCTGATCTCATTTATTACCATGTTGATCTATATTTTTTGTCATGCTGAACTTTCTTTTCAGCATGTTGATCTCTCCTCTTGTTATGTTGCTCTTTCTTTTTAGCAGCATGTTGATCTATCTACTTACCATGTTGATCATTCTTTTTAGCATGTTGATCTCTTTTACTGTCATGCAGACCTTTCTTCTTATTATATTGATCTCTCTTCTTACCTTGTTGATATATCTTTTATGTCATGTTGATCTTTTTTTAGCATATTTATCTCTGTTATAATTGTCATGTTGATCTTTCGTTTTAGCATGTTGATTAGTAGATTTGTCATGTTGATCAGTAGTTTTGTCACGTTGATCTGTCGATGTTGTTCACACAAGGAAACAATGTTGATCGATTAATCATACTGATCAAACACGGCCATCATGCTGATCAAATTTAGGGTTCAAGTTCTTAGAAAATCAAGAGAAAGCATGGACCGATGTTATTTATAATTATTGTATTTAGTTTGTGCAAATCAATCTCGTTAGAACGATATTGTTTTGTGGTGGATTGAAAAGAAATAATTCAGCAGACAAATACTCCATATCATAAATGAGACATCAAATTTTGAATTAATTAATCATTAGCTAACATATATAACTTCTTTAAATTGAGACCACCAACACAAAAATAAGAAAAATGACAAAATTGCATGATTTAAGTGTTTGACTCAAATAATTACTAAAATAATAGTGAAAAAAAGATATTTATAAAATTATAATTTCAAATGATGATATATGTGAATTATTCAAATTTATATGTTTAAATATTAATGAAAAAAAAATCATAGATTAAATATTAAAGAAAAAATATTCAATTTAGTTTGTGACGAAAGTATAAACTAAAAATGCTCTACCCTTGCATTTCCCCGTAGGAATGACTGTTTACTGTTATGCCCTCTGTAAAAGAAGGGAACTTAGACTAAAGAATATATATATATGTATCGCGACTTTAACAGAGAGTAATGAAGCTGTTTCTATGAGTTGCTCGGAGGATGACTAGTACATTTGGCCTGCGGTAGAATCCTAATTTTCTCTCAGTATAAAAAAGAATCCTCTAATTCCCTCATTAGACATCTGGCCTGAATTTTATGATGAAGCCTTAAAACAAAGGAGCTCTTCGAGGAGTCCCTTTCCGTTTACTCTTTTTCTTGATCGGATCAGAACCCGTATGCTGATCTGTTTCAAAGCTAGGCTGATCAGTTTGATCAGTGGATGAAGAAGAGCCTGCATCAGAACTTGGGTCAATGTTGTGGCAAGCTTCTACCTTTGCCCTCCACTCAACACCAATCACCTGATGATCACACACACGCACACGAAAACAACCCACAAAACAGAATGATGAGAAGGTATATATAATGTAGGAGTAGCTAATGCAGTGTTTGTGTTCTCACTCACTTTGCATTCAATTGAGCAGAACTTGGCATTGGGGCATTGCAATTCATAGCCACAGACTTGGCACTTCTCCAGTTTCCTGATGGAGGAAGTGTAATTATTCCGAAGTGCGGCGGCATTGTTGTCATCCTCTTGATCCCCTCTTCGTTTCTTGTTGATGTAGACAAGCTTGTATGAGTTGCTAATGTAAGGTTGAATATCAGAAGCATCAAATAGTTTGTTGAGAGTGGATATTCTAAGTCCCACACGGCATGAAGACTTGTAAACCTGAAATAAAGTCATTTCAATGGATTTAACCAAAAAGGAAAAAGAAATCATACAAGTGCTGCTGCTACCATGTCTACCAACTACTCCCATGTGTTAATTTGTCTCATCCAAAGCATGAGCAAGTAACTTTCAAAGTTGAAAAACTAAAACCAGACATGTGTAACGGTAGAATGCATGGAACGGGAATCAAATGTTTGAATTCTAATTAGCTGGCAAACCTAATTGAATAGCTTCTTCATAAATTTTGCCGAAAAAGGACAAAAGAAGCGAAAAAGGAAAAAAGCTGTTGAATTTCGAATATTGGCTGGCCCCAAAACCGAAAGGTGGAAACTTTCCTTCCTTCCTGCCCCGTTAATTCGAAAAGTAAAGATGGTGAAGAAGATTCTGATTGACGGGGGGGCAAGCAGGGGGATTAAAATGATCTTGGAACCAAAGAGCAAGTTTGATTGAAATTAATGGAAGGGATTACTTGAAGAATGAGATGGCCTTGGTGACGGGGAGAAGTGGAGCGGCGGCAGTTTTCACAGAAGGAGTAGTCCATGCAATCGGTGCAGAAGAGATTCCGGTGCTTGGGGGTTTCGCACTCGCAGGGGCCGTAAAATTCCGCCCTCACGAGTGCCTTCAGCCATGGCAGCAACTCCTCTGTTCCCATCATCTCTCTGGATTCCTCTTCTTCTTCTTCTTCTCTTCTATTCTCTTCTTGCATTGCCATAGCCATTGAGTCGAGTTATTAATATACTAACTACTCACTCCACTATACACACATATAGTATAGGTACGTGGCTCCTTGCCTCCCTTCCTCCGCGCTCCCTCTGGGACTTAGGGCACACGCTTGCTTGCTTGCTTGCTTGCTCAATTTATTTTCTTCCAATCAGATAACATGGAAATTAATTACGACCTCTTTGGAAATTTATTTAACAATAATCTGTGTCCAAAACCATAACCAATCGGGATTATGTGATAATACTGATGATAATGTCCAACACCGATTACACTTTGGTTTGCCCCCGAACTGCTAAGAGTAATGAGATAAAGACAAGACGTTGGTCCTAAAAATTTGCGTGCTTTAACGAAGCAGTTCTATATTTTTTTATTCTCGCAATTAAATTCCAAAACTTTTTACATTTTCATGAACGGGTCCTAAAACTTCCATGGGTTTTAACATACCAACCCTATGATGAAGGAGGAGTCTAACGAAAGGGTCTTCAAACTTTCTGGGAAGATTTTTTAGGCCACCGAGTGTCAGACAAAGTGCACTTTTAGGTCTATAAGTTTTCAGCACATTCGTTTTTAGCTAGCCTGATGTGTTTCTTGGAAATTTATAAACATAAGTGGGGATCATTCTTGAACTAGAGAAGAACTTGATAGATTTTGGCTAACTCTTTATTGAACCATTGGAATTGTTCAAGTGATGGAATATCTTTGTCAATGGTGGATTAAGATGGATGTAATACCTCTTTCTTCAAAAGAAAGCGATCTTGGATTTTGATAAACTTGATCGAAACATTTGAACAATACTTGAAAGTAAAAGTGTTGTGAAAATGTAGAGAGTTTTATCTCAATTTACAAAACTGTATTTCATATCTTATTTTGGCAAAAGCTTAATCCTTATATAGGAGTTTCTAAGCTATGAAAAAAGGGTAATTTTCTATTCTCATACAAGTCATACACGTGAAAGAAAATAAAGAAAAAGAAAATACAATAAAAAGGTAGTAAATTCTAATATGAAAGTCTTAATTAATTCCTATGCACTAAACTTCATCTTAGGACAAATTCTTGGTCACAAAGAAGAAAAGGCGACCAGCCAAATTCTTGTGAAAAGAACCCAATAGTTCTTTTGGTGCAATTGATGGCCTATGGTTGTTTCACTTAAATGCATTGATGGTGAGCTTTCACGAGATGCAGTAAGTCTACGACACATTTTTCTATTTTGTCATTCAAATACTCCATGTTTGCAACATGCTCAACTTTTGATAGATTTTCATTTTAATTTTTCATTGTTTGTGTGATTCCACTTAGGTCCTCAATTTCGGAGATGTTGGCATTTAGGTCCTTAAGACGATTCACATCACAACCTAACTCTGATACCAAATGGAATACATGAAAATAAAAATGCATTATCTAAGAATATAAACACATGATTAAGAGATGCTGGAAGTAAAGTTTTTTTAGAGAAAATATGAATTTGGAATTTTTGGGGGTTGAAGTCGCAATAGCTGAAAAATGTAGGGGGGATATTTCTTTTAGGACTATAATTCGACAGAAGATTTACATAATGATTGTTAAATCGATGAAACTTTCATGACTTTATTGTTAAAATACCGTAAGTTTTAGGACTGTGATGTTAAGTTGAAAAGATTCAGGGCTTAAACGTTTTTTTAGAAACATATAGAACTTAATTATAAAAACAATGGAAATTAGAGGACTAATTATGCACTTCCCCGTACGAGTAAATGATTACATTATTTCATGCTTGATCTGATGTGGCTACTTGTACTTGGGCATAACATATCATATTCTCGATTCATCGTTTTCTGTTTGCAATACTTTCTTACTTGAGATATCTGTAGATGGTTAGTATCTTTATTTTTATTAGTATTAATTAAATATTTATTTTCATGATTACCCTTATTTCAAATTATTCAATTAATAGTACGCATTTAGGAGTAAAAATTACTCCGTATTTTCTCTTTACTGCTTCATGAATTCACACAATCTCTAATGAAACAATTTCAATCATATGTAATTGAAAATTGCGATCAAATAGGCCAATAAGAATGCTTAAATGTACTTAATCAAAAAAGGAAAAAGAAAAGGAATGCTTAAATGTAATGAATGACTATGTAATGCATTGCGGACAGTAATTAATTGTGTTTGACTTTGTAATTTGAATTGTCGGTTGCTGATCCGTTACGGTCCACGATATTTTGTTTTCACCTGTTCTGGACTTTCAAATAGTGTCTTACCATATCTGGAGCAGGCCCGTCCTTTATGGGCCGGTCTCAGTTCTAATAAGCCCACATAAATAATAGAGGCCCGTCTTTTATGGGCCAGTCTCAGTTCTAATAAGCCCACATAAATAATAGAGGCTCGTCCTTTTATTTTCCGCATACTTTCTCAGTGGTAAATCCGGAAGAAGTGTTTTTTGAATAGGGGCAGAACCGTCAATTGTGTAGTATTTCACAGAGATCCATGAAGGCAGGTAGCTTATTTTTATTCGCTCGCCGCGAAGTTCTTCTCAGGGACGCAAACGCGCAGAGAGAGACCAGCCGTCCGCCCCGCTCGTAGGCCCCATCCTCTGTCATCTTTCTTCAAATTTCGGTGAATTTATCTATCTGGTTTTTACATTTTATTAGGATTCTATTATAGTTTTGATTTATTTGATTCTCGAGATTTAGCATTCTAACAATGAGTGGGATGCTTGATTTGGTTATTGCCTTCCTTTTTGGAGTATTAGAGATCTCAGAAATTCAATTTTCCGGTTGCCGATACTTCTTATTGGTTAAGCAGAATTTTTCCGCGGAAACTATTTGATGTAGTCTATTTTCACGTGTTTGAGATACGTCGGGGAAGGATTGCATTTTTGTGGTAATTTAGGAGGAATTCAGGTTCATGGTTCAATGTTGTTTTTCTTTTGTTATGCAATGAAAATGATTTCTTCTGGAGAATCGACCACATGATGGTTCAGTTGAAGATACTGTGTAGAAGGTGCTTCATTCGTGTGACAAAGGAGGTTCTGGTATAACATTACATGAAAATTTTGACCGCAATTTTTTTCTTTGAAGATGAGTCTGGAGCCATTTTAGTGTTAGTATGATAATATTGCATTTTCTCCCGTGCTATGGATGCTTTCAGAAGGAGCATATTAGATCCATTGCAGAGTAAACATTGGGTTAGAATGCAGTCCAAGATTGGGATTGTTGGGGAGGATTATATGTAACATTTTTATTGCTCATAAAAAAAAAACATTTTTATTGTACCGATGCTTTCAAACCTGGAAGTTGGAACTGCATTGAATGATTCAGACAGCAGGCTGTAATGCATGTATACATATTGTTGTCTAGGTTGTGGGTGCCTTGAGTGCTTTTTTTGTGCCTGGATTACACTTGTGAGGATTAAAATTTCCCGTGTTTCTTTTATGACCAGGGATGTGGTGAGAGTAAATTTGGTGCGATCTAAACTTTTGCCTCAAGTATAATCGAAGTTTAGTGGAATGGGACACTTACTAGCACATCTAGCACATCATAGGGGCAATTGTGTGACTAATTTATTACATTGTTATCCATTATACTTCTTTAGCAGCATTCCTCATGTCTGAATAAGCCATTGTTGTTTTTCTAGAGGTATCTCTTTCCTTGATCTTAACCATGGTTTGGTTTCTTGTTCTTGTTGCAGCTTTAAATGGCAACTGTGAAATACATAATCCCTGCTATAATAGGATCTTTTGGCATCGCTTATGTGTGTGACGAACTCGTATCTGACAAGAAACTCTTTGGAGGCAAGTTGTGGGTTTCAGATTGTGCTAGGTATGCACTGCTGAGTTTTAAAGCTGACTTGTTTTTATTTCTTTCTGTTTTGCTCAGGTTCCACTCCTTCAACGATTACTAACAAGGAATGGTGGGAACAAACTGACAAGAAGTTTCAGGCTTGGCCTCGAGCTGCAGGTCCTCCAGTTGTCATGAACCCCATCAGCAGGCAAAATTTCATCATCAAAAACAGTTCTGAATAGCCTCCCGTCTCCTTTTCTGATTTACAAGGGTTATGGACCTCTCAGGATTCAGGCCTCATAATTTTTTCTGCAGTGTCAAACATTCTGGCATGTTTATGGGATGACTTGTTAGTCATTCTTAGCAAGTTTTCTGTTTCAGGCCTGCGTTTAGTTTTCATTGACGATCCTTTGTGAGTTTGATGATGCATTTTTTGTGAGTCATAAATAAGAGCTTAAGACAGTTGACTTAAATATGAACTACGCTTGAGAGTACTTATTAAGCTGGTATTGAGTTTCTGTTTTTTATTTTTTTCCCCCGAAAAGTTTGTAACCACTTAACTCTAAAAAGGATGCTGTGATCTGAGGACTACAGGGATGTAAGCAGCATATCAAAAACTGAACGGGCAATTGACTGGAGTGGCAGAAGAAGCCATTAGTGAGAGGGAGGACATTAAACAGCAAACTAGGCCGGTATGGTAACTGTGTTTGTGCTCGAGTTCAATCCACTTTGCAGTCACATGCTTAGCAAATCTTGCTGCCTGAAGGATAACTGTCAGTGAACTGAAGACCACATTAAGCGTACTTTCTGGCTTTTATTCAAGTAAACAGAATCCTTTTCTTTTCTAAATCATCCGATTCTATTTCTAATCCTTCTGTTTCCATTTTCGTTTAGATCTTAGAGCTTGATCGAACTTGGGTATAAAGGAGCTTTGCTGGTGATTGTGTTGTGGCCTTTATGAACAAAAATTTACATTAAAGAGTTCGGAAGTCTTGATCTACCGAATCATGTTGGGAAACGGAGATGGCTGGCTCATGATTCAATCTATTTGCAGATTTAAGAATATTGTTCAGAATCATAAGCTAACTTATCATCAGAGTGCTAAGGTTTACCGATCTATCCCTTCAATCTTGTCTTCTACTTCGGAGTACAACTGCCTCAACTTCTCAATGTTTTCCTCTGAAGTTTCCCAGTAACCACGCCCATTAGCCTCCAAGAACGTCTGCAACAACTTTCTAAACGAGTTGGGGTTGCTGCTCATGAGTCTGTTCAGCATCTCCTGATCTTGAATGAAAGTCGTGTTTGCTTCCTCGTACACCCAGTTATCGACTTGCCCTGATGTTGCACTCCACCCAACAGTGTTGGTCAGCCGTTTCTCTATCTCACGCACACCTTCATAGCCGCTAGATAACATTCCTTCATACCACTTGGGGTTCAATAGCTTTGTTCTTGCATCTAGCCTCACCGTCTCAGAGAGTGTCCGTACCTGTAATTGTATGATAATAAAAAGAGTATCAAGTGTTGAAAGGGCATAAAATGAAAGCATTAAAACATAGGAGTGAGTGTATGCAAAAGAGGAGTCTTCACCTGGGCATTGGCAGTGGTAGTGTCTGCAATATACGCACTGGGCTTACGTCCATCCTTGCGCAGATTCTGAACAAGATTGGTGGGGTCTGAATCAAAGTAGTGACTGACGTCGGTGAGAGAGATTTCTGATGAGTCGAGGTTCTGGAATGTGGCATCTGCTGTGCTCAGAGCCATCTCAAAGACTTGCCTCTTCTCAGACATGCCTGCACCGGGGGCATCACAATCAAATGCAAAAGACTTCCTGCTCAGGTACATGTCCTGGAGCTGCTTCTCATCATTCCATGAGGAATTCTCAACAGCAAGATTAATGTTGGATGAGTAGGAACCAGAAGCATTTGAGAAGACCCTAGTTGCAGCTTCTCTAACATCAATTCCTAGGGCCTCTGCTTGCTCTAGTGCATGCTTCCTTACATAGTTCTGCTCAGCTGGTTCATCAAGTTCCGCAACCATCTTCACAGCCCGGTCAAGAAGGTTCATCTGTGAATAGAAAAACATAAGCATTAACCACTGTATAGATCATAGGCTAGCAGTTCTTTTTCAATTACTTAATCACCACCACTTCAACATTCATTTCTATGTCGGGTATTCAACTTCAAAGCATTGCCAAAGCTATACTACTGAAAATAGTCTTAATTCTAAGGAACAGAAAGGATTATACCTGATTGATGAACAGGTCTCTGAAAACTCCAGAGCAATTGACAACAACATCAATCCTGGGCCTACCAAGCTCTTCTAGGCTAACAGGTTCAACTCTGTTGACTCTACCGAATGTATCAGCCACAGGGTTCACTCCAATCATCCACAAAACCTGAGCAAGCGATTCACCATAGGTCTTAATATTATCTGTTCCCCATAGAACAAGGGCAATGGTCTCTGGATACTTCCCTCCATTATCAGCCTTTTGCCTCTCAATCAGCCTTTCAACCACGATCTTTGCACTCTGCATAGCTGCTGTAGTGGGAATAGATTGCGGATCCAAGGCATGAATATTCTTTCCTGTGGGCAGCACCTTTGGATTTCTGATTGGGTCACCTCCAGGACCAGGCTCCACAAATTTCCCTCCTAAAGCTTGCTTCAAGCTTCCAAGCTCATTGTCAGCAACAATTAACTTCAAACACTCCCCCAAGAACTCAAACAATACCCTAAGTTTTTCCCTATCAGCTCGATAAAACCTTGTGTCTGACAGGTACTGGATCCATGGTTCATTGATACCAAAGCCAAGTATAGAGCTCAACTTGTTCTTGACATCAACAACTTGACCCTTGTCATTTGTTGTTCTCTCCACAAAAGCAGTGATTGCACCTCTTGATGCTTCAGTAATTTGCCGAAGAAGCTCAACATCCTTCAGTATTCCCTTGTCACTTCCCCTGTACAATTCCTCAATCTCTCTTCCCACTGTCTCAGCTAATATAGCAGGTAGTGAGGTTATTCCCTCCTCGGGCCGATTTAGTGCAGCAATATTGACAAGTGTTGCAACTGCTTCCAATGCTGAAGGAGGCTCACCGATGACATGCAGCCCACAAGGAAGAAGACGAGACTCTATCTCCATAATCTTTGCATATACTTTTCCAACAATGAGATCACGTTCTTTTGCTGGAATTTCTTCTCCCTCTTCTGGAAGTGTTACATCTTTGTCAAGATTGCACTGTTTAGCTGTGCTGATAATTGAGTTTACTATTTGTGGACCACGCCCTGTATCTTTGAGGGACTGGTATGAAGATATGAGCTCACTCAATTGCTTGAGTCCCTTGTAGAGGCCAGCATTTTCAGCAGGGGGTGTAAGATAGCTAATTGTGTTTGCATAGCTCCGGCGCTTTGCTATTGTAGCTTCAGATGGATTGTTTGCAGCATAGTAGTAGACATTGGGAATGTTCCCAATAAGACTATCTGGGTAGCACGCATCACTCATTCCCACCTGCTTCCCAGGCATAAATTCTAGAGACCCGTGGGTACCAAAATGGAGTACAGCATCCGCCTGGAAAATTTTCTCAACAAAGGAGTAATACGCAGCAAAGCCGTGATGGGGGCTAGCTGATTTAGAGAAAAGTAGCCTCATTGGATCACCTTCATATCCAAAGGTAGGCTGGACTCCAATGAAGATATTGCCATACTGCTTCCCATATACCAAAAGATGTTCTCCATCAGAATTCAGATTTCCAGGCGGTTTCCCCCAGTTCTCTTCCAGAGCAGTAGCATAAGGAGTCAGGCTTTGGTATTCGCGGACACCCATTTTGTATGCAATGTTCAAATTGGGGCTGTTGAATTGTGCCTCTTTGTCATGGATTACATCTTCAATCAAAGCTTCAGCAGTTTCTGGAAGATCCTCAACATTGTATCCATCTTGCTTAAGGTCTTTAAGCACAGAATAAATAGAAGAGAAAACGTTTAGGTATGCAGCTGTCCCAACGTTTCCTTTGTCTGGGGGAAAACTGAAGACTGTGATAGCCAACTTCTTCTCTGCCTGTGTAAGATAATAATATTCTTAGCTCAAGCATCTCATGTAAGATGGATATCTACCTACGGAGCGGAAAGTAATGAATGCAACTTAACTACGCATGATTCAACTGTGGAAAATGAACCAAATGCTCTGCAAATAGGAGGTTTGAACTTCAAAGTAGCAAAAATCAACAGCTCCACAAGATTATCATCAGATGATAAAATTTGTTATGATTGATGATAAAGAACTATTATTGACTTATGACTGAAGAGTAGAAACATGGGCCATCTAGTTCAATGCAGTGACACACTAGCATGCAATAAAAACTTAACAACTGAGCAAAAAAGAAGCTCATATATACATGAGGAAAACACATAACCAAACACACAACAATATTTTTTTAAATCCTAGTTTGGTGCATTAAACATACGAAAGGTGGTTCATCTTATAGTTATAGACCTTGGTACTTTTTCGAGTTTCCTTTTTCAAGTAAACAATTGTAGTATTACAATTTTCAGAACAAGAAAAAAAAATACAAGAAGACAACTGTGACTATTAACAGTTATTTTTATTTTTTTATAAAGAAAACTGAAGTATCCTATAATTGGGTGATTAAACAATAAGTCTCCATCACATTTCATGTAATACCACTACTACTGTAAAAATTACTCCTGTAACCGTTTTATCTTTTGCTGCTTCAACTATGGAAGTCACACAGAAAACATCTTGTGAAACTCATGAAAAACTTAAGCAACTGATAAGTACCAACTTACCTTTGATTTCCTTTTCAGTTCTCCCCACTTTATGGCTCTGGTGCAAAGCTGTTCGACTCTTTTATGAAGAGCATGGGATTTTCCTGCAATCAATTACCAGTTTTAAAAGAAGCCAAAAGTACGATTTCCTTGGACAGAAAATTAAGTTCAAAAGGGGAACTACTGTAAAAGGTAAACTTGTAAAGCCAAATCTCTTTTGCTCTTGTCAAAGGCTTGCTTGAACGGAGTATTTCTCAAAATTCAGTAACTTTTTGTGGAGCAACAGAAAAAAAAACGAAGATGTCACAAATGAAGAAGAAAAAAATAGGCACAGCGAAACTTCACTTGCCTGTTCTTGGATCACGGCCTGCAAAAACAATAGGCTCCATGCCTCCATCGAGCTCCGGAAGTGCAACTTGCAGAGCGACCTGAATGGGGTGTAGACCCAAGGTGCTGTTCAGCCACTCCTCTGTAGTTTGGAAAACCAGAGGCACTGCAACAATATAAGGAACATCTAGTTTCATCAGGGCCTCCACAGCCCTCGGATGATCCTGCCTTGCAGGACCGCCAACAAGAGCAAAACCTGTAAGAGAGATAACTGAGTGCACGAAAGGCTTCTTCGTGACTGGATTAATCAAGAACTTCTCAACTGGGCCAGAGAAATCAAGTCCTCCAGCAAATATTGGTATAACTTTTGCTCCTTTAGCTTCCAACTCCATGATGACAGCCACATAGTGACCCTCGTCACCAGTGACAATATGACTCCTCTGCAGAACCAGCCCTACCACAGGAGCATTGGGTCGCTTGAGCTTCTCATTGGCATCCTTTCGAGTGTCATACCAGTTCAAATACTCCTTCACATCATCATACATACATGGAGCTAAAGGGTGCCAGATCCCGGTATCCAAGAACAAAACGGGGTCTGAATACGCGATCTGTTTCCCTTTCAGAGCAGGAACGTAAGAACCAGATATCATCTTGAGGAAGTTCTGCAGATTATCCGGCGAGCCACCGAGCCAGAACTGTAAACTCAGGATATAGAGCCTGGCATCTTGAGCTTTGTCGCTAGGTAAATACTTCAAAACCTTGGGCAACGTCCGCACGAGCTTGAGCATACTGTCAGCAAAGCCTGCACCTTGCTTCTTCCTCTTGAAAAGCTGGAAAAAGGGACTCTTGGACTGTCCAAGCTGAGACATACTAAAAGAACCCAACTTGTTGAGCCTCATTACTTCAGGCATTGAAGGGAAAACCAAAACTGCATCAAGCCTGTCCCTCTCCTTCTCAACAGCAGCTTTCACTTTGAGTGCCAGCTCTTCGATGAAGATCAAGGACCCAATGAAGATGTTGGCATCCTCCAGGTCTTTGCAGAAGGTCTTGTAGGTGTTCTCGTCGCGAAGTTCCTCCACCAAGTAACCCACGACCTCAAAGGAAGCGAACTTGGAAGTCTTATTCAGAGATTGAACAGCGCTGGTCAGCGAAGATTGGTACTGCGCTTCGAGGACCACGTAGACAAGTTTCACCGTTGGGAGGTTATCTCTGTTCTCTGGGACAATTCTTCGAACTTCTGGTGTGGTCTGCGTGAAGAGCCCGTTCCCGGCGACCGCACATTTGACTTTGGGCGCTGATTTGGTGTTTGGTTTCTTCGGGAGGAAGGAATGGAGAAAGTAATGTCTGTGGGAGAGAGATGAGAGCTGGTCTGGTGATGGACGGGTGAAATGTGAAGAAGAGACGAAAGAAGCCATGGTGAGAGAGAGGCCCAGAGACACACTTCTGTTTCCTCTTAGAAACAGAGAAATTGAAAGGAGAGGAGAGAAAACAAAAGATTGAGAACAACAGAAGAAGGTAGAGTGAAATTAACTTCCCTTTCTCCCGAATGATGATGATTCATTCACTGATCTCTCCCCCTTCTTCTACTCTACTTCTTGTTCTTCTTCCTGCAAGCCGCCGGTTGTTTTTTAAAAAGTGAGTGGAGTGTTGTGTGGTTAGTGGCGGGAGGGAGGGACGCGTGGCAAAATGGGTGTCCTTTCCTTGGGGAGTAATTAGAGGTTTGGAATTTGAGGCTGTGTGGCGAGGGAGCTGGAGTTGAGCTATCTGCTTCTTGCTTTACGATGGAGTTTGCTGAGCTCTGATTGGCGGAAAAGGATTTCTCACAACTGCCAAGTGGATGCTGAGAGACAGATGACACCGATTTTTGTTCTGTTCTTTGCTTGCTTTAATTTATGGCTGTGTTGTGTTGTGTGAGAGATTTGCGTGGAGTGGTAATAATTACCACCTATAGGTTTTTACACGTACTAGTGGGGTCTACTCTGATAATTATTCCCAAAACCTAGTTCTTTTTATTAATGTTCAAATAAGTCATCAAAGTTAATTTCATGCATAAATTGACTCTGATATCATTTTTACCCAAATGTTAATACTTTTGAAGCTGATGATGGCTTATGAAGAAATAATAAAAGACTTAATTGATATTGATAATCACACAACTAATATTATAACATTCCAAACTTAACACTTACAGTAATCTGGTGAGTACCAGATGATTACAACAAACAGTGATTGTTGGATAAACACACTAAGCACACCAAGCTTCCAACAACAGCTACACACGTACAAACCAAACTTGAAACTAGAAGAATGTTGAAAGTAGTAGAAGGATGTTCAACACATGAACTAGGAAGGCAGAGAGAAAATGTAAGCAGAAATTGATTGATGTCTTCTTTGTTTGCTGAAGTCTCCTTATATAGGCCAAATTCTCTGAGGGTGGTCCTCTTCTTTCTTACAGCTGGTATGTATTATTGCTACAACTGTCATGCATTATTGTTGGGTGGTCTTTCTTTACAGTAGTGGACAAATGATGTCTGTCCCACAAATGCTTTTTCCTTTTTCATCACATGGCTATGTGTAGCCGGCCATTATGAGGATCCACCAGATGATGACTCATGACTTGATCCCTTTGATAGTTGTTCTTTGGCATAATCGAAGGCTAGCTTCATCAGCTTCTCCTCCATTTCTTCTAAAGGGATGTCTGCAATTTCTGATCCGGAGTACAATTGTTCTAGAACTGAATCTATATTTTCTTCCTCCACAAGTTCAACTAGACCGATTTTCTTTAGTGTGATATTTTCCGTAAGATAGAAATTTATCACACATTTGTCCCACCAATGCGAGACCCAGACTCTTTCTAAGATGGGGACATACTTTTCTTTATTAAACTCATAATGCCACCTAACAATCCATGGAATTTTGTAGATGACCAAAAAGTAGAATTCACTGAAAGGAACTAAATCTCTTTGGGACTTTTGCTTGTTGAATTCTACGAACTTGTCAAAAGATTCATTTACTATTTTTGGGAATTGATCTGAGACTAATCCTCTTTTCTCAAACTAATGATGGAACCAATTAGGGAACCTCTTTTGGTTGTTTTGAAAATTATCATCCAGGAGTGCCTTATTTCTGAATTCTGGATATTGAAAATTTCTTCCCAAGCATGGATATAATCTTAGTAAGAGTGAGGATGATGGTTAAAATTTTCAAACATCAACCTTCTTCGAGTGTCCAGACTTTCAAGACACCTAATTTTGAGATACCTACTTCTTTAAAATACATTCATTTTGCAGATTTGGTATTTCTATCTTTATGTTCTATTTCTGTAGAACCTGTTTCTTGCAGAATTAAAGCAAAATACTCATATGACCTGATAGGGTTAAATTCCCAAACAAGATGCCTATGTTTAGACCAGTATTTCTTTGCCAATTCTATAGGAGTCATGACCTTAAGATCTTTTTCTTCTACTGGAAATAGGGGTTCTCTTTCCATCTCCCTCCTTTCTGGTGGTATTTCTAAGGAGAATATAGTGATTTCTTGCATTTCTGTTGTAGTTCTGGGAACCAAGGTTCCTTCAAAGTATTTATTATCCTTGTAATATGCATGAGGATAGGGGTAAGGGAATGTTCTCCCTCTTTTCACCTCTCTGGGTAAAAAAGTTGTTATTGGAACATGTTCCTTTGCTCTCTTGTTATTTTCAGAGGGTTCTCCTCTTTCGATTTTCAGAGAGGATTCTCCTCTTTCAATTCTTATTTTCTGTCCAGTAGGTAATTCATAAAATTCCTCTTGATTTGGTTCTTGAGCTCCTATTTGAAGATAGAGAGCAAACAGGCTTTCTTCCTGAGAAGATTGAATTTCTATGTCCATAGGATTACTCCCATGAAACAAAGTCTCCAATAAATCTTCTTCTGATCTTATCCTTGGAGTTTCCCATGTCCTCCCTACAAAAATTTTCGGGTCAAAAAGTCAAACAAAGAATTCTTTGGACCATCGATATGCTCAATATCAAAATCGAACACAGCCAAAATTGAATGTCATATTTGTTTAGACGCGAGATTTTCAACATCTTTAAGCAGTACACTTTTTGCTGCTTTACAATCAGTTCTAATCAGAAACCTCTGATTTAACAAGTCTTCTTCAAATTTTGTGACACAAATGACTATTTCCAATATTTCTTTCTTTATTGTAGCATAATTCTGTTGGGCTTTATTCCAAACTCCTGATGTGAATCTCACTAATTTTTCTTTCCCATCCATTCTTTATTTTAGGATTCCTCTATATCCTATTTCACTAGCATATGTTTTAACAATTTTGAAAGCTTCAGGAATAGGAAGAGTGACACATGTGATTTCCTTAACTTTTCTTTTCACAAGTCTAACTGCTTGTGTTTGTTCTTTTCCCCATTCTGGAGAATTTTTCTTTAACCTATCAAACAGAAGTTTGCAATCTTTTACCATATATTTATAGAATTCTGAAACATAATTCAAGATTCCCAAGAACCTCTATAATTGTTTCTTTTCCTTGATTTCATCAGGAAATCTTTCTGTAAAATTTATTGATCTGTCAATAGATTTTATAGTACTTCTATCTATCATATGTCCAAGAAATCGAACATTTGTTTGAAAAAGTTCCATTTTCTTTAGCGATACCACTAATCCTGCTTCAACTATTTTCATAAGGATTAAAGATTTCATTCATAAGTCTCTGAAATTCTGAAGGTGCATTTTTTAAACCGAATGACATTCACATTTCATTCATAATACCCGAACGGAACATTAAATCCTGTTTTATATTTATCATTTTCTGCAATCTGAATTTACCAATACCCATATTTCATATCAAATTTTGAGAATACAATGGAATTGTATAATCTTGGCAAAATATCTTTCTTATTAGGTATTGGATACCTAATCCATTTTAACACTTTGTTTAGGGGTAAAGTGCACGGTTAGTCCCTTAACTTTGCTTATTGTCCTATTTCGGTCCCATTTTAAGAATTTGTCCTATTAAAGTCACTTATCTTCATATTTTCGTCCTATTCAAGTCCTTTACCGTTAACTCGGTGTTAAAGTTAACGGATTTTCTGGAAAAATGATTTTTTAGACACATGCACTTTTTCTTTTATATTATTTGCACCCTAAACTTAGATATATGACTTTTTCATCCTACACTTTTTCCATATACTTTTGTCCCTCCTCCTCCCACCACTACCACCGAACGTCGCCGCCGACCATCATCGGACCTTCATCGACGCGTTCAATAGCCCGGGCCGCCGAACTCGAGCCCAAGGCGGTCGATCTCGAGGCCGGGGTTGCTGATCTCGAGCCACAGGGCATTGACAGCGCTGGTGTCATTCCGGCGGTGGTCGGCTGACGAATGTTAGGCGGTGGTGGTGGGAGGAGGGAGGAGGGGAAATGTGTAGGATGAAAAAGTCATATATCTAAGTTTAGGGTGCAAATAGTATAAAAGAAAAAGTGCATGTGTCTACAAAATCATTTTTCCATCCAAGTTAACGATAAAGGCTTGAATAGGATAAAAATATGAAGATAAGTGACTTTAATAGGACAAATTCTTAAAATGAGACCGAAATAGGACAATAAGCAAAGTTAAGGGACTAACCATACACTTTACCCCTTTGTTTAGGGATAAAGTCTACTTTTAGTCCCTTAGCTTTCTGGTTTGTCCTACCCAGGTCCCATTTTAAGAATTCGTGTCATCCATGTCCCGTAGCTTTGGTTATTGTATCATTTGTGGTCCTTTCGTTAGTTAGACTGTTAAGTTGACTGTTAGTTAAATGAAATGACGAAAATAGCATTTTCTTAACTTTCAACTTTACCCCTGATTTTATGAAATTTTGACAAAACTCACATACACGACTCACACTCACACAAACGACTCACACAAACGCACAACCTCTTCTTCGCTACTGCTGCCGATCACGTCGATCTGCCCAGCTCCGCCATCGCTGGTCGTCTCGATTTAAGCATGACTTTACTTCCAATCTTCAGTTTCAAATTGTAGCAGTAGGCTAGGGTTCTTTGAATTTTTTCCCAAATCCGAGTTGTTGTCTTGAATTCGTGTTCTATTGATTTTATATAAGTGTTTGGCAACTTGAATTTCCATGATTTCATCTTTGTTTGAAGATTTGGAGCCCTCCAAAAATTCACCTCACTTTGGTTGTGTAGTCCAGTTGTGTTGTACCGAGATCGACGGTGTTTTTTGGCAGAGCAAGTCTGTAGTGATTCGCCGGAGGTCGACGACGGTAGTGGTGGTGAGGGGTGTTCAAAAAAACCGAAAAACCGTCGACCCGCTCCGAACTGCAATCCGAAACCGAAAAAACCGAAAAAACGGGTAACCGAACAAACGGGTAACCGAACACACGGGTAACCGGTCTGTTGCGGTTCGGTTCGGTTTTTGATATTTCAAAACCGCGGGTACCCGCTCCGACCCGCCCCTACGTATACTATCTACACAAGTCACAATCCTGAAGATGAGATGATGGAATGATCATTTTTCTACTTTTATTTTTCTTCATCCGCTCACAAACTTTATTTGAATAATTTGAATAATGGTTGTGAATTTAGTGTGTATTTGACTACTTATGTCATGTACTTAAGGATTTTAAGGATTATTTTTTTCATGATATTATTGTTTTATTGATATTGTAGGTATTCGCACTCGATCCGCGAAAACCCGTCATCGCGGGTACCGTGGCGGGTACCCGCATAGTGCGGGCGGTTTCGGATACTAAAATTGGGTATCCGCCCGTAGTGTATGGATAACATATTCTCCATTACCCGCCCCGTCCCGCCGTGCACAACCCCTAGTGGTGGTGAGAAAGTGACGGATTGTCACCAAAACACCAGAAAGTCGGAGTGGATCGGCACGATGGAGCTCATAGATTTGAGTAAAAAAAGTGTAGGGACTTATATGTATATTTCTAAAAAGTTTAATGACCATATGCTGGTAATTACGTAATTAGATTATAATTGTAGGGTATTTACGTAAAAGAACAAAGAAAACGGAAAATTTAATAATAAAAAAACATGACGAAAGGACTTGAATGATACAATAACCAAAGCTACGAGACTTGAATGACACAAATTCTTAAAATGGGACCTGAGTAGGACGAACCGGAAAGCTAATGGACTAAAAGTAGACTTTACCCATTTGTTTAGAGGTTTATAATTGATCACCAACCTTGGAACTCATCTTTCTATTTTTGCATTCTTATTGACATAAAAAGCTGAGCAGCTCCATGGTAAAGAACTTTTTCTTATTAGTCCTTTATCAAGAAGGCCTTGTATTTTCTTTTTACAATGGACTGTTAGTTCTTCGTTCATTTGAATAACCCGTGATCTAGTGGATATATTTTTCTTTTCAAATTCTGCCTCATAAGGTAGATTAACAATATGTTTTCTCCTTTTCCAAAATGCATTGAGAATATCTGCACAAATTTTCTTATTCAGAACTTCTGTGAAAGTCTGAATCTGCTTTTGTACTTCTTGAGTTTTTATTTTCTCCTCAACACTCTTGTGTTTAATGTCTTCTTGAAGACTCATTAATGTTTCCTGCTTATTATTCAAATTAGCAGTAAGTTCTTCAAGTAAGCTGGTCCTAGGAGGTTCAACAAACTTAAAAATTATCTTTCTTCCAAAATTCTTAGTAATCAAACCATTTCTATTAACCTTATATGGTGTAATAGCACTGAGAAATGATGTTCCTAGAATTACATCTTAGTTCATTTGGGCAAGCACTGTGAAATGTTGTAAGATACAAATCTCTTCATTGCAAACATCAACATTAGTCAATTTAAATCTCATTGACATTATTTACTTGTTAGCTGCCGTTATTATCCAAAAGTTTTTTCTAAATATTTATAAGGAATTAATCCTTCCTTAATCACATTTCTATCCGCCCCTGAATCAATTAATACGACAGTCGCGATTTCAAATTATTTTTCAACTGTCGGGGTGATTAAACTAATGTACCTTTGATTAGGTACATATTAAATCTCATTTATCTGAAGTAGTTTATTCTGAGAGGGTAATTCAATAACCGTTTCTTATTCCTCAAGCATTATCCCCTTGTCTTTTTTCTTTTGATTCTAAATTTTATTTAAGTCTTCAATGACATTTTCATCTTCTTGGGAATAATTTCTATCCCTTGTAATTCTAACATCTCAATTTTTCTTCTGAGATCTTTCACTTCATTTTTAACTTGATAAAGCTCAGTTTTTAAATCTTTGACCATAAGTTCTCTATAACTTATTTGTGCTTGACCAACTCTATTTAATATCTCATTAAAGCTATAAATATGAGGTTTATTAATTTCTTTCCAATTTGTCTTTTTCTTTTGCCACTTTGGGGCATCTTGTTTTTGACTATTTATTTTTTCTAGATACTTTAAGAGAATTTCTTTTCTTGTATCTGGATCTTCTATATTTCTTGTTATTTCCAGAATTCTCTCATCCTCTTCTGTTATAGCATTTATTTGAGTCGTATTTAATTATAATTTTCCAAAAGCCTTCTGGATATCACATGAATCACATTGGCATTTAGAATCACAGCTGTTATCAGATTCTTGACTCTGTTCACTACTTGAGTCTATTTCATTAAACTCATTTGAGCTTTCTGAGTTTTCTGAATCTTTTTCGAATAAATCTTCTCCTGAATCACTATTCAGCATAATTTGCATAAGACTGTTTTAAACCCTCATCAATTTCGAGAGAGTTTATTTTATGCTTAGTTATGCATTTATTATAGAAATGTCTTATTTTTCCACACTTCCAACAAACATGTTGTTTAGACTCATTATTTCTAAAATATTCAGATTTAGTCTTCCAAATTTTCTTTCCCTGAACCTATTATACCTTTTGGGCCTTTCTTCCTTCTTCAAAACCTTCTTTCTTTATGCCTCTTATAAGGTATATATTTTCTCTGTTTTTTATTTGGATTATTTTCTCTTCCCACAAGTCTTTCTCTTTTGACTTGTTTTCTCCATTTTAACTCATGACATAACTTTAGACCTACTTCTTTTATTTCTGAAAATATTTGGCCATAAGTATAATATTCCAGATTTAGGTTTCCTTGATTCTTTTCCCTTATATGATCAATAACTAATTGACCAAAATGTTTTGGTAACCCTTCAATAAATTTTTCTTTCCAAATAATGGAATTACAATCTTCTCTTTCATAGACCCTTGAAAGAAATACATCCTTATACCATTCTAGGTCTGATAATGTCTTACATTTTAGATTAAGCAGGAGTTCTCCATTTAACTTTTGTTTAGATTATCCTGATCCTATAAAATGCAAATAGATTGTTAATATTAATGTATTAACAACATCATATTCTGATGATACTAAGGTCTCATTACCTTGTATCATTGTTATTTCCTTTTTAGCATTTCTTATTTCATGTTTTGCCTGTTCTGATATGCATTTATCCCACCAATTTTTTAATTGTCCTGAAAATTAAAAAATTATCATTTCTGCTACTTGTCCATCTGATGTGTTTGTGGACATACTTTCAATTGCTATCCTATACATTATCATATGATGAATGATTTGGGATGTTTGATATTCTGAAAGACCAGCAATATTTCATTATCTTATTTCATCTCCCCTACATGTAACAAACAAATGAGGCGGTCAAAAATTATTTTGCCTTATATCAACTGGAGATGGTTCACTTGTGTATGGATGTAAGACATTTTATACCCTTGAAGGACCTCCTCTTTCCATTTTAATTTTATTAATTTGAGGAGTTTCAAAAGAGAGTTGGTATTCATTTCTGGAAGTTTCTTCTTTAATGATATTAATTTGGGGACTTTTCTGCTTACTATCGCTGATAGTAAGTTTTCCTACTTGTTTTGCTAATTCTTTTACTCGTTTAGAAATCTCACCATTTCTTCTTCCTAATCTAAAAGTTGGAATTTTAGAAGGAAGATAAATAGGAGGTTTAGAAGTAGTAATCTTTTGTACTGTCTTCTTATTTTCTTCAATTCTACACATTTGCTTTCCTAACGATTGTAGGTAAAGATTTGTGTAATTATTCTATTCAATCAATGATTGAAGGTCTTTTGTTTCTGTCTGCTTAGAACTAGTTTCTTTATTAGTGGTTTTGAAAGGTGAGGAAACAACTTGTTCTCCTAAAACGATTGTCTTAGATGGAGGATGTATAGTAGTTACATCTCTTATCTGGATTGAAGGTCTTTTGTTTATGCATGCTTAGAACTAGTTTCTTTATTAGTGATTTTGGAAGGTGAGGCAACAGCTTGTTCTCCTAAAACGATTGTCTTAGATGGAAGATGTATAATAGTTACATCTCTTATCTCTTCCCCCTCCTTAACTTTGTAAGTATTTCATGTTTCTTCTAGCACATCCAGAGTTGTTTTATTGTTCCTAATTAGTACTGAAACAAACCATTCAAAGAACTTTAAGTTGGTTTTAGTCTGTCTAATTCTTTTATACCATAATTCTTGTATTTTTCCTCTTTGTTCTTTGGTATAATTGTCAGCTAGTCATCTTCTTTTTATTGTATTCTCTTCTTATCCAAAATCATTTCTTAGACCATCATAGTCTATTTTAAATGGTTCTCTCAACATATTTATTTCAAAATCTGAAAAACTAATTCTATCATCCTCAGCTAATTTGGATGACTTTCCTTCTTCTAATTTAATAGAATCCATTTTATAAACTGGGTGGGAAACCTGTTCTATTGATTGCCTTACTCCACCAATAGTTTTTTCATATTCCGTTTCTGGCACATGTGAACATGATGCCCTTGTTGGAATCCTAGGAGGTTTTTCTAAAAAGTTAATCATTCTGGTTATTCTATCTTTTCCAAATTTTATCTCAACTTCTCCATTTTTAAATTCTATTATCCTTTCTACTTATGTTGTTCTTAGTGGTTTAACAAGTTTTTCATTATGCACTGCCCATCATTTAGGTAAATGGATATCACTCCATCTTATGGGCTTTGGAAGAACCACGTTAGTTTTCTCAGCATTTGCTCGAATTAAAAGGGTTTCACCCTTTGTATCAAATTCTAGAGCCTTTGGCTCTATCTAAGTTGTCATCACCTTGTAATAATTCTATATACAAGGGCTAAATTCTGAGATCCTTCTAACATATCAAATCCTGAAGTGAGAATATTTGCAGTTAAGACTTTCATGATATGTGGATCTTTTAAGGACACCGTAAAATTAGGATGACAGTTGAAATATATGGGTCCATCACAAAGACTAGATTCTACTATACCTAACAAGGAATCAATAAACTTGTTATGCCTTTGATCTCTTAAAGCAATAACAACATAGGTATTTAATTCATTCATAGTTAGAGGTTTTAAAGCAATTTGAACTAATCCAACATGCAGATAGTTATAATGACTTTCTAAATGATCTTCTATCATGTATTTAGATAATAGTTCAAACTTATGATCTTCTTCTATTATTGGAACAGTTCTTTCTACCGTTTTAATTGCATATGAAGTTCAAAGTTCAAAAGTTCCCTTTCGGTAAACTTCAAACTTGTTAATTCTTGGAATATCCCAGTTTCCCAAACTTTTTTTTAATATCTCGAATGATTATGCCTCAAGTATTTTTCACTTTTCCTTTTCCTTTAGATTATGCTTCTTCAAATCTTTTAGAAGTAGATTTTTCCAAATTCTTAAATATTTCATCCATTGAGGAACAATTTTAATTTCAAAGTTTTAATGTTATCTGTCAACGAACCTTTTACTCATTCTTACTGCCTCTCACTGGGTCTTACCGAGGAAACGCGACTTAGGTGATAATCATCAAAACCTCTGAAAGTAATTTTGAAACTTCAAGAGCAAGAAAGTTGAAGAAATTGAGCAAATTCTACCTTCTTCAAGCTGAAAAGCAATTTCTAAAGTTTTGGTGTAAAAATGCAAAAGCTTAAAAATTTGAGGAAAACAAGGATAAAGTAATAATTATAAGTGGATGGGTATTATACAACTTTTTACCGGTATGTGTTAAAACACGTATGTGGTTAATAGGCTTGGTGATTTGCGTGGCTTGGGTGGTGTTGTGTGTGTCTCTCGTTGAAAGGGATTTGATATTTTCTCACTGTGGCACACACACGACATGGATTGATTTGGGGCCAAGCCATAGTTGGATTGAAGCTTGCTTTGCACCTACTAGCATTTCTCTTGTCCATTTTTTGTTTTTTTAAAACTCTGCGCAAAATAGCCCGTGTCACTTTTAACTTTTAAGTGGTGCCAAATTGACCACTTCGTTTGGGTAGCAGAATGGAATGTCCTTTCTCGGTTTAAATGATTATTAACTGAACTCGTCTTGACAGCACAGTGTTACCTGCCAAGTAGGAGTATAATTTAATTTGCATGATTGCATCTACGAAACTTTAATCATCCGACTGCTCCCTCAAGGGGACGAGAGGAGATTGTAATATTTGACTGGATACTCTAACAAGGTTCGACCAAAGAATCCTACTGTCTGGGGGAGTTGTGAATGGAGCAGCACTTCAGATTTGCAGGGAGTGTTATCAAGCTTTCAGGTATGTATGAACACATGCATATAGCTTCTTCAACAGTTGTTTTTACCTTGTCAAGATAATTGGTAATTTGTCAAAATAGTGCAGGAACCAAATGTAGCCTACCTACAGAGCATACCAAAACTGATTCAGGCAACCTGCCTAAGATGTCCTGAGCTACTAGTATTTCCACTCACAAGGTACAACATACAGAACTTTGAAAACTTGTAGGCGGATGAATGGATTTTTACAAGTCTTTCCGATGGTTTTACTGAAGTTAGTCAACATCCATCCCAGAAGTTGCTTCATCTAGAATCTTTTGAAGTTCACTTACCCTTTGGCGTGTCAATGCAACACAGTCCTGCAAATACAAGATCACACCAATTAGCCCGCCCATCACAAACTATATCACTATATACTAATTCCAACAGTCTATGTGTCTCTTAAAATTCGGAGCGATATTCAATGCTCTATTGCTGCTTGTTAGGATTGTGCTAATTGACCTTTTAGCATGATTGTTAGTAGCAAACTGACCTTAATAACGGCTGTAGAAGCAAGAGCAGGCCCTCCAGGTTTATAAAGTGACACAAGTTGCCCAGATGAATCTAAAACTACAGTTAAAACAGTTTCCATAATAGATTCTTCCTCTGCAGTAGGGTCCACCAGGATGTAATTTTTATGAAGCACGCATGTCAATGGAAATGGAATGTTGCTTAGTGTAACCTTTCTCTTTTCTTTATTGAGTGGCTCCTTCCCTGACATGAACCCTTCATTCTCCTCAGATTCGATTGTAACTTTACCATCATCATTGAGAGAAACAACTGGGATTTCCACTGCAAGAAAGGGAGAATGACAGGTTACAATATGATGGAATACAAGTTTCCACTGTGAGCATCAATTCTCCTATGAAAATGAATTCATCTTAATGCCTCGTTAGAGAGTGAAAAGGATTGCAAGCCTCACAATCTGAAAAGGCGGCAACAGCTGACAGTAATGCAGCATCAAAAAGCGAACCATCAGCGTCCAAACAGTATATGTCCTGCAATCAAAGACTTTTCATCAATTATCTAAAGATAGCAAAATCACTCCACCAGTTTTACAACGGATATGCAATAACAACAAATAATTAACAACCAACTTGTCAGAAAAGATAAAATGAAAGACGGGTATGAAAATTGATAACATCTTTGGACCTACCAAATATGCCATCCAAGCAGCTTTGCCACTGACCAAACATAGGTCCTTCAGATTAATCATGCTAGAACTGCATATCAAGAAAACTAGCTCTTACTTGCCTATTAAAGCAGCGTATTAATCCCATAAGGAACTCTTGGAAAACAGGGAAATGCTAAACAGGAGACTCGAAAGAGACACAAGGACCTGACTGCATATTAAGATAGTGATAACGGACATGTACTCTGCAGCAATGATGAAATATTTCCAAAAACATAATGTTGCAAAGATAAGAGTGAACATGAATACATACTGAATGCTGAACTGGTTAAACAGCAATAAACTGAAATTATCAGTTACTGAGCGAAAATATACTTGCAATGCATCTGAACAATCAAGTAGCCAACTATCTATTGAAAGGAAATGGCAAATAATGTTAACCGTAAACGGATGCTGTTTGAGAACATTCTCAGATGAAGCAACAATGGTGATGAAGCATGAACAAGTTTCACCATCATCTTCGAATTTCACAACACTAAACAGACAACGTATTACAAAAGCGGAAATCAAGCTTTTCCAACTGATGTTTTATTCAATTTCAGCTGTTAAGACAATCACAATATTTCCAACATAATATTATCCCGGATCAGTTGTCAAGGCACTCGCAATCTTAGCATAACTCTAGAAAAAAAAAATCAACATCTTTATCATTCCTAAAGAGACAAAATAAAATCCTCATAATGTAAACTGCGAGAATTAAGTCTTACGTTAGCTGATTAAAGTAAACTGTAGTCATTAATCAAGAAGAGAAAGTTCACAGGATGACCATTCCATGCAAGAGATGTTGCAAGCAAACACCAAAGCAATCTCAATGTCCACAGTATGGCAATTCAAAAATCACAGAAGAATGAAAGTCCCCACATAATCTAACAGAGGTACATAAACCACTCTTAACATGCCTCGAAATGGTGTCGGATAACTGCTTGGATATAACTGGCGCTGTCTCAGCTGGCCTTCCGGGCCTAACAACAGGAGAACATATTGGAGGCATGTGGAACTCAATTGCTGAAAAGAAAAAGAAGATAACAGATTACAAATTGTAAAGGGAAAGGAAAAATGTCCCGAAACTTTTCTTGAACGAGAGGAATGGTCTATGATGGTCACCTATACAACCGTCATCAGGAGATTCAACAGAAGGTCTCATGACTTCCATTTTGATAGCCGCCAACATGGTCTGCAAATGGACAAAAGGTATTTAAAACAGAAGCAAGCATGTTGAGTGTGGTTGAGTCATGAATTGTATCAGTGAACGGGGCAGAGATTGTTGTACTTACAGTAGAACCAATCTTCACAAAAGCAGACCCATTAGCTGATGTAACAGCACCTGTAGATTGAAAGAAAAAAAATCAGTTCAAGCGAAAAATGACACAAATGCTCACCTTATCAAAAGAGGAATTTGTACATACCAAGAGCTACAGTCGTGTCTCTTGCTTTTTGAAGTGGCCTACCATCCGGACGTATGGACTCAGAGATACGCCGCTCGTAGAAGCGAAGGGGAAAGAGGAGCCTGAAAGCATCTACATCCACTTCACTTGATATGTCCCCTGAGGCCGCTGGTGCCCCCATCTCTGCTGGTGGCGGCCTGGTGTCGCGGCGCGGAGCTACTGGCGTCTGGAGGTAGAGCCGGCAGGGCGCTTGACTGGAAGTCACGAGTGGCCTCTAGGGGCGGCGGTACCGCGGTGGCGGTGAGGGACAGCCGGACAGAGGGAGTCAGGGGACACGCGGTGAGGCGGAGGCGGTAAGCTTGAGCGATATGTGTGATTGACCGTCGGGAAGAATTGCAGGTTAGGATTATGACTGGGTTACTGGGTCAGTGAGTTGGTGTGGGTGTGGGTTTGTTTAGGATTTGGGTTTGGTTATTTTAAAATCTGGGCTTTGTTGATAGATTTGGGCTTATCAGTAAAAAAGAAAAAGAAATAAAGGTTTACTTACAAAAGAACCCCAAAGTTAGACATAACCTACAGTTTGTTCCCTGATTTTCAGAAACGTACAAACACACCGTTGAGTTTCAGGGAATCTACGATTACCCTCAAGCCTTAACACCATTAAAATTTCTGTTAATGTATTGGATTAATCACTGTGTGTAAATCCCAAATTTTTTAACCTTAATAATTCTAACCTAATAATTTTACAATTTAACATTTTTACCCTCTCCCCACCATGCAGCGCTGCCGTTGTGAGCCTCACACCGGCACTGGCACTGTTGGCCTACATCAGCACATCGGCATCAACCTATGTTTGTAATTGTGCCACCGCAACCTCCCGCCTTTATCGAATCATCCCTTAATCTCTCTTTGTCACAAACACGACCCTTTTTCTCCTTGCTTGCAACCATTGTTGTTGAACCAATCACCGACAACCATTAGTACTACACCCTCGCTCCTTTCTCAAACCAACCCTCCTCTAGGTGCCTAATTAATCTCTCTAGGTCCTCTGATGCTGCCGCCAACCACAGATGGCTGCCATGAACCATCGTCGCTTCTTGCGCTACACTACATTAGTTGCCTCTTATAACCTACTCATGCCATTCCTTTAACTATTTTCTACTCAAGACACATCTATCAAGTCCTCATAAGTTAGAGAGAAGATAGATGCTCAAAAGTCAAGATAACAAGTTAGAGATGTCTCAAAGTCATTGTCATTTGCTCTTGAGTTCTCGCTTATTTCTCCAAGAAAAAAACAGGAGAAGTAAAATGGCAGTAATCGAACAAACAATGAAGAAAATTAAAGAGTGAGAGACGTATAGAGAATAAGAATAAATGTGATATATTGAAGGTTGTTGCAATTAGGGTTGTAAACCAATTCAATTGAATAACTAGATGTGTAGGTGAGTCAGCTAAACCCAAGCTTGTCAATTTTGACCTCAAGCTTGATCATGTTTGGCACAACTTGAGTTCGTTGACTTGGTCTACTCGAATTTCTATGCTACTAACACAAATCATATTAAAACTCCACACAATTACCACTATGACTCATCAACATTCCATTGCATAGTTGATTGATATCATATTCTCTTAAGGTTCATTGACCATCACTAAGTTCTCGGAGAAATTGAGAGTTCAATCGATAATAAAGTTAGCTTAGTGGTTATATGAAAACCAAAGTGAACTTCATTGATGAGCATTGTAGTTTCAGTTGGGATAAAGATAAAAATGATCCTATAAGTTTACGTGTTTTAACGAAGCAGTCTTATATCTTCGGATTCTCATAATCGAGTCCTAAAACGTCATAGCTTAGCTTTAAACAAACGAGTCTTGAATCTTTATGGGTTTTAACAGACGAGTCTTACGATGAAGGAATCTAACAAAATGGTCCTAAAATGTTTTTTATGCCACCAAGTTTTAGACAAAGTACATTTTTTAAGTCTATAAGTTTTCAAAATTTTGTTTTTAGCCAACCTAGTTGTGATACCAAATGTAACCCAGGAAAACGAAAAGACAATATATATGTAAGAAAATAAACACATGACAAGTAGATGATGAAAATAAATCCATTTTTTCGAGAGAAAGTATGATTTTGGAAATGTTGGGGTTGAAGTTGCAATAACTGAAAATTTCAGGAAAAACCAAGGAATTGTGAAGTACTACCTCCATTTGAGCAAAGATGGTACGTTTGACTTTTGAACTTGTGTTTAATTCAAATTTTCATCAAGAAGATTTCATTAAAAATAAATTCTTAAAAATAAATTCATTTACCGCACAGTAGGCCGTAGTAAATTGGTTTACCGCGGCTTCCGCCGCGGTAATCTACGGTAAACTTGGCATATTCTACGTAGTGACGTGATTGTTAAGTTGATAAAACATACAGAACTTTAGTGTTAAAACAATATAAGTTGTATGACTGGAATGTTAAGTCGAACAGATTTATGACTTAAACGTTGTTTTAAACTTATAGGACTTAACTGTTAAAAATATTAAAGCTAGTGGATTCATTTTACGATTCCCCCATTTCAGCTCGTGGGTGAAAAATCGTACCTTGTATATTTACCAACTAGTTGTTAAATCAATTAGTTGTGAAATGTCAAAGTTGCCCTCACTATTAAACTATTCAGTGTTCCTTCTTCTCACACGCGAGAAATGAATCATCTGCTCGCATCAAGCAAATCTGCAGATCTCCAACCCAAACCACCTCGAGAATCCATAGATCTGGTGCTCTACGGCAACGTGGAGGCTTGTCATTAGAGGGTAAGCCGTTCGTGATTCGTGGAAGCTCTGATCAGGATTCGTAGAGCATCATCACGCGTTGGAGGGCGAAGGTGAGTGATTCGGCGCAACTGGGGCAAGGGATTCAGTGCGACGGAGGACCTTCGCATATTCAATGAATCGACAGATCGACACGACGGACCTTGCTTCGGTGCAAACCTGTAGATCGACGTGACGAAGGAGTGGCCGACCATGCTCCGGCGCGGACCTGTAGATCGACGAGTAGCAACAAACTGTCGAGCAACGGAATCTCCTCAACGGCATCCGAATCTCCAGATCTGGATTTTCTAGCTCGTGGCTGAACTAACCAAGCTCCTGCCGCTATCACCATCCAACCATGGAATTCGGAGGTGAGGAACCAAACAGTTTACAACATTTATTTAGACAATATAACATTTTACAAATGACACTATAAAATACTACACAAATACTATATTTAGTTTTGATTTGGTTCATTTTTTTATGTTTCTAAATGGTAGACACTATTAAATTTTATTACAGATAATTTTTATAATTTATTGGACGGTTTCTCGTTGTCACTAAAACCTGTAAAATAACTAAATGAGCGGACCCGATAAATCGAGGACTGTGGAACAATCTCTCACGGCTCGAAGCAGATTTATGGAAGCAGAGGACCCGAGCCCGATAGCCGCCGCGACATTACCGCAGTCATCGTCTTTCCGTCGCCGAATCTGCGGCCAATGTGATCGCCCACTTCAAGTCTGTCTCTGTCACGTGCTTCCAAGCAGTCCAATCCCGACCAGAACCCGGATATTGATCCTCCGCCACCCTCACGAATCGCGACACAAGCTCAACACAACCCCTCTCATTTCCAAAGCACTTCCCGATTCCACCATCGTCTCCGCCCGCCGCCTCCTCCGCCATCACCTCCCCGACCCAACTCTCCAAGCCATCTACCTCTTCCCGCATTCCTCTACCTCACCCGCCATCACGCTCTCTCAACTCAGGTCCTCGGATCTCCTCAAAATCCCTCCGCTCCTGATCGTTTTTGACGCCACTTGGAAACACGCGAAGGAGATGGTGAGCGCCAGCCAGGGGGTTCTGAAGGATTTTGCGGTTCGAGTCTGTTTGGATGGAACCGATGAGAAAGCTGCGGGCGGGAATATTTTTGACAGTGATTTGGTTCTGAGGAAGGAGCCGTTTGGAGGTTGTGTCAGTACGTTGGAGGCTGTAGCGCGGTGCTTGGGAGCAATCGAGCCTGATAAGGGAAAGGAGATAGAGGAGGTTTTGATTGGAGTGCTGAGAGAGATGGTCAGGTTGCAGGCTGGTTTTTTGAAACCACTAAATCCCAGACCCAAGCTGTTGAAGAAGAACAAACTGAAAGAAATGGAAGAAGACTGATGTGGGTTTGTAGGATGAAGATCCTCTTTTCATTTGCATGTTTATTTTCATTTCTGGGTATTGGATACAACTTACAATGCACGTTTCTTTAAAAATTCCTGTTTCCTTTTAGTTTTCCTTCTTTCTTTTATCTTGGTATGAATTGAGCAATAGGCTACAGGTTTAGGGTACCAAAGTTGTCTTTTAAGATTTGAAATTGCAGACCAGATAGGAATGGATATGTAACTCCCCCAAGGTTTTCCTAGTATAGATGCTGATACTCGTATGGTTACCATGGTATGTGCAGCCTCCATTTGATTGATATCAGAAGAATCATTAGCCAATCACATGTTTGATAATTATTCACGGTCAAATAATTCACTTTAGAACTTGAAAAAAACTGTAAGAGTTGCTGTCGATCATGTTTTTTTCCACTATTGTTAAATGGATATTCGACTGATCTTATCAGTTGCTCTGAAGCACAGAAGAAAGCAGATTTAGAATCTTGTCTTAGAACAGGGTAGAGTGATTTTATTGTGTACAGTCAATTTGAAGTTCTTATTCTGAAGATGCAGCTTTCTGACTGCAGATAAGAGAGAACTGGTGACTACATAAGCAATGGGTTGGATGCGTTTCCAACAATGTTCTATTGAGGTCAGTTACCATGTCATTGTGGCATTTCACTTCATTGATTAAGATATACTAATCCTGGGGTTCTTGAAACTTAAATAACGTGCCCCAGCTGTAGAAGATGAAGAGTGAGATCTTGGGGCAATGAGGCTTGAGAATCCCAGATTGAGGTTTGCCCTCACCTTGCATTTTCTATGATCCATAGCTTAAACTGATAAATGGTACTAGTACATTTTTACTACAACCTATTCGAAACAATCTTGCGCTTATAAATTGAAGAGCCAGCAGAACAAGTGGATTGCTAAAAGAAACTTCATTTCACCATGCATTGTCATCACTGGATATTGCCAGTAGCTCCTGTGAATGCAATCTTTAATAAGAGCTGCAGAGTTACTATTGCATTACACAAAATTGCGCAGGGTAATGGTTCAATCAAATTTCAAGTTTGGTTGATTCTAGGGAGATTATTGATGGTTTGAAGTAGAGTTTGGAAAAATGTAACGTGACCTGAAAGTCATGAGAAATGTGCATATGAATGATACCACCAGTGCCAGAGATTGTTTTTTGAGGTACTATGAAAGCTTTGGAAGATGACACCGTCTCCATTTGGAGGCAGCGAATTGATGGTGGAGGGAACAAGCAAGGGGTAGGATTGTTTGAACCGTTCATATACTTCTATTTTTACTCGACCTGGATCATTAATAGAATGACTTTGGATGACACGTTCAACAGCTGGAAAAGGTTTGAGTTGTTTTGATTCATGCGACTTACTCGTCTACAAATTGTGTTTGACTCAATTTTTAACTAGAATGAATTTGTTAATTTTTTTTAAAAAAAATATATTTAAAAATTAGGCACATTGATATAACATATGGATATTAATTATTTGATTTTATATGTTAACATGTCGAAGAAAATTAATTTATATGTTAGCATGTTGAAGAAAATAAATTATAAATTAAATGTTAAAAACCAAATTGAACATATGAGTACTTGAGAATGATGACACGTTTCATTTTTTTTTGTATTTAATACACTATAATATGTTTTCAACATTTTAATATAAAAAGTCAATTAGTTTATATGCAAATAGTAACTGTGCAGCTCGTATTTTCAACCAAACCTATCATCTTTCGGCATTAGAAAATCAAATACGTATAATCTTTTAATTCTTCTTTAAGAAATCTTAATAAAATAAGTAGTTGCTTTCCAAAAAAATAAATTCGTATAATCTTTGGGTATTATTAGTTGTTCTCATTATTTGAGATGCGTGAATACATGGGCCTCGTAAATTAATAACATCTTACCCATGGTTAGACTATTCCAAAGCCTTAATTTCAGTACAAAGAAGCTTACGTAAATATTTGTTGTCAAAACCAGTAGCACGTTTTTATTTGAAAAGATGGAGTTCTTTTTAAAGCAAAACAAAAGCAAGTATGACTTCGTATGCAAACAACTTGTGGCTTACTAGGCAAGTAACGTAATTTTATCGAGCAGCCAGGAGGATAATACATTTGCCGTATAAGCTCGACTGTATGATTATATCCGATTTTTTATAAAAAAAATTAAAAAAAAAATTGTAGACTCGAAATTCGAAACTCAAAAACCAAAATCCGCAGGAGAAGGAAGGCAAACATGGCGGGTGATGCCAAGCTCACCGGATCTTTTTGCCTTAAATAAAAAAACGTCTTATAGCCTTCGCTGCCAAAACACCTGTCCGTTGAATTCGACCGCTCTCCTTTCTCCTTCTTCTCTTCTTCTTCTTCTTCTTCTTCTTCTTCTTCTTCTTCGATTGTTCATTAGCCTGTAAATCTCAGAAAGCTACCAGAACGAAGAAATATTTTCAGTTGATTGACCACGCGCGCCATTTTATATACGCATCATTTCTCTCCAAATCTCCTTTTTTTTTTGTCATCACATTATACCGCCCACGCCTTTAGAGGGTTCGTCTTCCAGGTACCTCCATATTTTTAAGAATTCTTTTTACTCTTACAATCCATATTAGTTTCCGGAAGAGCCTTTGTTGTTTGTGATCATGTCGCCATTTTCATCTATGGTCCTCTTCTCCCTCCTTCCTTTGACATTTCATTTTTCATGAAGGTAAACATTAGAGCTTTTGTTTTCCCTGTTTTCTTTCGTCGTATGATTCTTAATTTTTCTTTCTCGCTTGACATGTGTGAGTATCTGCTTTGAGCTGAATTCATGCAGTAAGAATATCGTTTGAACTGTGTTAATATCTGGTTTACTCTAGCTAAGTTGCTCAATCCTTGAATCTCGTTTCACTTCTAGTGGTGCATGGTATCGTAATGTGCTTCAACTTTCAACAAACACTTGCTAAGTAGAAGAGCCTTTGTCAAACATATTGTACAAGGAGAAAGCCTAACGCCAGTGAGGAATCTTACATCTAGCATGTCCTTTTGTTTTCTGGTTAAGCTTATGATCGTTGGGTGAATTAATCTAAAATATTGTTTATGTTGTGTAATCTTGTGCGTCATTGCAACATAGCTGAAGTGGAAGGGCCAATACAGAAGATGTCTAGCTCAACGAAAGCCCTGGATCCAGCATTTCAAGGCCTGGGTCAGAAAGCGTATCCTGAAACAAAGTACTATTTCTGTCCCATTCAGGTTGTTCCATTCACCTTACATTTTGGGAAGGTAAACTGACAACCAACATGGGACATAGGGGTAGTACCTTTCTGCTGTGGGAGTATTATATTTCGGAATACTTATGCTTTTTGGTATAGTAGTCATGTTGAAATTAATTTATGTTCATAGATACAAATCTGTTGTTTTTCGATCAGATTACTGTTAAACCTTGACATCTAATAGCGGGATTGATATCTGGCGGATTGAAAATTTTCAACCCGTCCCATTGCCAAAATCTGACTATGGAAAATTTCACGTGGGTGATTCTTACATTGTCTTGTGGGTAATGTTCTGAGTCCTGATTCACTCTAGTTTTTCTTATCATGTTCTTGTGTGATATTGTTATTCTCCTCTAATTTTTTTTTAGAGTTGATACAGAGCTGGTGATTCTTTACACCTGGACTAAATTGCTGAGAAACTATAGTATAGCATATTCATTCAGTTGTGGCTTAACACATTCTCATCTAACCCTTTGTGCCTTTAAAGCTGTCATTTTTTGTATTACTGGAGATTAATCGGCAAACTAAAACTTCCTCATGGTGCAGTCATTAAATTTCTGTCAGTAACATGCATCATTCTTAGATCTTACACAGCTTCATCTTTTAAAGAGGATCATTGTTTGTAGAGTTTTGTTGATAACATGCCAAACTAAATCTTCCTCATGGTGCAGTCATTTCTGTTGATAACATGCATTATTCTCAGATCTTACACAGCTTCATCTTTTAAAGAGGGTCATTGTTCACTTTTGTGAACTGAACAGTTTAGAACATTGAATAAAGTTCATGACGTCAATGATGATGAGTAGATGAAGTTGTTAAATAGCTTTAACGTTTGTGTACTGTCAGATTGTGTCAATTAGAATGAGAGTATGGGACTAACAGAAAGATACTTGTCTTCGGACTTCTGGCAAACATTAGTCAAAATGAGACATTGGTTTTTCCATTGTTTTCTTCTGTTTGGCACTTTATATCTCATTTTTAGGTAAACTTTGCCTTCATCATCATCATCATCATCATCATCATCATCATCATCATCTTTTCCTTCTCCTCATCTGTCTGTAGACGTCTGCTGGCAAGGCAGGATCTTTTTTCTATGACATACACTTTTGGATTGGAAAAGAGACAAGTCAGGTATGTAGCCTAATTCAATATATTCTCTTTATTAGGTGAAGTATGGGTTGCCTTTTTCTTACAACCTTCCTTCTTTTTAGTTTTTTATTTATAAATTTATTTTCTTACCGGGGGGGGGGGGTGTTTACTGGCAGGATGAAGCTGGGACTGCGGCTATTAAAACAGTTGAACTTGATATGGCCCTGGGGGGACGTGCTGTGCAACACAGGGAGCTTCAGGGCCATGAATCTGACAAATTCTTGTCTTATTTTAAACCATGTATAATTCCTCTGGAAGGGGGTGTTGCTTCTGGTTTCAGAGAGGTTGAGAAAGAGGAATTTGAAACACGTTTGTATGTTTGCAAAGGAAAGCGAGTTGTCAGATTGAAGCAGGTATTATATTCTCATAACTGAAGTTTCATGATCCAACTTATTTCACCAGAGACAAGCTAAATGCAAGCCAGAAATTTATTTTTGCAGGTTCCCTTTGCTCGTTCTTCTCTGAACCATGATGATATATTTATTCTAGACACTGAAAATAAGATTTTTCAGTTCAACGGAGAACATTCTAATATTCAGGAGAGGGCAAAGGCTTTGGAGGTAATTCAGTATCTGAAGGAACAGTACCATGATGGGACATGCAATGTTGCTGTTGTTGGTAAGTTCCCATGCAGTAACTTTGTGCCAGTATTCTACCATTGGTTTGTACTTCTCAGAAAATATTGTTTTCATGACACGTGATCGACCTTTTTATTTTCCTTTGTTCCTTTTTCCTTTGATGGAGTAATCCACCGTTGAAGTAATGTTTGCATTCCCTAATTCAAGGACATGCTGTAACTATGGTTTCAGATGATGGGAAACTAGACACTGAATCAGATTCCGGTGAGTTTTGGGTCATTTTTGGTGGTTTTGCCCCACTTGGAAGGAAGGTTGTTAGTGAAGATGACATTACCCCAGATAAAATTCCTGCTAAACTTTATAGGTAAATTAGTAATATTTTTTTTTATATGTGTCTCGTTTTTATCACGTGTAATGAAGAAGCAGCAAGACTAAAATTGCTGATGCTCATGAGTAAAATAGGTGTTTATTTGAAATGCTCATGTATGTCATCTTTCTTTCTGTAGCATAAGTGATGGTGGTGAGGCAATGCCTCTAGAAGGACAACTTTCTAAAGCCATGTTAGAAAATAGCAAATGCTACTTACTAGATTGTGGTGATGAGGTGTTTGTGTGGGTTGGCCGTGCAACACAACTACAGGACAGAAAAGTTGCTGGCCAAGTCGCTGACGTGAGCAAGAATGCATCAAATTTGTTTCTTCTGGTCCTTACATGAAGTCTAAGTTTTGAATGTATCTTCCAGGAATTTGTTTCCAGCCAGAATCGACCGAAATCAACACGCACAACTCGCATTATTCAAGGTTATGAAACACGTTCCTTTAAATCCCATTTTGATTTGTGGCCAGCAGGATCTGCAACTCCTGCTGCTGTGGAGGGAAGAGGAAGAGTTGCAGGTATATTTTTGTCGCATGGTAAACAGGAGTTAATCGATCATTTTTTTCGGGCAAGCATCAATAAATAGCAATTTTCTTCTTTGTTAGCATTGTTGAAGCAACAAGGTATGGATGTCAAGGGCTCCAAGAGCATTCCTGTGAATGAGGAAGTTCCACCATTGCTTGAAGGGGGTGGTAAAATGGAGGTCTAGTTTGGACTTTAATTTGATTGTTGAAAGGGGACCTTTTTTGGAGAAAGAAAACAACTTAAGAAATGACTGTTGGTGAATTCTGAAACCTAATGTGTTGTTTTAGGTATGGTACATAGATGGTAGTGTCAAGTGTCCATTGCCTAAAGAGGATGTAGGTAAATTTCACACAGGAGACTGCTACATCGCTCTCTACAGCTACCATGCAGGTGATCGGAAAGAAGAATTTTTGTGCTGCTGGATTGGAAAGAAAAGCCAGGAGGTATTGCTCCCATGTATCACCTTCTGCCAACTTGTTTCACTAGTAGTCACGGCACCAATTGCAAATTCTAAGTTTTCTCACTGTACTCAGGAGGACCAGAAAATGGCTATTGAGCTGGCAGATAAAATGTTTAACTCACTAAAGGGGAGGCCAGTTCAGGTATATTATTTTCTTTGCCTAAGTACTGTAACATCAAAGTCTGTTGTATAATATGTACCCTTTGACAGGGTCGCATATTTGAAGATAAAGAGCCGCCCCAGTTTACTGCACTTTTTCAACCGATGGTTGTCCTCAAGGTACTCATGTCAACATCAAAACGTTTCCTACTCAAAACTTAGTAATAAATTTGTTCATTTTCTTTCTCCTTTATAAGATAAGGCTGTTCTTGTTGATTTCACGTGCAGGGTGGGATGAGCTCTGGGTACAAAAATGAACTAATAGAGAAAGGTTTAACTGATGAGAGTTATGATCCAGATCATGTTGCTCTCTTCCGACTATCTGGGACATCAGATTTCAGCATTAAAGGCATACAAGTTGATGCGGTATGTTTCATGGTTTCAAACTTAACTCTATTAGTTCATTGATTGATTACAAAGGTGACCATCTTATTTATAGCCATGTAATAGTCAAGAAGTTATGTCAAGGGGATACTTAGAGCTTATTTTCTCTGTGAGACCTCTTCACATTTGGTTCCGAATTAAATGTTTGACATAGTGTTCAAGCCCTAGGTTGATCAAAGGTCGTGATGGGAAAGTAAGTTTAGATTTTCCTTGGGGATCCTTCAATTACTTTTTTTTTTATCAGCAAAATGACAACTTCTATATTAATAAAGAAAAAGAAACAGATCAACCCTCTTCCCCTGAGGAAAGGAAAGAGGGGAAAAGAAACTAGAACACTCCATCACTAACAAGCCCTACAGAAAACGAAGTATCAAACAGAACCCCAGACAAACCCAAACTCGCTGCTTGAGCGACCTGAATCAACACAACAAAACTTATTTCTCAACATGGGATTGGATTAGATATTGGATATCTGAACACCTTAACCCCTAGGTTTCTCAACACTCACCCCGCCTCCACCCCCCTTCCAGTCGCATCGGAAGCAGCCAGTTGCGTCGTTGCCCTGCTCACCCCATGCAACGCCCACCTTCGTGGGCTTCACTTTCAGGAGATTTTAGTAAGACAAAATTTATAGTTTCTGAAACCATTACCCTGATTCCCTGAAACTGACAAGATGCTTGGTTTTTAAGTTACTAATTTAGTGAGACTATCTTTGTAAATAAAAATAACAAAATAGTTTTAGAAGTGCCCATTTGTGCTTAACTTTGTATGAGGTTCCTGGTTCTGATCTCTTTGACAGAAACCTGCGGACTAGTTTGATAAGTTGAAAAGATTTTAAAATTGTGAAGGTACTTTTCAATACATGATGTTTTTTGTTGTCTGTAACCCCCTCCCACTCATTGCCTTGTATATATTCTTTGTTTCCATTCAGAAAGAGTTTTTTTAAGATGCTGCAACAATGTGAAAGATCTTCAGGAAGGGGGAAACATTGTTAGAAATTATTCATTCTTGCTTATCGTTCTACTTCATTCGTGACCAGATGATTGCCAAAAGTGCTTTGATATTCAAACACAATATATCTTCTTAAACTTAATTTCGTACAGGTTGCAACATCACTTAACTCCACGGAATGTTTTGTTCTACAATCTGAATCCACAATGTTCACTTGGAATGGAAATAAAAGCACTTATGAGCAACAGCAACTAGGTTCTAAAATAGCTGGCTTTTTAAAGGTATTTACAGAAGAGTTCTTCGTTTGTTCTTTTGCAATTATTGGCTTTCACACATGTAAGTTGCTCTTTCAAAAATAAAAAATTAAGCCGTTTACACCATATGTCAAAATATGCACAGTGTAACAGAAGTAACAGGAAAAGAAATGGACAAAATAGATTAGCTTTTTCTTGAAACGTTGGTGTTAAATTATCCAAGTTCTCTTCTCTTGTTTAATACTGTAATATGCTGTTAACACGATCCTGCTTCATTGTTTTCCAACTTAAAGCGAAATAGGTGGCAATAAGTGTACAGGGCTCGAAATATTTTCTTATCATCTACAATAAGTCTTTAAAATTGCTCCTTTACATGAAAACTTGACTACATTGTGAATAACAGTAAGTAGGATACAACAACCTTCGTCTTAGATGTCATACGAGGCGTTCAACCTAATGTCCTTTAGTGGCAAATTGATAGCCTAAAATTGATTTAAGTCGCATGCAACCTCTAGTCTGCTTGTCGTGGGCATTGACATTGCAGTACTATTGCTTTCTTTTGCATTCATACAATGTCAAATTGCCAATACATGAATATTCTGTGGTCGCACAGCCAGGAGGACCCATAAAGCACATTAAAGAAGGGACAGAGAGCTCTGCCTTCTGGTCTGCTCTTGGTGGGAAACAAAGTTATACCAGTGAACGAGCTTCTGTGGATGTTGTTCGAGAACCCCACTTGTTCACATTCTCCTTTAATAAAGGTCAATTGTTTAGGACGTTCTGAGAATCCATCTGTCTTCTTTTCGTCCCGCCCCTTTTTCTAAAACCTTAGGTCATTTGTAATTCTAACTTCTTCTGTTTTGGTAATATCATATCTGCTTGGAAATGCCAGAGAAGTTTGAGGTGAGTAATGGATTTCTTAGGATTTCTTGGCTGATTATTGTTTTGTATAATCGATGAACAAGATTTACATGCATTTTGTTTTCCTTATATAGTTTGAGGAAGTCTATAACTTTTGTCAAGATGATCTCTTGACCGAGGACACATTGATACTTGACACTCACGCTGAAGTATTTGTTTGGGTGGGCCAATGTGTGGACGTCAAAGAAAAGCAAAAGGCTTTTCAGATTGGCCAGGTAGTGCTTGAATGATTTTAAATGGTCGGATGATCCTCTCTTTACCTTGTAACTCATTTCTTAAAGAGACTATTGTGTAGAAATATCTAGAGAGTGCTGCCTCTCTAGAGGGACTTCCTCCAGATGTTCCACTTTACAAAGTTCCTGAAGGAAGTGAACCTTGTTACTTCACGACATTCTTTCAATGGGATCATACAAAAGCAGTTGTATGTGTGTCATTGCTACGTTTTTGGAACTCTTATAAGATTTCTACTCCCTGCCAGAAAGGAAAAAACAAACAAACATTTCTTTGTCGTTCAGGTACACGGGAACTCATTCCAGAAGAAAGCAACATTACTCTTTGGGGCGAGCCATGGCATAGAAGTAAGAACTTAGTTTAGCATTTTAATTGAAAGCAGATTATACTTAAGTAGATTTAATCTAATAGACATTTGAGGATGTATCCTTTCATAGTTCTAGGACATATTGCAAAATAAAAGATTACCAAGACTTTTTTATTAAGTGTTCACCAGTGTCAATTCAGCTAGTTTAGCATTGTTTTGATGGATGTTATATACGTTCTCTTCTTTTTCTGCTAAAATAATTGATCACATATTAAGATACTTGTGTTGCTATGATTTCAGTTATTAAGTGAGAAGATAATCTTACAGGTTCTTCTTGAGAAGGTTCCAGTGTCGAGTATTTGAAGAAAACGCTCTATAGTTAATTAAACAATACACCGGGGACCTTACCTTATCTTGAGTGTCTCTTCTGCCTCACTTGTCCCCGGTGCCCTGTTTCAAATTCGTGCACAGAAGTCAGCCATAAATTTTGAAGAAATTTATTTAACCAGTTAACCCGTTCACGATACTGCAATAACCTTGGGACTATTGGCCCTTTGCACTGAATTTAATACTCCCTCCGTCCCATTTTTGTTGTCTCCTTCCTTGTACAATTTGTTAAAGAAAAGGGACAACACGAATGGGACGGAGGGAGTAGCATATATCAGAATATAATGATAGCTAACATATTTGAAAGATTCTCTAGTGAAATTGTTGGGACTGCTTTTCTTCTATATTTTATAAGTAACATCCTCTCTAAAAGCCTCAAGTATGGCTGTTCATCACTGTCAGATGGTTGTATCTGTTATGCACTTGAGTGGCATTTACTTCATCTACTTGATAGAGAAAGCTGATTTGGTTTTGATTTTCGCTAATGCAGGGCCAGGATACGTCCAGTGGGAATCATGGACCAAGACAAAGAGCTGAAGCTTTAGCTGCCTTGACATCTGCATTTAATTCATCCTCAACAACAAAAGACCAGCCTTCTACTCCAAAGGTTTCTGGTCAAGGATCACAAAGGGCAGCTGCTGTGGCAGCTCTTTCATCAGTTCTTTCAGCTGAAGCAAAGAAAATCACACCAGATGGTTCCCCTGGCAGATCAAATGATGGCACTCCTGTAGAATCTAGCCCGCATGGTAAGCAAGCTCTTGTTTGTTTCTTTGAGTGTCAAATCTTGTGTGCAAATGTGTTAGGCTGCTTTAGGTTGACAGTTGACTGCTAAAAATCATCTCTTCCAGTGGTGCTTCTTCTCATGTGAATGCTTTCTTCAACCCTCTCCATGTTCTCGGTGAGCTCTTACAAAATTTGTGGATTCAATTACACAGATCGGTCAACAGATGAAATGGCTACTTCTGAGGTGGAGGGTTCTGGAGCCGACGAGGGTGATGCGGATGCAAAAGAAGAGGGTGCTGAGCAGCATGACGTTGAGAATAAGATTGGCCACATTACGTTCAGTTATGAACAACTGAAGGCTCATTCTGAGAATCCAGCAACTGGAATTGATTTTAGACAGAGAGAGGTAACTTGGTGAAACTGTCATTTTTTGTTTTACTGTCAAAATTGTAAAACTATGGTTTATCAGTTGTAACGCTTTGGACGTGTTTTCTTCATAGGCTTACATGGAAAATGAGGAGTTTGAGGCAGTGATGGGGATGGCAAAAGAAGCCTTCTATGGAATGCCGAAATGGAAACAAGACGTGCACAAGAAGAAAGTTGACTTATTCTAGCACAAGGGTATATATAGCCCCTGCCCTTCCACTCATCGGAAACAAACACTCTATTGTGGAATTCTTTCATTTTACCCCCCTCCCTCCTCTGATTTTCCCATCTACTATTTTTTATCCCCTCTCATTTTCTTTATCGTTTTCATTTTCACGAATTAGCTAATAGGGGGCTTCAAACCATGTGGTGAGAACAAAAAAAATTCATCAAAAATCTTCAGCAATTCACTGATAAAATTCATCCCACTTAACTCGGGCTTTCAAACCTCTTCTTTGATTTTTCACTTGCACGTAAGCAGATGAGGACTGGGTGAGTGGGTGGGGGGTGGGATAGGGTAGGGTAGGACGTAAGAAGCAGAGGAGTGGGGGTGGGGTGGGGTAGGGTCGCGTGGAGTGATTCACTTTTGATTTCGTTCGTTCATGTTTGTATGATTCACTTAAGGTCCGAATATGACTTTCAACTGATATTCACCAAGAAAAGGAGAATGAATTTTGAGAAAATCATCTCAAAAAATTAAAGTTTGAACCCCTAATAGAACCAATCGGAGAGGGAAGAGAACAATTTGACTAACACATTTTTCACTAAATATGAAGAAAAAAATGTAGAACTAAACATTACATTAACTAACTTACATTTGGAAACAATGTTTAAACAGTTATCAGAGAGTTTTTTCATATGTGGCCAGTTGTACTTTTGAGTAAATGAGCTCATCTAAGTAGGATTACACCCTTCATTTTTCAGTTTACCTTGCTGTAAACCATTTGGCCTTTTAGTTTTGTTTCTCTCCTCCACGCGTCTCTATGAGATGCTCCATCCACGGGCCACGTATACAAGAGCCCGTGTTCAGTTTGTGTATGCCAACCACGTGTCTACTAATACATAACCTTTTCATCTTCCTTGCCAAAAGAAAAACCAGAAATAGACTTCTCAGCCTCTTACTCTCTCCCATCTCTATTATCCCTTGGACTAGACCAACCAGAACTGAAAATTGCTATGTGTGTCTGAGAGAAGCTTCAGAGAGGAAAAGAAATGGAAATGTAACACAAATGGGTGTCTAAATCTACGCAAGCAACTCTGCGGCGGTGTGTGGTGATGAATGGCGTTGGAAGACATTGGGTTGATTTGGCTTTCAAATTTCCTGAGAAATTAAAAAAGAGGAGCAGTAAAATGAAGGGGTAGGAGTAGGAGGCGTTTATGCTGGCAGTAAAATGACCAGCTTCGTTTGGCTTGGCTCATACATCCATCAGCAACGCCATGGAACTTCTCTGACCTTTGCTTCGCTAAGAGATCTTTAGATTGATCAAGACACATGCAAACAAATGGAGAGGCTTACTCCTGCATTTTAATTTATCTTCTTATCCCCTTCATTTGTTTGGCATATGATTTTCTCTGTTACATCCTGAGGAATTAAAACTTGGTTGGAGAATTGGTCATAAAAAATCTTGTGAATTTGGTTCTTTATTTCTTTGGTTTAGAAAGTTCCTCAACTTAAATTAATCTTATCTTTAGACTTTTGTTTGCTTGGTATAAAGTTAGATTTATTCCATAATATAGAATACAACATAATGTTGCACCTTGCCGCCCCGCCGCAAAAGGGCGGGCTACTCGAAACCTTGTTAACATCTATGGAGGAGTAGACGAGCGGGGAGTGTCAATGTCTTCTTTCTTTTTTTATGAGAAGGGTCACTGTCTTTTAAAATCACTATTTATAATCGTTAAATTTGGTGAACAGTGATGAACAATAGCAGTAGCACACGTCATTCATTTTTTAATTTTTTTAAAAAAAAATATGTTTTTTTATTTTTGTAATTACATTTATTATTTATTACATTAATTTTTTTATTTTTTAATTATATTTATTATGTTACTAATAGGAAAACAAATTAGTAATTTTGAAAATTGGTATGAAATTAGTAATTTTGAAAATTAGTATGAAATCAATTGTGTTGTGTTACGTCATCTATTTTTTCCTACATTTTTTTTCTTCTAAAGTGTGTTCATTTACTATTTATAAATGAAAAGTTTGTAAATTTGAAAATTGAAGTGAAATTTATGGGAGAAAACATTTTTTTAGAGAACATTGTTTTGACTTTTAAATCTAATTATTATGTGTATTGGTCCTCGACATTTTGGAAATCTAAGTTTTTAACTAAGCCAAAGATTTTTTACCTACAATCATTATTACTTATTATCTCTTTTATTTCATGAAAGTAGACCACAAATATTTGGTAGTTTAGCTGATGAATACGCACTTCATCCATCTTATTTCTTCACTTTTTCTTCTTCATTTTGGTTGTTTTAAAGTGTGTTAGTTAATGCTTTTTACAGAGATCGAAAGTTTTTGTTTTGAAAGTGAATATAAAATTTGTAAAAAATACAGTTTTGTGAATTATCTTCTTAATGAATAATACCTCCAATATATATATCCTCAATATATATATATATATGTGTGTGTGTGTGTGTGTGTGTGTGTGTATATATATATATATATAGACAAACTCCATTAGTTACCTTTAACTATTTTGAAAGTAGAGCATTGGTCCCAGTCCTAAATTTTCAAAACATCATTAAGTGTAATGTCGTTTTTTTGTACGAAAGAGAATTCTATTACAGTTTATAACTATTTAAAAAGTAGCATGTTGTCATCAAAATTTCAAATCTTATGGCATGATTTTTACCCTTCTTCGAGTGTTGATGATTTTAACGAAAAGTAATAATGTGTAATTAGTATTTGTATTTAAAACTCTATACATATACATAAAATTTTGTATGAATAGTATCCACCTAATAAGATTGTGCCACCTCATCATAATTTAGTGATTTTATTTATTTGTGTTTCAAATTGTTTAAAATACTAAATCTCTATTTTACTTTTATTTCTTATTATTTTGCTTTTGCTTCTTAATGTTTTAAACTTCATATGATAAAATGTAAAAATTATTAGACCTAATTTTTTCACCCATAATAATTATATATTTTATCATTTATTTCATAAAAATATACATTTATTTCACTTAATATTATATCCTTATTAAATACGTATAAAATATTGCAATTTACACCGCTACAAAATGCGGTAATTAAACCTTGTTTCATCTATAGATTACAAATGTTGATTTCATATGAGATTAGTCCATAGAAGGTATCCTATGAATTTTGAACGAATCGCAAAAAGGAGTAAAATTGCAAATAAACATAGTATAAGAAGAAATCTTTATTAAAAAAAACACATTTTTTTGTTGACCCAGACCCATTACATTAACCTTAGAAAGTGCAATCTCAATGAGCGGACCCCATGATCATTTTTGCCAACGTTAACCGGATGAAGAACAACATGTTTTTAAATTCAGCTATTTCCTAAAATAGATAGTAAAAAATTACAAGAAAATGTCAGTTTCTTATGATACACATATAAATTCTATAACTTTAAATGTCTAAATAATAGAAAAAATAGATTAAATACAATGAAACATAAAAAATAGGGAAATTATCAAAACCTCCTCCTGAAGTTTGTGATATTATATAAAAACTGCTGGTATTGTCCTATTAGGTTAGTGGGACCCAATACCAAATCACATGGAACCCCAATAATGCCCCCTACATTTCAGCCTTCCACTCCATCGTCTCTCCATCACCGACCAGTCCATTTCCTTTATCAGCACCACCACGACCACCACCACCACCACCATCATCATCATCATCATCATCATCTCCAACAATCCCTTGATTTGAATCCACCGCTTCCAATTACCTCCGCCATCTACCCCAAAATCATCACCCAAATTCCACCAGAGCATGACTCGATTGCTCCTCTTGCGCCGTCTCCAAGTTCAAACATCTCCGCCGTCTCTGGGTTCATGCTGGCGAGTGGTCTAATGGGCGTAAACAGAGAGATTATTGGTGTGATGTCGAACAAGAAATCTGAAATTCGTCCATCCATGTGTTGGCTTGCTAGCTCCGATTGGTGGGTAAATCTCGCGACACCAACTTGTGTTCTTAGTTTCAGGGATGATTTAAGATCCAGTAAAAGACGATGACCCAGAAAACTAATGGTAGAATCAAGAGCAAGGGAACTCGGATTGAACTGCACTAAATCATTCAAAGAAAACCAATTTTATCACTTTCCCCCTACCTCCGTTCTCATCAACCCAGATTTTATCAGTTTCTCCCCTGCCAGATTTAAGAGATAAGGGTATTTTCGGGTTTCTATGTGGATTAAATGGCGAGTACCATAGAGATTATGCTAAACCACAGAGGGAGTTTTTGAGAATTCCTAAAATACGGGGGAAAGTGGATATTATGCTAAACCTTGGGGGGGTTTGTTAATTTCCCTAAAAAATAAATGAACCGAAAATCCAGTTTGTCTTGACTTTCGGCTTATTAAGCTATTCCGAGGTTAATTAATTTGTTAGCAGTTTGGCTTCTCTGCTCGACATGGTGACCGACGATCTGTCGGTGGTTCATTTCGGCGCCAACGTCCTTGTGCTTGGCCTTTCAATCCCATTGATCCGATATCTCTCAATGTGGCAGGGGGACTATTAGTTGTATGTTGCCGAGCTCAAGGCAGCGACGACCCTTATTTCGATGGGTGGATCAACGTGTTCTCGCCCCCGCCTGGGCTTTGCTCTCCATGGCGAGGCATGTGGTGCTGGGGTTGGAGGTCCAACGACTATTTTGTTCTCACCCTCGTCTCTGCAGGAAAACTTAAGTGGTGCTGGCTTTGGGCAGTTCTGGCAGTTGCGGGGCAATTTGGGTGATAGGTTCGTTTTATGGCCATTTCATGCAATCATTCCCTCCTGCCTCAACTCGAAGCGGTTATAAAGTGTTGTCATTTTTCGCGCCCAGACACGCCGGTTCCACCGACCAGTCCCAGTGCGTGCGTGTGGCTTTGTTGTTGCTGTTTTTTCGATCTCCTCCCGAGTGCGGGTCAGCTCCACTGCGCCGGCATGCTGCTCAGTTTCGTGTTTTTTGTGGTAGGCGGTTTGGCTCTCCACGATCTTCGGTGGGGTTGAAGGTTGCCTCACCATGCCCAGAGTCATGATCGAATGGTTCTGGGATTTGTTTACTATGAGGCCTAGTCAGCAAATTTCAGTTTTTTTGTTTATTTGGTCCCGTTGTTTATGTTCTTTTGTTTCGTTTAGACTTTGGTTACTTTTGCTTTGTATAGTTTATTATCACGTAGACGAGTTGCTTTAGTTGCCACTACTTTTGTGATTAGTTCTCTCCTTAGCTCATTATGGTGCACGAATACTATATAGCATTTGGGCGTGCAGGGGTACCGGGAGCCAGATTCAAGATTTTTTTTTCCGCGATAGTGGTTATGATCATCGTCATGATCAGGGATGGACCAAGGATAGAATTGGTGTTGGGGCAAATTTTCTTCCAATATCGAACCGTTTTTACTCATTTTGTTATTGGTTCGCCTATTTAATTTTTGAATTTGTGTTTTTGACTAATATTATAACTAAAAGTAATTTGCAAAAAAATTAATATATATATTTGAAAAATACAAACATTGAATTTTCATTGAATATAAAACTAATAAAAACTCAGTTTCTAAAAAATGAGTACATTTATTTTTCAACATTTAATTTATGATTTTAGTTAATCAACATGTTAATAAATGAAGTCAAATATTTTAAATGTGGATGATATTAATATTTCTAGTTTCCAAATATATTTTTTCTGAAATTTTGTAATAAATTCTGCTTTTTGGTAATAATTTGAGTTTACCATAGTATCGAAAAAGAAATGTACTAATTTTTCAAGGACAGAATGAGTAATATTTATTATTAAAATTTTGGAGAAAAAATCATATACGTTAATTGTTAAAAATTAAATGAGCCAATTATTTAGGTATGGAGAGAATATTTAGATAGTGCTGGGTCAAAAGGGGTTGAAGTGATTAGATTGAAAACTAGAAGGTTGAGTGTAATTTTCAGTTAAAGTTTAGAGATGTATATGTAATTATGTTTTAGTTGTAATTTTGCGGGGACAAATTACATAAATAAGGCTCAAATTTATGAAAGATATACATATATACCCTTAACTTTGTAAAAATTTAGTGAAGCCACCCCGCCCCGCCCACTAAGTCCGCAGTCCTGATCATGATTTCTTTCTTTTGGCGTAGGATAAGGAGAGCCTAATTGTAGTGATATTAGTGATCTTACGTAATTCCATTTATGTGGAGTATTCCCTATTTACAGGCATATTTATTTTTATCCATTATGGGTGTTTTAGTTCGTCAACTTTGACTTAGTTTATGATGATTTATCATTAATGAAATAGGTATTTATTGTTCAAAAAAATGAACTAATAATGACGGACAAAGCTAGCTAGTAAATATAATTGTTCACACGATTAAAGCAAGAGAATACTATAATGCTAATCGAAAGAGTCATTGATAAAATTTTCTATCAACTTCACCAACATAGGGAGAAATTGCAAATCAACTCTCACATTTTTTAAAAGTGAGTCAACTAAACAGTCATTAACTTTTTTTTATCTCCCTCTAAGCTAGGGTGGATGCCCTATTTTACCTAAAGCGTTAGTCTACAAACGTTAGTCGGATTGGGATGGGAGTCTTAAACCCGGCCTCCTTAGGATTTAATCGTATGACTGAGGGATCCAGCTGTAACATAGAGAAAGTTGGAGAGAGAATCTGACCTTTCATATTGCTTGGTGGTGTGTCCGAGAGTTTTGCGATTTCCATATCATCTCTTTAAAAGCAAAGATTTGACCGTTTCTCACTTCCAAGGTCGGTTTAAACCATATTCTATAAATACCATAGACCGATTTAAGCAAACCAAAGCCAAAAATCGGGTGATTTTCATAAAATGGGGAATTCACGCTTCATCCCTGTATTTCTTAAAAACCCTAATCCAGAGCCCTAACCTATTTGTTCTGCCGCCAGTCGCCTCTAACTCCTCTGTCTCTGCCAGTTGGTGCCTCGTTTGGATGAAGCTCGAGTTCCTGCGTATATTCGACTTCTGTAGCCAAATTACATGGTGAGTCTGCGATTTTTATCGTCGTCGTCGTCGTCGTCGTCGTATTTCTCTTAATTCGTTTCTCTTTGTTTTGTTTTTACCAGCTTCCAAATGTCTTTGGTGGGCCAAATTTCATCGCCACCTTTCCTCTCCACCCAGCAGTCTTGCTTGCCTTGCGGTTTGTTTCCAAGTTGTCTCCTTTCCTCTCCACCCAGCAGTCTTGCTTGCCTTGCGGTTTGTTTCCAAGTTGTCTCCTACCTCGTCTTCTCCTTCCATTACACCTCTGTCTGATAATTATTGACTTCTCCCTACTCTAGGGTTTTCACTTCTGCATTTGTTAGCATCTCAAAGAGCAAAGGAGAAGATACGACGGGAGGAGGAAGAGAATGGGAACTTCAACGAGGCAATTCAAGGTCATGCTTCGCAAGAATTGGCTGCTCAAAATTCGACACCCTTTCATCACCGCTGCTGAGGTTTCACTATTTCTTTTCTTAAGCTTTGTTTTGTAATAAATGGGAATTGATATCTTCGCGTTTTCTTTTAGTGTTTTGAGTTGGTATTGCTGTATATCTGCTGTTGTTTGTCTTTTGGAATCACCATTTTTTTTTTGGTTAATTTGTTCTTGCAGATTTTTCTACCCACAATTGTAATGTTGTCATTGATAGCGGTGAGAACAAGAGTTGACACGCAAATCCATCCGGCTCAACCGTAAGTTGATCATCATCATCATCATCATCATCATCATCATCATCATCATCATCATCATCATCATCATCATCATCATCATCATCATCATCCCTTTCATATGTTCTGTTAGGCTTCTGGAAGGAAGAGTTCATATGAGCTTTTCACTAATGTTGCAATTTTTGCTTAAAAAGATTAGAAAAACCACATTTTACTAGTAGGCTGTGCGCTTGTTTCCTTGATACACAGTTGGTCATTAGTTGCTGAGAAGTTTTCCCGTTTTATTAAAGTTGTGTTGGTTAAATAACAAACTTATAACATGTCTAAGGAATGTGGAAAACCTAGTTCTTTACCGGACATAATTTGAAAAATGAAACGTCTTTTTGATAATTCTCTATCCATTTACAGGAGTTGATGTTTTTCAAATACCTAAAACATAATATGTAACTGTATTTCTTGCTGAAGGAAATTTAGGGAGACAATGGATATTTGTCAGAGCTAGATGAGCCAAATGTTTTGGATCTTCTTCCTGATATATCTTTTTTGACTCATTGGCTGTTCGGATTAACTTGTTACTTGTTAGGTGGAAATATTAAGTTCTTCACTCAATTTAATTTTGCAGATATATAAGGAAAGACATGTTCGTGGAGGTGGGTAAAGGCATATCTCCCAATTTTCATGAAGTTTTGGAATCATTGTTTGCAAAGGGAGAATATTTAGCTTTTGCACCAAATACGGAAGAAACAAGGAAGATGGTTAACATAATGTCCATCAAATTTCCTCTATTAAGGGTAATTTTTTCATGCAACTTGTTTTAGTTTTCATTTTGTTTAACTTGTAGAGGTATCTTATATTCTTTATCATTGTCATGTTTGAGATAGTAGACAGTACTAACTAAGCGTGATTAATCTTTCTGTGATTAGTCATATGCACATTGTTTCCCTAATCCGGATCAGCTATGTGGTATTTGTTGGAGAACTTATTGTGTGTTTGTTACTTATACTGATAAGTGTGCGTAAAACTTACTAATGTGAGGCTTCTAGTGTGTTGATGTTGTAAAGATGAGGTGTAAGCTTCTCCTCTTTCTTATTTATTGATTCCATAGTTGCTTTCACATAACAAAAACAAAACAGAAACAACAAGAAAAATGCTTTTATCATTATAGTTTGGTGGTTGCATAACAGCTAGGAGGGAAAATATATTTTTCCACCATCTGAAGGGGTTTTTTTGTGGCTATTTTCTTACAGCTAGTGAGTAAAATCTATGAGGATGAGCTTGAGCTGGAAACATACTTACGTTCTGATCTCTATGGTACTTGCAGTCTACACACGTAAGTACTTAACTCTTGTGCTGGAGTAAAACTCTTCCCTCTATTCATGATATTGAATGAGTAAAATTTACACTTAGATGAACTGTTTCTGTGCTTGTATGTTGTCTTTGATTTATGATTAAATCATGAAAGAACAATTGTTAAAGTATCCGATTCTAGACCAATAAGCAATGGGTGGATAGTCCTCACCACAATATAAATCTTTCTCAACCCTTAAATCACATATACGATTTGCCGCTTAAATACAAGGGTTAATGGCACAAGTTGTCCTTAAATTATGCATTGATGTTGCTTACTCCTATAACTATTGGTTGTTGATACATTCATCCTTTTTACTATTTAAGCCGTTGCTTATCATCTTGACACGTTAATGATATATTAGTGATGGATGGATTTCTTATTAGCAGTTAAGGTGTTGCTTACTCATCTCATATTTTTTTTTAAGTGTTGCTTACACAGCCTTTAACTATTGGTTTTCATCTATTATTAATGCCTCATTTACATGTTAGAACGAGTAAGCAGCACTCTAAATAGTTGAAGGATGAATGTTGCGACAATCAAGTAAGCAAAACTTTAAACAGTTTTAGGGCGAATAAGACACATTGTTTAAATAAACATGTTTCTTACCTTTAATAAGCCATATCTGTGCTCATACCATGGCAATTCTTCTGAACTCATGGTGCTATAATAACAGTTTCTTTTTTTTCTGTTAATAATAGCTCATCCCTCTTTTTACTGTCATCTGCTGTGTTCCTCCTTTGGCCATAGAAATATGTCAATGCGGAGTTATAATGATATCCTTTTTGTTTGCTTTTTCCTCCCTTAGTAGGGGACACAATAGGTAAGTGTGTCACTTTAGTTTCAGTCCGTGTTCCTTCCATATTTACTTGTTCTTTCTTTTATGTGCAAGACTTTTCTTATTACATCCACAGGACTTTAAAATACATTGGATACTTTATCTGCAATTAAAATCATTTTGTTTATTATCTTTGGGTCATGAAGTATTTACCCAAACTAAATTATTAGCCCAATTGGAGTTTTCTTTCCTTGTAATTTTAGTCAGTGAACAGTTTTGGCATGAAAGTAGAATGTAGATTCTCGTCTAAAGTCTTTCTTTTGGAGTTTACATATATTCATTTTTCTTTTATATGATACTGCAAAGTAGAGAAAATAGAAAAAGTTCATGGAGTTATTGAGAACTCTCCCTGTACAATTAATGGCTTTAAAGGTAAATTCTGGTTATGAGTATGCATGTAAATGAAAGGTACTGAGTAGGTAATATTAGTAATCTAAGAATTGATGAGGTAGGAGGTTAAGAACAAGTCATTGGTTTTTTCCAGTCTTAAACATGGTGTGGTTATGATGAAAATTGCAGGCCAGTTGGCTCAACTGACAACTATGTTGATTTTGATCAATTTGTTATTATGCAGTCAAAGTGGAAATAGAGGATATATGTGAAGAAAGAATCTGGAGCACCTATATTTTGATGACCAGTTTGACTGTTCTTATTCAAATGACGGTTCACGTTTTGTTTTAACCTTCTACCAGGACTTGTAAGAATCCAAAAATTAAAGGGGCAGTGGTGTTTCATGATCTGGGCCCTCATTTGTTTGACTATAGCATTCGTCTGAACCATACGTGGGCTTTCTCTGGATTTCCTGATGTCACACAATCATGGACACTACTGGATCCTATCTCAAAGAGCTTGAGTTAGGTGTCAGTGTCATCCCAACAAGCAATACAGCATCAGTGGGTTCCTAACTGTATGATCTTCTACCTCTCTCACTTGCAAGTTTACATTAATCTGTACATGGTTTAGTAAAATGGTGTTGGTATATGTTTTAGCTTTTCTGCATAATACACATGTTGGCAGTCTCAGAAATTTCATATACTGAAATTTCTTATGTTTGTCCTAACCTGTAAGAAGATGTGTTTTACTTACTATCGTAAAGACTTGTTATGTTTCAGATGTATGTGTTGATTTTACAGTATCAGTCTTGTAATTGAAATTAACTATATCAACCATCTTCAGTCATTGTCGTCTCATGAAATTTTTTCATTTAAGTGGAAGAAATCTACATGGTGCAGTTTCGAAACTTCATCTCATTGTCCCCTCATGATAGGGTTTCCTTGAGAAAGGCATTTAGCATAGAACTTTTGCACCATGGTTTTTGCATGAAGTCATTGTGTTAGCTAACTTTGAACAGTTACTAGGCCCTATAAACTGTGTGCCACCAGGCTCAATGTAGTTTCAATTAATGTTGTACTATGCTGATGATTACTATCACCCTAAATACTCGTGTTTGATCAATTTCACAAATCATACACAGATTTTTCTTAATATTTTTATGAAGGAAATAGAAATGGTAGATTAGCCTATGAAATTGTTCTAAAGAATGATCGTTGTTCAGATTCAAAAAGCTGTTCCCTAAGAAATCGTTGAGATGTTACTTAATATTGTCTCCCTTAGCTAGTCATTGTTTATGAGTCCAATGAGTAATCTACTTTGTAAGTTGTGAGCTGTTACAGTATTCTCATAACAGTTCTTCTCTCACCACATGCAGCTTCAGCAGATTTTTGATTCATTTATCATATTTGCTGCTCAGCAAACACAAATTAGTATTCCCGCTGGAATTGCAGAACACACATCAGAAGCCTACAATGGTACCTCATGGCTTAAGTCACCCGGGATGCAGTTTAGCCCTTCAAGGATAAGAATGGCTCCATTTCCAACTAGAGAGTATACCGACGATGAGTTCCAGTCCATTGTTAAGAGGGTTATGGGACTATTGTATGTTTCTTATTTGTTTGAGGTTCTGCAACTCTTCCTACATCTAAAACATGACTGAATACTTTTCTCCTTTGTATCTGTTTACAGGTACATTCTGGGTTTTCTTTACCCGATCTCACGCCTTATCAGCTACATTGTATTTGAAAAGGTATAAAAGCCGTCTTTGCTATCAGATTGCTGTATGTGTGAGAATATGTTTAGAGGTTATTGTTGTGCATGGGTCATATGTTTCCATTTTTTTTGGTATCTATTTTATTTTTTATTCTTTAGATCCACTATTTTGTTTCCTTTCTCAAAGCCTTTTTTTAACATTTCAGGAGCAGAAGATAAGAGAAGGTCTTTATATGATGGGTTTGAAAGATGGGATATTTCATCTCTCGTGGTTCACTGCATATGGTTTGCAGGTTAGTTTTCTTTCTGGGCCTTCAATTAATTCTCAAGGTATATTCTTGAATCTCTCATTTGAAAGAAGTTTTAGTCTAATTTAGCACGTCTCTTTGTGCAATAGCGTCTATTATCGGTGTTTAAAATTTGAGATAATTAATGATTGCCCAACCTCTCAAAATCTGTAACGGTAAACACGAGCCTTTTGTAGGTTTTCAAACATCCAATTCTAATGTATGTATGTATGTGTAATATGTGTGTGTGAGTCAAGGTATATACATCACTGTGTTCGCATGTATATAGATTTTTTTTCTTTTCTGTTTATTTTTTTGTTGCATGTCAAAGTTGATGAGAAAAACTGTACTTTCTTTTTGTGATTTTACCAAATAATTGTTTCAAATAACTGCATGGAATCAATTGAGTAAAAAATTGGGACTTGCTTTGGGATAGCACAATATTTATAAATTAAAGGAGTGCCTATTTAACAACAGCGGGATCTGAATGGTGATGTCAATATCTAACCGGTCTTACTTGCACTGTATTTTGTGAAAAGTTGGTTCGGAGGAGTCGAACTTCTTATTGGCTGATATATTTCCTTGAAAATACCATAGCACACATTGTTATGCGATGGTAAGCCTCGTCTTTAAATGTTTCTTCTCTAGTATGTTTGCAGGGGATTTTTATAATAAAAAATAAAAAAAAGCTTGTGCTGTTCTATATTTCTCTTTCATGAAATGTTGTTCCATGATTGCTCACAGCCCTCCATGACTGTCCAGAATAATCAACAATAGTACTTCTGAAATTTTCCTCAGGCTCTCAGCTCTCTGTTTTTGTTTCCATGAGCTTTCACATACTAGGACTATTCCCTCCCCCTTCCTCCTTCCGTCTCTTTACCTACCTCTTAATAACTGGCCTGAAACTGTGAGCTGTAAATTCCAGTTTCAGGGTGTTAGTTGATGCTTTACTTTGTGGTGAGGTCTTTCCATTTGTTGTGATTTGGTGTTAGGTTGAATACTTTTAACATGATAATGGAGCCCAGGATTTGTCAAGTGGTAAGCTCCAGCCAGTATTGTAGTTTGAGACTTTGAGTAAGCCGGCCTGTTGTCAGTCTTTTCACTGGCCTACAAGTAAGTGGGTCTATTATTTGGTAAAATCTGAAATGTTTACTGAAGGGGGTCTAGGGTTAGGCTCATTGTGGTAATCTCTCGAAAGAATGTTGAAAATTTATAATTTGAATTCTGCCTCCACTTTTTTCTCAGCTGGAGATTTAGAATACAATAGAGACGCACTACAAGAGAGCAAGTTACAATATACTAGGATACATGAAAACTTATTTACAAGATAATGATGTGCACTACAATAGAGACGCACTACAAGATAGTCAGTTGGATATTAATGATTACTTACATTTTTCTTTGCAGTTTCCGTAAGTTAAATTCTTAGAAGTTCATTTTTATGTGCAGTTTGCTATTTCTTCTGGGACAATCACAATTTGTACGATGAATAGCCTTTTCAAGTACAGCGATAAGACACTGGTGTTTGTATATTTCTTGACGTTTGGACTGAGTTCAATGATGCTATCATTTCTAATCTCCACATTCTTCTCTCGAGCAAAAACAGCCATCGCTGTTGGGACCCTCTCATTCCTTGGCGCCTTCTTTCCTTATTACACAGTCAGTGACGAGGCTATTCCAATGTAAGCAACTACTCATGTGAAATCATATGATATATGGGTCTGGTGTCAGAGACTTGATGTCTTTTTGAAAGTGGATTGAAACATCTTAAATGTCTTATCTATAGGCTGTTGAAGATTATTGCGTCATTTCTTTCACCGACAGCCTTTGCGCTTGGATCTGTAAATTTTGCTGATTATGAGCGTGCACATGTAGGAGTTCGTTGGAGTAACATTTGGCGGGTAAGTTGTGTCCTTGTTTGGGTGTTCTCAGTTTTGAGCTTGCTGATTTGAGTTCAATTTGATTATTGGCAATATTTCTTAAGATATTGAATTTTGTAGGAATCATCTGGAGTGAGTTTTTTGATCTGCCTCCTGATGATGATGTTTGACACGCTGCTGTACTGTGCACTGGGTCTGTACCTAGATAAGGTATTTATGGATCCCTAATTAACCTTGTTTATTATAGGTAACAGGAAGGATTTCTTTAAATCTAGCATTTGTAGATATATCATTCACAAATGAGTTCATCACATATACAAATAACTGTATTTTTTATGTCAGTGTGATTTCGAACAGTTAATCATCTACTCCCTCCGTCCCCTTTAGATGCAACATTTTGGCTGGCACGTAGATTAAGAATGTGTGTTGACTTGAGGGTAAAGAGGTAAATTATGTACATAAGACAAAGTGGTTTTTTTAGTGGAAAGAGAAAGTAGGGGTAACTAAGTAAAATTGGTGTAAAAAACTTTCTATATAAGGAAATGTAGCAAGTTTTTTGGAACAACCCCAAAAAAGGAAATTGTAGTAAGTTTTAAGGGACGGAGGGAGTAGTTGAGATTAAGTCAGTGTGAATTTAATGAATAGGTAAAGTAGTTTACTGCAGTTATGGTGATTAGTAGGTTCCTGATGATCGACACCTGTTTCATTAATATGTGCTGATCAGGTCCTTCCCAGAGAAAGTGGAATACGTTATCCTTGGACTTTCTTGTTTCAGAAGTGCTTCTGGAGAAAGAAAAGTAATATTAAACCACACATACCGAGTTATGAGGTTAAAATTAGCAACAAAATCTCAAAAAAGAATAATACTGATAGAAAGGATTGTACTGAACCTGCCATGGAAGCAGTAAGTTTGGACATGAAGCAACAGGAACTTGATGGCAGGTACATTCACCAGTATAAGCATGTTCTATTCCTTTGAACAGCTTTTGTTCCGCTTTCCACTCAAATTTCATGTTAGATTTGCAGATGTATCCACCTGAGGAACTTGCATAAGGTTTATGCAACCAAGAAGGGAAAATGCTGTGCTGTTAATTCATTAAATCTCACCTTGTACGAAAACCAGATTTTAGCACTTTTAGGTGCGTATTTTGCCTACGACTTAAGGTGTTTTATTTTGTTGGTAGTGATGCCATATTGAAAAAAGGAAAAGAAAGAAACGAATATCGTCAAATTACATGCAAAAGTGGAGAACAAAAGTTTACAATGGAATCTTGTGTTGTGGTACTTGATTTCTAGGCATAGTATTGTTGTAAGTAGACCAACAATGCACTCAGCTTATTTGATTGGATTCTGGATGAATTCTAGTCAAGAGGAGACACCTAAAAGAAGGGGGTCTAGGTATTTAATTTGAATATTGATGAGATTGCTTATAAGAATCCGCTGTATGAAATATCATTCATATTCCAACTCAAGAGAGCTTGTCCCCGTATCTATGGGCAAACAATGCATCTGGAATAAAATGGAAAAGCAAAAGTGAAGATGCCTTAGCTTCTCTTGCTCTTTTGTAGGACATAATGGGGCAGGTAAGAGTACAACGATATCAATGCTTGTTGGTCTTCTTCTCCCAACATCAGGGGATGCTTTGGTTTTAAGAAAGAATATCTTAACCGAGATGGTATGTATTTACCTTTTTTATATCAAAAAACTAGTTAACTGAGCTCCCTTGGCTTGTATGATTGTTATGCCCTTTGCCCCTCTTCTTTTGCAACACTCATTTAGTGATGTCTCCATGACTCTTATCTGCTGCAATGTTTCCCTTTTCAGTAAATGTTTTTGTAACTATTTACCCTTCTACCTGTATTTTATGTTTTTCATTAACCATACACAACTTCCTATTAAGTTCATTTCCACTTTCTATCAATTTGACATAATCTCCAATAACTCGAAAGATTTTTGATTATATATATTTGAATGTCAGTAATGAAAACTCCTAAAAATATTTAACACACCATAATCTTCATGTCACACACAATTGCAAAGTATAGGGATGGAAAGAGTATTTTTCTTGCTTTTGTCATCATGCTGATGCTTAAAAAGTCATTGGTAGATATTCCATACTAGAATGATGGTCTTCTTACTGGATTACAGTATGCATGCTTTCATGTGCATGTGTAATCATTATGAATGACATGTTGAATAGGAGTCAGGATCGAGTGATATCAATCTTGTAGCCTTTGGTCTTTTGCTGGAAATAGGAATTTTCCTCGTCAGCACTGGCTTACATGCTGGACATGAGTGGTTAGCAGGAAGCCTAGGGGAGGGAAAAAAATAAGACTATAATGCATGGTGCAGGTTGAGTTGGGGAAGAGAAGGCTGAGGGGTGGGGACTGTGGGATGGGTGGGTTGGTGGAGGGCTTTATGTTTGCCTCTGAATTTGGATGGATATTTATTTAGCATTCCCTACTTCGAACCTGTTCTTGGAGGTTTATTTCATATGATTTAATCAACTATGAAGAGGATTAGTATTATGCTTTGGCCGATGGGTGAACTGTAGCCACAACATTTTAGCTGTTAAAAGCTTCTTCTTTTTTTCTTTTTAAAAGTAGCTGGGTGCTCCTGAACTTGCGTGATTCCTGATCTCTTAGAATTCATATGCTATAATAAAAAACTACGGACTTGATTTGATCTCTGATATTGCTCCAATCAAGGCTGTCTATGTTTTCTTGTTTTCATGTTATGTTGAATTTTTTTTGACCTAAATGGCCTTGTTGGTTCATATTTAAGCTGATTTCCCAGGTTATCATACTCTCTCAATCATGTTAGAAGATGGTTTATGTCTGATGTAATCAAGCTTTAAACTTGTCCTAAAGTTCCGGAATACCATGCAACCTTGTGAATCTTTTGAATGTGACATTGCTCTTACTCTTTTATCTCCGTGTGTCTCTGCACTTAACATAGGTTATTGCATTTCTGTTATTGGTACCATTCCTTCTGCATTTATGCCGAGGCTTCTGCTAAGGATAGGAAATGGGAGGATGGAGAGTGAAGGGAAACTGTTGTTTTACTTGTTAGGGCGTCTTTGGTGAGGTGGTGGGTATGAGGGTGGTCAGGTTTTGGGTCAGTCTGGTTGGCAGGGTTGTTACGGCCCCGAGGTTGGTTAGGATTGAATATTGTGTATATATATCATTTGTTAACTGTCTTTCCTTCTCTTGTCCTCTCTGCACTTGCAATCTTCTTTCCTATCCACCATCCAAGCGAGACTATGTTACTTACTATTTTGTATATCTTGCAGGATGAGGTTAGAAAGGTGTTGGGAGTTTGTCCTCAAACTGATATCCTTTTTCCAGAATTGACGGTAAGAGTGCATGTTTTCAGTAATAGCTTGACAAATTAAGTTACGCCAGAACAAGATCATGTGAGTTGCAATCACAGACACCCTGTAGTTTCTAAATATAGTTTGTTTTTTAGAGTAAGGTATTCGGTGCCGAGCTTTTCTTTTTGGCCAAAATATAGCATACTCCAAGCTGGTTAGAAAAGGATAGTACCCTTTTTATATCTGTAGTTTACATTTCCAGCAGTGTCATGAATTTAAAAAAAAATTGTGGGAGTTCTGAACTACTCTCAGGCATGTGGAAATGTATTTCATTTGTTTCCTCTATAATATAATATATGCCGTACTTGTTTTTTTTTCCTGTTACTGCTTCATGCTTTACACACTCATCCTTATGTGTCATGCTTATGAGGAGACTTGGCTGCTTTGCATCTTCAGGTGAGAGAGCATTTAGAGATGTTTGCTGCACTGAAGGGAGTTGATGAAGATTGTGTAGAGGATGTAGTAATTGAGATGGTTGGCGAAGTAAGTAACTTGCTCTATCATGCCTTTATCTTTAGTGATAGATTAAAATTATTTTCTTTTCTTTGGTCTGGGTTCAGCAACAATGTGGGGCTGTAAGTTTGTAACAAAATAAGCAATGTTGAAAACCTGAAACAACCTTAGTTATTTTCTTCTTTTTGTCTGTCCCTGGACACCCGTGTTTTTTTTCTGAGAAGAGTAACCTTATTAAAACTGTGGGAGTTCTGAACTACTATCAGGCACGCGGAAATGTATTTCATTTGTTTCCTCTATAATATCATATACGCCGTACTTGTTTTTTTCCTGTTACTGCTTCATGAATTTTAAAAAAAAAATTGTGGGAGTTCTATAATATCAGATACGCCGTACTTCGTTGGTCTGGGTTCAGCAACAAAGTGGGGCTGTAAGTTTGTAACAAAATAAGCAATGTTGAAAACTTGAAACAACCTTAGTGTGAGGCATAATTAGTAACTGAGATGTTTTAAAGTTCACCATCTCATCCTTGCTTGCAATCTGGTATCACTAGTCCAGTAAAAAGGATTTGTGTAACACACGATTTCCAGATTTCAGATTTATGCTGAAGTGAATTTAATTTGTCATGTATAAAGATGGTGGTATCACCAAAAAGTCTTTATTGTCCCCACTTTTTTGTTGTTAATTCTCTCTTTTACATATCTTACCTTTTTGTCTCCATTTTGGAATGGTGGGATTGTATGATCTACTGCATTTCTTTTAATTTATCTTGTTAATGCGTTTGAAGTGTTTTTTTATAACAATTATTATTATGGTTAGGTTGGCTTGGCTGATAAGCTGAATACTGTTGTGAGTGCTCTTTCGGGTGGCATGAAGAGGAAACTGTCTCTTGCAATTGCATTAATTGGGAATAGTAAGGTTGTACAGGGGTTTGTATGAGTTAAATAGAAAATTAATTGTGCATATATGACTTGAGCTATTTCCTTTTTCTCTTTTTATTCAGGTGATAATTCTTGATGAGCCTACAAGTGGGATGGATCCGTACTCCATGCGTCTAACCTGGCAGTTAATCAAACGAGTTAAAAAAGGGAGGATAATATTGCTGACAACACATTCAATGGATGAGGCGGATGAACTTGGAGATCGGATTGCTATCATGGCAAATGGTTCTTTGAAGTGTTGTGGAAGGTTAATCCTTTGTGTCAACTACCATTGTTTTCTGATAATCATTGTTAGCGATACATCTCTAGATCTATGAATTATTCGAAGATTTACATTAGCTATGAAGGCTTAGATGCTGCTGCTTCTGTTCTTGTGTGTTGCAGATGGTATAAATGTCACCATAATAACACAAAACTAGGAAAAGATACAACAGCATCACGTTTACTTCAATTTGGCTTGTTTACTTGATTTCATGTGAATTTATGAAATGAAATATGAGGAATTTAAAACCCAGTGCAAATGCCACCTGTTAGTAAGAATGTCCTTTAATTATACTGTTGGAACCTATAAATTGTAGAACATATGTAGTCTAGTCATGTCATCACCTGTGCTCAATTTATAGCTTCATGTATATATTGGCTGCCTTTTAATAGAATATGGGTCCTTGCTAGTGACATTGCTTTTTTCATCGTGGTTGAACAGTCTTTATATATTTGTAATAGCCCCTGTCAATCCTAGTTTCCAGACTAAACTTTCTTGGGATGGCTAAGATGTCAGGAGAATACTTATTCTTGTATGCGTTTCATGTACTTTTTCCTCAAAATCCAGTCATAAATGTGTTTGTGTTATTTTATGTGTTTCATGTACTTTTTCCTCAAATCCAGGCATAATTGTCTGTGTGTGTGTGTGTTTGTTTGTTCTTTCTTATGAGTAAAGTGTAAGCTCTGATTTCAGTCCATAACAATGTTCATCTACTTTTCTTGGATTACCAAGAAATGCGTATCCATACAGAAATAATGTCTTATGCAGATTAGCAAAGTTACTGGCCTATTTCTCTGGGCTGATGAAGCGTTGGGATTTATGCTTCATTTTGGAGTAGAACCAGTAAATATGTGAAAGCTATTGTAGGAGCATTTTATTATTTTACTGGAACATACAATCATACAGTATTAGTAAATAGTGCTTATATTTGAACATCTCTTCCTCCTTTTCTCTGCTAACTTAAGAATCTCAAAAGTAGTGTATGGGCTCCCCTTGGACCTCTTTTTTTTTTTTGTTAAAAAATTTTTCTTTGTTTATTTCGTTTCTATATTGGAACTTCTGTGACATTGTTTTGATGTCTTTTCCTTTCATCCTTCCCAACAGTTCCCTTTTCTTGAAGCGTCACTATGGGGTTGGGTATACGCTGACTCTAGTGAAGGTTTGTTTTGTTGAGCCTTTGTGCATGCACACACGTGTGTTTGTGCTGTTTCCTGGTTTTATGTGAATGTTTTTCATTGACAAGGCAATCATTATTGCTTGATTGGATTTTTTCCCCCTTTTCAGTCTGCACCAGCTTCCTCCATTGCTTCAGATATTGTTTATCGTCATATTCCTTCAGCAACATGCATAAGTGAGGTAAGTTGATATTTTTATCCCAAATAATAGGCCTTTTCCCCCTTTAATAAGCAGTTGGGGGGCATTGGTTTCTGGATTTGTTTAAAAATTTGGATCATCATCCATGAAAAGATGCTTGAAGGGGTGAGAGTATGTAAGATTGAATCACATTGCTGTGTCTGGAATATTAAGACAAACGATTATTTGTTCTTTCTAAGTTGATCTGTATAATATCGGATCTTGATCATCACAATGCTGAAACTAATATGCTTCTGTTAGTCCATGTGTTTGTTTCTATACTGATACATTAATACATCATCATGTGTTTACTTGAAAGAGGTTACTGTGCTAGGATAACATGATTTCTATGACTTTCAGGCGGGAAGTGAGATTTCTTTTAAGCTCCCCCTGGCGTCCTCATCAGCCTTCGAGGCTATGTTCAGGGAATTAGAAAGATGCATGGATGTATCAGTTTATAATGCAGAAGCAAGTGATAATCAGAAAAGAAATTTTGGTGATGAGAAAAGAAACCAGCTTGGAATCGAAAGCTATGGTATATCTGTCACAACTTTGGAGGAGGTTTTCTTGAGGGTTGCAGGATGTGATCTAAAGGAAGCTGATTGTGCAAAGCTGCAGAATAATGTAAACTCACCTGAATCCGTAGTTTCTCAGCCTTCTCTTGAGAAGACTCTTAAAAAAACATCCTGTTCAAAAGCTTCAGGAAGTTATGAAAAATTGGTAGAGGCTGTATCTGCCTTAGTGGCGAAAGCTTGTGGTTTATTTGCAACGGCTGTATTAAGTTTCATGCACTTTTTAAGTGTGCAATGCTGTAGCTGTCGCATGGTCTCAAGTTCAATGTTTTGGCAGCACTGTAAAGCATTATTTATTAAAAGGGCGGTTTCTGCAAGACGGGACCACAAAACAATAATTTTCCAGCTTTTGATTCCAGCGGTTTTCTTGTTTATCGGTCTACTTCTTCTCAAGCTTAAGCCTCATCCAGATCAGATGTCAGTGACCTTCACTACTTCACATTTTAACCCTCTTCTAAGTAGTCCAGGTGGTGGTGGTCCAATTCCTTTTGATCTATCCTATCCTATTTCAAAGGAGGTCTGTTCAGTTTTTTGTTTATTAAGTTTATTGTTTCCTGATATTATTCTCAATGATCAATTAATCATTGCTCAAGCATTGGATATATGTTTTGGTTGGATATCACAAATTGCAGGTGGCACAATATATTGAAGGAGGGTGGATCCAGCACTTCAAGCAGAACACATATAAATTCCCTAATGCGCAGAAAGCTCTGGATGATGCTGTTGAAGCAGCAGGAGAGGCTTTGGGTCCGGCTCTTCTTTCAATGAGTGAATATTTGATGTCAAGCTTCAATGAATCATACCAGTCAAGGTTAATTTTGCCGAACTGAAACTTTTTTGTGTTTTTTATCCCATTACTTTCTTTTGTTTCCCTCATTTTGGCCATTTTTAGTACACACATATTATACGAAGTCTTATATGTTTCATTACCACCCGTTTTTGGTATCTGAATTCGGAAGTTTTTCTCAGATTCCAAGCTGTTATTGGTATACTGTGTCAAAATATTTTTTGACAGTTCATGTACATGGTGCATTCTAGCTAGTTGCTTTAAGTATTGCCTCAATGTCAATACCAAGGGTTTCTTAATCCAGTCAACTGTCCCACATTGTAGAGAAACTGATGCATCCTCTAATTCTCGATCCTTTTTCTCTATCCTCTCCAATGTCTTTTTTCTCCTATTTATGTATTCTTGTATCATTTTGTATTTATTACTCTAAGATGGTTCGTTAAAATTGAAGGGTTAAGTACCCTATTTTTCCGTCCAATGCACCATGTTTAGTTGACAATCTCTGTCTTAAATGTTCAAGGTATGGGGCTATTGTGATGGATGATCAATATGAAGATGGGAGTTTGGGATATACTGTCCTGCATAACAGCTCTTGTCAGCATGCGGGTCCAACCTATATTAATGTAATGAATGCTGCAATTCTGAAGCTTGCAACTCGTAACAGCAACATGTCCATTCGAACTCGTAATCATCCTCTCCCGATGACCAAAACCCAGATGTTGCAACACCATGTATGCTCACTTTAAAGCCACCTCATTGTTTTATCAGTTTCTTGCAATGCTAGGAGTGCTGTAGGTTGGATATGTTTGATATCTCCTAACATAGTAAGCAAATCTTATTGTTTAGTTGCAAATAAAAAAAAGGTTATTGATGGTAACACACCATTAAAGGCAGAAGTTTAACTTGTAGCATTTCCATACTCTAGTCAGAAGCATGTTTAGGCTTTATGGCTAGATGTTGACATCCTAAGAAGCCTCCTGTTGCTATTTTTCGAATAATTGTTCTGTTCCCTCTTTTTAGCTTATTTGGAGGGCCTGTAATACATATGTGCTCTGTTTTCCTGCTGTGCTAGGATCTGGATGCATTCTCTGCTGCCATCATTATAAATATTGCCTTCTCATTCATCCCTGCTTCATTTGCTGTTGCCATTGTAAAGGTAACCTTTATTATTTGATTTATTTATGATAACAATTTAGAGTAACTATGGACTGTAAGGTGATGGTTTAGGATGCAGAAAAATCTTGATAATATAACCCATTCTACAGATTTCTTGAAAAAGTGTTACGTAACTCATGGTTATCAAGGGGAATCCTGTCTCTATATATTGTGGTGAGACCTCTCCAAAATCACCTATTAGTTTTAGGTTTGACCATTAGATGCTTTAAAACGGTGTCAGAGCATACACTTCTTGAACCCCAATCGCAACTGCATCTCTAGTGTTGGCTGGTTGGGGTCTTGTTCCTGTTCTGGTCTTCTTCTGGTTTTGCTTTCAATATAAACTAGCTCAGGGCTTGCATGTGTGAGGAAGTTACCCTTTTTAGTAAGCATCGTCCTTTCACTATATTTTTGGTGAGGTCTTTCTATTTAGTGCCTGTTGGCTTTGAGGTCAATGTGTTAAATCTCCTACCATCCTGGATGGTATACCAAATACGTATCTGTACTGGTCATACCTTTATAATGGTATATAGGCAAAGCAAAAATTAGTCTGGCTCAGGTGATAAAATGAACCCCAAAAGAATTACAGGGTAAAACTTTGGAATGAGATAAAGTTTGAGGGTAACTTAGTAAAAAAAAATATGGACAGAAAAAGAGAGGAAACTACTTGGATAAGGTGGTCCTGTCCATTTCTGGCTGAGTGTTGGTGAGTGTAATTGAGTCATGAAAGGAATGATGGACAATCATAAATTGAATTCAATTTGGATTTGGAGATAAGGCTGTGACTGGAAATTGGAAGAAAGATGTTGGGTTTGGAAAATTGAGAGCGGGTGGGGGGATGGCAGTCATGGGGCCTCTCATAAACTTGGGTCATGACACCTGGTTTCATATCATGATCAAGCTTATGATGTTTGAATCGTTGAGACTTTTCTGATGCAGGAACGTGAAGTGAAGGCTAAGCACCAGCAACTTATCAGCGGGGTATTTTTCTTTTGCAAAAAGAAAAGAAATCAATTATGCTCAGATTCTCTACCTATTTTTCTGTCCAATATTTGACTACAAAACGTTTTACAGGTTTCTGTACTTTCATACTGGGTTTCAACATATGTATGGGACTTCATCAGTTTCCTGGTTCCTTCCACATTTGCCTTCATCCTTTTCTATATATTTGGTATGTGGGCTTTCCATATGCATCTTAAGTCACTCATTCCCTATCAATTCTTACAGTTACTTTTAGAAGACCTTTAAAAACACGTCAGTCTGCACTCACTGTGTAATTCTTTATGGAACATAGTTTTAAAGTGTACTGTAATTGGTTACTAGGTGTCTTATGCTCACTGCAGTCAGTAACACATTAATTGACCAATGTATGTTGCGCACAATTGATGTTCATTGCATTACATCTCGAATGACGTCATTTCAGACAAAAAAAAGTCCACAAAGATTAGATAGGCTCTCTTGGACTAACTCATTAATAAAAAATGATCTTCCCTTTTACCTAATGAGGTAAATTTTTTATTGTCTCTATGTTCACTTCAAACCATGCGTCATCATAACAGAGTACATCAAGATTCGAGAAACCAGAAACTAATGGTCACTGGACTAACCTAAAGCCTCCAAAATTTATATCTTATACTCCCTCCATCCCACAAAGACTGTCATGTTTACTTTTCGAGCATTTAATTTATGATTTTTTTTCTTAAAACATTTTTTTCATGTAAAATTAAATACTCCCTCTGTCCTCAAAAAATAGATACATTTGTTTTTACTATTTCACAGTATTTAATCTATGATTTTTTCATGAGTTTTTAGCCATTTAAATTAATTATTTCTTATCCATATAATAATTTGAAGTATAAATTTTCTAAACATATCTTTTTATGATTTTTTTTTCACTATTTACCTTTGTAAATATTTTAGTCAAAAAGTGAACCTTGAAACATGAAAGTCAATTGTATATATCGTTTGAGGACAAGGAGTAATTTTATATGAAAATGATAGATGAATGTGTCTTAATTTTAAACATATATATTTTAAATTAATTCAACAAATTCGTCCTTACAGAAAAGTTTAGTTAAACACAACTATCAAAATCAAAATCTACAATCTTTGTGGGATGGGGGGAGTAGTTATTTGGCGATGGCATATGAATTTGAACGGAAAAGCATTAAGAAGTTTAGTAAAATATATCGATATGATATTTTTCAACCTTGAGTGTCTTTGCTGTTTCATGTTTGAAAAGATCTCTCATCTATACTATCTGCTATTCAGTATGGAAAAGGAGTCGAACATAGAATTCCTTCTCTACTTCAATTTCCCCTTCCTTTTTTATCTGAATAGTTTCCCCTCCTTGTTGGGATTATGTTTTCTTTTCATCAAAATATTAATCACCTTATTTGATTGTAGATCTTGATCAGTTTATTGGGAGGGATTGTCTGCTGTCAACAGTTATTATGTTTATAGAATATGGACTGGCAATCGCATCTTCTACATATTGCCTCACATTCTTCTTTCATGATCACAGCATGGCGCAGGTAACTTTTTTTTCTTTACTTATGAATTTACTGAGAATCTGACCCCCTATGTCCCGTGATTGTAATGTTTTTCCTCCAAATGCAGAATGTTGTTCTCTTGATCCATTGCTTCACTGGGCTGGTTCTCATGGTGATCTCATTTATAATGGGCCTTATAAAGACAACTGTTTCTGCAAATTCTTTTCTCAAGGTTTGGTTTTTAACTTTACCCGCTAATATTCTCTAGAAAGTCATATTGTGAGCTCCCATGTCTTGATCTTTGGTCTACAATTTCTGTCCCTATAAAAAATAATTAAAAGAGATGAGTTATTAGAGATTGTGTAGAGTTGTTTGAAAGAGGGTAAAACTTTGCTGGGAGTTCTGTAGAGCTGTTGGAAAAAGAATTGAAATTTTGATCACTGGATAACTGATACTCCGTATTTAAAAGATTACTACAAAAGGAAGCGTTGTGGAACGTGCCAAAATGGACGTGTGAACTATTTTTTTTTCAAATTGCCTCAGCTTAAAAAGCACTTTTTGACTTTTTGTTTTGTTCATTTAATATTTACTTTAGTTTTTTCCTGAAAAATTTGCTTTCCCATTTTCGCAATATGACGTTATGTTTCTAAAATGTGAATTTTGGTTATGTTATTCAGAATTTCTTCAGATTATCACCGGGGTTTTGCTTTGCTGATGGACTTGCTTCACTAGCCCTCCTACGACAAGGGATGAAAAACAAGTCTAACCATGGCATTTTTGATTGGAATGTTACTGGAGGGTCTATTTGCTATCTGGGCCTAGAGGTTAATTTCTACCTATCTCCTTGTTAAAAACTCCTATGCTGTAGACCTGGTATTTTCTTTTCGAGAAGGCACGTGCAAGTATAACTATAGGGTTTATAATCTAGAGTTCCTTTCATTAAGAATAAGGTTTCTAACAGTTCTGTTAAGCTCCAGTTCTAGACTGACATTATGTATTGGAAAAAAAAGGTCAGTGATGCATGTCTCAAGATGGAACAGAGGTTTGAGGAACATGCTTGCAGCTTTGCTAAAGTTTTCTTCGCTAATATTGGACATTCAGAACTTCTTCATTGTAGACTTGAAACTAGTCCAATGTTGTATACTATCTTTCTTTCCAGTTGACATGTCATTAATAATGGCATAAGTAGCTGCATCTCTTTCAAGGGATAGATGAAAACGAAGAAAATAATCAGTTTCTGCAGTGTTTCCTGTGCCAACTTCATTTTCTACTCCTGACAGGCAATTGGTTACTTCCTTCTGACACTTTTGCTTGAAGTGTTACCTACCTGCAAATTTGCTTCGGTGACAATTAGAGCATGGTGGGGTGCTGAAAATTTTCAGGGTGGTGATTCTATTAAGCAGCCACTTCTCAAATCTCTGTCAGAACCTGATATTTCCTTCAAAGATGATATAGATGTTCAAACAGAAAGAGACAGGGTACTTTCTGGTTGTGTTGAGAATGCAATCATCTACTTACGTAATCTTCGGAAGGTAACACCATATTCTTGATGTCTGAGTTTCCCACAATCAATGATTTTCAATTGCTAGTGAGAAATCTGTCTTTTGCAGGTTTATCCTGGTGGAAAGCATTGCCAATCAAAAGTTGCTGTGGATTCTTTAACTTTCTCTGTTCAGGCAGGGGAATGTTTTGGCTTTTTGGGGACAAATGGGGCTGGAAAAACTACTACACTCTCAATGCTCACTGGTATTATTTCGTATTATTTCTTATGTTCAAAAAGCATATTTTTGGACAGGATAATGTTTTCGTTCGTTGCTAATATTACTGGCATGTGAAGTGGATTTCTTCAACTAATCGACTCCACTTCTCAATTTTTTCTTCTATAGAAACCTTTATATTTTCTTCTCTTCGGACTTTAGGTTTTGAAATGTTGCTAGTATAGTTGTAAATGCTTTCCAAAGTTTTAGTTTGCTCCTTTAAACTGAAATTGTTGAACATTCTACTTCAACTACAAGTGACTATTTTTCGCTCTACAGGAGAAGAATTTCCAACACAAGGCACTGCTTTCATTTTTGGTAAAGACATATCTTCAAATCCAAAAGCTGCTCGACGTGATGTAGGTCTAGATTCCTGGTTTGTGTAATATTTTTCTGGTTAACCGCAACAGTGTACACTGGACCATCTTTAACACTTCTACTTGCAGATTGGGTACTGCCCACAGTTTGATGCACTCCTGGAACATCTTACTGTCCAAGAGCATCTTGAACTTTATGCTAGAATAAAAGGAGTTTCAGGCGACAGGTTAAATGATGTATGTTTACTTTCCTTGGTTTTTTTCTCCATCATCTGCACAGGTTCGATTGTTTAACTTGAAAATTAGTTTGTGACTTCTGTTTATATTGTTTGAAGTACATCTGTAAAGTTACATGTTCCGCTTTTTCTTTCTCTCCAAATGCATCTGGCTTATCAAATTTATATTCTGGGCAGGTGGTCATGGAGAAACTGTTGGAGTTTGACTTGCTAAAGCATGCTAACAAACCATCATATGCCCTCAGTGGAGGGAACAAACGAAAGTTGTCTGTTGCAGTTGCCATGGTTGGAGATCCTCCTATTGTCATTCTTGATGAACCGTCAACAGGTATATTAGGCGCATATGCTACCTTATAGATGAATGGAGAAAATTCTAATGGGCTCTATTTTTCCTGGTGCCTACTGTTATTGTCATCACAGGTATGGATCCTATTGCCAAAAGGTTTATGTGGGAAGTGATATCACGCATATCTACCAGACGGGGAAAGACGGCAGTCATCCTCACTACGCACAGCATGAATGAAGCTCAAGCTCTATGTACAAGAATGGGAATAATGGTATAGCATTGTGCCTCCTGATAAGTTAGAAAAAATTAAACAATAACCAACATGACATCTGTTATTTTAGGTTGGAGGTCGGCTTAGATGTATTGGCAGTCCCCAACATCTGAAAACGCGGTTCGGAAACCATTTAGAACTGGAGGTACATCCTGGAGATTGAATATCAGTTTTATGACGTGTTAAAATAGGTACTTGGCATTTAAGTCATTCCACAATTTGTGTACAATGCTAAAATTTCGGTCAATTCTCTTCCAGGTTAAACCTACTGAAGTGAACTCTATCGACCTGGAAAACCTTTGCCATATGATTCAGCAAAGGCTTTTGGACATTCCTGCTCACCCAAGAAGCCTACTTGGTGACCTTGAAGTGTGTATTGGTGGCATCAACTCCAGTCCATCAGAAGGCGCATCTGCAACGGAAATTAGCTTGTCAAAAGATATGATATCGGTTGTTGGAAAGTGGCTTGGGAATGAGCAGAGAACTAAGGCACTTGTGTCATCAACAGCTAACCACGATGGACTTTTTGGTGAACGACTGTCAGAACAGTTGATTCGAGATGGTACGAGGGATCTAATCTTCTTTTACTGATACAGTTTCTTCTTTGATAGAGGTTTCCTTTCAGATCTTTGAGCGTTAAATTCTTTTTACCCTGAGCAACTGAGTTGAAGCAATGGTAGTAATTTGGATGGCCAACTGATTTGCTATAATTGATATGCTGTATTTTATTTCCTTGAGGTCTATTGTTTATATTTCTTGGTTTTAACTTGTTATTTCTGTAGGTGGTATTCCCTTGCTGACATTCTGCGAATGGTGGTTAGCTGGAGAAAAATTTTCAGCAATTGATTCGTTTGTCTCATCTTCATTTCCTGGTGCAGCATTTCATGGGTGCAATGGATTGAGTATCAAATATCAGGTAAGAATTATTAGGTAGCAGCTTCTTGTTATTTTGGCGTATTAAATGGTGTAGCTTTATCTCAACTGTCATGTACAATATTTTACTGCGCGCTCTTATGAATTGTCACCTAGGCAGATAGGTTATTGGCTTGTGTTAACTTTTGGTTGTCATTTTGTTTTGTTTTTGGGGTTATTTAGTCTCATCAGTATTACATTGTCACCTATTTTGTTATAAAGTTGAAGTTTGGAAAAAATACACTGAAATTTGAACGAAAGGTTTTGTTATATTTTTGTTATTGTATGCCATTATGTTAACGCATTGAAATCTTGGTTCAAAAACTTCTTCGGGTATTCATCCTTTTTACTTTTTTTAAGCTTATTTTCTTGTTTAAAAAAAAGTGTGTTTTTGAAAATGGAAGGAAGTTTTGTGAGAAAACATTGGAGGAAAGGTTGATTTGAAATTTTGTGATAAAAAGTTTGTTAGATGAGATGTTCAAGGAGTACCCTTTTTGAAGCCCATGGCTCGATTCCCGTCGCAGAAGATTCCTGTGACCTTTTGTGAAAGATTGATCGAAAATTCGAGTTTAGACAGCAATTTTAGTGTATGCTATTCTGGAGAATCATAAGTCCATTTGTTATTGCATACTCCCCCCGTCCCAAGTATGTTGTCACTTTTAGTTTTTTGTGTAGATTAAGATTGTCTTTGTTCATTAACTCATTTTGCATAAACTTTCATCATTATCCCCTTCCCAAACTCATTCCCAACCCTCCCAACCCACTCCCTAGACTCATTTTGTAAGGGTTAAAATAGACTAAAATGAAACAAAAGTGGAAAAATGTCATTTCATTTGGGACAATATTTTTTGATGTTGTGACAACACACTTGGGACGGAGGGAGTATAATACTAAGAGCTCTGAGCTGGATTATAATATTACATAATGTGACGTACAAGAAAATCCTGTTATTGTCTATACTTGTGGAGACAATTTGTGAAACTAGTGGGTGTGTTCAAGATAGCAACTGATGCAAGTTGTTTTGGCAGCTGCCATACGAAGGGGGCCTATCACTGGCGGATGTTTTCGGACACCTTGAAGGAAACAGGTAAAAAAACTGGGCTATTACACCTATTGCGCTTTCCTTCAATTTTGTGTTGTGGTCGAGGACGGAGAGCTCATCAAGCTAGTACTTCTTTTGTAATCGTTTCAGGTACCAACTAGGAATAGCAGAATACAGCATAAGCCAGTCAACTCTGGAGAGCATATTTAATCATTTTGCGGCTAACTCTTGAAGGTATATAGGTGAAGCATCTTAACCTTTTCTTTAAGGCGTTTCTGTTGTAAATACTGGTCACTGGGTTGTGTAGATTCTGACTTCTCACGTGCATATAACCCAGATGGGACAAAGCAGATGGCCAAAATGGTGTTGTATTGTAACTGTGTTACCTGATGGTATAATCTTTAAAAATAGTTGAAACTTGAAAGGGAAATTTTCTAAAGAGCCCATACAGACGGTGCCTTTCTACGGCCCCTTTCGCCGTGTCCCGTATTACAACTTCTATGTTTATTTTGATGGACCATTTAACAGTGTTAATTAATTGTATCAAGGTATGTAGAGGACAAGTGATCCTAGTTTGGAAATGTTGCCTATGCTGTTATGTTTAGAGGTATGTGTAGGTAATCCCTTTATTCTGATAGAAATTACATTCATCCCCTTGCACTAGGAAAGTTGTACTTACCACGATCGTTTTTATTTATATATAAAAAACATCTCTTTATCTTAAAGTTTAGTAATTCCATGATCTAGAATCTGTGACTGTTCATCATCTGGTCATGTTTCTTGGAAAACCTCCAAGAACCAGCTGATATGTCAGTGCAGCACATCCTTGACTTGACGTTACGTTTGTGTTTAGAGAATGCTACGAAGATGACAGTTGGTCATTTCCTCGTTAAAAATTTGTCATTTCTCCTGTGTTTATGTTTATCATGCCAATTGTGTCGCATTTGCGATTGCACGGGGAGGTTAATGTGCAGAAAATTTGAGGACAACACAACAAAATAAGTAGATATAAAGAGTTTTTTTTTTTTTGAACAATAGATATAAGAGATATGCTAAAGGAGTAAACATCGCCGGTAGTTCTGTAAGTTTGTAGTTTGTCCTATTTGAGTCCCGTTGTAAGAATTTGTATCACTTTGGTCTTATAAGTTTTAATTGTGCACCGTTAGCCATGTTGTCATTTTTTTTTCGTTAAAATCACCGTTAAATTGGTAAAATTACCAAAATTTTCTAGATCTAATATTCAATTTAACACCAATCTCTTAAAACAACTACAAATAAACCCTAACTATTCTAAATGTACAACCTCACCATCACTTCCAATCCTCTTCGCGATCCAGTCCAGCCTCGCATCATCCAACTTCACCCAGCCCTTGACCCTACCAGTCCAGCCTCGGATCTCCGACGATTTGGCGTCAAGCGGCGAGATTGGCCGGGTAAGTAAAAGGTGACTGCGGCGCTAGGGTTGTTGAACAGAGGAAGACAATGATGTTTTGAATGTGCCCTTGGCTGGGGTTGCAGAGGAAGCGCCCCGCCGTCGACGGCTTATCGAAACAGAGATTCGTGTCCAATCCATCTGGACTAAGCAAGCTTCGGACGAGATCTATGAGCAACGATCTTGCTCACCCGCCGTCACGGTTCGAATTTGTCATGGCCCTCATCTGGAGTCGCGCTATGGCTGCCTCCGCGGAGAGCAATGACGGCCGGAGAAGAATAGGCGTCCTCGTCTCCGCCTTCGATCTGAGGACCAGAATGAAGCTGCTTCTCACAGATCAAGCCTTCGGAAATCTGTACTGGGAAGAAGCAATCGTGAGTGAATCGAACTCCGATCAGGAGTTGTAGAGACTAGTTAAAGCGATCAGAGAAGGGATGTCGAAGATTGAGGAGCGGGTGAGTGAGATCAGGAACGACGTCGTGGCGGCGTATGAACGATTTCGCGAAGCTGTATTCGAGCAAGACAGTGATTCCACGGATTTCTTCTCTTGCAGCAGCGTGATGAATCGTGATGAATCGTATATTCCACGGATTGTATGTCGCGGCACGAAAAGCTCGAGTTTTCGGATATGGAATCTGGAGGTGGGATTGAGGTGTGGATGACGATGGAGCCCAAGGCCATTGCCGTGCTGGAGAAGGACAATGAGGTTCTGGAGTTTGCTTCTCTTGATCCTCCAGCTGCTTAATTAATCAATTAATCATCACCAATCACCAGCTGATGAACGAGACAATGATGTTTCGAATGTTGTGGTTAGGAAGGAATGTGCTGCTATCAGCGCCTCAATCAATGAAAATGATCAGGACTACGGGCATCGTAACCTGGCAAAACTCATGTTCATTGCAACTTGGTGAAGAGGATTGGAAGAGATGTTGAGGTTGTACATTTAGAATAGTTAGGGTTTATTTGTAGTTGTTTTAAGAGATTGGTGTTAAATTGAATATTAGATCTAGGATATTTTGGTAATTTTAACTTTAACGGTGATTTTAACGGAAAAAAGTGACGACGGGACTATCGTTGTACACGATTGAAACTTACAGGACTAAAGTGATACAAATTCTTAAAACGAGACTCAAATAGGACAAACTGCAAACTTACAGGACTACCAGCAGAATTTACTCTATGCTAAAGAGAAAAGAAACTAACTGTAATAACATAAAGATTGTACCAATTTTTCTCTCCCTAAATATTGAAAACGTTTCAACCATTTTGAGAAGGTTAAGTTCATTATTTATAAACAGGAATTGATATCGATTTTTCTTTTAAACTGTCTAGTTAATTGATATGTTTTCTTTTTAAGACAATATTTATTAACTTCATTTGCATCTATATTTAAATTGTCAATTCCATGCAGCAAATTATATGTGGAATTATAAAAGTTTTCCAGTTTCATGCATCGATAACAACCATGTAGTTTTCCAGTTTCATGCTGAGTTGCAACAAATTCTTCATATAGGTGAATAATAAAAGTTTTTTGCTTTCAATTCTTATGGAAATAGGACGAGAAAATGAGTAAAATGACACTAAAATATTCGAAATCTCTCAGTTTGCCACCAAACTTCATTTTGAAGCTAAAGTGTCATCTAACTTTTAAAACTGAGTTAAAAATGTCACTGTCGTTAAAAACTGTAGAAAAAGTATGTTAACTCTATGGTTTAATTGCAAAAAGTGGTGCTTAAATTTTTTAACTCTTTACAATTTCATCATAATGATTTTACACTGTAATTTTCTCCACCTTGCTTCACCCTTTACAATCGCCGGAAACTGGGCTTGGCAGCGGTCGGCGCAGCGGTTGAGTTTTTGCGGTGGACTTGAGCCGAGATGGTTCGTCGGCGACCGACGGTGACAATGATGGTGGTTGGAGAGGTGTAGGACGGCTGGAACGGCGAATCGAAGCGATATTACTTGGAAACGAGTTGACGGTTTTTGTTGAAATTCTCGTAGGTCGGGCATCTCTGTTCACGAGGCTGGTTGGAGGAGCTCTGGCGTAAAAAAGGGTGGACCGCGTCGGTGACCTGGGGCTGGAACGGTGCTGGAGCTAGAGAATCAGGTCGGCGGGATGTGTCGCGTTCCGACGTTTTCGACGGCGGTTTGCACCGGAATCGTACGGGGAGGCTCGCCAAAGCACGAGGGACGCCTTGGCGGTGGCCGAAGGGCTTGGGCAAGGCCGCTTGATGAGGACTTTGGCGGATTGAATTCGTGAGTCGAGCCGCAATTTCTGTTTGTTTGGTGATGGAGAAGGACAAGAAAGGAGCGCCGGTAACAGGGAACAACATTCTCAATGCGAAACTTGGTGGGTTGAGGGCTGGAGATGTGGCTGGCCGGCGAACAGTGGAGGCCCGGCTGTGATGGGTGGTGGAGGATGCTCGATGGCTCCATGATTTTTCAAGAACAAAAGCTTTGGTGGCGAAAATTACAGTTTAAAATTGTTATGGTCAAATTGTAAAGAGTTAAAAACTTTAAGCACTACTTTTTGTAATTAAACCATAGAGTTAACAAATTTTTTAACGTTTTTTAACAGCAGTGACATTTTTAACCCAGTTTCAAAAGCTAAATAACACTGTAGCTTCAAAATGAAATTTGATGGCAAATTGAGAGATTTCGAATACTTTAGTAGTATTTTTACCCCCTTCCCAAATAGGGAATATACAAAGGAAAAATAACTCTACACATACCAAAGGATTAATTTTACTCCCTCCGTCCCAAAGTAACGCAACAGTTGACTTTTGATGTCAATTTGACTTCAAATTTTTTATAATATTTCTTAATGGAAAAAATATCGAAAAAATACATTCATAAAGTTAAGACATCAAATTTTTAGTTGTATATAAAAGTTTCAAATTTCTAACTTGAATTGATATAGAAATAAAATTATAAAATAAATACTAAAAAACCAGTGTTGCATTATTTTTTTTTAGAACGGAGGGAATATTAGAATAAGCAAGTAACTTAAAGCCAAAAAAGAAAAAAAACTCATTTCTTTCATCAAAGATTGATAAGATTTCCTCTAGTTTCCAAAATTCTAGGAATATATACCATGGTGATCGACAATTAAGCTATAGACTCGTACCTTCAGTGGTTGGCTGTTAATTTTATGGTTATATTGATGCATATCCCATTTTAACACAACACGGTTATGAAAATCCAGAAGAAGTGTCTAGGCGTATTGTATGTGCTAATTGTCATTTAGCTAATTGTGCCTTCAATTTTTTAAAATCTATTCAAATTTGCACCAATGTTATTCTCATTCCCTCCCTCCTAAAATCTGATTTTTAACCCACCTCAGTATCACCCCCCTGTCGCCCACCACTTGCCACCATCCTCATGCACTACAAGCCAACCCTCCTCCCCGTCACCGGACGTCTATAGTCATTGTTGTGGCCGAACCCATCCACATTGCGTCGCAACTACTCCTCCAGTGAGCGCGGAGGGGAAAAATGCGTAATTAGTCCTACAACTTTTTAGGTTTTCGAGATGTAGTCCTAAAACTATCGTACTTCGAACCGTCGTCCTAAACGTCTAAGCCGTTACCGGGTTTTAGTCCTAAAACGCAAGGCGGGGGATGGAAAAGTGACGTGGAGGGCTGACGACGTTAAATTTTTTAAAAACGCGGACACCTCATCAAAACGACGTCGTGTTGTTGCTGATATCACAGAAACGAAGACGACGTCGTATTCGTTCTTATATCAGAAATGGAGAAGTATGGCGTATTTCAGAAACTGAGGCGAGTATTTCGGAAGAAGAGGCGTAAAGCGGAGGCGAGAAACTGAGGCGAGTCGGACGACAGCGGGCCGATCTCCAGAACCACCTGGAGGAGGACAGCGCCGGTAAAGGCGTTGACGTTTCCCTATTCTCCAGCACCAGCAGTAAATTGGTTAAGGTATTTGGATGGGCAGCTTCGGGTCGTCCTCCGCGACGAGTAATCAAGTAAGTAGATCCGCCACTCTTTGTTTCTGCAAAATGCGAGCAGTGGTGAGGATGGCATGGACCGAGCATAACGCTGGGAGAAGGTTTCTTGGTTGCCCTCAGTTTGGGACCGATAGCTTTTGTGGCTTCCGGGAGTGGGTAGATGAACCAATTCCGGAGCACGTAATGAAGATGTTGCTGGAATCAAAGAAAGGGAAGCGATGGGCTAGTGGGTCGGTTGAGGGAGAATCTGTGAAACCGAATGATGGAGTAAGTGTGATGGCACAAATTGTTGTGATGGAGCAGGAGATGAAGAGACTGAAGCAGATGGTGGACGGTTCACAGAGGAGCGTAGAAATATACGTCAATGAACGATTGAGGCCTCTACAGATGGAGAACAAGAGAATTCACATGAAGAACAATGTTCTAATTATTCTATGTTGCATCTCTCTGGTGATTCTTCTTTTGAAGTAGGTTGTTGTAGGCTGTATTAGTAAGCGGACGTATCAGTAAGTTCCATATGTATTAGTAAGTTCTTTTGAAGAACAATGTTCTTTTGAAGTAAGTGGATGTATTAGTAAGTTCTAGTCCCATATGTATGTGTAAGTGACAAGGTAACAATTCTAGTCCTACATGTATTTGTAGGTTACAAGTTGTAGTCCTGTAACTATTTGTAAGTGACAAGTATCCGTCATATAACTATTTGTAAGTTACAAGTATCCGTCCTATAACTATTTGTACGTAACAAGTACCCGTCCTATAACTATTTGTAAATATCAAGTACTGATCCTATAACTTTTGGTATGAAACAAAGTATTCGTCCTATAACTTTGCGGCACCCACTTCATGTTTAAACCTGCAAATGTTGCATAGCAGAAGTAGAAGAACTCAGAAATAATCAACATGTTTAGAGATACTAATCCTTGACAAATAACCAACATGTTTAGTAGACAACCATTCCCATTAAGTACCTAGACAGGTACTTAACTAACAAGTCAGTACCAATTAACAATAACATTAAACTCAAAGATATAATAGTCCTATAACTTTATGTAATGGTCATATACTAGTCCTATAACCTTTCATATTTAACAAGAAGTAGTCCTGATACTTCTCAAATGATTAAACAACAAAATGTTGCTGCACACAATAACAATAAATAACCACCATGTTCAGTAGTTAACCGTTCCCTTAATAATAAGTACCTAGACAGGTACTACATGGACAAACAAAGCCGACAGTTGCTGATGCACCTCCCCCACCCTATTTGTCCGATTAATTAACTCAAAAGCTTGAAAACATGCAACTCACTACCTTAACAATAATTTTATTGTCCCACTACCACAAAACTACAAGTTTATTGTACATTACGAAAGAGGGAAAGAGATTTGCTGAAATGGAAACGAAAAACCCTAACTGAAAACAGTTACCTTCCACTTTACTGTCGCTCAACGACAAAGACTGTCGACCCTACTTCAACGAACGCTCGCTTCAAGGTGGTCCTTCGCGACGGTCGACCCCAGCCCTGGCCCCTCCACGCTAGTCTGTCGTCTTGGTGGACCGCCGTCGAGAGTGCGTTTGTGAGAGTGATACGATTCGAAGCAAAGTGACGTCGTCTTTGTTTCTGATATAAGAACGAATACGACGTCGTCTTCGTTTCTGTGATATCAGCAACAACACGACGTCGTTTTGATGAGGTGTCCGCGTTTTTAAAAAAATTAACATCGTCAGCCCTCCACGTCACTTTTCCGTCCGCCACCTTGCATTTTAGGACTAAAACCCGGTAACGGCTTAGACGTTTAGGACGACGGTTCGATAGTTTTAGGACTACATCTCGAAAACCTAAAAAGTTGTAGGACTAATTACGCATTTTTCCGGAGCGCGGAGCCCCTCCCCCACATGCCTAACCACCTAGTCTGCTGCAAAGCCTAACGCCCCATTATTCGCTAGACCTAAGCTCGCCCTCCGATATGGGTGTAAAAACAATTGTGAACACACAAAATTAAGTTGATCTCCATTATCCGAAATATAAAATCTTGAAAATTTGAAGAAACCGATAACATTCAAGTCAATTTCGGGTGTCATAATTATAAACACATCGATGCGAGAACCAACTCCCATATTCCTATCAATAAACATATTTTCATACATCTATCCCTACTCAACACTAACTTTCATTTTGATTTCACAATAGAAACACATGATTTAGAAAATAAGTTCAATGCATGATAAATTAAGATTGTTTTGTGCAAAAATGTTCTCTTTTTTTAATGCTTTATTTACACATGCACACTATAATATAGGGTAATATGCACGAATAGTCCCTTATCTTTGACTTTTGTCCTATTCAGGTCATACTTTAAGAATTTGTCCTACTGAAATCCCTTATCTTTTATTTTCGGTGTATGGATGGTCCTTCCGTTAATATTGCAGTTAACTTTTCCTTTTTCTTTGGTGTTTTTACGCAAATAACCTTACAATTAAAGTTTAATTACACGTTTAATCAAAGTATGGTCATTAAAATTTTAATAAATGTACATAGGAGTCCCTAAAGTTTTTTTTTTCTATTTTACTCTCAATCTCTCCTTTATCATCATTTCTTGATTGTGTCTCTTCGTATATCTAGTTCAAAACTCAAATCGCAATTCATCACTCAAATCACTCAACCCAAGACTCTTATGTCGCCGCCCTTTCACCATCATCGCCATCGCATCTCGACGGTGCAAGGAGCAAGGAACCAATCGCAAAGGAAGGAGCAGTTATGGAGGGATTGAAGCAACGAATCGATGCAAGGACCGAATCTGGAGGAATTCATGCGAGATATGAAACGAGGTGAAGTCGGAGATTTGAAATTGCTGAATCGGTCCCTTACATCTTCTCGTAAACCAAATCAAAGGCGACCAATCAAACAAACCGGATCAAATCCGTGAATTTGGAATCAAGGAGGCCAACTCCGTCGTGTACGTGAATTTTGGAAGCATCACAGTGATGACGCCAAATCAGCTTTTGGAATTTGTGTGGGGGCTCGCAAACAACAAGAAACCATTTTTATGGCTGATCCGACCCGATTTGGTTTCTGGTGATGTCGTCATTCTGCCGCCGGAGTTCGTGGAATAGACGAGAGATAGGGGAATGTTGGCGAGGTGGTGTTTGCACGAGGAGGTTCTCAGCCACCCTGCGATGGCGGTGGTGGTGTTCTCAGCCACTATGGGATATTCAGACTTGATAGAGAGGGTGGTGAAACTGATTATTAAGGCATGTGAGAGAAGTGATAGATTGAGAATAGGGAGAGAAATGAAGAAGAATGCTTTGGAGTGGAAGAGAAAAAAACTTTTGGGCTTGTTTGTGTATTTATTAAAAGTTCAATGACCCAATATTTCTATCAAATGTGTAAATGTAGGGGTATTTGTGTCAAATTATAAATAAAACGAAAGAGCTAACTGCAATATTAACGGAAGGACCATCCATGCACCGAAAGATAAGGGATTTAAGACAAATTCTTAAAGTAGGACTGAATAGGACAAAAGTCAAAGATAAGGGACTATTAGTACACTTTACCCCTATAATATACTCCCTCCATCCTGAAAAGTTGTCCGTTTGACTTTGTTGTTTGAGGTTCATTGTTTGACAAATTTTAACAGAGATAAACAGTTTAAAAAATCCAAAAAAATATATATTTGGAAAATTTAGATTGTAAATATGACACCCATGAAATATTTCATTTTTTATGTCTAAACATTCATGGAAAAAAAATCATAGATTAAATCCTAAAACAAATGGGACAATTATTCGATGGATGGAGTATTGGAATGTCTTTGAATATTTTAAATGTTGTTGTAGGATGAGTACACCTGGGAAACACATGTTTAACACTAACTTTCATATCTTATGAAAAATTATAAATAGGTAACCGTATGTTATTGGATACCTAACTCGCTGAGTACGAATATTATTTTCTTCACTACCTGCCATGATGCCTGTGAACAACCCTTCTACCTTATCGTTTTGGTTGTTGCTATGTAAAGGGCTCAATTGTGCAAAATTGTTATAGTTAAAAGGGTAAATTACAAATGTCCCCTCTGAAGTTTAGTAAAATGTTCAGTTTACCCCCTCTAGTTTCCAAAATCTTCTGTGACCCCTATGAGATTTAGTGAAACCTTGAGTTACTCCCTTGACCGTTTGTGATGTTAGTTGGTCCTTAAAAAAATTAAGGTTAACTACTTCTTATCACTAGTAATACTTTAACTATATAATTTTATTTTTCTTTTTTCCCTCCCTAACCGGCCACCCTTGTCAGTCATCATTGTCGCCTGACCGCTGCAGCAACACGGATGAGCTCAGACGCAGGCGCGCAGCTACGCAGACAAGACCATGTTATCATGATGCAAGTGTGCCCAGAACGTCCATTGACCGTTTTGAAGTATTACACCTAAAATCTTTAACAGTTAACTAAAACTACAAATGATTAAATGAGGTAATTGAAAATTTCACCGTACCTCAAAGAGATAACCAGAGATTTTTTTAAAAATAAAGGAGATAGATGGAAGATTTTATTAAATCTCATAGGGAATTTTTATAATTTAACCTAGTTAAAAATGTTAGAATGGTTTGTAGGTTTTCACATACTTTAGGGATGGGACTAAGGATGAAGAAAGGTTGCATGACATGAGCATCTTCTTATCTGGATGCTGCTCAAGTCATGAGGCCAGAGATAATCCCGATAACATCCCCAACTACTCTCCCGCACGAACGATCGCGCTTAAAATTCAACCTCTCTCTCTCTACCCTTTCCTTTTCTCCTTCCTATTTTGCTTCTCTTTCTTCTTACAAAATTCTCTATTCTTGTATGCTCCGCTTCAGATGGCGGCTCCTCCTTCCCTTCCCATAGGAATCGGCACGGGAGCTGGACCTGCCATCGCAACCCAACGCCTCCTTATTTCCACTTCCTTCCATCATTCTCTCTTCCTCTGCAACTCCTTTCGCCATCGCCGCCGCCATCACCTCCGCTCCACTCGAGTTCAGTCGTCTTCCGCCGAATCTCCCTCCTCTCCAGGTTCCTTAATCTTGTACTGATTTTCCGAGACATTGTCTTTTTTCAGTTCGACAGTAGAAAATTGACGCCTGAGCAGCTGAGCTTACCTGTAATTCTACTCAGGAGTGTGATTGAATTGGAAGTAGTCTTACTCAACTTGAGGCCGCTTTTGAAGTGAATATGAGTAGGCAAACATGTTCGATTATTGCAGGTGAGCGAGTCGAGAATGTTGTCATCATAGGATCAGGACCTGCTGGTTACACGGCAGCAATATATGCCGCTCGTGCTAATTTGAAGCCGGTCGTGTTTGAGGGATATCAAGTTGGTGGTGTTCCTGGTGGCCAGCTGATGACTACAACTGAAGTGGAGAACTTCCCTGGTTTTCCTGAAGGAATAACTGGGCCCGATTTGATGGATAGGTTGCCCAGTACATTAGGGATAATACTTGTTCTCACTAGCATTTCACAGCCACATTCTTTTCGGATCGAGTTTGTTGACAAGTCTTCCATATTTTTGACAGAATGAGAAGACAAGCAGAACGCTGGGGAGCGGAGCTCTTCCAAGAAGATGTGGAGTTCCTTGATGTAAGAAGAAGTCCATTTACAGTACAAAGTGGTGAACGTGAGGTAACAGTTTAACATAACTCCCTTTGGTATTGTCTCTGGATTAATGCTTCGACTTAACAAGAGTTTTGTCTACTGACAGCCTTATAGGAAAATTAAATTAATGTAGGGAATCAATGACATGCACATGTGCACTTAACTTTTAAGTAATCTTAGACCCTTTTTCTTACGTAAAGTTCATATTGCTAATGAATTCGTCTGAATTATATGTGGCCTTTTGTGGAACAATGAGGAATGGAAGGAGTCAGTTTACCTTATTTGGAATGGTTTGACACTCCAATTTTTGTAACGCTTCATGAAAAGAGAAAGAGATGAATTGTTTGTAGAAATAACTGAATTACACTTCACTCATCAACATTGCTTTATATCTGGGCATGTACACATTACTCGTGTACTTTAACGTCTGAATATCATGTCTTGCAGCAGGTACACCTAACAGTGTCTCTAAGTTCAATTTCCTGATAGTCTGCCTATTGACCTTTACATTCTTTCTGCTGCTTTTGAAGAAACATAAATTCCATCAACTGCAGCTCCTATATCATTTGTTTATGTACTTTTTTGACAGGGAAAAAAAATAACACTTATTGGTGCATGTTGATTACAGCTGATTTTGTAAGTTTTCCTGTCAGGTCAAGTGTCATAGCTTGATTTATGCCACAGGCGCCACAGCCCAAAGGCTCCGATTACCCCGAGAGGATGAATTTTGGAGTAGGGGAATCAGTGCATGTGCAATATGTGATGGAGCATCACCCTTATTTAAAGGTCAAGTACTTGCTGTTGTGGGGGGAGGTGATACAGCTACAGAGGAGGCAGTATACCTTACCAAGTATGCTCGTCATGTTCATCTACTTGTACGCAGGGAGCAGTTAAGAGCATCAAAAGCAATGCAAGATAGGTGAACTGTTTGTTACCTCATTGTCTTCATGTTATTGCTTTCTAGTTTTTTTATTCTTTTCTATTAGTATGAAAATGTGAATATGTACTTTATTCTGGTATCATACTCCTAAAATTCTTTTGTTGCTTTCGAATATTTAGTTTGTGCATTATATGTTTTCCTTTTTTTAATTAGTTTCAGTCTTCTCAGTGCCTTTTTCTCTACTTTTCTTATGTGTGGTATAACTTGGAAGGGATACTTGTTTCACATTCATCAATGCGTGGTATAACTTCTGTGCACGATATTCATCAATGTAAGATTTCTGTCATAATGCTTTTTTAAGGACTGCCCATGCAATTTGACCTAGTGTTCATTTGGGAAAACGTTTGGAATTAGTGTTAGAGGTTGAGAATTTTTTTTTAACGGTCATGATAGCTTATTCAAACCTCTAATTGTAAAAGCTACCATTGGATAGTATTTGCCAACCGCTAATGCTATTTCCAAACAGACCCCTGATAAGTTTAGGAATACGCCCTCCATCCCCAGAAAAGTGTTGTATTTCTTTGTTGGCATGAAGATTAGGGTAAATGTCAGAAGTAGGGGTAATAAGGTAGGATGGGTATGTAAAAGAGGAGAGTGATAAAAGGGAAGAGAAAGTGGCAGTAATAAGCTAAAATAAATAAGGAACAGTTTACTAAAAGGAAGCATAACGACTGTTTTGAGATTTTCCTAAAAAGAAAATATGTCAATATTTCAGGATGGAGGGAGCATTTTTTTTAAAGTCTTCTTGGTCCTTGCAATTTTCTTTTTCTTGGCTTTGTAGTGCCCCTGTAGAATTAGATTATATGTACTTGTAATTTATATATACACTAATAAACTATTTATGTGTCAAGTTTTCAACTCCTGAATGTTTGTTTAACAGGTTAATTATCGCGAATGTTTCAGAGTGTTCAACAATCCAAATATCACTGTACATTACAACACGGAAGCTGTAGATGTTATTAGCAATACAAAAGGGCAGATGTCTGGCATATTGCTGAGAAATCGTCATACTCAGGAAGAAACTGTGCTGGAGGCAAAAGGCTTATTTTATGGTATAGGGCATTCACCAAATACTCAATTGTTGGAAGGCCAAGTTGAACTGGACAGTACAGGTTATGTGCTAGTCCAGGAAGGTTCTGCAAGAACTTCTGTGGAAGGTGTGTTTGCAGCCGGAGATGTTCAGGTACCTTGTTGGATTCCCTTCTGTTGAAAGAGGTCACAAGATATCATTGTTTTTCCTTTTGGCTTCTGTTAAAGGTACCATATGAATGATTTATAAACTATTGTAGAATTTGACGAGACTCATGAAAATGAGAGAATTTAATTTGTGCAGGAGTATATATTAACACATCGGCGCTTCTCATCATCTTATGATATACTGTAGTCTCCTTTATTATCTCATAAGTTGAATCTGGTTTTTTTTTTTTTAAATTATTAAAATTTCATGAATTATCAGTCTCTATATTTTTTCTGTTAGCTGTTACTTATGTGATCATATCTCACCAACATATACTCCCTCCGTCCCAATTTAATTGTTACGTTTCTTTTTCACCATCTAATTTATGAATTTATTTCTTCAATATTTTGTTATACTATGTCAAATAATTTATATACAAAAGGTAAATCAAAGAGTTTAGTTTCTAAAAATATTTTTTTCAATTTTTTATAAAAAAATTTCTTAATTAAAAATTAAGTCAAACAAAGTATCAAAAGTCAAACGTCTCAATTAAAAAGGGACAGAGGTATTAGTAAAGTTTAGCTGTGTGCTATATTAACCATATCTTTGTGGTCTAAAACTGACCAAGTTTTGTTTCAAAAATTGTGTTTCCCGCCTCAAACTTAAGTGAATCTTTAATACTGTAGGACCATGAATGGAGGCAAGCTGTGACAGCTGCTGGATCGGGATGTATTGCTGCTTTATCAGCCGAACGATACCTTGTGAGCAATGATCTACTTGTAGAGTTTCATCAGGTACTTGTACATGCAAGCACAGAGTTTTTCTGTTATGTACGTTCAGGCATAGTTTTCTTCAGTTCTGTCTGTTTATCTTCCAGTTAAAGTGTTGTTTTCATTTAACTTCTCAACATATGGATCTTGTTCAGTGTAACTGGTCCTGCTTGATAGAGTTTTCCTGAGTTGGGTTCTCATGACGGTGCTCAATATTTTAGAGATTTGGGTAAAGGGAAAGCTAATCTTGCAAATAGTTAGCCATTCTTCACTGTTGATTGCTCTAATGGACAACACTGGGCATGCACATGGACGGATAAATTTGTTTGCCCCATAATAACACTATGGACTGCATTTTACTAGAATTTCTTGAAACCTAACCTGCATGCATATGTTCTGCAGTCTATGACTATGTGATTGATGCGGTTCTAACCTAAATTATCATCTCTTTGATGCATAAGTGCTGATCTGATTTCAGTTAGACCTCCAATAGAATATGTTAACTCATTTTACATAAACTTCCATCATTAGCCCCTTCCAAACTCATTCTAACCCATCCCAACCCACTCTCTAGACTTTTTATGAGTGAGTGCTTTGCAAGGGTAAAAGTGGATCAAAATAAAACAAAAGTGGGAAAATGGCATTTCATTTGGGACAAAAATATTTTGATGTTGCGACAACACACTTGGGATGGAGGGAGTAACTTATATGTATCAAGTAAATCAATGTTTGTTGTTATTAAAATTATTTTTTCCCAGAATTTTTTAACTTATTCTTTCAAGTAAAAAAATTAAGTCAAGCACAAGATTTAAAGTCAAACATAACTATTAAAATGGGATGGGGGGAGTACTTCGGTATGAGGAAACTAGACAAGAATGGAGAATGAGAAGACATTGTTATTGCCCTTAAGTGTTAGTTAGGTGAAGCACATAACTATACCAATTAAAACTTTGAGCATACATTCATCCTACCGAACAGTTGAAATCTTAAATTTCTTAAATAAAGTTTTTCCCAAATGGACGGTCCATTCTTGTATATGAAACTAATTATTGCTTGAACCTGTTTATAATTTCTATATCTTATGACTGTTTGTGGGACCCAGAAACTAGACAAGAATGGAGAATGAATTGAGAAGACATTGTTATTGCCCTCAAGTGTTAGTTAGGTGAAGCACATAATTATACCAAATAAAAATTTGACCTATACATTCATCCTACCGAACAGTTGAACTCTTAAATTTCTAAAATAAAGTTTTTCCCTAATGGACGGCCCATTCTTGTATATGAAACTAATTATTGCTTGAAACCTGTTTATTATTTCTATATCCTATGACTGTTAGTGAGACCCAGAAACTATGGCAACCTAAATCCAATTTCCTGCTAAATTATCTATTTGCCAGCCTCAAGTCGAAGAGGTTAAGAAGGAACCTACTGACAAAGACGTTCAAGAAGGTTTTGACATTACAATGACAAAACATAAAGGCCAGGTTTGCTTCTGTTCTCTATGTTGATGTCAGATAATCTCTCCCCAAATTATCAATTGTCAAGTCTAAATGAACTTCCTTCCATGCTTTAGTATGCTCTCCGGAAATTGTACCATGAGAGTCCAAGACTGGTATGCGTTCTATATACATCACCAACATGTGGTCCTTGCCGGACTTTGAAACCGATTCTCAGCAAGGTATGTTGTCTGGTCTCTAATTATGGTTGGGTATGTGATGTTAATGCCCACCGAAATCGCACTCCAATGGTTGACCTCCAGTAAATATGGAGCAGGAAACTCATGGTAATGGAAATTGATAAGTATGTTTAACATTTTTAGGGAAGAGGGAATCATTTTAGTCTCGAAAGGTCTGGTTCAATACAATAGTTTTGCTTAGTTCTTGTTAAATGCTAGTGTAATAGTTGCCTGCCTTCTGCAATGATGAGCCCGAATGCACACTGCGATCTTGTGCATGCTTTTGGAATGTCTTCTAAATTGCTTGTCAATGATTTGTTTTCTTCAACTAGTTGAACTCATGTTGCAGGTGATTGATGAATTCGATCAGAATGTACATTTTGTGGAAATTGATATAGTGGAAGATCCAGAAATTGCGGAGGCAGCTGGAATCATGGGTACACCGTGTGTCCAATTTTTCAAGAACAAAGAGATGCTGAAGTTAGTTGTTGTCCGACCCTTTTACACTAGTTTTCTCCTATCCTATGCTGTCACTGTTAAAAACTAATTTGCTTTGTGCAGCTCTTCTGGCTATTATTATTATTATTATTATTATTATTATTATTATTATTATTATTATTATTATTAGCTAATCTTGTATTGCCTTGTACATACAGGACGGTGCCAGGTGTCAAAATGAAGAGAGAATACAGAGAATTTATTGAAGCAAACAAATGAGTAGTAGATCCTTGTTCTTGATTCCAATGCAATGGTGGTTCAATTTTGCTCCCAGGGTGGTAAGTTGAAAATTGAGAGCTTAACTACAGTACAGTGTTGTACATTGGCGATGCAGAGTGAGTTGTTGATGCTTCTCTCTTTCCATCTTTGTAGTTCTTCTATTCACAAATACTATTAGATACTCCACTTACATGTAACTCGGCTTTTCAGCAAATGTATTTGTACACCTGCCGTGCTGTGGCCAGATATGTAACTTTTCTTCGTCTTCAACTTTATATATTCATAAATTAAACATTTATTTAGGAATGGAATGGAAGGAGTATTTACTCTCTAAAAGAAACTTGCTGTTATGTTTTATAGGAATTTAAGATATTAAAAACAGAAAGGATGTGAAAACGTGATAATCAGTCATAAACGTTGTATGGGAATATAGCTACTTTATGTAAAATAAATTGTAAAGCTATTTCACTAAAGAATCCAAACATAATGGTTCTGATGAATCTATCGTTTGTGTGTGTGTGTGTTGGCGTAGAGAGATCTTTATGTGGGGTTAGAGATTTGAAGTGTGTTGTGGGTAGGCTGCATGGGCCTGGTAGGGATGTGGGCACGAATCTGCCCAATTTGGTGTAAAGATTTAGGGTTAGCATGGGCTTATATAGGGGACGGTTGGGTTGAGGAGTGTGGGATGGGCTTTTGGGCTTGGGCTGTGGGTTTTAACAGGCCATCGTTCGGGTTTGGTGGAGTGGTGGGTAATTGGATTCGGGTTGTGTTGCATTTTAGGTTGGGTAGTCTTATCAGCTTTATTATTCATAAAATATTGATTAATTTATTATGAAAGAGTTATAATTTTAATTACAGTGAAAATTATCCGGCATAATTAAAAATTACCAAAATTCAACTTTCCCAAATTTTTAAAAATGAATTTTTTTTTTGTAAATTAATCTCATGCGTTTAAAAACTATTTTCACGCAATTTTGTAAACCTATTTATCAGTTTATAAGTTTTTGTTTATGTTGAAAACCAATTGTACTAGGAATTACTGTAGATACATTTAATTTAGTTGCAAATGAAAAACAAAATCAACAAGTTTATCAAACTTTGTGATAATTATACTCTAATTATTGGAATGATTAATTTACCAATTTTACGAAGGAGTAATGTAGGTCAATTCACGTTACTTTGACATAGGAAATAAAGATTTACTCTATTGTATCTAATATGTTATTTGTATATCTAATATGTAAGTTGGAATCATGTCAATACCCGATATCTACTAGAACGAATATTGATGATGACTCATGTACAAATGGCACTGCATGATGGTGGTCAGCTTTGTAATAGTTGAAGTTACTTTTGCATTTAACATTACTTTGGGTGCTAAACAAGTACTCCCTCCGTCCCTAAATAATTGAAGGATTTGTTTTACTGTTTTCGGTGTATTTAATCTATGATTTATTTCATGAATATTTTTGGAAGTTAAAGTTAAATAATTCTTTTGTATATCATAATTTGAAATATAAATTTTCTAAATGTATTTTTTAAAAAATTTACTATTTATCTTGGAGAAAAATTACGTCAAATTGTGCTACACAGAACATGAAATTCTAACTCTTCAATTATTTAGGGATGGAAGGAGTACGATGGTTATGTTATTCCTTTTAGGCTTCAAGTGGAAATTAACAACCTAACTATGTCAAAAGTGCGAAAAAATCACCCATCTTTTCATAGGTGCAAAATAACGATTCACGTTTATTCCGTCAGTGCAATTTCAATATTCTGTTAATTTGTCCATTTCAGACGCCACACGGCAAAAAATGATGTTGATGTGGCGTCTAAGTGTGCAAAAAATGCTGAGTTGGCTAAAAAAAGATAGGAGTGTGCACCATCTCCTCCTGCTCGATCCTCTTTCTCTCTCATCCTCCTCAGGCACCACCCAAACCGCCGCCCCGCTCCCTTCCCACCACCCCTAATGAAACCACCGAACTTTCGTGTTTCGTCAAAGAAGGAGAAACTTGTTTCGCTCTGTCCATCGGAGCTTTGTACATAAACACATCAGTCCCACCGACGTAAACAATTCTCTGTTCCGTCGAAATCAACGTTGCCGTCGTAATAGCGAGGGAATCAGATTATTATTAGATTTATCCCATCGATCAGTCTCGAGATCTTCACTGTACAATCCATCGAACATGAAATTATCAAGTGATTCGAGCAATTCGAGCAATGAGAATCGAGCTAGAGCAGCGCTGGGAGCAAATGGGACGACAGAAAAGGAAGTGGGCAAGAAAGGTGAGGTGGCAGGAGAGAAATGTGGGATGGACAGCTGATTTGGACATATTTAACGGAATTTTCCAAAATTTAATGGAATATTCCTTTTGTTAACGGCTCCAATATTTGTTTTACACCTTTTGAAATCGATAGTCGTTAATTTGCACTTATTGAAATAAGTTGAGTATTGATTTTGCACATTTGAAAAGATGGGTCGTTAATTCGCACTATTGGACATAGATGAGTAGCTAATTTGCACCTGGAGCCTCCCTTTTACAAATTTAGTTGACACTTTGTACATGACTTTTATAAGTTGTTTACCGTATTTTTCACATTCGGGGCTTTATTCCTTGATATCCGTTTCGAATGAGGGGTACAAACTAGTTAGATAGATACTACTTTGAATCTTTTTAAAAACTTTAGGATTTAATTTTACAATTTTATAAACTTTATGATTTAATTGTAAACTTTTTAAAAGTTTAAGTCTTAATTGTACACTTTTTGTAACTTTAGTACTTTTATGTAAAACTATAAAAACTTCATGACTTAATTGTACAATTTTATAAACTTTAGGACTTGTATGTTAAACTTTAGAAACTTTAGGATTTAATTGTAAACATTTTAAAACTTTATATATTAATTGTATAATTTTATAAACATTAGGACTTGTATGTAAAATTTTAGAAACTTTAGGATTTAATTTTAATTTTTTCAAAACTTTGTGGCTTAGTTGTACTCCCTCTGTCCCAATTAGTTCTACACAGTTCAAACTTTTTGAACTGTCCCTAAAAAGTCTACACTTTCCTTAAATGAAAATTTATTTCCTCTAAAGTTGTCAAATCATCCCTACTTTATCTTAACTTTTTATATCACGTTTTTTGTGCAACCTTTACTTAAGGGTAATTGTGTCAAATCACATAAAATCTTATATTCACCTTAATCTCTGCACTCACACAAAGTGTAGAATTAATTGGGGACGGAGGGAGTACAATTTTAGTAACTATAGGACTTGTATGTACAACTTTAGAAACGTTTTGACTTAATTGTATTTTTTTTAATACTTTACGACTTGTGCGTAAAATACTACAAACTTTTGGACTATTTTGTTAACATTTTATAAAGCCCCCACTTCTTTGTACAATTTTCCGTTATTTTCAGCGTGACCTTGCTATGGAGGATGAACGTCGAAAGGAAAGGCTGGAATGACTCTAGCTGGAGGCCGAGGTCCGTGCTCACAGTCTCAGAGCACAGATGGCCGAGTATGAGATACAGTACTGTCGGCAGGATGACATAAGGGAGCGGTGTCATAGTGGGGATCTGCGTTGCCAGTACCCAGTACTACGCATCGTTCAACATTATCTAGCATGCATTTGTTGGGCGTGGCTTCCTGCAATGGCACCAAGTGCCAGGAATTTGGATGTGAGATCTTCCAGCCAAGGACCCCAGCAGTCAATTCCACGCTTCGATGATCACCTTTGTCGGCCCTTCCAGCTGACGCCACCACATCACGATGACTTCCTCCGTTAGCCCTTCCAACAGACGCCGCCACAGCATGACCCCCTCTCTCATGCTAGCGTCGGCTTTACGGATGATGTTTATGTGCCACGGATGCAGCCTGAGCCACAGTCCCAGTACGACTTCGGGACCCGGGGTTTCAAATGTAATTCTCTCGGGCTTGACGCCCTTCTAGCAGCCGCCGCCTCATCCGAACCGAGATGAGGATGATGTTCCTCCTTCTTAGGATTTTCTTGAATTTAAGCATTATTATAGTTTTAATGTAAATATTACATTTAAATGATATTTATTTTTATTAATTTATGCTTTTTATTCCAATTTTAAAATTATAATTCAAATTTATTTCATTACTAATTCTTCATTTATATATCAATTATATTGTCAAAAACGAAAAAAAAATAAATAACAGAAGTAGCGGCCCATGAGCTACTCCTGAGCTACCATGTTTGCAGCTATCTCAGTCTATATGGCACCCGGTTGTTGCAGACGACGCAATGCCGCAACCATTGGTAGCGGATTGGTAGCTTATCAAAGTTGAAGTAGCTTTAGATTTTGTAGCTCTTTGGTAGCTCCAACCGAAGCTACCATGGTAGCTGAATTGGTAGCCTTTCTTCGACTACCAAAAGCCATCGACTACGGTGTGAAATACCTTCATGGGTATGGGTTTAGTGAAATCTTTAGTTTACCCTCTTTATTTTCAAAAATCTTCAATTACCCCTTTTAACTGTTTCTGATTTTAGTTGGCTGTTAAAGATTGCACTAACTATAATCTGAAATAGTCAATGGGTGGTTTGGGCACACATGCAATGTGGCGGCATAATCTTGTATGCGTTGTTGCGACCTAAGCTCATCTGTGTTAGTCCGGCGATCATACGACAATGATGCCTAGCAAAGATGGCCGGTTGTGGAGGAGGAAAAAAGAAATTAAATGTTGAGATTGAAGTATTAGAAATATTTTTGGTAAGAAGTAGTTAATCCTAAAAAAAAATTAAGGTTAACTAACATCACAAACGGTTAAGAGGGTAATTGAAGGTTTTTGAAAATAAAGTAGACAAACTGAAGATATCACTAAAGTTCGGAGGTATTTGTAATTTATCCTATAATTAAGCAGCTGCCAATCTTTTTGTTGTTAAAAGAAGCTATTAAGGGACGGGGGGGAGCGACCGCCCGCCCGTGATTTTTGTAAAAGTATAGGTATATGGTACATAATTAGAATAATTAAGGTTGTAATTTTTAATTTAATATACCTATACACTCTCTATTTTATGTACAAATTAAATATAAATGTAAAATTTATCCAAATATGAAAAATACAACACCCAAATAATAAAATTTACACATTTAAAAAACAAAAACCCCACCACTTATTAGAAATGTCTCTTAGCTATACCCAAATGGTGAAATGGGTCAAGTCTTAAAGTCTAGCCCATTTTGACCCAACAAAATGTAAAAAACGTGAAATGTGTGTTAAGCACTCCTTCAAAGTTGCAACAAAATCTCAAACAAAATCTTGCCACCATCATCCTCAAATCTTCATTCGGATCTGTTCCTCCTCCGGCGGCGCCTCTCTTCCTCCTCCGGCGGCTGGCCCAACAAAGCAGCCCTGGCCAGGGGCTCCCGCTCATCTCCTCCGTACGAGCAGGGACAGCAGCAGCCAGCGCCAGCAGCATTTCTAATTCATCTTCATTCTTGGTAATTTACTAATTTTTATTTACTTTTTGTTTTATATAGGTTTAATTGTTGTTTTAAATAGTTTTGATTCTTGGTTCAATCATTCTCCTTCAAACGTTAGTTACACTTAGCATCTCTATTTTTTTTGGAACAAAGAGCATCTCTAATTGTTGTTTTACATAGGTTCAATTTGTAAATTTAATTGTTTTACTAGCATTTTTGTTAATGGATCTCTAGCTCAATAGCTTAAATTTATAGGTTATTGTTACAAAACCCTATCCTTAAATAAACCGAATTTAATTCATATGTATGTTTAGTTTTCAGTTTAGTATGAATATCAAGCAGAAGAAATTGTTTTCTTTCTTTCAAAAGAAAGATTAGAACAATTTGAAAAGTGGAAATCAACAGGAAAATACCCAAGCTTCAAAAGATGGAGAAGAGGTTCTAGAAATAGCTGAAACTTCTAAACAAACTTCAAAGCCAAATTCATCAATTTGTCAAGTTTTAGCAGTAACAGGGAAAAGAAGTATTTATTTCCTTGTTGACAGATTGATCCGTTTGATATTGACTTTACCCGTGTCTACTACTACTACTACAGAGCGTGCATTCTCAGCTATGAAAATTGTGAAGACCAGATTACGAACCAAGATGAGCAATGATTTTCTAGCTAATACTCTTATTGTGTACATCGAGAGAGATATTGCTATGAAATTTAGTTTAGAAGAGTTGGTAGATGATTTCAGAGATTTTAAGGAACGTCGTGTTAGATTTTAACAGCTTTTGCTATGTATTTTGAGTACTTTTGGTATACATATGACTACTGAGTAAAAAATAATTTTGATATGCATCTACCGCCCGTCCATGAATTTTTTCCTGGCTTCGCCCCATTTGAGTTTTATATATGGGAAAAAAAATCTTTCAGATTTCATGGCGGGGATGACCGACAATGGCGGGCCGATGACCGTGATGAAGATTTCGGCACTGGGAGCGGCCATTTGAGCCACTGAATTGTAGAATCATATCGGTTATGTTCTCAGGCTTATGTCGTAGGTAATCTGGTTTCCAGCGACGAATGGAGGCGGGAATTATTACGGAACCGTCGACAGAGGGCTGCGGTGATGTCAGAGGCTTCTAGCAGCGGCGACAAGCTCGAGACATTGAGGGGCAAAGTGAAGTATTTTTTAGTGTGAGGGTTAGTGTGTAAGATTTAAAAGTATTTTAGGTAGATTTGAGTAAGCTTTAAAAAATTGAGGTCAATTGTAACAATTAATTAAAGGTATAATTGTCTTTTTACACTTTTTATCCATTTTAATGGTTAAAATAGACAAAAATGACCGAAACTAGACACGTAGATTTAGAACAATTTTAAAATAAAAAAAAATAATTTAAGACCGAAATATGTTGTAAAAATAAAATCAGGGGCGGTGGGCTGATTTTAATGTTTGTGAATATAATAACTCGCCGTGTATATTATTATACAGTATGTATGATGCAGTCATGCACGCTTGGGGCTAAGCATATATCAACGGTCCCACAAAAAGCTATAAAATGATTAACTGCAGTTTTTGTAATTATAGATAAACAGTATTGGATAGTGACATTAACATAATAAAATGATCGGAATCAAACAAAGAGTTTATAAGTAGGTGCCCATTTGTCCGCAACCCTGCTATAGTCTCCAGCTCTTTTTTTAAAAAAAAGAAATACTCCACACATCACATCTATAATTATCCATAATATATATTAATAGAGGAGACCTGCAAAAAATAATCATGAAAAAAAATGAATGTTGAGTTCTGGTGATGTCACATAGAATCCATATCAGCGTCACATGTGCGGGTAATTTTTTTTTCTACAATCAATGCATTATTGTTGGAAATGAATTGAAAAATGTTTATTATTAGCCAATTACTATTAATTGGAAAGTGTTTATTATCAGTCAATTACCATTAATTCAATATTCTCTTTCTTATTCTTTTTGTTTTTTATATGCGTATATATGGTAACCGTTGATCAATAATTAATACAATATTAATTTCCAATTAAATTCTTTTTTTATTTTTGTGTTCTTTCTATATTTTCTTTTTCCTCTATTTTTTCTCTTTGTTGCCTCGCTCCTCTCTCTCTCTTTTAATAGAGGAGACCTACCAAAAATAACCAGAAAAAGTGAATGTTGAGTTTTGGTGAAGCCACCTAGGATCCATGTTAGCGCCACATGTGCGGGTAATTTTTTTTCTTCAATCAATGCATACTTGTTAGAAATGAATTAGAAAATGTTGATTATTAGTCAATTGTCATTAATTCAATATTCTCTTTCTTATTTCTTCCCTTTTTTATATGCGTATATATGGTAAGTGTTGATCAATAATTAATACAATATTAATTTTCAATTAAATTCTTTTTTCACTTTTTGGATTCTTTCTATATTTTCTTTTTTCCTCTTTGTTGCCTCGCTTCTCTCTCTTTTTTTTCCCAACCTTTTTTCTATTTCTTACATTTTCTAAACAAAAGCAATTTAAAAAAGTTTAAAAAGTAAACTAATTAAATGCTACGATCAATTACGGCTAATATTTTTCATTCATTCTTTCTTTCCTCATCTCTACCCTAACAGTTTCCTTTCTTTCTTCATCCTCTTTCTCTTATCATTTGGGAATGTCTCCGTCTACCTAGCCCGATCTTCACTCTCCTCTTTTTGTAGTCACCCTTCACCATCGGATGTCCAATTTTGTGTCAAAATGAGTTTTCTCACACTCTCGATATCAGCGGCGGGATGAACCGAGATAGATGACTCATTTGAGCTTCCATTGAGCGATGTGATGGCCTTTGGCGATGAAACGTCTTTTTATTTTCTATGGCCAATATTTTTAATCAACTTCTCTGCTAGCTTCTAATCTCTCTCTCATTGACTTTTTTTATTTCTCCAATGTTTCATATATTTTGTTCTGTTCACTTTGGACTCAGATTTTGGATCTCTATCGTTGAACATCAGAATATTCAAGGTCTCACCTCTTCATTTCCCACAAATCTATTTTAGATGTTGATTCTCCGGTTTCTTGATTACATAACTTTAAACAATTCGATAGATGGTTAACCGCGCCTCTTATTTCATTCATTATTTTTGTACAAAATTTTTGTACCGTTCATTCATTATGAAGTGCCACTAAGTATTTAATGAGGCTTGGGTCGGGGGCATCCCGCTACCCAGCCCCCTGCCCAACCCGCTTTTTTTGGGCCGTTTCTTCGAACTTTGCCGCTACCGAGCCCACTACCAGTAGTAGGGGCACGGTAGCGAGGCGCCCGCTACCATGGTAACGCACCGCCCCCCACCAGACCCGCTACCAATGTTTTTTTAAAGATGATTTTTCTTATTCTCATCATTTTTTAAATGATTGAGTGATAATATTATTTAGAAATCACAATTAAAAATAGAAATAAAATTAATTATAAATTAAGCAAATGTATCAAATACAATAAAAAAACATCCAAAATTAAATTGTTTTTACAAAAATGTCCTACGGGGAGGTAAATCATAATCGTCATCCTGATCCTCACGCGATGGCGAACAGTGGTCTAAATCGCCGTACGGCTGTCCACTGAACCCAGCCGAGAATGGGTCAAACGACTCATTACTCCGTCTAAACATCTGTGGGTCGAACACGATGTTGGGCGGCGGCGGCTGCGGCTGCGGCATCATCGGGTTGTAGTAATCAGAATCGCGGATGTTGGGCGTCTGAGGCTGAGGCTGAGGCTGAGGTTGCTGCGGCGTCGAGATCATGTACATGGAGTAGTTTGGCGACACGTACTGGTCCTGCCTTGGCCGGGATAATCCTCCCGCAACCAAGCCCTGGGGCACCTGATGCTGTTGTAAGATGCCCCGCTCTAGAAGCGCCGGCCAGAGGACGCCAAAGGACGTGTCGTACTCCCGCCGCAACTCCGTACGAAGAGCCTGCTACATCTCCTTGGACCGACGTCGCTCATGCTGAAGAACACGGTAATTAGTACCACCGAAAAACTCAAAATGTTCAAATTAACCCAATACTTTAAGAAATGACTAATTTGCACCATCTATACCTAAAGTATTCATCCCGTTGCAAATATATACCTCAACAAAAAAATGTTGCATATCTATGTCTAAAGTATTGTTTCGTTGCATAAAGGATGCCTAAATAAATTCCTAAAATACTAAAATAATTCATAAAATACACAAGTTCATAAAATAATATTATTTTCCTAAAATACCTAAAGTATATACTAAAATAGCTCAAAATACCACAAAAATCATAAATAATACCTAAAATGTCTAAATAAATTCCTAAAATACTAAAATAATTCCTAAAATACAAAAGTTCATAAAATAATATTATTTTCCTAAGATACCTAAAGTATATACTAAAATAGCACAAAATAGTAAAGACTTAAGATTACTAAAATATCTAAAGTATATACTAAAATACCATGAACTTACTAGCTACACAACTTAGAAATAGTAAAGGCTTAAGATTACTAAAATTCTTACAAGAAATAATTGCTAAAACATAAAATACATACACAAATAATTAATTACTACAAAAATTACTAAAACGCACACACAAATTCCTAAAATAATTACTAAAACATAAAATACATGCAAATATAATTCCTAAGTTAATTACTAAAATAAAAAATACACACACAAAATGCATAAACAAAACTTTGGACCTAAAATAGTTACTAAAACATAAAATACATACACAAATAATTCCTAAAATAATTCATAAAACAGAAAATACATACACATATAATTCCTAAATTAATTCCTAAACATAAATACCAATAATAAATAAACAGACATTGCTAAAAATATATCTAAAATACTTAAACACCACAAAAATACTAAAACATCAAAAAAATACAGAGAACTGGAATAATTTGCATGTATATGAAAATCATACTTGTAGATGGCGGTGGAGAGACCTCTGGTGACGGAAAAATGGAGTGGTCGGCGGTTTGGAAGAGAATTTCAAAAAAATGAAAATGGTAAAATAAAATATTTTTAACAGATCAAAATTCAAAATAAAAAGAAGATTCAAGTTTACCTTCATTTTCTTATGAAGATCCGAGCAAATAGTTGTTGAAACGGCGCCGGAGATGTCAAAAAAGGGTCCGATGCAACGGCTGGTTTCTTTAGATGCGAAGAAGGAGAACTCGAGGAAGAAATGGGGAAGGGAAGCGTGGGAACAGGTTTATGAAGGTTGGTAGCGCCGTAGCGGGGCCCAGCCACCTTGCCCGCTACCATGTACTTTTCTCGGGCCCGAGGAAGTTTCGAAATTTGAAATGGCTAGTGGTAGCTAGCATGGTAGCGGGGTAGGCGCTACCACTATGGTAGCGGGCCAGCCCGCTTCCGATCCCGCAACCAGGTGGCATCATCGGTAGCAGGGAGCCCGCCGCGGCCTGCCAGAGACGCTCTTAGGGCCTTGATAGGGGCCGCCACCTACCAGGCCCATCTACCAAGGTACTACCATGTACGTAGTGTCTTCCCTTCTTTGTTACTAGATGGTATTGGTCACCCAAGCTGAACAAAAAATGTTGCTAAGGTCCGAAATAATTGGAAAGCTTTTTAACTATACAGTTGCACGTATTGCATCATTTTTATTATCTGTTATATTTAAGCATGGCAAGTCATCTCTCATTTATTGTCTCAATGTACTTCTCTAATTCCATGGAAGGTAAATTATGAAACTTGAACATTTACTCCTGATGTTTCACTTTCCTTCCTGCCCAGATCATTTGATGGATCATCGGTGACATGCCTTCGGTCACTTCATTTGTCAAAGAACACAACAGAGAGATTCGTTCCACCCCCACCTCTAATATTTCATGATTTCCTTCATTATACATCTTGTTGGGTGAAATTATTTTCGATTTTTAAGTGATAGGTTCTTTTACGTGAAGTTAAACAACCTTCATCTGTGTAATTACATGTTTGGTAACATATGGATGACAGACAGAGTAATATCATACCTATTATTTATTTACAAATTTCTAATTTGTTATATGTTGTTTTTAGATCATAGAAATTTAATTAGTGTCAAAACTTTTATGAATTGATTTTAGAACTACCATTTAAACTCTCTGAAAATATAATATGACATTAATGTTAGATTCGCTTTTATATAGTATTGTAATGTATTAAAGTTCTGCAATATTTTGTTATGCCTGCATAACACATAGTGATTCTAACTAATATTTTTAATCACTTTTCCTCTATTGCAGAGTTTCTGTCGTGTTACTATGTATTTGAGACATTGAGTTTTACAATGTATTTTCATATAGTGATTAAGCTTTTTTCCATATACTATTATGGTTCTTTCATCCATTTTGTTGGTGATGATCTTTGATGATCATGTGTTTTATTAAATTTTATTTGATATTTACAGTATTTGTATTCTATGTGATGAATTTATTAAAAGTATGTACTATAAGTTTTGTGAACTTTATTTGATAAATCAATATTTGTGTCTTATGAATTTTGATTTAAATATTTCGATTAAAAATTTTCATCAGTTACTCACTAAAAATAGGTCTAGAGGACATTGAAGAGAGTAATATATATATATATAAGACGCCTTTTATTTTTCTAAAGTGTATTCTTTTGAAGTCTTTACAAGTGTAAGAGGTCAAGGTTTTTTATCAGATCAATATAAAGTGACCACGGTATTTCATCTGATCTGTGGATTTTAAAGATTTGAGAAATAATGTGGAGTCGTAACTATGAAATCATTTGGTGCATCTGCTAGGGTCTTCTCTTATGACTATCTTTATAATATTTGTAGGGTGTTATATCAATGCAAAAAATACACATGTTATCTTAATTTTTGGTTAAATATTAAATTTTGGAACCTTATAAATTTGGTTAGATATTACGGGTGATTAATTTAAGCCAGTTGCTGGCAATTTAAATATTTTTTATTGTGCAATGAATTAATTAATTTCTTTAATCGAATGAACTAGAACTTTGTAAAATGCACTAATTTACCATAAATTTACTCAAACTAATACATTGTTAATATTGACACCTTATAAATTTGATTAAATATTAATTTTTGGAACATGTGCCTAGTTGTATGGTTAAAGATTATCGATGAGTATAACCTAAACTCAAAATTATCGCCTTATCGCCTTATATCCTTAAAATTTAACCAATTAAATAAAATTTCGTTTACTAATGAATTAAATCACTGAACATCTTTCATTTTTAATTAGAAAATTTCCCTAGCTAACATGATGCTACCTCTCCATCCCATGTTATATTGTCCGTTATTTCCTTTCACCAAATGTATAGGAAATATAAGTATTAATTTGCATGACATCTTGATCAAATTTTTATTTTTTTTGCATGACACACTTGGCAGGCGGGGAAAGGAAGGTCCTAAAGTTATTTTTCGATTTACAATGTCAGTTATAAAACTTTATGATTTATCATATTAGTCCGGTAAATGTACAGAATTGTCAATCCCGTTCCATTAGTCCTGAAAAAAACTTAGAAAAAAAGAAGAAAAAGATGTGTTTTAAGTTTACTTTTGGTAAATCATATTAATAAAATCATAAATTTTTTATCAAATTACCATGCTAGTGTTAGGACTTTGTTTTTGTTTTTTGTACAAATTAATTTTATCTCCGAGTGATGCCCTAAATCTTGGGGTAAAAAAAGTCCGTAAATCTGATTTGGATCAATCGATCCGAAACTAAAAAGACAAAGTTACTCACATTGAGATAGGCAAAGTTAACAATCGTAATTACCATGCACACTAATTAAATTTAAACTCTATAACTACGTACACATGAGATAATTGGTGCACACTGTCACAGCATCCTACACTACATATATTTAGAAATATAAGTATATATATCGTATATATAAATATAATGTTTTTCTTTTTTCTTTTTTGATTGATTCCTGTTGGTATGAACTAGAGACATGAGGGTTAAATTCTGAGAAGGAAAATACTGAGTTCGGGACCGCCGTTTTTATCCGGGTTCATCATGTAAAACGCTTCCGAGTCACGGCTTCCAACGACTCGCTCGAACCTCGCCCTCATGTAAAGCAACTCGCCCTCCGCCGCCGCTCCCTTTCGCCCGTCGTCCACCACCGGAATCACCCCCGCTCCGACCGACACGCTCTGAACCGTGCTGAGCACGTGCCAATCCGACCCCGTGCAGCTCCGGTTCACCGCGTACCCGCTCTTCCTCCCATTACAGTACATGGTCCACATGGGCTCGTTGAAGAGCCGCCCGACCCGACCCGGGAGCCTGTCGCACTCCAGCGCGATCCGGACGAGCCCCGATGACATCTCCTTGACGAGCATGGCGGTGGTCATGGCGAGCTCAAGGATGAGGACGGGCTCGGACCGGGGATCATCCTGGACAGCAAAGCTAACGTGGCCACGACGGTTTCCGAAGAGCGTGCCGGTGACCTTGCGGCCGAGGGGCGAGGGCGTGATGGGAAGGCGGGTGCAGGCAGCGGCGTTGGGGATGATCGGGAAGGACAGAACGTGGAGGAAGGCACGGAGGAAAGATGAGAGCTTGAATCTGTAATTGTTGGCGGTGGAGAGAAGCGGCGAGGGGCGGCGGATGATGAGTTGGTCTTGTGGTTCAGGGATCATGTTAAAATGGTCAGGGGTGGTTGATGATCTGGAGAGGTGATGATGAGTTGTTGTTGAGGGCGCGATCTTATTAGTACCACCGTAGCTGTTGGTACGGCGGAGAAGAGCGAGGTGATGCTGCTTGATCTGTCTTCCTCCTCCTCCGTTCATGGCGGCGCGCACGGAAAGCTAGCTAGCTAGTACTAGTACTGATACAGGAGAATTGTAGTAATTGAAAAGTGATGGCTGAATTAAGAGGTAATTAAAGAAGAGATCGATGAGAAATGAATTAATGATGAGAAAGAATTAATGGCCGACATAAAGAAGAGAAGTGATGATTAGTGTCCGGATCATGTAGTAAAGGAAAGGTGTGGCTCTTTGCTAATTGCTACTGGTAATTAATTCCTGTTGTGGAGATCATCATTTGATTCCTTCACCACTCCACCATGACCACGTATTTATAGTACATACACAACACAAGCTAGCTAATTAACTTGCTTTTTGTTTTTTTATATATTTATAATAGTAGAAGTTTTGTGAATTAGAACTTAATTGAACTCAAAAACTCAATTTTATGTTCTTAGAGTTTAATAATCACAAGACTAAAGGTTGAGGCCTACTTCCCTAACCTTCCAATTTCACGCTTTTAGGAGTAATTATTTTCATTCTCCCCATTGCCCGTGAATTAACACGGTTTATTTCGTCAATTTTTAAGTAAATTTATATAATTATTTTTAACAAGTTCTTTATATATAGAAGTAATAATGATTTAAATCAACCACAATACCAAAAATCAAAACTGGTCAAATTTAATTTGTGGATATATTGAATTAATTAGCATCTTGTCAAAGCCTTCATGACTTTGGTGTGTAGTATATTTTTCCCCTTTTTCTTGGTCGTCGGTATCATTTTATTTATTTTTGAAACGTCGCGTGATTTCATTTCACTATTGGGTGCGCCAGAGGGCCGTCATGCTTCTATCGGCGCCAATTTAGTGTCCCTCCAGCCGGTGACCTTGTTTGGATTTGTTGGAAGACAATCTCGGTGTGTGGTTGTAGGGCCAATTCGGCGAAGTATCGAGGGGGTTACGGTTCGTGCTCAGCGACCAGACTTGTCACCGATGGTTGGTGATTTCCAGAAGTTGGAGTCTTCTAGTTCCATCTTGCCTCAATTTCTTTTGGTGGAGGTGGTGGGTAATTTTAAAAGGTGGACGTGCACATGGATGATGCCTGCGGTTCGACTTCTGCCACTACGTAGAGAAAACCAATTTACCACGCAGTAGGTCGCAGTAAATTGGTTTACTGCGGCCTCCGCCGCGGTAAAACCACGGATATTCTACGTAGTGTGCTGGCATCGGGGGACTCATCCGAGCCAATCTCGGTGTGTGGTTGTAGGGCCAATTCGGCTAAGTATCGAGGGGGTTACTGTTCGTGCTCAGCGACCAGACTTGTCACGGATGGTTGGTGATTTCCAAAAGTTGGAGTCTTCTAGTTCCATCTTGCCTCAATTTCTTTTGGTGGAGGTGGTGGGTAATTTTAAAAGGTGGACGTGCACATGGATGATGCCTGCGGTTCGACTTCTGCCACTACGTAGAGAAAACCAATTTACCACGCAGTAGGCCGCAGTAAATTGATTTACTGCGGCCTCCGCCGCGGTAAAACCGCGGATATTCTACGTAGTGTGCTGGCATCGGGGGACTCATCCGAGCCAGACAACGGTCCATCCTTTATCAGTTATGCAAGAGCCATTACTTTTATTTTGTTATTTCAGACTTTGTTCCTTTTAGTTTTGTTATTCTTTCTCTTGACTCTGGGTTATTTTTTTCTGTTGTTTAGTAGTTTTTTATTGCTTAGCTATGTTAGTTATCGCATGATTTTATTGGGAGCGGGATTCTAGTTCAGGTAAGCCTATTCACAGTGTTTATGGCTACCCATAGTAACTTTACTCATGTGAAAGTTTGTTAGTTAGTTAGCGGGCCGGATTTTTTGTACCTAGCTATTATAGGTGCTTTAATTTATCGTACTTTAACTTATTTTATAATGATTTTTCATTAATAAAATAAATTGCATTTGTCCAAAAAAAACAGAGAAAGAAGATAGGGTACATATTTCTATATAGAAACATATGCATCTACTCCATATAGTGCATGTAAAATACAATAGAGTACGGATATGAAAACACCATAATTACACATGTCTAGTGAGAGCCATATTTAGATTACTTAATCTCATCCCCGTGTTGTTTATCTCTTGATGCCGTGATCCATATTGCTTTTGGTGTGCGCTAAATTATTTAAGAGCATTCCCAAATTTATTTTTTAATTGGGATAATGGTGTAATTTTTTTTTAATCTTTATAAAAACACATTTATTGTCGTTCAAAGATAATAGTTGTGCGTGCATATATATTTTTATAGAAACAATTATGTGGACTCCATCATCTATTCATAATATTTTTATAATAAATACTCTCTTCGTTTCTAAAAGGATTATGTGTATTCCTTTTAAGTATGTCATAAAAGATTGATGCGTTTCTTTTTTAGAAAATTTAGATGAAGTATTTTACTTGAGTGCCCTCGTTTACTTGTGGTTAAGACCCATTGCATGCTTCCCCACCTATTCCATTATATAGACGGTTCCCCACTAATTTCATTTTTTATGAATTACTATACGCTCATATATATATATATATATATATGAGGAAACCAAAATGATGTGCTTCGACATTACAATGATGCATTTCCGAAGCACTATGATGCGCTCCCGTAACAACATGATGCACTCGCTTTAATGACTTACTGATGCATTTTGTTCTACAACCCACCACAGTGATGCGCTTGATTACCACAATGATGCATTCACGATGCATAATGATGTTCTCCCGTAACAACATGATGTACTCGCTTTGTGACTTAATGATGTGCTTGTTTTCTTCAACCTTTCTAAAGGATGTGTTTGGTGACCAAAATGATCCACTAGGTTTCAAGTATGATGCACTCTCTTACAAACATGATGCACTTTTTATGATGCCTTAATGAAGCACTCATTTTTTTCAACTCCCAAAATGATGCTTTTGGTGACCACTACAATGCACTCCTGTTGCACTATGATGCTCTCAATTACAAATATGATGCACTCGTTCTCACGACAATTTTGCACTTATTTTTTTAACCTTTCAAAATGATGCGTTTGGAGACAATAGTGATGCTCTCCCTTTTCACTACGATGTTCTCCCTTATAAACATGATGCACTTTTTTCCACTGATTATGCAACCAGCTCAGACATCATTAAGCTACGTAAGAACATCATAATGTGTCGAATGCGCATCATTAAGGTACAAATGAGCATCATAATTACATCATGTGGAGTACGTAGGTTGCAGCTCCGAATCATTGGATATGAATCGCGTCGTTCAACTGAGGAAATTGTTGGGAATTGATCGACGACGCCTTAGGAAGCGATTGGCTACTCCGACATGGTCATATTTCGTAGTGTCGATGTTTTTAGCCTCCAAAAGCTTGTTCGCTGATAACATAGAAAGGTTGTCGTCGGTGGCGGTGGTGAACATGGAATGATTGTTGTTGGTAGTAGAGGGAGGCTTGTGGTGTTGGCCTTGTTGCTGTTGACATTGCACTTGTGGGTGAGGTTGTCGACGTCGAAGGAAGGCGGCGGCGGAGAGTGATTGACGGAAGTAGAGCCGACCGCACGAACTGATGACAATTTTGTGAATAATGAGAGGTGGGCGCACAAAGGCTCACCATAAGGAGGGGTGCACCATATCCTCTACCTTTTTTATAGCCGTGTTGTTTAATTTTGTTTGTTTTCTCTGAGAATTATCAATCCTTAAGTTTTTTACTCTACACACCAAATTCTAGATCAGTATCGCTCGCTTTTAAAGCTAATGCTGTCACTCATGAATCTACTCCATTACCACCGATCAATCCTCACCGGTAATGTTGTCGATCGCTTACCACCACGAAGTGCCTGTCGGATTTTCTCGTTGGTTCCGTTGTCGGTTTTTTACGGAGTAGATGCGAGCCACCGGATTCGAAGAGGCCACCACTGCCCTCAGCCGAAACCTCATAATAATAAGCTCTCCATGGAAGCACCAAGTGAAGAGATTCTACTTGGTCTTCTATGGAGAGGATGGTTCTAACTTAGGAGGTTAGAACTTGTTAATTATCCAACTCCTCTAACTTGTCATATATCACAACCAAACACTCCATCTAGCAACCTCAACTCTAATCAACCCTAAGGAACATTTACTTTTCATAATTGTTTATTGCATTGCATTTTAGTTCTAGTTGCATTAGTGATAGAAGTAGAATTAGTTAATTTAGTTTATCATCCATCTTATCAATTATCATCTAAATCCAAAAACACCAAAAACATTGCATTTAACCAAACTTCATAAATTGCACTACAATCTCTTGGGTTCGACCCCACTCACCCTACTACAATTGCACACCTTGCACTTGAGGATGAATGGGTTTTATTACTTGATATTGTGCTCAATTCATACACATGTAAACACCCGTCACGAGCCACCGGATTCGAAGAGGCCACCACTGCCCTCAGTCGAAACCTCATAATAATAAGCTCTCCATGGAGGACCAAGCCTCGCCGTTGCAAAATGAGATCGACATCCCAACAAGAAGCTCCTCGACATGAGATATTTCCATATGTTGATTTTGAATGTTTAATTTTGTGTGTTTAATTTTGATTTCAAGGTTGAAAGGTGTGATTGACAAAAGCTGATAACCTTTTTTATATAGAGAAGCTGATAACCAATTTAAAACCATGATTCAGCAAAAAACTGAAAAAATTACTGTAAAACCAAGTAGAGAAACGTCACTGTCCCACTTGGGGGTCATTTGGCCCAAACTTTTCCCACTAGCTCGTTTCTTAATTTTCGTGCCCAAAGAAATGCAGCTTCTTTTCAGGGACAAAGCGAGTAGATAGTGGCTCTGCCGCACCCTTATTCGCCTCCATGGTAGCGGAAATGACCACACCCAAACCCGCCCCCAAATTGGGTGCTCCCTTCTCGAAAAATTCCAAACCGCCACCAATTAATTTTATAAAATTAAAAAAATTGCAAATTCATCCAAAATTCATATCATCAAAAGCCCAGATTCAACCCATATTTGATGAACAACAAACCCATAATATGAAACACTTTCCAAATCTTGTTCTTTTTTTAGCTTAAACATCCGAATTTTTTTAGCTCAAACGTCTGAGATGAGGACAACGGAGAGCAGTGGCAAGGTGAGGGCGGTAGCGATGGCGGTTGCTTCCCGGAAATCGCCTTCAATGGGGAAAAATGAAGGATGAGTCTTTTATGTTGGATCAACACAAAAAGGTAGAGCAAAACAAATACGTGGACTTACATACACGGTTGGAGTAGATCCTGCGGACGAGATGACGGTAGATATTGATGGCAGCGGTGGAGGGCGGCACCGAAACATGAAATGAAGAAGAGGAGAGCCAGTGGAGTTTAGATAGCTGTGAGGTGAGGAAAATCCAAAAAAAGAGAGAGTTAGAACGTTACCTTGATGATTCCTGTGAGGATAGGCTACCGATTTAGGTGATCGGCGATGGATTTGGCGGTGGAGACGCGGCGGTAGTTGAGAGAGAAGTCAGAGAATTCGAGAGATGAGAGAGATACTGATTTACTAAAAATGAAAGAAAGAGCAACTTTCTTAGGAAGTTGTGGGGTGGGTGCGGCCAATGCGCACCGAAAGCCGCTACCCCATTGAAAAAGTTCAAATTTGAACTTTTTCGGTTTTCCACGCCCGGGTGTTTTAATTTTTTCGGTCTCCAAAAAAGCAAACTCCGTGAATGGTAGTGCATTAGCCGCCCCCTAATATGCTACTATCTATCAGCTTGACTCACATGGGTGCGGCTTCAAAAGCGGGGAGTGAATGGGCTCCCCTTGCTAGCGCCAAAACAGCCTCCTAATGCGCTACCATCTTGTCTGCAACTAAGTAGTTTATGTTGCCGGGGCAGAGGAAGTCTGCTGTAGATGAGTTTCTTGTCTATTCTTCCTTTGCTTCCGTTCTTTCTTTTAGTTAGTCCCTATTTCTCATAGGGCGCTCTCCTGGACGTTTTTGCTTAAGTGTTTTTTAATGAAATGCAGTGTTGTTTAAAAAAAAATAGTTAATTATGTTGGTCATTCTATCCATTAAAAGGTGATATGAAAAAAAACACTTACATCGTTGGAGCATAGAAGATTTATCCAATATATATATATATATAGCAATAATTAATACTCCACAGTTGTTAATTATCATATCTTGGTGTAAACTAAACCAATCATGGGATATATTAAATTGGATCATGTCCATTTTTAATTTGGACGGTTCCAAACAGTGAACAAAGCATGCAGTTGCATTCCGCACGACGACGTAGCCAATGAGTGCATGGTTGGCCTAATGAGAATCATGACGGAGACCAAAACGACCGACGCCCAGCAGCCACGTGGTCAACCCATTCACAATCACTACATCATTTTCTATTAACCTAGCTAGCTAGCTATATCATTTGTTTAGTTGCTCTATAGTCTTCTCTTGATTTCCTCCACATCTCCCAGACAAATTACACACCTTTCATTTTACTAATCGCTTCATAGAAAATATGCTCATCAATACTTTAATCATTCACGTTTAAATTTTTATGTTGATTTAATTTATCTATATTACTCACTCAAAAAAAAGAAGTTCTGAAATAATATATTTTATAAACTACGGATAATAAATTACCATTTGCGTACCAAAAAGTTTAAAATAAAATTTCTAGATATATATTGGTAAAATAAAACCAGGATTTAAACTTTGAAAGGTTTACTTCATAAATTTAGGACAGATGAGTATAAAATGGATTAAATTTTTACTAACAATTTTACTAAATTATCCTTATCTTTACTCTTTCTTAATCTCCTTTTTTATCTTACTTTCTTTTTAATTAGGTGATCAAAATATGTAATTTTTTTAACCCTTACATTGGGTTTACAATTTTTGCGTATGAGTAAATTCCACCACTGCTCTTGTGAAAATAATTCGTATCTTATTTAAAATTTTGTTCTATTTTATGGTGTTCTATTTTGATCATTTTCATCCACTTAAACCGTAATTTTGACGGTTCCGAATAAAATTACTCTTTTATCCTTATAAAATTTTATCCTAACTCTAAATCCTCGACTTACATTTTCCCAAAGTTTAACTCTAACAAAACCCCACCAACCTTTGCTCTTCCTCCTCCACTTCTCTGTCAACCATCAAACGCTGAGACTCACGGACTAGAAGACAACACCAAGCTGTCGCTCCTGATTTTCACCAGACGAAGCAGGATCTTCGGCCACATTCTCATCTTCTGTATCTGAAGAGCCACATTGTCCTGGAAGCCTAGCAAATTGGCCGTATTAAATTAGACGCCTGAGAAAGCCAGATGGATTCATGGCTAGGTGTCCGAAAGAGATACCGAGATTTGCTTCGGCTCGAACCCTCTGAACTTGACGATCAGTGGCAGGCAAGTCGACGGCGCTCTTCTCTGGCACCGTCACCGGCTTGAACGATCCGTCCAGCATCGTCAGAATAATACCGTCGATCGGCGTTAACGATGAGGAGATGTAAACTAAGTGATGAAATTGAAGCTGCAAGGAAGAAATCATAATGGCCGAATTTCATAGACGAGGTCGGAAATAAATTCGAAACTGGATGCAGATTCCAGTAGCTAGCTTTGTTTGTTCCTAAAATTTCGTCTCTTATGAGAGAGAGCAGTGGCCAAATTGGTTTGACTTTGTGGGTTCTCTTTGTATGAATTAAACTGAGTCTGAAATTTTTGGGAAATGTAAGTGGGGGACTTGAGTAAAAAAAATTATAAGGATAAAAAAATAATTTCATTCGGATCCGTCAAAATTAACTGTTTAAGTGGATGAAAATGACTAAAATGAAGCATCATACTATAGAATATAATCAAAATATGACACAATTTTGAAATATGATCAAATAAGACATAAATTGTTCTCACATGACAACTGACCGAATTTACTCCTAACTTTAATAAATTACATATTAAGTAAATTGATATTTGTACTAATTAAAAGTATTTTTTTTCAAATTATCTTAACAAAATTTACCAAGTAAAAAAAATTAGATCAAATACATGCGTGTCTTTAATAACTACCTTACAATTTTCTATTCTCCGTTTTTATTTTTATCTTGTTGACTGTATTTTATGTTTCGGTCGACAGACGATAGCTGACATGCCTAGAATTGACTGTGGTTCCGTGGCATACAATACAAGCGCGGACCAGTGCGTGCCTAGAGTTGCCCAATAATTCTCTGGGTAATAGTAGTGGTTTTATGGTAATTAAAAATTGTATTCCTAAAAATATTATTTTATTATCACATTATCCTTACTTCCAATTTATCTATTTTTCACTTGTTCATCATCCATTCATCTTTCATCTTTTGAAAAATTCATTCATCTTTTACCATGTAATTTATCACATCATAAGAAAAAAATATGTACACTTTTAATGATTGAAGACATTTTTCAAATGAAAATATAATAATTTGAAGAACTTGCCAAGTATACAATGCGAAAATAAATTAAGGAGGTTAACCGGAGCAGCTTGGTAGAAGTAAAGGGTGCATAAGTGACTTAATTAAAACCATACAACTGCTAGTTTTACTTTTTTTAGATCGACAAGTCTTTATTATACTTTTTTTTACAAACAAATTTCATTTTTCTTAATAGTGAGGTCTTTTATTGATTATATTCTGGCGAACGATCGTAAATCTTCTATAATGTGACTAACAGACGAAAAATCAACTTAAAGTAGCTAGTTTAGTGCTATTAGAAATTTAGAACTAACTTATAAAAAAATCAAAACTATAATCGATAAAATGCAATCAGAAAGTAATTAGAGAGTGGCCAGAGATAAATGTCAAGACCCGTCTGTGACAAAGTACGTGAGGCATGTGTTGGGGTGCACGGTGCAGTATTTAAGGCACGCGAACTACATATACGTTCAAGGGAGTGACTGAAGATTCCACTAAATCTCAGGGGGTAATTGTTGATTTTTGAAAACAGAGGGAGAAAATTGAAGAATTCACCAAAACTTGTGGGGTTTTTTGTAATTTACCCAATGTTAAAATATAAATCGTAAAAATTTATAATGTGGTGAACCCATACCACTCTATGCCAGCCTACATCATCCATGTTTTCCACACAATGCAAATATGCAGCAGACATGGGAAATTTTTCTAGATGCGTCACCTTTGGTATAAAATCAGCAAAAACCTCTCTCGCCGTTAGCATACTCTTCCACACTACTGATCCAGACTTCAAAGGTAAGGTCCAAAAATCTCGACCAACACTATAATAAATGTGCACCCATCTCTTATCCACAAATTGTCTTTATCTACAAACAGCCTCCAAATTTTCTTCCCCAGTGCAGCCATGTTCCAAAACACCAGAGTAAAGACCTAAACCCCCTTGATTTTTAGGAGCAGACCTAGATCCCAAGGACCCAGTCCATAAAAAGGATCCCTCTAGATTTGATGAAACTTACAATTTCCCACTCGTTAACTCTATCATTGTTAGATTAGTGGGTTAATCACTATAAATTACCTCTATAAATTTTACTTCAAACTTTTCTATCCTAAAGTTGTTAAGCAGCATTTTTACCCCCCTCCAATTCCAACCCTTCCCTCCCCTGCAGCCACCACACTTCTCCCTCTGTTACGGCCGCCATCGCCACACAGACTTCGCCTTCTCTTCTTGATGTTGCCCCTGTAGCCACCTTCTCTTCCCACTGTCTCCAAATCTGACATCAAGCAGCGACTCCTTTCATTTGCCCGGCCGCCGCATTACGCCTAACATTCTCAACACGTCATGGTCGACATGCCTAACATTCTTTTCATGTTCTCATAAAAACACCAACATGTTTGCCCTCTATGAAGTCTCTTCATTGATCAGAAAAGACGGCACCTTCTTTTTCTTAGAACAATTCATTTATACTTATCATCCCAACTAGCTTTAATGATGACGGATTTTTACGTATATTTCCATCAACAAATCATTAAACTTATAAGCATTTTTCTTCAATTTTCCCCTCATTTATATCAAATCAATTTTCAAATGCCACAAGTTTCTTAGCAAAATTATCTCATAAAGAACACACCAGAGTATATGAAGATTGGAGACTGCACAAAGAGATAGATGTATATGTATCATTCATACATGGGTACTTACTTGTAGCGATAGTAAGAATTCACTGACTAATCGTGGTGTTTCTGTGTGATGAGAGTCAATGTTGGTAATTTCCATTCTGACTCTTCTACTTTTCAACCATTTTATTTCAGTCCTGAAACTCTTGATCTAGGATTTTGTGGCTGTATTAGAAAACAGGAAAGTTTAAGGGTTCAATAGGAAAATTGTAATAGGTTTAAAACTGGTAGAGCATTTTCCATCTCCAAACGGATTGGAATAGAAAATACAGCTAATTAAGCCCCAGTTTTTTACAACTCTTACAATTAAGTCCCTAGAGTTCATGCCAAAATGCTTAATAGTACCTTGAACTTTAGTAACTTCAACATAAGGGCTTGACATGACTCATTTTATACAAGTTGCCAAGAAGGGACAAGACAAGACAAGACAAGACAACTGCTGCTTCCCATCGATCTCTACATAATTCCATATCTATTTCGATTCTCATTCAAATGTGGAAGCCAAACAGCTATTAATATTATCCCCAAATATCCAACGTCTAACATATAAGAATACAATAGTTGACGACATTCTCTAATCTCTATATAGGCCTATTCCACCTACGTACACATGAATTATACCAAGAATTTCATTTCCCCTGCATATATATAATGTGAAAGTAGACATGTACCTCATGATACTTTATATATATACCACTAAGAAAATAACTTAATTTCAGTTAAAACCAAACATTAGCAACACTTTGGTAATTTTCAAACTATATGGTCTTTTTCAAACATGGCTGGTCCTTATTTTTATATGTATCCTAAACATATCCCATTTCGTTGTTTTGTCATATTTTAATCCCTTAATTTTTGTTTTTTAAACAACTAAAAAAATGCCTAGGGTTTTCTTGAGAAAGCGGCGCCGTCGAATTGGAGAGCTGCGTTTTCCCGGCGAGTCTGGGCTTGTTTCTTGCGCCACTGCCTTGCGTCGCCAGGCCTTGTGGTTGTCAACGTCGTCTTGTTGGATTTCGCGATGGGTGATATCCAAAGGGCGATCTCCGGTCGGCTTGCTGCTCGGTGACCGTGACAAGGCAGCTCCGGTACACGAGAAGAGTAAGACAAATGAAACTCTCGTGCGAAAGAGAAGAGAGGTGGGGGTGTGTAGTAATCACCTTATTTGAGGCAGGCACCACCCAATATATAGGGTGGTGCCAGTCCCTTTATAGGGCCTTGAATGCTTTGGAGAATCGCCATAAATGTGTCCATAATTGGGACGGCGGTGTATTAGTGGTGTAATAATGGTGGAGTTATTGCGGAGTTACTCCCTTTCTTTTGGCTTGATGCCATAATTAGGGTAACAGATTGACTTGAAGGAGGTAGCAAGCGTTTCGCTAACGGGATTACACGGCGCCTTACGGGTCATATACGAGGGCTCTCCGTAAATATGAGATCGGCTCGCGGGCGTGGCCCATATGACGTTTGCGTTTGGCAATACAACCATACGAGCTGGCCCATATATATCAATGGGTTACCTGGAGGAGGGGCACTCAATCTTCATCCCCAGCATCGGCTTTGGAGCTCTCTTGGCGCTTAGGGCTGGCCGGCGACAGTCAGCGATGGATCTTTAATCGGACCAGATCTCGTTTTGGCCTGGAGGCGCCAATCCCGTTACCAGAGCATCAGATCTTGTGAGTTCCACAAGGAAAATTCGCAGCTGCGCTTTGTGGTCGAATCGGCGCCGAACCTCTAACCTTGATATTGCTTGGCAAGGGTGGTCTCGGGAAGCCAAACGATCGATGCTTTGTTTGATTTGTTCGTGCACCACTTTACACCAAGTTTCCTCTCGGTGGTGATCCGGACCTTTGCGGACACCCAAGACTGGTCTGTCGGTACCGACACTCTCCTGCACTGATTTTGTCTTCTTCTGTAGGTTGCTATGAATCAATTGTCTTCAGGGTTGGAAGGTTTGATTTTCGAGACTACAAATTGTTTTTTTTTTCTGTGGGTAAGATTGATTTGGTTTGTACTCAATGGAGTTGGTGTGAGTTGGAATATTGGTGTTTTTGGACAGAGATTGAGGGTTGCACGATGTCCCAAAAAACGAAGGTTGGTATGGCAAGGCGGAGCGATGTCTCGCCCTGCCTATGGGGATGATGCATTCTATTCCGGGTGGATGGGATTATGGATCGTTCCTGTTTGTTGGTGCCCAGGGCTTGAGGGCCGTAGTGATCCCAACTGGTGAGATGCGGTTGATGAGCTGTAGTTGTGGGTGCGTGTGTCGTTCCTCTTGTGCTGGTGGAAGATACCTCCGAGCTTTGTGAACGTTGTCCGCGCAAGGTTGAGACGTCGCTTAGTTGCCAATTTTGTTGGGAGCTTATTAGATGTATGTGTTTGTCCTGAGGTTGTTGTATACGTGCACATCTTTGAAATCCCTAGGTGGATTAGTGTCGCTCACTGGTGGGTTCCCCTGGTGTTGGTGGTTTTTCGACTTGTTACACACTTTTTGTTTCGTCTCGGCTAACTGGTTGCTTCAGATGTTGTCCTGTTGCAGGCGGTGTTACTATCCTTTATTTTTCTGTTGTTTAGTTCCTTTAAGCTCTTTCATATTACTTTTCATGACGTTTTTCTTCAGTATTTTAGATTTATGCTTTTTTCGGATTATTTTATAGTCTTAAGCTTTTTGGTTCCTAATCTCAGTTATACTCACTTCACGTTAAGAGCGTTGTTATCTTTCAGGGCTATGTCCCTGGTTAGGTTGTTCTCGGTATTAGTCGCTTGAAATTGAATGAAATCATTCTCCATAAAAAAAATCCCTTAGTTTTTGCGATTTAGTTCAGATTGAGATTATTCATTCCATTAATTTCCGTTTTTACCTTTTTTTCAAAACAAAAAAACAAAATAAAAAACTTTCTATCATATTTATGTCATTCAGTTCAATAGCGATGATTTAAAGACGGAAATTAATATCGATTTGTCCGTCTTATATTAAAATGGAAACGAGACCTATACGCCCATCTAAAAGCTTTTTAATTGGCGTAATAATCATGGATTCCTCCGCCTTGGTGGTCGCTTGCCAATGGCTAGGAACGGAAGAATTGATTCTCTCTCCTGCGTACCATGCAAACGAAACTAATGTATATAAAACTTCCCATTTATGTCAAACAAAGCTGGTGTTTTGAGCCAAAAAACAGACAAAGCTGGTGTTTTTTTAAACAATATTGATAATCATAATCTCCCGTCCCAAATGATTTGTCAATTTTAATTATCTTTGATCATAACTCATTTTATATAAATTTTCATCATAGCACCATTCCAAACTCATTCTAACACACTTGGACCGTACTAATAGTAATAACTTATGTATCAATTATGTTTATATTTTAACATTTTTATCAAAATAAATTTTAAATTAATCCTAAAGTAATGATAAATACTAGTTTTTATTTCAATTACTCCCCCATTCCAGCAAAACTGATACATATTCTTTTTTGGGTTATTTTAGCAAAACTGATACGTTAAATTTTTAATAAACTTTTTTCACATTAAAGAAAAGTAACTTTTGTATTATATGCATACTCTACATTATTATCATCAAGTTCACAAAATAAAATAATGGTAAAGAATAAAATTAGAACCACACTAGGTAGGATATTTACGTGTTTAAATTAGTCCATGTGGAGTAGTAAACAACACACTTGAAGTTGATCAACGCTGTAAACTTGTGGAGTACTATACCATGTCCAACCAAGAGCTAGCGCAGCCTCTCCGTCGGTCCGACTCCGTTGAACAACCGGATGTGGTGGTGGTGATGGTTCCGTACCCGGCGCAGGGCCACCTCAACCAGCTCCTCCACCTCTCCCGCCTCATCCTCTCCCGCAACATCCCCGTCCACTTCGTCAGCACCGCCACCCATAACCGCCAAGCCAAGCTTCGCTTCCACGGCCAACTCTCTGCCGCCGACATCCGTTTTCACGACATCCCCATCCCTCCCTACCACTCCCCTCCGCCGGACCCCACGGCAGCCGTGAAGTTCCCGGCCCATTTGCAGCCCCTGTTCGACGCGGTCCGCAGCCTCCACGCCCCTGTCTCCGACCTACTCCGCAGCCTCGCCTCAGAGGCGAGGAAGCTCGTGGTCATCAACGACTCCATGATGGGATCAGTGGTTAGAGACGTCGCCGACATTCCGAACGCCATCTCCTACGTCTTCCAAAGCGTCTCCGCCTTCTACTGCATATTCTCTTTCTGGGAATACATGGGAAAACCAGAGCACGTCGACATCAAAAAGGAACACATCCCGGAAAACATTCCTTCTCTTGATGATTGCTTCACGCCCGACTTCTGGGCTTCCGTGGAGATTGAAATCGAACATCTTACAATTCATTCCGGGTCGATTTACAACACCAACAGATTGATCGAAGGTGATTATGTGGATTACATGGAGCAATTGGAAGACCCAGCGAGAAGCAAGAAGAATTGGGCTCTGGGGCCGTTTAATCCGGTTAAAGACGTCACAAAGGGTAACCATTTCAGCATCGAGTGGCTCGACAAGCAGCCGGAGAATTCCGTCGTGTACGTGTCGTTCGGGACGACGACAGCGATGACGGACGAACAGATTAAAGAGATCGCGGTGGGGCTGAGGCAGATCAAGCACAAGTTCTTGTGGGTGCTGAGAGACGCAGATAAGAGCGACGTTTTCAGTGAAGAAGGAGAAGCGAGGAGGGCTAATCTGCTGCCGGAAGGGTTTGAAGATTCCGTTATGGGCCTGGTGATAAGAGATTGGGCTCCGCAGCTGGAGATCTTGGCCCATCGGGCCACTGGCGGGTTCATTAGCCACTGCGGGTGGAACTCTTGCATGGAGAGTATAAGCATGGGAGTGCCCATCGGTGCGTGGCCAATGCACTCCGATCAGCCACGGAACACGGTGCTCGTCACGCAAGTCTTGAAAGTTGGGACGGTGGTTAGGGACTGGTCACGGCGGCATGAGGTGGCGACAGCCGCAGAGCTGGAGCAAGCGGTGAGAAGGTTGATGGAAGGGGAGGAGCTGAGGAAGAGGGCGGCGGAGCTTGGACGCGCCGTCAGAGAGTCCGTCGAGGAAGGCGGCGTTACTCGCCGGGAGTTCGATTCCTTCATTGACCATATCCTGGAATAGCTAGCTCCATGTCCTATAAACTTGATCAAAGCGGTCATTAATGATGTCTGAATAATTTACAAAGTTCATTAATAGATATACGAGTAATTCAGTTTTCTAATTTCTTGTACTGTGGTTGTTCATTGATTATGATTTAAGTTATTGTGAGTATTGAGCTAGCTATATGAATTAAAATGGAAAGGGTTAAAGACATTTATCAAAGTCATTGTAGAAAGGATGCACTCATGAATTTTCGTAAAAACTCTTTGTAAAACAATTATATAAATTCTAATTTAAAATTTATAATAGTATCCCAAGCTCTGATTGTATGCAAGTTGCATGTCTGATACTTCTTCTATCCTTTTAATTATTGTTACAATTTCATTGATGGGAACTCCATAAAGAATTGTTATCCCTAATGAGAAATTTGCATCTACTTCATATTTATCTTTATAAATAATTCAACATAAATTCCAATATAGTTTATACAGTATTATTTTTCCATCAATTTTACACGAAACTATGAAAATCTTTAATTTTTTAATTATTGCCTATGTTCCAAGGTAATTGCCTTCTTTTTATTTTAGCTAGGGAGAGTCCTATATCAATTGCATCATTTCCTCATTAAGAAAGGTTTACAAACTTCTTTAACTTTAAGGAAATTATCAACCTCCGTTGTTTGTCATAATCTCCACTTTTCCCCTTGCATTTTTGGAATCTAGAAAAACCCCTCTGAGGTTTCTGAAAACCTACAAAAACCTCATTTGACCGTTAACTCGGATGATTAACCGGCTGATTTCTTGAAATAATACTCAAACAAAGCCCTAAAACATTTTAGCCTTAACTTCTATACCCCACTCTCCACCTCCCTTTCTTTGCCACAACACATTTCTCCAACAATCTATACCCTAACATATCTTCTTCTTCTTTACCTATGAGTGCAAAAGTCCAAAAGCTTCTTCCTTCCTTCAACAATCTCATCAAAGAAATCATCAAGCTGGCTAACAATATTTTCACAACCCCAAATCTATTCGAAGAGCTACGGAAGAAGATGGGCATCAAAGAGGTTCTCGGGATGGTGATGATGATGTCGGGGATGGTGTTGGGCGGCGTGATGAGAGGTGCCGGCAAAGGCGGCTCTGGTGGCATTGCTGCGAAAGTGGGAGAAGAAGCAGGAGGAGAAGACGGCGTTTGATCTGAAGCTTGAAGGGTTCGATGCAGCGGTGAATATTAAAGTGATAAAGGAAGTAAGAAGTTTTACAAATTTAGGGTTAAAAGAGGCTAAGGAATTGGTTGAGAAAGCGCCGACATTGTCGAAGAAAGGTGTTTCAAAGAAGGAAGCTCAGAAGATTGTTGACAAGATGAAGGAGATAAGAGCTAAGGTATCTATGGAATAAGAAAGAAGTAGGAATAGCTCTTTCATCTTGCTTTTTTTTCTCTTTATATTAAAGTGGGGTATAGATGTAAGAAAAAATATACATTAGGGTATAATTGTTAAGGCTGAAATGTTTTAGAGCTTTGTTTGAGTATTATTTCAAGAAATCTGACGGTCAATCACCTCAGTTAACAGTCAAAGGGGGTTTTAGTAGGTTTTCACAAACCTCGGGGGGGTGGGGTTCGAGAATTTCAAAAATGCGGGGTGGTGGATATTATGACAAACATCGGGACATTTTTTTTATAATTTTCCTTAATTTTAAATGTTCATTTTTTATTATTCTTTAATAAGTACACTCATCAGACTCTACATATTCATCTTACTTTTTTTATTCACTTTCAACTTTTATCATAATCTTTTCACTAATAGAAATGGTCCAGTTATTTTGGAATGAAGGAGTAGATACTTTGAAGGTGAAATTAAAAAACTCTAATACTCCTATTATACTTTTTTTTATGTTTTCTTAGTCAAATGATAACGGCGTTAAATGGGGATAGATGGTGCATTTCGTTTTGTTTTACAGTGTTTGATGTTTAAAGGTGCCAACTATTGGTTCCTATATAATTAAATGAAAACTTGTTTTCAGTGTCATTTTCCCTTAATTGAATATATACATATTTTTTTAAGACCTTGCTGTCGATGGTCTCTTATATGTTGTCTTATTATACTCGGTCGTTTTGAAAAGCAAAAAAATATCTCATTTAATTTTTATCATTTAATCTATAATTTTTTACATTTAACATTTTAACATACTCTTAATTATTATTATTATTTTTCAAATGATAGATAAATGTTTTTTTGAACGGTAATAATTTTATTAAAATATTTGAAGTACAAAAACTCTACAAAATGCTAAAACAAACACCCAATAAAATAAAGAACTCACGTCATTTCAGAATAAACAGAAAAAAACACAAAATTACCTCATCGCAAGAGATAAATTCTTTAATTTTTACATCCTCAATTCACTTTGAAACTCAAGACAACCAATATCGATACCCATGATTGCTCCAAAATCCCTCATTTGACTCTTTAGTCTTTAATTTTTGAAGTTCCATTACAATCTTCGCAATTCATTTTTCAGTTTAACTCGAAATCCTGATTTTGAAGCCCCCCTTTTGACAGGTTTGAACACGTCATCATAAATCTCCAATGCAACACCATCACAACCCTTGAAAGAACATCCCACAAATTTACTAACTTTATCCACATGTCTGTCATCTCTAATAGGATTTTTGATCATATTGGTTTTCATTGATCCATCTGATTCACTAACCACAAAAAGTACTTCCTCTTCCTTTAACTATGAATATGATAAATTATTGTCTAAAGAAGGTAACACTCCTGGGAAAATATATGTTTCAGAGTTGATACCTGAATTTTCAAGCTTCTCAGCTCTATCTGTAAGTTTGATCTTTTATGTAAATTCTTCATAACTTCAATGGCATGAGAGGAAATAAGGTCATGCATCCCACTTTTTGGGCTGCTCTGATTACAGCCCTCTCCCACGCGTCCTGCATCAACTCCCGAAGCTTTCCCTAGTTTTTTTGCCTCAAAACCCGCCAGTCCATCAGTGTCTTCCACAGATTATTCGCCACAACTTTCGAAGCCGCCGGTCCAATTTGTGCCTCCACGAGCGCCGGGAACTCTACCAGGTAAAGCGTCGACGATGGAGAAAATGAAGCCGGCACCACTTCCTTCCTCACAACATCTCCAACTAAAGTTGTTGTCGGATGAGCCGTCGCCAATGAAGAACGTGCCGTCTACGCGAAATCTGCACAACACGTGTCCTGCATATTTTATCTTTTCTTCAAAATTTTCTTGTGACTAAAAGCAAATTAAACACAAATTCCAAAGTTATATCATCAATCTTCTCCAAAGGGATATGTATAAACACATACATGATATGCGAGGGCCGTGATATTTGGGGAATTAAACATTAGAGAGTTTCAAAGTTGATAAATTTGTGGTGAATTAACACAAATTCTCATCTCCGCAATTCACCGTGAATTTTCAAGTTTTTTGGAATCACGTCGATGTGAGTTTCCGAAACTTATCGCAGTGAATTTTCGGCGACCCATGAATTTCCTACCCCGTCCGTCTCTTGTCTGCCTGGCTGGTTTCCGACGGCTAATAAAACAAGCATGCATGCATGAGGGATGGGGTGGAGGGGTAGTGGGAACTATTCTCAACGTGGCATTTCGTTTTTTTGGTTTGAGGGTAGCGGTTTCGTCTCTCACCAGTTAAATACGTCCTTGTGGGTTGATTCAATCTCCTTTATTTTTCTGGGTGGATTCATCCGTTGGAGAGGATCGAGAAAGAAGAAAGGGGTGTGGGCTGATCCGGCGGGGTTAGGGTAGGGTAGGGCTGTGGGTGCTTTTATTAAAATTACAAAATTTGAAGGTTTGAATAAAGTGATAAGAAAAATTCAAACCACAAATGTTATTTTACAAAACAAATGGGTAAACATTTCAAAAATTCAGAAAAATGACCATGGAGAAAAAACTTAAAAATGGGACATTAACGATACAAAATCTTAAAACGAGATTATGACAGTACAAGAATTAAAGTTAAGAAACCGTGGGTGCACTTTACCATCATACATTCACCTTAATCAAATTGGAAAATCTTTTGGAAATTGAAAGAATATTAATTTGATTACAATTTATCTATATTACTCCTTCTGTCCCAAAATTATTGAAACACTTTCCTTATTGGGTTGTCCCTAAATTATTGAAACACTTTCCCTTTTTAGTAAACTTTTGTACATGAATTTACTCAATTATCCCTCATCATTCTCTTCCATCTACCAAGTCAACTCAAAATCACCCACCTAAAACAATGCGTGCGTCAAAAAAAACGTTTCAAAAATAATGGGACGGAGGAGTATTATTTAGTAGAAAAGGTTTAAGAAAAATGTTTGTGAAATTTAAACATAAAATTATCATTTGCATCTAAAAGTTTTATGATTATAATTTCAAAATAAAGAAATAAAATTGTAAACTAAATATCGAAAAATGAAAAATATTACTATACAGTAACACTTATGGAGGTGAGGTATTGTAATGTTCACAAGCTGACGACCTATTTGTCCATTCCTTAGAGGATGCATATGATGTCATTTTACAATATGACACAGTGGCAGGAGATACCAACGATGGCGGTAGGACGGTGGGGTTACGTTGATCTAGTGTGGAGGTTGAAATTCAACATAGTACTCCATTAAGAAGCTTTTTATACCACCTATTTTTACAATAATGCGTAAAGCCTTGCGATTAATCCGATCAATGTTTCCTACATAATTACAAAAGTGCTCATATTATTTTACCGCATTTTCTGTCAAGTGGCAAACTAACGCAACTTTGTAGATTAATTGGGCACCTTGTTGAAAAGGTTGCACATGAAAATTTCTGACCATAAACTAATGCAATGATGTGGATCATACGGGCACTGGTAACAAAATTGCATATTTTCTGGCCATTGTATAAACCTTTAGCTTGACAGATGCCCCTAGGCTGATATCGGTAAGAAAACGAATCCTGTATGATGGATGGTTTTGTTCACATGATCAATACCCCTAGACTGATTGATAATGGTGTAGTTACAGCAATTCATTTTGTTGTACAAAAGTTTGGTGAAAACATTGACAGCCATGTAAAAGAAAATGCACCTGTGCGCATCAGGCTTGAGACCATTTTAATCAAATGATGTTCAACAGTCTTAAGATGCTGTTAATTTGAATTTTACATCTTGGATTGGAATAGTGGGGAGCAAAAAAAAGAGGTTCATAACGAATGGTGCCTGATCTACATGCTCAACAGAGGATGACCCACTCTTTCCATACCAACAACAGAAGCAACTTTGCAGGCATACCATTAATCAATATAGAATAGATAATAGTATTATCTAGGTAAGAACCTGAGCAATCAACTATACTCGACCAGTGTTCCATTCCGTGAGATCACATCCGAAAAAGAGGGGAATGAAGGCATACCTCATCTTGGGCAATGCCTGCAATATCAACTTAACCTGATGACTGAAATCAACAACACGGGGTGATTAAATGATACATCTCTTCAACCAAAAAGACCTTCAACCCCTCAACACCCCATTGAGAGTTTTTGGAGCTCGCGCATTTGCTCCAGAATGATCCACCAATAATTTTACATCTACGTTCCATATCAGTCACGACTTGCAACTTGCAACTTCCATGCCATTTGCAACATGAAAAACGCTACAACCCTGTTGCTGCCAAGCGAAAAAGTTCACCAAAATAAGCATGAAACTTCATGTGTCAGGACACATTTCAAGAGTACTGTCAACTGAATACTTGGTCCAGACCTCAAACTCAAAATTGGGATTTGGGAGTCAATAGGAAAGACAGTTAATACATTCTACGCACATCTTAACATCAGCGCAATATCCAAAAGACAGCAAGGAAAATACTAGGACCGAGGAAATGGTTGCTATTGCAGACATAGATAAATATATAGCACATGATTCTAGTTAAGGCAGTTAAGACGAAAAGGTACTGACTGTGTTAACCTTAATCGTGTTAATAATAAGCAACAAACAGGAATATGGTAATTTCAATCTAGCGAGCTTCAATAACCCCTCTATTCTTTTCTCGTTGCTTACTAACACAGCTTATAGAACTTCAGGTAGTGGCCTTACTGTAACCAACATCCAAACCAAGTGCGCATTAAACCCCACTGACATAATCAAAGCCACCATGAAAATTTTGCCAGTTCAGAGAGTGATGAATGATATAAACCTTCATGAGCTTTATTGCCTTAAAAAAATCAGCAATTGATCGATATGGGGTCAAAGGGGAAATGGCTAACTAGAGCAGAAAATACATTGAATTAGCTGTTTGGATAAACCGAGAAAGATAAAGTTTATACAGATCTTTTTGTGTGTGTGTGTGTGTGTTTGTGAAAGGATGGGATTTTCTACAGATATGTTAATAAATGCCTTACTCTAACTGCATCTTCCAAACTTGCTGTGGTCTTTATTCTTAAGCTGTATTTTTCCAATGGGGTATATAAGGCTTTCTAAGTTCATTGCAGATGATGATTCACAAGAAGTCTTAATAAGATGTAACAAAAAAATGAATAAAAGAAGTCTCCACAAGAAACAGAGTAATATCTGCTGGCCAATTTAGAACTTTAGATAAGAAGGTATAATACAGAAAACTTATAACGTCTCTTTTATTCTATCAAAAAGATTGAAACAGACAATCGAATCAACTGGGTGAATGGAGATGTATGGCACACATCTTAAGATGAATGATCATGGAAAAATGTAAGAGACAATGACATGAGCAACATACTCAAAAGTTGCTCGAGGAATTCAAAATTCAACGCTAGCCTAGCAACCTGAAAACTAAAGACTAACAAGGTCATTTTATGATGGCATGAGCAACATACTTAAAAGTAATACGCTCAAGACTAGCCTAGGAACTGAAATCTAAAGACCGACCAGGTCACTTCACAACAGAAAAGTAGCAAATGAACCTGGAATTTTCATTCTATGGACAACATTGTGATAAGGAAACATACAACTTTGAAATGAACAAAACCCTGAAAGCAGGGCTACAGCTCCCATGGGGCATATATTCTTTCAGGTATCAGCTTACTTGGCAGAGCTGCTTCTCCACTGAGCGACTTCTCCAAGAATCCACAAAAACCAAAACCAAAACAGATTGGAAGAATACCATATAGAAAAAGTAAAAAAAATCTTTCATTTCATTCACCGGATGCTAATGTAAAACGGAAGACCTACAGAATAGCCACCACATAATAATTCGAATCAGAATGAGAGTAAAACAACATTAAGAAGTATCCAGATTACCAAGATACATCCATCGAATTGATGGTTCTCTACAGAATTCTACACTTCAAAAAGAAAAAAAGAAAAAAAAAACATATGTATTTAATATCCAGCTCCTACTCTCTTAAATTTAGGTGAACCGATTTCCAATTGCTGCAGATTGTGCGGAAACGCATCCGACAAGAAATCTCCCATATCTCGTCGAAAATTAAGAGTTCTGTGATCGATCACTTACAATAGCTAGAAAATCAATTAATGGGCGCCGCTGGTGCTTGGCCCACAGCCGTCGTCGTGATCGGGGCAATGATTGGGGCCGTGGCCGTCGTCGTCGCTGTCATCTTCGTCGAACGGCTTGTCCTTGTGAAAGATACAGCAAACCTTAGAGCTCTTTTTGTTCATAAACTCGTTGTCGACGGTGCCTTCCTTCCAGGTCACCTTCTTCCGCGGGCGGAGGTGAATGACTAGGGATTCCCGGGGGGGCTGGGATGAGTTCTCTACAGTGAGCGTCGTCGTCACGGAGGCAGACGACGACGGCCTCGCCGTCGCGTTCATTTGTCGAGCCATCTTTTAGGTTTTCTCCCGAAATCAGATTGTTCAGAGAACGAATGGACGTCTCTAAGGGTAATAGAGCTTTCTGTTTCTTCTTCGATTGTGGCGTCTCGGGATTTTTCTTTTCCTGCGACGACCCCGGACCCCACTCCTTTGTTTCCCAAGTCCGAAAAGAGAAGGCGGCAATGGTGCGTTCAGTCCTAATCTTTACCGTTTTTAATCATATGACCCCGATATTCGTCCGCGAGATCCAACTTGACCGAGCTCGAACTCGGTTCGAATGTTTCAGATCGAGTTAGAATTTGGCTCAATAATTCGATGAGGTTTTATGATACACGTTCAAACTTGGATTGATCGAATTTTAAATTTTGACTTGATAGTTTGTGAGATGCTTGAAAACCTATATATAGTATACTCCATAAGTTAGTCTTTATACTCCATAAGTTAGTCTTTATATTCCCTCTATCCCAGAATTATTGAAACACTTTCCCTTTTAGTAAACTTTTATATATGAATTTACTCAATTATCCTCTTAAAACAGCGTGCTCATTCAATATGTTTCAATAATAAAGGGACGGAGGAGTAGTATATAAGTTTAGTAAAATAAATCTCATCCTATTTTCATTACCTACTTTTGAACCATATGGATACCTTTTAACATATCCTCTAGATAGCTCGATAATCATTTGAATCGAACTGATGCCAGCTTGAACTTGACAAGATAAACGCATCGAGCCATCATCTCTAGTTGAACTTAAACACGATAAAACATAACTTGATAGAACTCGAGTTTAGTTCAAGTTCGATTATCACTTCACTTGATTACAACCTTACAACAATCTATGCTGTGTGATAGCTGACATTTGACAACTTAAGGTGGTCTTGTGCAAACAAACCAAGGTAGATGATATATATGTATTCTGTGGACATTATACGTTCTAGAGGGGTAAATTGTAAGATTTCATATTCCTAGAAATGTGATTCACAAAATGTGCCCAATTATTATTATCTGGTATAGGAGAAGCGAAGCCCAACTATGGAGCGGTGGACTGGTTCATAGGGCCTGGCAACAGAATCAGCTCAAACTACAGACCCTCGAGTTCCACGACGGGAATCGCCGTCGCTGAGCGGGAAGGTATTTTGTTCTTCTTTTTTTGATCAAAATGCCGCGAGCGACGGTGATGCGCAAGTCGCGGCTAATTTTGGAGGATCTACAGTTGGTCAAGGTTTTGAAGTCAGAGATTTCGCACGAACTCTCCTCCAGCCACTTCCAGGTTCGCTTCCTCTGCACCAAACCCTTCTAGTCTCACGCTTCTAATAATCTTTTCAACAAGTAAATTGTCATTGACAATATCTTAAACTGAGTTAATGGGGCTTGAAAGAAAACCGAAGTTTTAGCTGAACGATTATGTGTGTATCCGAGAAATGAAATGTGACCAGATGTTTCCATCACATTAGATGTTATTTAGAAAAATAGAACCTCATCTGTTGCTAGCATTTTGAACTTGTTTGGTTGTAGAAAGCTGGTGTCTTGTTTGTCTTAACCACCTGACTATTATGTGTGTTGATTTCGGATCAGGAAAGTGGTTCTCTGGATGCATTCACAATCGATTGGGATTCACCACAATCTCAAGATGTGGTTCTGCGCAGAAAAAGTGAGTCTGGTGAAGAGGTTGCTGTTTCAGCTCTATTGGGTAAAGAGGCATTTTCTGAGAACAGTGCATTTCGTAGGGAAGTTTTGATGAAGGTCTGCTTAAAGAAACCTGGATTGGGCTCCATTTTGCAGTTTGACTGTGGAATTTGTGGCACTGGTGTTGATGGCTCTGATTTTAGAATCTACAATGCCCATTACCTCCACTCCTCAGCTCTGCCTCGTTCTTCAATCTATAGAGGTCCACCATTCAGGTAACGCTATACGTTCTTTCCCAAAAATTGCCTTGTATACATTTGACCATTTGGCTGTATTGCTATAATATTGTGTGTTCTTGCATTCACAAACATAACTCGAAAGCGAAAATTCTTGGTACGATATGGCTGACGTATGTACATAAATGAATGCAATATGTGACTGACTGCTCAGATCAAACCATGATTTCACATCAACTCAGACTTTCATGTGAATGCACTTTCTTGTCAAAAGTTCAATTTTCATTATTGATGCTGCTGGAGATCCCTGTGTTCTACTACAGGCATTGGTGCCTTGTTAGATAAGCTTTTGACCGCATAAAAGTACCTCTTTCCTTATTTTGAATTAACCGAAACAAATGCACTGTGGATAGCAATAGTTGGAGTTTTGTTGGCACTCTTCACATGCTGCTGCTAGTAACCTTCTCGAAGGGCTAAAAAGGAGAGTTGATCTGATAAGTGTATGTTATATTCTCGCATGTATCTACTAGGCTCATTAGATCTTTGTTTGCTATGCGATAGGCAAATGCTGGCAGGTCCATTAAAAAAATCTCTTCAATTTCAATATGTTATTTGTCGACACTTTCTCTGATGTTGATATGCAGCGATTTGGATCCTAAATTACAAGATTCACTGAAGGACTATCTAGTCCAAAGAGGGATTGGAAGTAGCCTTACCAACTTCCTTCTCTTCCTTCTCCATCAGAAGGAGCAGAAGCAATATGTAAACTGGTTGCAGCAACTTGAATCATTTGTGGGGAGGGAGGACTGAGATTGACATTGGCAACTTAGACTGCAGTCAGTCGCCAAAGTGCTGGCTGGGAAGACCTCTGTATTCCTTTCAATGCTACTTGAATTAGGTGCTTAGTTTTGCACTTCGCACCAGCTTGTTCCTCCCTCAGAACATAGCATGAGCCAGTACCGGACTCCATATTGTGCGGTTTGTGGAGCGCAGAATAGCTTTCACATGGCGGATGTTACTGATTGTAAAGTTGAGGAATTTCCCGGTTGTGAATTTATAACTTAAGCTCTGTTCGTAAAGATTTTACTGATTGTAGTGTACTTCCATGGCTGGTGCCTGGTGAATAGAAATAACAATGTTTACAGATTTGCTATAACATTTTTTTATGAAGTACAGATTCAACTTTTGTACCACCATCGATCGCCCACTGCCGACAGCAGTGGGCTGGGCGCTGTGACTGCAAGCATCTAGGGTTACGTGAGCCTTGGCGGTGCAAGCCTTGGCTACGCGAGCCATTGATGGTGTGCCGTTAAATCTGGGTGAGGGGTGGGTGTAGGAGGGCGGTAGGGGGATGGAAACGAAAGAAAATAAGTTATGAGGTTCTTATGAACAATTAAAATGGTTTAAAGGATACAATTATCTAATAATAGGGGGTTTCAAACCTTGGGGTGGGGAAAAAAATTTCACCCAATTTTCACTAAAATGATCCACCAAAATTCATCTCCTCATTTGGGCTCCTCAAACCACATACCCAACCTCCGCCTGACACACAAGCAGGAGAGTCCCAAATTTGTAGTTTGCAATCGCTTAGCCGGCGTCCCACCGTATCTCACGTTCACGCATCTCATATTCACGAAGAGGTCCGAAAATTGGGAAGTGACTCATCTAATTTTTTGGAGGTGAATTATCATAAATTCACCTCCAAAATACAAGGTTTGAAGCCCCCTAATGATTATGAAAGACGGTAGGGAGATGGAAACAAAAGAAAATAAGTTATGAGGTTCTTATGAACAATTAAAATGGTTTAAAGGATACAATTATCTAATAATGGTTATGAAGTTTCTAAAATTAATTAATTTTTTCATTTATATGATTTAAAATTTGTAACAATTACAGTTTGATCACAAAATCGTTGGAGATATTGTAATAGTGTCAAATGAGTTATTGAGTCAATTGAATGCTACTTTGCATAATTGAGAGTTGAGACACCAGAGTTCAGTCTGATGATATGATACACATATGTGTAGTACACATAGTAGATTAGATCTTAATTTACAAAATAGTTTCAAAATCCACTAAAAATACTAAATGTTTAAATTATCCCTACATACTTTCAGGTCAGTTGCACTACTTTGTCTAAATGGAAAATGGAACGAGATAAGGACAAAAGGGGGAACGACATGACATACAAAATGGGGGATTTCATGAATTGGAAAAGGAAAGTGAAAATGAGGGTGAAATGAGATAATAATATGATTTTGATTAAAAAAAGAATAATTATTTTGTTATACTGGAATGAAAGAAGAGGAAGAACAATAGTGTTATTTAAAGTTGTCGATCTGTTTTAAGTATTTGACTCAGTCGAATCCCATTTTTTGAATTCGTGACCTAATGAGGTCCTTTCCGTCCACCCCTTCCGTTTTCTTGGACGGAAGGGCGTGAAATGTCGATTTTGCCCTTACTGTGTCTGACATGGCAGCTAAGGTGGATATAAAATCCGAAAAAAGGAATAAAATCCGAAAAAAATCAGAAAAATCCAAAATAAAATCCAAAAAATCTGAAAAAATAGGAATTAAATCATATAAATAGGAATCATATAATTACATAATTATCATATAATTATATATCCGAAAAATCCGATAATAATTAAATAATCCGAAAAATCCAAAATAAAATCATATAATTATATAATTATCATATAATTATATATCCGATAATAATTAAATAATCTGAAAAATCCAAAATAAAATCATATAATTATATAATTATCATATAATTATCATATAATTATATATTGGAAAAATCCGATAATAATTAAATAATCCGAAAAATCCAAAGTAAAATCATATAATTATATAATTATCCGAAAAAAGGGCAAGCAAAAGGTGAATATGAAATCCGAAAAATCCAAAAAAATAGGAATAAAATCCGAAAATAGGAAAAAAATCCGAAAAATCCAAAATAAAATCCAAAAAATCCGAAAAAATAGGAATTAAATCATATAAGTAGGAATCATATAATTATATAATTAACATATAATTATATATCTAAAAAATCCGATAATAATTAAATAATCCGAAAAATCCAAAATAAAATCATATAATTATCATATTATTATATATCCGAAAAATCCGATAATAATTAAATAATCCGAAAAATCCAAAATAAAATCGAGAATAAGATTTGGAGGAGCTCCACCATTTGGAAGAAATCAAGCCTCAAATGGAAGAAAATAATTATATATCCGAAAAATCCGATAATTATATAATTATATGATTTTATTTTGGATTTTTCCTATTTATATGATTCAATTGATTCAATTCCTATTTTTTCGGATTTTTTTGGATTTTTTGGATTTTTTTCCTATTTTTTCGGATTTTTCAGATTTTATATCCACCTTTTGCTTGCTCTTTTTCGGATAATTATATAATTATATGATTTTATTTTGGATTTTTCAGATTATTTAATTATTATCGGATTTTTCGGATATATAATTATATGATAATTATATGATAATTATATAATTATATGATTTTATTTTAGATTTTTCGGATTATTTAATTATTATCGGATTTTTCGGATATATAATTATATGATTCCTATTTATATGATTTAATTCCTATTTTTTCGTATTTTTCGGATTTTATTTTGGATTTTTCAGATTTTTTTCGGATTTTATTCCTATTTTCGGATTTTATTCCTATTTTTTCGAAATTTTCGGATTTCATATTCACCTTTTGCTTGCCCTTTTTTCGGATAATTATATAATTATATGATTTTTTTTTGGATTTTTCGGATTATTTAATTATTATCGGATTTTTCGAATATATAATTATATGATAATTATATAATTATATGATTTTATTTTGTATTTTTCAGATTATTTAATTATTATCGGATTTTTCGGATATATAATTATATGATAATTATATGATTTTATTTTGGATTTTTCAGATTATTTAATTATTATCGGATTTTTCGGATATATAATTATATGATAATTATATAATTATATGATTCCTATTTATATGATTTAATTCCTATTTTTTCGGATTTTTTGGATTTTATTTTGGATTTTTCTGATTTTTTTCGGATTTTATTCCTTTTTTTCGGATTTTTCGGATTTTATATCCACCTCAGCTGCCAAGTCAGACACAGTAAGGGCAAAATCGACATTTCACACCATTCCGTCCAAGAAAACGGAAGGGGTCGACGGAAATGACCTCATGAGGTCACGAATTCAAAAATGGGATTCGATTGAGTCAAATACTTAAAACGGGACTAAAATAGGTCGCCGAGATTTAAAATGGGACTGTACGCGGATTTTACTCTTTAAAGTTGCATAATTTACTACCTCCGTTCTTAAAATATTGGTGTGTTTCGTTTTTAGCATTTAATTTATGATTTTAATTCCTGAACACTTGTAAAATCAATTATTTTAAATGAATATTATAGAATAATGTATCTAGTTTCGAAATATATATTTTTCAAAAAAATTTAATGATTTTTTCTAGTAATAATTTAAATATTCCATAATATTAAAAAAAACGCACCAATTTTTTAAAACAGTGGAGTAATACGGGGCATCAGTGTTCTTCACTTCCTTAGTAAGGAAAGCACACCCATGTTCAAACTAATTACTGGCATCATAGCATGAGATCAAATAAGAAACTTATAGTGCTCTCCGCCACAGAAAATTTGAGCAATACTACCTTCGTTTCTAAAGAAAAAAAAGTGTGTTGTTTTTAACCTTTAATTTATGATTTCGTTTCTTTAATATTTTGATATATAAACTCAAATAATTTAGCTGCAAATTATTTCTGAATTTTTTTAATGACTTCTTGTAATAATTTAATTCTCTCATAATATCAAAAACGAAACGCGCCAATTTTTCACGGATGAAGAAAATATTTTGATATAGAAAGTTAAATAATTTGAACACAAGTGATAACTTAAATTTTGTAGTTTATAAGCACATTTTAAAGCATTTTTTTAGTAAATTTTTATCAATAATAATGATTCGAGTGGACATGGCATCAAAAGTCAATTGGCCTAATTTTAGGGGAGTAAATTGTAACGCAACAAAGTAGGGACCAAAGTAAGATACCCGATCTTTTCACAAAATTCATATATAATAAACAAACATCACTAAAATTTATCAAATCATATTCTCTAATCAAGCGCCCTTTCTTCATGTCTCCTTCACGGAATGCGTTAAAACGAGTGATTCAGAAAAGCGCCCTTTCTTCATGTCTCCTTCACGGTAGGTTTATTCGACGCCAGCGCCACCCCAAGCTGAAGCTTTTATGTGCAATTCATACGATATTTTACATTTATCCCAAAGCAACAACCCTAATGTTGAACTTTCAGCAATTAAATTAAGTTTTGTTTATTGAACAATTTAATATGTAGATGCGGGAAAATATTCATATATTATTTATATACGAAACTATATACTAGTTTTAATAAAACACACTTCCCTTTGGTTATTGAATAATTTATTTTTTATCGATGTGTTCAGGAGTAGAAAAAAATGTGTGGGTATTTTTAAAAATTGATGTGATATTTGTAAAAAGAAATGATTATTCTGAAAGATGGTTTTTTTTTAACTTAACGAGCATGCCTTAAAGATATCATTTTTTTCCCTTGTAATAAAACCGTTTTATTTCTAAAGTTACTCAATTTTCCTTATCATCCAACTCCCTTCCCACAAATGAGTTCAATGACCAATCAACTTCATCTTCATTCCACTAATGATAAAATTAGAAACTACACCCTCTCTCTCACAACAAAAATTACATTTGACTCGGCACGGAGATTAATAAATGTTGTTGACTAGAGAATAAAAAATAAAGTAAGCATATAAGACACAATTGTTTTTTTTTGTGGGAAGGATAATGTGGGGTAATAATGTAAAATTTGTGTAAAAAAGTTTTCATTTTAGGAAACATGTCAATTTTGCTTGGACGACTCCTAGAGGGAGTAAAATTTATGACTATTTTTTAACAGACCCACTAAAACAAACCTTACAATCTTTTGAATATATGCTTCATTATCAAATAATCCCCTAAACTTTACTAACTCAATCACTTTAGTCCCTCAACTATACACCATTAAACACTTTAGGGAAATGCCTATTATGATCCTAGGTTTTTTTATTAATCCATGCCTAAAGACCCAAAATCTATCAGATCTAACAAAAATTTCATCTTCCAAAATAGACACCTTTTTTGTTAGAAGAACTTATATACTCCTCCGTCCCCGAAAGATTGGTAGATTTGTTTGGACACGGAGATTAAGGTGAATGTAAGATGTTTGTATATGTTTACTTAATTGCCCCTTATTTGAGAGTACACAAAAAACGAGGTAGAAAAAGTAAAAATAAAGTGAGGATAGTTTAGTAACTTTGAGAGTGAGAAGTTTCCTTTTAAGGAAAGTGATCAATTTTTAAGGACAACCCAAAAGGAAATGTGTACAATTTTTCTATGTTGAATCTACAATATTTTATTCAACATATCTTGATCCAACAGTTCTTCGATTTTTGACCCCAAAATTGTACTTGATTCAATATATCTTGATCGCAACATATTTTGTAAAATAAAATTCAAGAGAAGAGCTAAAAAGACACTACTGACCCATTGAAGTTTGGACCTTAAGTATTTAACCCAAAATTCTTACAAATATATCATTTTTTTGTCAAAAAAACTAATGGTGTTAGTGTCCCATTCAACGAATTACCGAGTCAATGGACTAAAGTGCTTGAACTTACATAATTAAGAGATTCGATTGACATGTTTTATACTCGGGGACCAAAGTGCACGAGTTAGCATAGTTTAGGGGACTATTTAATAATGAAGCCTTGAAGATATGGGTGAAGTACTTTTTTCATTTTTATAGTACTCCTTTCGTCCAAAATGTAATGCAATATTTGTTTTTGAACATTTAATCTATAATTTTATATCTATATCAATTCAAATTATATATCTGAAATTTTTATATATAACTAAAAACTGATATCTTAACTTTAGAAATATATTTTTCATATTTTTTTCATTAATAAATAATATAGATTAATTGAAGTCAAATTAACATAAAAAATTAACTATTGCATTACTTTTGAGACATGGTGAGTACATAAAAAACAAAAATAAATAAATCAAACATTTGAAAATTTTTGGGGTAAAGGGAATATAAGCCTTGTTTATCAACAACTATTTCAATAGCTATCGTTTTCTATATACCTTTTTAATAGTTTAGATAAAATAATGAGTAAAGTGCACTCATAATCTCATAAATTTAATTCACGTACAATTAAGATCCGTTTTTATGTTTTTTCTTCATCCATTGTTTTTTTCCTAAATTTTTGACAAAATTACCCTTTTGAATAAATGGTACAATAACATTTATGGTTTGCATTTTTCATATCACTCTATCAAACTCTAAAGTTTTAAAAAACTTACAAACTCTCCACCCCTCCTCTTCCTTCCCCAGCCATCCGGCCTCCGGCGAACCCAACCACTTTAGCCGGCAATTCGTGGCATTGGGCTCGCGATCCGCCGCCCTAGGCTTGTGATTCACGGCCATAGGCCGACGATTCACGACCCTGAGTTGCGGATACGCTGCCCTAGGTTTATAATATATCTCTTTTTTTAAATCATTGAATTGATGTAACTTTTTGTAAAGCTTTATATGCCCATTTTTAGCCGAACTCTGAAATCATACGTAGCGAATTACTTTACTTGCTTATGAAATCAAGTTCTATCAGTGACTCGCACCAACCAATGAAGTAAAGCTTGCTTGCCAATCAAGTAAAACTAGTTTCAATACCCGACTTCGTCACGGGTTGACTAAATTAATAATTAAAAAAGTTCTCAATGTATCGAATAAAAATATATTCGACATATTAAAATTATAAAAAGTTAGTTTGCTTTAAAAAGTTTTGGGTTGAATTGATTATTAGAATAGCGACATGAACACCATTAATTTCCTTGTTACGGAATATTTGGGAATATCACGTCAGTTCGTGAACTTAGTGAAAATTCTAACCAAATTAAAGTTTCATGATAAATTTTACTCCATATAGAAAAGTTAGTGATAAAAGTTGACTAAACATTTTTAGAACAAAACCTATCTTCGGACCAAACATGAATATAAATAAAATAACATATTTACATTATCATGTAGTCCTTATAAATTCATACCTCCTAAATGATTTTGATGTCAACAGCATTATGGTGGAGCGTGATTTGATAAATTTTAAGTTAAAAGGTAAAATATCACATGTTTGACACTCTATGGGCATGTTCATGATAGAAAAAATCAAGAAAATATTGAGTCTTGTGTATTGATGTGATTATGAGATGAAATTAATAATTTGATAAATGAAAAAGTTTATTTTTTTTTCGAATGATCGATAACACAGTTTTAAGCCTGAAAATTTGAAGTTCTACAACAACTACATTAATATCATGTGTGCAAAAGACCCTTATTATTGTTCTCTTTCCTTTAAAATTGGTTTCATTATCAACATTTAATCTCCGATAAACTCCATTTATGCTCCCTTAAGTTAAATAGTAGTCCTATATGGGTTATATTTTAAGATTTTTTTGCTCATTTTCATTTTTACAGGACCTTTTACTATCATATCTATTTTATTACAGTGGCATGCAACTTGTTTTCAATAGCAGCTTCAAGAATACTACAAGTGTGTCAGCCGTTGGAAAAATTATAAATATGAGAGATATAAAAAGATAACAAAAGAAGGGATGTTGCACAAAGTTTTCCAACATACTCCAAGTCTCCAATCTAATACTCCCTTCATCCCAATTTAATTGTTATCTTTCTTTTTCAGTATCTAATTTATGAATTATTTTTGACTTTTGTTATACAATGTCAAATAATTTATATAAAAAAGGTAAATCAAAGTGTCTAATTTCTCAAAATATCTTTTTCAAATTTTTTAACAAACTCTTCTTAGTTAAAATTTAAGTCAAACAATATATGGAAAGTCGAATACTGTTATGTAATTATGCATATCAGCATATGCATTTGAAACCTTGACAAAATAGCAAAATACTATTTTAGCTTCACCGCCCACTAAATCATTCACTCAGCTTGCAAGTGATAAATAAGAAACCTTAATACAATTACACATGGCAATAGCTACTAAGGGTTCAAAGCTCTTACTTAGGCAATTATATATCACGAGTTACAATAGCATTTCTTATGTTCATTTAATTGCTGGAAGATAACGATTTCAAAGAGCGGGATTTATATATTAGATTAGATTAGCACAAAGAAACTGAAGAGCAGGATTCAAAGAGCAGGATTCATGTAGCTTCCTATTAGAATTATATATTAGATTAGATTAGCACAAAGGAACTGAAGACAACGATTTTAAAGAGCAGGATTTATTATATTATTCGTAATCCAGCACAATATTACTCCGTTTGATCATATATAATAAAAAAATTGTTCCGGAAAAAAACAAAAAGAAAAAAACTCTTGACATACAAAATCCGTAGTAACTAATTATTGTGATGAAGCAACTGAACAGTAAAAAACAATTTAAAAGAAAAAAAATGGAACACATCTAATTAATAACAGTCACACCAACAATTGTTGGATTGAGTGGCAAATGACCCATCCTTGATCTCGAATTCGAATCTTGTATATAGAGAAAATACTCCTTGGAGAACGTCACTCGATGAAGCCCAGTAATACTCAATTCAAGTAAATTTTTAAAAAAGTACCTTTAAAAAAAACATTCACAAATCGCAATAATGTGCACGAATGCAATGCGATTTCAAAAAAATTAAATTAATTGTTTTAATTAACTGTATTAAGATGATATAAAATTAGGGGAAATTTCGAGACAAATGGTTAGACGAACAAAGTTGAGAGGATAGTCGTCTAGACATAACCGTCATCAGAGATTGGTTTACACTTAATTAAATTCACTAAATTTTCAAATCTAGATGTTACAATATTTTTGGCTGGCTGAGAAACCAACCAACTTATGCACGTCCACTCCAGCCGTCCGGAGATCAGAATACGCTACAATCTCTCGAGACGAGACTTCCCGCTACGACGGAAACTGACTCCTTATCCATTAACTAATTACTTATATTTGACAAAATAAAGAACTAGAGTGAAAAATCAGTAAAAATTTAAAAATTTTAGAAATTGTTTAAACAATAGGAAATCGGATAAACTCTACTTTTAGTCTCTTACTTTTTCGATTTGTCCTACTCAGGTCCCATTTTAAGAATTCGTGTCATCCAAGTCTCTTAGAGGTTATTGTTTCATTTGTAGTCCTTCCGTTAATTTGACTGCTTAATTAACCGTTAATTTAATTAATTTACCAAATTAACCTTTTCTTAATTTTCAACAAACCCCCTAATTTCTATAAAATTTTAACACATTTACCCAATCTTCGCCGGAGTGGCCAACAACCCCCCGAAGCAGCCAACAACCCGTCGGAAGAAGCTCGACCCAATCCTCAAGCGCTTACCACCTGAGACATCGAACCCATCACTTATGTTGTCCAGATCGCCACCTCCGACGTGCCGACGCCATCCGAGCCCTCCGTCAATGGTCCCCCGCCATCACCGTCAGGGGTGGACCTAGAAAAATTTTGTTGTGGGGGAAAAATTATATGTAATTTTGTTACAAAATTTAAATAATAAAATCTTATCTAAATTACACACACCTTAATAAATAAAGTAGCTATTTTTTAACGTATGTGACTAATAAGTCATCATTGTGAATTTGTTAAACAATTCAAGATCTCTTGGATCTATTTGGTCGTATGATTTTTGGTAAATAAGTGGTTTTTGAAAATTGATATAATATATGTGAGAGACAAATATGTTGATTTAATAAAAAAAATTGAACAAAAAATATTAAAAGAAGAGCAACTGAAGACATATTATTAGTAAATTTCAAAAGAACAAATAAGAAATAATTCCATCAATTTTTATTATATATGTATTACACTAGATTTTTCTGAAAAAAAATAATTGATGAAAAATAATTTTTAAAAAAATTGATGAAAAAAATTCTGAAGTTGAGAAAATATATTTTTTCTCGAACATAGTGTTAGGGAAGAGAATATAACAAAAGCGTAAGGAACAAAAAGTTTAGAGGATTATGGGTAAGAAGTTGAAAACAAAAGGTATGAAGGGAGTTAGACCCTAACCAAAGCAAAAAGGGAAATAATCGACGAAAAAAATCTAAATCTTTTGCGCTGTAACGTAATGTTTGATATTTATATGAATATTAAAAAAATAACACTAATAAATTTTATGACTGGGAATGCAAGTTTTATTTGCAATTGTTTAAGCCATTTAAGAACTATCCATTAATTGTATGTGGAAGAAAGTCATTTAACTCGTTCATGATTGAAATATGTAGTTTCGGGAAGTAAGTCTACATAGTTTGGTAATGTTCAGTAAAACAATTGATGTAAGAATGAGTAAATTCCGCTGGCAGTCTTGTAAAAATCATTATTGTCATGTTTTGGTCATGTTTTAAAACTTGTTTTGTTTAGATCATATCCTATGATATTATGTTCTATTTTGGTCCTTTCCATCCACTTAAACCGTTAGTTCTAAAGAATTTATGTGAATTTACCCTTTACCCCTATAAAATTTTTACTCCAGTCTTTAAACTTATATTTACCTAACAGTTTAACCTCAGAGTTTTGCGAGAGGCATTTGCAGGTCGCAGGTTCTCCCCGGAACGATGCCGGCTTGCGGCGGAGCAGGCGGGATGGGGTCACTGGAGGTGGGGGAGCGTCGACGGCATCAGAAAGGACGATATGAGGTCTGAGGCGAGCTGTAGGAGGCAGATCGGGTTTGCGGGCGGTGGATTGGAGCCAAAGATGGACTAGATAGCCAATGGGTTTTTGAATCGAGTCCGACGAAACAGCAACGGTCCGAGGCACAGTTGGCTAGGGAAGGAGCTCTGTTCTCCGGAGAAGACGTCGGCGATGACTGAGAGGCTACGGAATGGCCGACTTAGATCAGATCTGAAGGCTACTCTCTAACTAGTTAGCAAGGTACTTTCATGGTGGAGTCTGACCATGAGGTGAGAAAGATGAAAGTCCCGATGGTGTGAGCAGCAAGGTGTGGCAGTGAGTGAATTGTTGAGGCTAAAAATTTGGGGTAACGTAAGTTGAGGATTGAAGTAAATTTTTTTTATGAGGATAAAATAGTAAATTCATACACAACTGTTAGAATTAACGACTTGAATGGATGGAAAGGACCAAAATATAACAGAGTACCAAAGGATAGGACCTAAACAGGACAAGTTTTTAAAACATGACTAAAACAGAACAATAATTATTTTTTTGGGACTGGCAGTAGAATTTACTCATGTAAAAGAGTACAAATGTACTAAGTTGTAACTTGTAAAAACGTTTAAGGTTTAAAAGCGAGCGTTAAAAAGTAAAAAAGGCTCTATACGTAATTATGAGGATTTGGAGTATGGGTATTTTTTTAAAAAAAATTCAGGAAATAGTAGGGGGTGTTAGTGAAAATTATTAAAAGTAGCAGGGTTGTTAGTGCTTCTAAGGAATTAAAAGGAAAAAAAAGGAGAATCACAAAAAGAACAAATATTAGGGGGCTTCAAACATAAGCCATAAGCCTTTTTAGGTGAAAAACAAAGTTTTTCATTCATCCTTTTTCACGTGAGAAGCTCGACGTGAGTCTCCGTTTTTGCGTGGACCTCTGGTGAAAAACGGTAAAGTGAACATAGTTGTTCACCTGAGAAGGCCCTCGCTATTCGCCACCGACGCTCTCCCAGACCTGTCTTTTTTGAAGGCCATCGTGATTTCATCCGTCTTGCTGCCGTTCTAGCAAGGTTTTCTCTTTGCACTTCCTATACTTCATACTCCATTGTTCCAACGCTTGATCTCCCTGAAATTGTCTCTTCTCAGGTAAATACGGTACAAATTCTTGCTGGGTGAGGGCATAAGTTGGTTAATTTTGTTTCGGCTTGCGTAATTTGTGTTGTCCTGAGGTTTACTTTGAACTTTGACGATCACGAATATGTGCGCAGCGCACAACATTCCGCACAGTGACGCGCACAATATTGTGCGCGGCACACAGATGCGCACACAAATAAGTGCACAAGTTCGCATCGACACAGTTCCAGTAAACGCCCAGTGAAGCGCACAGGCTTGCGCACATGTTGATCTAACCTCTTGGGGCCCTCGTTTGTTGTTTTAATCATGCATAGCATGCGCACACAAATAAGAGCACAAGTTCGCATCGACACAGTTCCAGTAAACGCCCAGTGAAGCGCACAGGCTTGCGCACATGTTGATCTAACCTCTTGGGGCCCTCGTTTGTTGTTTTAATCATGCATAGCATGCCTAAAAAAAGTCCTCTAATTGTTTTAGGTTTATATTTCTCTGTAATAGTTGAACTGTGCTAACTTGTGTTCTTGAATTGAAGTGTTGCATGTTCGAACAGACCATGTCCAGCCAGTGCATCCACCCCGCACAACAGAACGCCATATTCAATTCCGAGCAGTACGCAACGATTCTGAACTTTCTAAAGGATCCGATGAATATGGTGAAGGTATTTGGTGTGATCGGGAAGACGGAGGTTGGGGTGCCACCTCCGCGTAAGAACATGGCTTGGAAGGAATTAGCCACCCTAATCAACAACAAATACAATGACAAGTTTAAGCTTGATGCCAAATCTGTGGGTGACCGTTGGCGTAACTACTTGAACAAATATAAAACCGCCCGTGACAAAAGCAACACCACTGGTTTTGGAGTGACCGAAGAAGACATGAAGCAAAATATCCACACCATCCAGGAAAAGCTCGACTATTTGTGTCCCCATTATGAGCAAATGCATGCGCTGCTTGGGGATCGGCCAAATATCAGTCCAGCCGCAGTGTTTGATAGTGGTAGCATTAGTGCAGGAACTGACCTCAATGAAGTGCTAAGGTATGTTGAAATGTTAGGGCTAAAATTTGCGATTCGTGTAAACATGTAAAATCTATTCGTGTGCGTGACACAACAAAGCACACAACGTGGAAACACATGAAAACGTTTTGTGCGCATAACACAACATTGCGCACATATGATCACACATATGATTCCTACCTACACTCCCATTGACTGAAATTCGAACAACCCATGAACACAGATACCTAAATTGCTTTCACCTTACCAAATCCGCAATGAAATGACAAAAAAATATATCAAAATACTGGGTTTTGAACAAACTCATTCCAGTCCAGTGAACTTTCCCAAATTCTCCAACCTTCTTACGCCAAATAGTCTCTCTCATTTTTATTCTCTCATATTGCTGACCTTAACTAGTAAGATGACACTGTCAAGAGAAGATGAGCAAGCGGAAGAGGGCTAGAAGTCACCTCATGAAGAACTTAGATGAGGGAGATGCACGAAGAAGAAGGAGATTGTGAAAGCGCTAGAAAAAGTAAGGGAAATGAGGCGGGAAGCTGGGTGTGAGCGCAATTCGCCATGACAGCCAGGGTACTGCCTTTTCATAGGTTCCTCAAACTTGGGCCTCCATATTTCACTTTTCTCACTCACCTCCCAAACCCTTAGTATTTAGGTGAATAACTTAATCCCCAATTTCTAAGTTTGAAGCCCCTTATTTTGTAAAACACAAAACTTCAAGAAACGGGAGGGGGGAAAACTTGTGCACATGGCAACCATGGCAGCCGCAAAGGGTTAAAGGCTATATCAAGTACCAGGAGCAACGTCGGAATTTTTAAGACAAAAAAAAAACATAAAGGACAAAAGTTACTGCTCAAAAACCTCGACAAATGTTATACACAAATACCCAATACTTTCACAAAGATCAGTGAGGGCACTTGCCCTAGTGTCCCCACTGTAGGTCCGTCCCGGTTTCCTTCCAAATTGTCGCCGACCTGCGAAGGAGTGCTGAAGCCAATCCAGCTCGATTCGGTCGGCCAGACAAGTCCTTCAATTGACTGCTCCATGACCACCGTCGCACCATCAGCAGCTTGGTGGTAACTCCCTCCGGCCCCAGAAATCGTCGAAGGTCCCTCAATCACCGTTGACTCGCAAGCAACTCGACACTTCTGATCCACCTCCCCTAGCTTGCCTCCAACTTCGTTCAGCCGCCCCAGTGTCACCGATGTGATCTCTGGCCACTAGCGCACCAAGTTGCTGGTGGTGCGTCCTCCTATAGATCGAGAGACATGACAAGCAGGTGAGGTTTGAGGTTTTTGGGATAAAATTGTAAACTATAATAAATTATATACTAAGTTGTAAATGAACTAAGTGTATTTTTCGTCATTTCCTATAAATTAACTGTCAATTTAGCGGTTAAATTAACGAAAGAACCACAAATGAAACGAAAAGTTGAGGGACTTGGATGACACGAATTCTTAAAACGGGATCTGAGTAGGACAAACTGAAAAGATAAATGACTAAAAATAGATCCATAGGAAATCATATAGAAGTATTAAGTTATTTGATATTTTATATCTGAACATTAGATTAAATGTTAGAAAATAAACATAGCATTTAAAGTGGGTGGAGGGAGTAGTAAAAAAATACTAGGATAGTGTGATAAATAAGTTAGATAATGTAAATTTTAAAATGAAACATGATAGCTATCAGAAAAATGGGTAAACTTCACATGCAGTTTCTTAAGTTACATTATTGTCCCACTCGAATCTTATTTTAATATTTTGTCATACTTTAATCATTTAAGTTACATTTTTGTCCTAGTGAGATCATTCTGTTACATTTTCAGTTAAAACCACCAATTAAGTGAGGACAATTATGTAAATATATAATTTTATATTTAATTTAACCAAATTATTTTTCAAAACTACAAAATAACCACCTTTTATAAAATTTTACAAATCCACCCATCCTTTAACCCCTCCCCGCTACCTCCTTCCTGCACATATAGGCTCCGAAAATACACCACCGTGACTTGCCGCCGATGCCGATTTCAAACCGCGCCATCGTCACCCTCACCTCTGTCCGCCTTAGCATTGCCACACCTTGCCTCGACCCACCTTATTCTAGAGATCAGGCCGCGCGAGAAGCAGATTTGGGTCTGCGACAATTTTGCAATGATGGGAGGCTGGGGTGAGGGTGCCTCACCGTGATGGGTTAGGTCGTGGCCGAGATAAGGGTCGAATGGATCTAGATCGGCAGGTGGTCGGCGACGATGTTCAACTGGACGGCGAAGTTGGCTATCTTGTGGAGGAGGACGAGCAGAAGGAGAGAGAGGCGATGGCGAGGAGGCCAGAGATGACGAAGGAGGGGTAGTGAGGTGGGTCATGATGCTGGTATTTGGCGACCATGGATGGGGCTCGGAAGCTTCAACTTCAGGTTCGTGGGTCAGGGATTATGAGAGCGAAAAGTTTGTTGTTTATCATGAGACCACCTTCTTGAGAATATCGATTGGAATTACGTGCTTCACCACCGTAGCGACGTGGGAAATACCTATCGGTAATATCCCGATGATTGTTTGTACAGAGTCGCCACCAATCTTTTTCCTAGGTCGATTGGAAACCTGAAAATAGTCTACGAGAGGGCTAGGCTCGTTTGTCGATTACGTAAAAATGGATAATTTTCGTACGCCCAAAAATTGGTACCACGGGTTGTTTTAGAAATTTTGCTTGATTTTAAAATATAAAGACAGAAAACAAACAAAAATAAATAAACACACTAAAAGACAATAAAAGAAAATATTTTTAGTAATTTACATAGCCTATAAACTCAAAATATCTAAAAAAAAATAAAATTAAAATAATTTATATCGACATAATAACAAAAATATTAACTAAGATACAAAAAAAAGGTTTAGGCCTAGTGCCCAAAATGTTGAGTTTTAAACTTGAAAAGTGGCTTGAATGATACTGTGACTAAATATGAGGGTTTAAGTGAAATAGGGGGGAAAGTTAAGGGACAGGGACTGATGTTGTAATTTTACCAAAAGTTTAAAAAAACATGCAGGAGGCTTCTTCTTCACGGGCTCGCCGGCGTTCGTTGCAGACGGCGGCGAATGATTCCGGCGGCGGTTAAGGTGCTAGTCGGTGCGGCGGAGGTAGGGGGTGCAGTCGGTGGTGGTCTCGCGGCCAACCGAGCTCCGGTTAGAGAGAAAACGAGTTCCGAGTCGGCATCGGATTGTGGCTCTGTTCTCTTTCGTCAGACCATCTCCGACGGTATGAGAGGGTGGGTTGGCTTCCTCTCGGTGTTGCGGAGCTGATGGTGGTGGAATTCGGTGTTGAAGGGCTTCAAATCGGAGAGGATGAAGGAGGAGGTCCGGCGGGTGGCAGCGATTTCCTTCGTTTTCCGGCGATTTCAGGCGAAGCTAGGGGCACCGGTGTGTTCTTTGGAGGCTTGACGGTGATGATGGGGATGGTTTTGGCGACGAGGGTGGCCAGAACGCGAAGTGGAGGTGGAGGACGAATTTTGGCCGGCGAAGCTCGTTTCTTTCGGTTCCTCCTCCCATTTTCTTCAATTTTTGGCTCTTTTTATAGCCCAAAGATGGATTGACAGGAGCTAAGAACAATGATGATGGAGTCTGAATTGAATTGAGCTTGATGGATGGATGGATGGATGAGGGGAGGCAGAGGTCCGGCGAAACAGGCGGAGCACGTTGCTCTGTAAGTTTTACTTCTTTTTTTCTTTTTCTTCTTTTCGATTTTCTTTATTTTTTTTCGTTTTATTAATTAATTAAAATAGCTATTTAGCTAAAAATAAAAAATAATTTTTGAAAAATCCTTTTAAAAGTTATAATTATTTTCCTCTTTTTTTTCTCTTTTTTTTAATAACAAAACACACTAAAAATTATAAAATAAAAGAAAAACAAGATTGCATGAACATGACAAAAAGTACATAAAATGATGGAATTAATAGAAGTACCAAAAATAAGAAGAAAAAAACAAAAACACATGAAATTATAAAAAAACGACAACATAACGAAATTAACAAAAGTTCACAAAATAACAAAAACACACGACAAAAGTTCATAAAATAATGAGAATGACAATAGCACGTGAAAAATGATAAAAACTACGTAAAATAACGAAAATGGCAAAAGTTACATAAAATAACGAAAATGACGAAAAATACATAAAATGTCGACAAAAATCACATGAAATAAAAATACGGAAAAGTATCGAAAATCACGAAACCTAAAATACTATCCCGGACAAAATTGGGTGTCAACAGCTGCCCCCCTTTGCATGATTCATGGAACATGGAGCATGCAAAGTAGGATGACTCCGAATTTTGTCCGGCGAATAACAAGAACTTTTCCGTTATTCGTGAAAGGAAGAAATATTTCTTACCTTCCTGAAACGAAGGAACTTTCATTGCTCCTCCCGACAGGAACCTTCCCATCGGGTTGAATAGTGAAAACTCTCCCACTATTCGAGGCTAAAGAACCTTCTTTGCCCCAAGGATGCGAGATTGAGAACCTTCTCAATGCTCGACAAAAGTAAGATGAATGACAGATTGATTGAAATCGAATAACAAGAACCTTCTCATTACTCGTGAAGCGAAGGAACCTTCTTTGCTTCTCTCAATAAGAACCTTCCTATTGAGTTGAATAGCGGAAACCTTTCCACTATTCGAGGTTAAGGAACCTTCCCTACCCCAAAGATGCGAGATTGAGAACCTTCCCAATGCTCGATGAAAGTAGATGAAAGACTGATTGATTAAAAGTTGAACAACAAGAACCTTCTTGTTGTTTGTGAAGGGAAGAAATAATTATTTCCCTTCTGAAGCGAAGGAACCTTCCTTGCTCCGGTAATTCGAGATTGAGAATATTCCCAATGCTCGGAAAAGATAGATGACTGATTGATAAAAAAAATTGAACAACAAGAACCTTCTTGTTGTTTGTGAAGGGAAGAAATATTTCTTTCCCTTCTGAAGCGAAGGAACCTTCCTTGCCTCTTTGTCAAAAGACTTGATTGAAGTATCAAGAAGAAGTGAATGGTAAGAACCTTCTTACCATTCGGTGAGAGAGACATTTCTTTCACGTTCAGGATTGAGGAACCTTCCTCACTGATGGTGAAAAGAGATCATTGGTTAAGACCATGAAATGAGAAGAATGGTAAGAGCTTTCTTACCATATGGGGAGAGAAACCTTTCTCTCTGGAATTTGGCGATGGAACTTTCCATGCCTTTTAGTGGAAAATCATGATTGAGTCTGGAATGAAGAGAGTGGAAAAACTTTCTTACCATTCAAGGAGAGGAATAGTAAGATTCTTCATAGCCTTTAATTCTTACCATCCCGAATGAGAAGAATGGTAAGAACCTTCTTACCATTAGCGAAGAAAAATTTTCCAATTCGAATTAAGGTTAAGGAACCTTCCTTACCTTTAGTGAAAATATGAGTGATTAAGATTGATGGGAAGTTTGACAAAATGACTAAACTTCCAAAAATGAGAAATCCCACAAAATGAGCAGATTTCAGGAAAACGGTGAAGTTTGACAAAACGACTAAACTTCCCAAAATGAGAAATTCCACAAAACGAGTAAATTTCTAAAAACGATGAAGTTTGACAAAATGACTAAACCTCCCAAAATGAGAAATTCCACAAAACGAGTGAATTTCTTAAAATAAATGAAAGTTTGACAAAATGACTAAACTTTCAAAAATGACAGATCCCACAAAATGAGTGAATCTTTAAAAAATGTAGAAGTTTGACAAAACGACTAAACTTCCCAAAAATGAGAAATTCCACAAAACGAGTGAATTTCTTAAAATAAATGAAAGTTTGACAAAATGACTAAACTTTCAAAAATGACAGATCCCACAAAATGAGTGAATCTTTAAAAAAATGTAGAAGTTTGACAAAACGACTAAACTTCCCAAAAACGAGAAATTCCACAAAACGAGTGAATTTCTTAAAATAAATGAAAGTTTGACAAAATGACTAAACTTTCAAAAATGACAGATCCCACAAAATGAGTGAATCTTAAAAAAAAGTAGAAGTTTGACAAAACGACTAAACTTCCCCAAAACGAGAAATTCCACAAAACGAGTGAATTTCTTAAAATAAATGAAAGTTTGACAAAATGACTAAACTTTTAAAAATGACAGATCCCACAAAACGAGTGAATCTTTAAAAATGTAGAAGTTTGACAAAACGACTAAACTTCGAAAAATAAGAAAATTCCACAAAACGAGTGAATTTCCGAAGATGCGACGAAGTCTTGACAAAACGACTAAACTTCGAAAAATGAGCCTTCTTACCATCGTACATTGCAAGAGGAACCTTATTCTTTAGGAAAATGTTAAGAAAATCTCCTTACTGTCTTGGTGAAAATCTTGGCTAATCTGGTTGATATTTTCCAATGAAAAGAGTGATATGAACTCTCTTACCACTAAAGGGGAGAAACCTTTGTCTCGTGATCTGATGTTGGGGGACCTTCTTTCCGTTTGGCGGAATTATTCTCTTTGTTGATATCCTTAATCTCAAAACCTAACTTTGTGTGCTCCTTGAAAACCTATCTTTGAGAATGAATGTCGGTATTGTGCATGATACATGATGCATGACTTTGAAAATGATTGATACCTGGAGTGATTTATGAAACCTTCATAAAATCCGTAATGCTCTTCAAATGGTACATGATAACCTTTTCTTAAGCTTACCCCATGGATGCCTTTTATCTTGTTTGGGGTGTTCGTACCTTGCCTTCAAAAATTTTTCTTCTTCTTCCTTGATTCTTTTGGCCTCGAAAACAATTATATGAGTGAATAATTCATTTGCCCCCCAAATGTGATCATAAAAATGCATATTCTCAAGAAGAGTCTTTAAACCATGTCTGCCGTAAGATCCATACTCATTAATGTTTAACGGTTGGTCCTTAAAGAAAACTCTTATCAATTTGTAGAGCTTGTCAAAATATATGATGGTCATTGTGTAGCCATTAAAATCTGTTATTCTTTCCCTTTTCCATTTGAAGAAGTAGAATGTGCAGGGATAGCGAAATGGCTTCTTTGTATGAAGGATCATCTTGTGTGGACGTCGAGGTGAAGAGAAAAAAAATATCAGTTGAAAGGATTTTGTAAGGTAAATGGCATCCACCGATATGGGCTGATGAAAAGTGGAGTAGTTCAGGATGAAAGGTCTTGTAATGTCACCGATGAGTCAATTGACTTCTTTGCAAGACTTGATAGTGCTTATCACGAAATCATCGCCTTATCCAACAAGAATGACCTCAAATGTTGCCCCCAGCTCTGACGATGTGTGGACTTGCTCTTGAGAAACTTGAGAATTTGTCGATATTGCTTGGGATTTCTTTGTTGCCCCTTGTTCATTGAGATGGTGAAGTGCTTGAGATGTGAGTTGCCTTCATTCTAAACCACCTCTACAGGTTTTCATTTTAGACTCTATGACTTTTTTTTCTCATTTTCCTTTTTTTCTTTTCTTTTTTTTTTCGGGTCGGGCCTTGTTTGACTTGCGTTTTTTTAGTCATTTTCATGTGAGCATAAATAGTGGTTTCTACCTACGCCCGATTACTTCTGACTAAAATGCAAAGACAAATGGCTACTAGCACTACTCGTAACTCCAGCCATTTCTAGCTAAAGACAGCGGAATAGATTTTACATTGACCACTTTTTCTATTTTCTCCATTTTTGTGAGCCATGGGTATTGATGTGTTGAAGGCATCGTGACCTTTGATCCGACCTCGGGACTTGAAGAATTGTATGGAACTTGACTTGATCTCGACCTTGGAAATGTAGCGATGATCTGAAATGTTCTTTCGTTCTCACGCCTCCCATCTTTTTTATGGATGGTGTCTCTTTTCTTTGGGGAGAATTTTCCTTTTTTAGATGAATGATCCTTCTGATGCTCTGAAAGAATCTTGCTGAAGTAGATCGAGACAAACTTTCTTCGAATAAGAATCCCGTGACAGAAATTGAAGGGCCTCATCGAAATTGTTCCCATAAGATTTAGCAATGTTTTCGAGATAACCACTATTGAGTCCTCATTTTAGCTCATCAGTGACATTGTTTATGTTGTGGCTTGGTGAATGATTCTTGAAATAAAGGAGAGAATGCTTGAACTGTGGTGTGGTATTTTTCTTAAGGATGCCAAAGTGCACATTTACCCCTTCTTATTTCAAGATAAAGAATAACAGAGGTCCATTGCAACAAAGACTGTACTCTAGATTTTGGACTAAATCTAGGTAACTTTAACTTTCAATTTATCTTGGCAAACTCTTAAAGATTCGATCAAAAATTCAAAGATTTCTCCAATTATTCATCAATTTGTATTGATCAACGTATTAGACAGAGCTTAAAGACGACTAGTGAGAAATTGTTTTTCTATGTCACAAATGGGGGGTCGTCTGATTTTTCCACATCATACAATTGTCCTCAAACTCCTTGATGTCCACTTCTCTTTTTTGCAAGATGTTTTTATTTGTGTATGAATGAAAATGTACAGTGACATGTGTGGAAAAGAAATGACCAAATGCATGATCGATGAGTAATTGTGTCATTGATAATTAAAAAATGTATGTTCTGAGTTTATGAATGAAAATGTACAAGGATATGTCTGGAGGAAGAAATGATTAAATGACTGACTAATGAACAGTTTTAGAAATGATTTTTTTTGTGTGTGTGTATATTCCAAGTTTGTGAGTCAATGTACAATGACAAGTATGGAGAAAGGAATGATAAAATGCAATGTTTCAAATTAATGTCATTGAAAGTTAAAAAGAGATGTAATTGTCATGAAGACAGTAAACAAGATCAATCCGTGTAAGCTGTATATACAAAATGTATGTAAATGTCATGAAAATAAAAAAAACAAACAAGATTAATTAGTGCAAATTATATACAAAAAGGTGTATAGTACAAAGGATTTGAATTGAAGATCTTTAAAAGAAGCAATGCCCTTTGCACCATAGTTTCCGATCAATTCAAGGCGTTCAACTTAGGTACTCTAGTGGGTGCGCTTTGCGTTCCTCGGTTACACCTGGAATTTGCTCGTGACATTGAGTTTACGGACTGTCGCACTTGCAACTTGTGTGGAGTCTCATACTTGTTCCACCGAGAACATGCTCATCTTTTCCTTGGGCTCAAGCAAAATGGGTTATTGTGAAGAGTAATCTCCTGGATGGTCTTGCAGTGATTTAAAACATGTCATTGCCTCTGACTGGGTTTCCACTATCGTGGTAGTCCAAGACTCATCATCGGCAAGAGGGAGGAATCCAAATATATCCATGGAATGAGTTATCTTACTAAGTATATATCCTATATGATATGCAGGCAGAGTGAGATATAATTATAACAATGCATGTGTTAGCGAAGATAGCAACAGGTACAATAGCACACATCATATTTACCGGGTGACACAAAGTGGGTAGGAATCCTAAAGCCGATACTAATGGTTTCGATATAAGGTCAACTATATGCAAGGAACGGTTTGTCAAAGAGGTTCAGGGTGGTTCCCAAATCCCAATCGTTGAATAACGACGGCCCAATCCTTACCCACGAGGGACATGCAAGGAATGGATTAACCCGGATCGTAGGTTTTCGTGAGTCCATGCGGTGAATATTAATCCCACGGGACTAGCACTACTTCCCTACTAGGAAACGGTGAAGGCTTGGAGAATAACATCTCACAAGTACAACAACACCGTATTCCGCTTAGAAAGAACTTGTTTTGTTTAGAGCTCGGGTAGGAAGCTCAATGATATGAATGTAACATGTATGTTGTGTGTGTATGTGTGAGAGTGTGAATTAAAACACAATGAAAATAAAAAGGTAAAATCAAGCAAATAAATAAAAACAAACCCCTTTTGTGGCCGGACAAGTCCCCAGCAGAGTCGCCATCTGTAGCGGCGTGGGAAATACCTATCGGTAATATCTCGAAGATTGTTTGTACAGAGTCGCCACCAATCTTTTTCCTAGGTCGATTGGAAACCTGAAAATGGTCTACGAGAGGTCTAGGCTCGGTTGTCAGTTACGTACAAAAATGGTTAATTTTCGTACGCCCAAAATTGGTACCACGGGTGTTTTTCATAAATTCGCTTGATTTTTAAGACATAAAGAAAAGAAGAAAAAAAAATAAATAACCACACTAAAAATAAAAGAAAAGAAAAGGATTTTTAGTAATTTACATAGCTAATAAAAATTCAAAATATCGTGAAAGTAAAATTAAAACAATTTAGATTAACATAATAAGAAAAATATTAACTAACACAAAAGGTTTAGGCCTAGTGCCCAAAGTGTTGGGTTTTGAAACTTGAAAAGTGACTTGAATGAAACTATGGATAAATAAAGGGGTTTAAGTGACACAAAGCTGAGAGTAAAGGGAAAAAGGACCAAAGTTGTAATTTGCCCGAAAGACAGAATGCAGGAAGCTTCTTCTTCTTCGTTTTCGCCGGCGTTAGTTGCAGACGGCAGGATCGTCGGAATGCTGGGTTCGGCGGCGGCGGTGCGGTCGGTGGTGGTCCGCGTGTCCGAGCTCGGTTAGACTTTCGAGTTCCGAGCGGCATCGACTTGGGTTCTCAGATCTCCGGCGGTAGAAGAGGGTGGGTTGGCTTCCAACGGTGGCGGAGGGATGGTGGTGGAATTGGTGGAAAACGGATTCGAAGCGGTTAGACGTTGAAGGAGGAGGTCGGCGGTTTTACCGAATTTGCTTCGTTTTCCGGCGATATTTGGATGAAAAGAAAGGTAGATTCGGGATCCTGGAGATGAGACGGACCTAATGGGAGTGGTCGTTGGCGCCGACGGTGACCGAAACGCGAAGTTTAATTTTGAAAAAATGGCCCGTTTTCTTTCGATTTCTCCTCCCGTTTTGCTTCCAAATTGGCTCTATTTATAGCCAAATTCTTGATTGACAGGTGCTTTGCTCAATGATGATGGAGTCTGAAGTTGGCTTTGATGGATGGGTGATGGGCAGAGGTTGCAGGAGGCGCCGGCGGAGAAGAAGGAAGACCAACTCGTGCTGTAAGTTTCTTCTCTTTTTTTTTTCTTTTCGTTTTTCTTTAGTTTTTTCGTTTTATTAATAAAATAAAATAATTTACTAAAAATAAAAATAATTTTTGAAAAATCCTTTTAAAAGTTATAATTAATTTTCCTCTTTTATTTCATTTTTAATAACAAAACACACTAAAAATTATAATATAAAAGCACATCGGAGATTGCATGAACATGACAAAAGTACATAAAATGATGGAAAAAATAGAAGTACCAAAAATAAAAAAATGGAAATACATGAAAGTATAAAAAACAAGATAAAATAACAAAAGTTCACAAAATAACAAAAACACACGACAAAAGTTCATAAAATAATGAGAATGACAATAGCACGTGAAAAATGATAAAAACTACGTAAAATAACGAAAATGGCAAAAGTTACATAAAATAACGAAAATGACGAAAAATACATAAAATGTCGACAAAAATCACATGAAATACAAATACGGAAAAAATATCGAATAAAAAACCTAAATTACTACTCTGGACAAAATCGGGTGTCAACAACCACCAGGTTACCATTGTTGCGGTTCAACAACCAAATACTGGAAACGGTAGGGTGGGATCAATGGGGACAATTGAACAATGGCGTGTGTAGGGTTGACGAGAGTGGGTGCTGGGTAGTGAGGAGGGTTTGCTAATTTTGAAACTATTTGGGTTAATTTGTATTTTGTTAAAGAGTTAGGGGGTTAAATTTAATACTAGATATGTACATTTACATAAATGCCCTTGTTTTGACAGCGGTTTGACAAAAATTTTAACTGAAACTTTAATATGACAAAAATTAAATCTAAGGTATGAAAGTGAAACGAAATCTTAAAAAAAGACTCAAATATAACAACAATGTAACCTAAGGGACCACAGACAGAGTTTACTCAGAAAATTAAAGTCATAAAATGTACTCTTCCATTTTAGAAACTTGAATATCTTTGAATTATCGTATACGCTTTCTTCCTAGGAAACTTTTTCATATAAACTCTACTTTTTTTTTACCTTATTTTCATTCTCACATGTATGCGTATATTATTTTATTGTCTCAAGTTTTAAGCATTTTGTAATCTCATGCTCAGCTAAATGTATCATTAAATGTATCATGTTTGTTGGAATGAGTAATGCAAAACTGTGAGAGAAATAAGAAAAATTAATTTTCAAAAAAAACTAGAAGTAATATTTGATTTTAAAATTTTGACAAATTTTTCCTTTCAAGGACATAACTTAGTGCTACCGTTGTCAAAGTTGAGGGAATGCGGAATGCGGTGAGTCGGTGCTTACCAAATTTGTTGGAAGTCGTAGATGGTCACAACAGGATCGGCCCAACATCACTGGCGAAACTTTTTTATAGGCTATGCTAATAATGGAGTTGGCATGTGCCATCACATGATCGCTCACCATACATAGTTGGGGTCGAAAAAAGTAGTAAATTGGAGCATGAGAAGTCCAGTGACTTAAATGATCTTACAATAAACCCTCGGGACAAACAGCGTAATTCCACCATGCTGCTGCGAACCTGCACACTATAAATACTCGGATCAATAAAAAAATCGTAGTTTGCTGTGAGAGCAACGAAATGCAACCAAAAGGTCCAAAACGCATTGTGAGCACGCGGGGATGAGACTGAGGTCTCCTGGTCTTCACAACGGAAAAGACGCCGGAGACAGGAAGAGAAGGAGGCTGATCTGGTGATTGCTTCTGAAGGGGAAGTATTATGGAGAGGCTGTTGAAGGATTTCGAGGTTGAGGCGAAGCATCCGTCAGAAGAGGCGCTCCGCCGATGGAGGTCATCGGTCAGTTTAGTCAGGAACCGCCGCCGGCGTTTCCGTATGGTTTCCGATCTGGAAAAGCGATCTGAAGTCGAGAGGAAACGGCTCGAAATCCAGGTACTTATTCTTCCAATCTGCTGGTAGATAATGATAATCCCCTGCTCCTCTCTGTTTCTAATTGAACCATGTATTGGATTCGTTAGTCTTCCAGTCTATTTGGTTTCTTCATTTATGATTTATATTCAGCATAATCGAAAATGCGAGCACACTTTGATTTACTCTTTCCAATGAAGAAATTAGCACTAGCGCTTTTGCTCTAATACTACTGCATTTGTTATTTTTGAAATTTATGTTTGTTCAGAATTTCTCTATTTTTTTAATACTTCGGTAAAACTAAAACTTGAAAAGGTAGAAAGTTTTACTACACGATATTTTTGAAAGGGAGGGATTTATTCCCTTTTACAGTCGTCTGAGAAATATTTCCTTCCTAAAAGATGATGATTCCCCTTTCTAAAAGAGCACTGCCCATCACAGCGTTTTTAATTATCTACAAAGTATAGTAGTTTTTCCCTTTTTAAATATTTCGAAAAAAAGAAGAATTCATATTCTTTATTCTATTCTAAATTGACAGGTGGGGGTGGGTGAGGTGGGAGTTTATTATTGGCTTTCCATAAACAATTCCGTACCATACAGTCCATACAAATCGTCTGGGCTTACCTCATAAGTATAAAATAAAATGTTTCTCTAATCTCAAATCATATCTTATACGCCGGCCCTCCACGTTAATACCTGAACACCGTTGAATTTTACATACAAATCAAAATATGCTTCACACTTTTTATTATTATTATTATTGATAAACATGATTATTTTCAGTAACAACTTCAGTATCATTGTGTTGCAGCATTTAGTTATCTACTATATTTTATACGCCATCCATCCAGAAATTAGTTGTTGTAACAAATGGGACCGTCGGTTTGACTTTGACCTGGAAAGAGATTGAATTCAAATGTTTCTTATAAAAAGTTTAACTAAAAGTCTAAAATACGTGGGTATGTAAGTCCCTTGAAATTGAACGGTCGCAGAGTTTCTTGTTCCAACGTGAGTCAAGATCTGATTATCACATATTCAATTCAGCCAATTTGATGTTTGTTATTTTGTGGGTGTATTAATGGCAGACCCATGTATCTGTGGCTGAGGATTCGTTGGTTTAATAATTTCTCAAAATATTGGCTATAACGGTATGAACATCATGTGTGCCCTTGTCCTGACAGACCTATTGTCCTTCTTGCCGGTTTATTGCCCTAATCTCTACAATAATTTTACTAGCAGTTTTTTTATTTTTCCTCCTCTTACCCTATAGTGCTGTTGTTGGTTAGCTTGGCTAGTAGTCTTTTTCTTTGCACCCAACTGAAAATGTATGCCAGAATTGACATCAATAGCGAACACGGTTCAAACACGGGATAGGACCATGTAAAAAGTCTTACGGTATTTACCTCATCGTGTGTACGTTATATTGACTGGCTACCTGTGGTCCTCCTACTACAACAAATTTTTTTTTTTTGAGGCCACCATCTTTGTGGATACTCTTTTTCCTTTTCTTCTCGTAGAATTATGAATAACAAAAACAAGAAGTCATTTTCAATTAAGATACTTTCAGCTAATCATTATTATTAGTCATTTCTCTGCGTGCTTTTGAAGTTTTAATTGATGACCGCTAATGCTTCGCACCAAGGAAATTGCTTGTGGATTCACCAGTGGCATTGACTTATGTTCTTATCCAACGAAAACATATTTGCCTGCCTATTCAGTAAAGTAAAGCATACAAGTTTTGATTTGTCGGAAGCATGCATGTATTTGTATTTTTTTAGAATATGGGATAAGTTGCCTGAACATCATCATCATTCTATTCCCCGATTCATCCGATGATTGCATTTTCCAAGTAGTTAATGCTTTTAGACTAATGTAAGAAGCATCACTTTCCCTTGTTTTTTTCTTACTCCTTTCTGCTGGACAGCAGGACAGAAACTTGTAGCAGGCTTTGTCTGTATTTGAACTTTTGTTGAGAGTTTAGACAATCTCCCAAGGAGATTATGTTATGCTTACGAAGGAGTTGTTTTAATGCTAGTAATAAACTTCTTATATACTATGAATTGTATGTTTATCTAGTACATTCCGTTGTTTTCTCCATTCAATCAGGAAAAAGTACGTGTTGCTCTTTATGTTCAGAAAGCAGCTCTGCAGTTTGTCGATGGTATGATTTGCACTTGTCAGTTTGTTACCTCTGCTATTCTATGAGGCCATTTTTTCTTGTTCTCAGTTCTATTTTGTGGCTTGTGTGCAGCTGCTGTTCCAGCCGGATACAAGCTTTCTGATGAAGTTAGACAAGCACATTTCGGAATCGAACCAGAGGAACTTGCATCTTTTGTCCGCAGTCATGACATTAAGCGAATTAAAAGTCATGGTGGAGTTGAAGGGATTGCAGGGAAAGTTTCTGTTGATCTCAATGAAGGTGTCCGCTCTGCCGATATTGCTACAAGGCAAAGAATCTATGGGTCTAACAGCTACACAGAGAAACCCCCCAAGACATTTTGGATGTTTGTGTGGGATGCACTCCAAGACCTGACACTAGTCATATTGATGGTTTGCGCAGTGGTTTCTATTGGTGTTGGGATTGCCACTGAAGGGTGGCCGAAGGGCTTGTACGATGGATTGGGAATCTTGCTTAGTATACTTTTGGTAGTCATGGTAACAGCTATCAGTGACTATAAGCAGTCCTTGCAATTTCAAGATCTTGACAGGGAGAAGAAGAAAATCTTTGTTCAAGTCACGAGAGATGGAAAACGGCAAAAAGTCTCCATCTATGACTTGGTTGTTGGAGATGTTGTTAACTTGGCAATAGGGGATCAAGTTCCAGCGGATGGGATATACATTTCAGGATACAGCTTGCAGATTGATGAGTCAAGTCTGACCGGAGAGGTAGATCCAGTGTATGTATCGGAAAACAGACCTTTTCTTCTTTCAGGAACAAAAGTTAGCGATGGGTGTGGAAAAATGCTTGTTACAACTGTTGGTATGAGGACGGAGTGGGGGAAGCTGATGGAAACTCTTTGTGAGGCTGGTGAAGATGAGACCCCACTACAGGTTAAGCTGAATGGTGTTGCGACAATTATTGGTAAGATTGGTCTGGGCTTTGCAGTGCTCACATTTCTGGTACTTGCGGGTAGGTTCCTTGTGGAGAAAGCACTTAATGGTGGGATCACAGTTTGGTCTTCAACTGATGCATTGACACTCGTAGATTACTTCGCCATTGCTGTGACCATAATAGTCGTTGCCGTTCCTGAAGGGTTACCATTAGCTGTGACACTTAGTCTTGCGTTTGCCATGAAGAAATTGATGAATGACAGGGCACTTGTGAGACACCTCTCTGCATGTGAGACGATGGGTTCTGCCAGTTGCATTTGTACCGACAAGACCGGAACATTAACAACAAACTTAATGGTGGTTAATAAAATATGGATATGTGAGAAAATTAAGGAAACTAGTGGTAACATAAGCCAACCTAATCTTGACTTGGAATTATCTCAGAGGACCCTAGACATACTGTTACAGGGTATATTTCAAAACACCAGTGCTGAAGTAGCAGAGGATAAAGACGGGAAGACCTCTATTCTTGGATCACCCACAGAAGCAGCAATTCTAGGATTTGGCTTGCAATTGCGTGGTGACTGTGAACAGGGACAAGTTAAGGTTCTTAAGGTTGAGCCTTTTAATTCAGACAAGAAGAAGATGTCAGTGCTTCTGGCTCTTCCCGAGGGTGGAGTTCGTGCATTCTGCAAAGGTGCATCAGAAATCATTGTAAGGATGTGCGACAAGGTTGTTGATTCCAATGGAGAAATAGTGCCTCTATCCGATGATCGGGAGAGGGACGTGATGGATGTTATTAATGGCTTTGCAAAGGAAGCCCTAAGAACCTTATGCTTGGCATTTCAAGATGTAGATGGCTCCAGTGGTGATGGCACAATTCCTGAAAGTGGCTATACACTGGTAGCAGTCTTTGCAATTAAGGATCCTGTTCGTCCCGGAGTCAGGGAAGCTGTTCAAACTTGCTTGGCTGCAGGAATTACTGTCCGCATGGTCACTGGTGATAACATAAATACAGCAAAAGCAATAGCCAGAGAATGTGGCATACTTACATCCAATGAAAATGCCATTGAAGGACCAGTGTTTCGTAGCAAGTCTCCAGATGAGATGAGGGAAATTATTCCGAAACTTCAGGTCTTAACTAATCACCATGAACTTAACAAATTCATGACTCATGGGCATGCGTGCCTATTGTAGTTCCTCAAATGATATGCATATTTCTGTATTCAGGTAATGGCAAGATCGCTACCTTCAGATAAACTCACTTTGGTGAAAGCCTTGAAGGAAATTGGAGAAGTAGTTGCAGTTACCGGTGATGGGACAAACGATGCACCCGCTTTGCATCAATCAGACATTGGTCTTGCAATGGGCATAGCTGGAACAGAGGTTTGTTGACATAATACTAATAATAATACTGTAACTTTCATGTTTGTCCTCTTTCTCAGTCTCAGAATGATAGTTTGACATGTTAGTACAGAATGTTGCGCTTTGTTAAGCAGCGGCACTATCATTGCTGAATCGTTTCCTTTCTACACATGGTGAATGATAAATTCATTTTAACAGCATACAAAAGTTGTAAAAGTAAACCGGCTTTTGATATTATGAAATTGCAACTAACAAAAAAGCTAAGAACCACTGCACTGCATAATAGAATTCCAATATTTAATCTCTTTCAAGCATTGACTTCACTGTTACTTTAGTCTAACACTGGTCATGTTTCTCGCCTCTCCAATTTGAAACTGGTACCTGCTAGCATGGATGGATTTTTGCTTTTAAAAGTATGCTATACACGTTCTGATCCGTCTTGGTGAAATTTATCATCATTCACAGGTTGCCAAAGAAAATGCGGATGTGATCATTCTGGATGATAACTTCGCAACTATTGTTAATGTAGCAAGATGGGGACGTGCAGTATACATAAACATTCAGAAGTTCGTGCAGTTCCAGTTGACAGTCAACATCGTTGCACTAGTAATCAATTTTGTTTCTGCATGCGTCACAGGTGTGTTGTTGTTGTTACAGCATAGATTTTCTAAACTTTTGCTCCTTTTCTAAATTATATTGAGTCACAATATATAATTTCAGGATCTGCACCACTCACTGCCGTGCAGTTGCTATGGGTGAACATGATCATGGACACTCTTGGGGCACTGGCACTAGCTACTGAACCCCCAACCGATTCTCTGATGAAAAGGCCCCCGGTTTCTCGGGGTACAAGCTTCATAACTAAATCCATGTGGAGAAACATAATAGGCCAAGGTATCTATCAGCTGATAGTCCTTGGACTCCTCAATTTTGATGGGAAGCAGTTGCTTGGGCTTCAAGGTTCAGATGCTACCGCTGTTCTCAACACCTTGATATTCAACTCCTTTGTGTTTTGCCAGGTATGGATGATGAAATGCATATGGAGATTTGTTCAAATGTAGGAAAATGGAGACCTGACTGATCTCTTTCAAACCACTGCACAGGTGTTCAATGAAATCAATAGCAGGGACATAGAGAAGATAAATGTATTCAAAGGCATGTTCACCAGCTGGGTATTTATAGGTGTCATGGTTGCAACAGTGGCCTTCCAAGTGATCATAGTCGAGTTCCTTGGGACCTTTGCTAGCACGGTGCCACTTAGCTGGCAGCTATGGCTACTGAGCGTTTTGTTGGGAGCCATTAGCATGCCTGTCTCTGTCATTCTCAAGTGCATCCCAGTCGAGAAAGAATCAGCTAAGCGGGAGACAAACAACCATGATGGTTACGAGCCACTTCCTAGTGGTCCTGAACATGTTTAACAAACACGGTGGAGTGGAGATCAACTGAGCTCGGATGGTTATGGTCCGGTTATAGTTTTATTTGGACAGCGGATACTTCTGTTTGGCAACTGCAATTAGGTAAGCTAGAAAGCCTTCACCATTTTGCATTTCTTAACCTTTGACGCATACCCTTGTTAATGGATCTCATGTCACTTTACACTCTTTCCTTTGATCAAGAAGCGGACACAGACTAAGGAGATGATAAGAGCTTTAAAGGCTTAGCTGTTTTTTTTTACTTTCACTACTTTCAATACCAGTACTTGAAATAAGTTGAAGCAAGAAATGCAGCAAGTGACACCAACTTAGTGTCTGTCAGATAATTAAAGGGATCGGGCGATGAGTCAATCAATCAACTGAGTTTTAATCCCAACTGGTTGGAGTCGGAACATGAAATATGCATCTACATTTCACTCTATCCGTAGCAAGCTCCACTGGAAATCTCAAGAGCCCAAAAAATCATTCTCAACAACACTTGTCCCTGTAAGTTTAGGTCAAAGTAAATACTTTAGATAGAAACTAGGATAACCAGAATGGGACGAAGGTAGTATGTGATGATGTGAATAAGATCTGTTAGAAGAAACAAAAGGGGAACAAAACGAGAACTAATATTTCTTACATGAATCATAATGATCTTTGCACCTCTAACATAACCGGTATGGCCTAATGCCTGTATACGTTATAAAATGCTACAACACATCACTCTCTCTTTCTCCATCCATCTCCCGCTCTCTCCTCTACATATAAATCTTTAAAAAGAATCAGATATCATTAACTGGACTATCTGCTTCAGGTGAAATGGATATGACCACTTTTTAGATAACACGAGTGCAAAAATGGCAGAAGCCATATACTCTGTCTATTTGAACCTCCGTTTTGCTTCTCCGTAGGCAATAACCCCAAGGACCGTTATCGTGTAACCACCCATACCCATAAACGTAACAGGATTTCGGAACAGAAGAATCGATATAACAACAGCCACAGCTCCTTTAGCGTTGCCCAATACCTGATCACAACGAAACAAAGAATCAGAGCATGAATACATCAGCAACGCCTAATAGAAAACTAATAAGAATATCTAGCAATATGCAAGCAGAAAACATTGGATGTCCAAATCAGGTCAAATTGTTCGCCTTTCAGTAAATAGTAAGTAATTCACTTAAAAATGTGACTGCAGAGGTATGTTTCATTGCAAGTGTAATTCAAGCAAGCCATTGGTTGGCCTTACAGCTATGAATCTTTTATCTGAGGATTAGAACATTAACAAAGTAATTACAACATACTTATGAAGAGTGCATGATAATTGGAGAAAACTATAACTGACTACCCTCATGTCTCAAGGAAATCAATGTAAAAGGCATTACACTAGCAGATCAAGATTTTGTGTTGTGCCATATACTATCGTTTAAATTTCTGGGATTTCAATCAATTTACATCCAATGTTGTGAGTTTGCATAATAAAGAACTTTTAGACTGTTAAATGAAATGATATGAACAAGAGAAGATGGTACGAACCTGGAGAGTTAGCGCACTGGTATGTTTAGTGACCAAGAAATTAGTCAAATTAGCTGAATAGGCCATTGTTGAGTTAATAAACACCAGCAACCACATATATTTATGTTGTCTTCCAAGAGACAAAGTGACTTCTAATACACTGGGTTCCATCATAAGCACTGCTGGCAGTAAAACTAAAACTGCAATAGGGGACATGTATAGCAACAGATTCATTGAGTTCAACTTCTCTCTGTAAAAATAAATAAGAACATAGTTATGAAGAAGCAAATAAAGAGAATATTCTTAAGAGCAAGAATATTCTTACCATAAACATTTTTAAAAGGGAATCAAGCATTCATGATTGAGACATGTTCTATGATGTACATGTTAATTCTGCAATATCAACCTTGTAATGGGACATGACTAGAGCAATTATCTAAACTCATCGGCGTCTCGGGTTATTTTCCATGAAAGTGGAAAAACCTATGATGATACGGTTTGAAATTTCATATCATTATTCCTTCGAAAGAAGGTTGCGACAAAAAGGGCATCTAGCGTAAAACTTTGCGACTATGCTTCTGCATGAATTTATAGAGTCAACTAAATGTTGACAATTAATTGCCACTATAAATTTCATGCCACCAACCCCAACTTAGTTGGGATTAAGGTGCTGATGATGATGAATCAAGCATTCATGATGTTAAGAGCCAGAAAAGACCTCACTGATAGTTTATAAATTTTCCAGTCTAGCTTTGAAGTTTTCCATTTTAACAAAATGAAGTTGCAAATATTATCTTTTTCAGATCAAGGGACCAAACCAACCATACACACCAAATATCTCTCATCCTCATTACCAGCATCAATAACACTTCAAAGCAGATCAAATCAACACAATGCTCAAGCTAGTATTAAAGTATCATTTCTATCTGAATGACAATGCCATGGTATATTGATATAAACTAGTCACTGGCACAAGTTCTGGACCTTGCACAAGCACAATTCCAGGATAGAGGAGAAATAAAACTTCATGGCCGCAGTTACAAGTCAACCCTTTCCCAATTACCCACATAAAAGAAGGGCTGGTTGGATACCTATTAGACACCAATTATAGAACCGATGTTTCTCACTTTTATCAATAATGAAATAAACGTTTTTCTTTGTGTTTTACTTTTCCCCTAGGAATAATCATACATGTCATTTTGGCTTCCACTCACCTCACCACCTTTCTTAAAGCTCATCCCGAAAATAGGTCTGCAGAAGATCACTTAGCAATAAATACTTAATTCAAGTGAGGTTTGGTCACAAGTTATCAAGTACAATAAGTTAAAAGTTGTTTTTTTATATAAAAAAAAAAATATTTCCTGTTCTCATTGAACTGATACCAGACAACTGGGAAGTTAGGTTGATCCATGTAGTGTAAAGATTTACATCTTGCAAACAAAAATCTGTAGCTATTGGGGATCATCATCTATACAAGTGGAGCAGTTACCCTTCTGAAGAAAGTAAGATGCTCTGAAGCACCGACTTAAATGCCCTTGCAGCTGTTGCACTAATGCACATTATGAATCCAAACAAATGGAAACCTGGTTCCCCCTGCAATCAGCAGGAGAAATTGAAACAGAAAACCTTAGTGTCTGAAGGAAGAACTCATGATAAAATGAGACTTAACGTTTTCAAAGAGATTCAAGCTATTTTTTTGGTTGACACCATGAGCCTAAAGAACAAAGATTTTCCTGGGACTTGTCAATTGTGGGAAGAAGCTACAGTTTCAGCCACAGAGTGTAGTTTGCGCTTGAGACTCAGAATGAGATTGTTTTATGAGAAAGTTGATTTTTTCTCCTGAGATTTTGTTTCCTAAAGTGATGAAGATTTTAGTCTGGCTCATAAATAAACTTTCGAGTTTTATATTTTCTAGGTAAAAAAGGAATGAAGGGTGTTGGGAGCATTTGTTAGTTAACTGCAGAGTGTTAATGGAATTTACTGTTTCAAAGATTGTTTTTAAATGTAGAGACGGACAGAGAAGTTAGAACAAATCTTGGAATCTTGAAGTGATGAAGAAAAGCATTTGTTTTCTGTTTTTATTCTTCTCAACAAAAAATTGCATAAGCAGTTAAATCAATTTGAGTGTGACTTAAGTTCTCACTTGAACACTTTGACTTAGTGAGTTTAGTAAGAGAGAGTATGGTGAAGAATGCATTAGCTACCAAAAAAAGAAGCTTGGGACGCAAAGCTGCAAGCAAATAATCAGTTTTAATGGAAAGAATGAAAATGACTATAAGTGTGATTTTGTCATCTCTTATTTCAAAGACTGAAGCATGTCATGATGCTTATAGGGCATGAGAAAAAGATAATTGAGGAAAAAGAAATGATTCTATAGATATGGTAGAACAAACCAAGATAAAAGAAAACGGCAAAAAAGAAATAGGATAGGAATATAGCAAAACTTCAACCTTTTTATACGCAGGCTAAAACTCTATTTCTACATCGACTGCTCCTCCTCAGACTAACTTATTGTATCCTAGTACGTTGTGGCTAAGCTATTATTCCCTAGTAGGTTAAGATTCGACATACACTATATCCACAGAACATCAGAGAGAGAGAAGAAGAAGAAGAAGAAGAAGAAGAAGAGAGAGATCCCTTAGAAATTGGAAGAGGGAGGATGATTATTGTGACAAACATGTTACTTTGAAGTGTACAACTGGGAGTATAGTGTTTCAAACAGCTTGCTCAGAACATGCAAACACAACCCCTTATTTAAAAAGTTAAAGATATGCACTGATGAGGAGAGGACTGAAAGCAAGTTTAATTCCCCATTCTATGCACACCAAAGCACTTGGAAATATGAGATATGTTCAAAATTCCATTTCCATTTGGTATATTGGGGAGTTTGAATTATGAGATTTATGCTTAAACCTTACAGAAGATATAAGATATTAAAAAAAAATTCCATTATCATAAATAAAAGAGTAATGCCTTGCAGAGCTATATAAATAGATGGGAGCAATTTTGACAAAGAAATCTATAAAAGTTTGCATGAACAGTAAAGTCCAACAGTGTAAGTTTAGTAACTTGATATGAGATGGTGAAGATCTAGACAATTGAGACCACGAGGATACTGAGGATTTTTCATCAAATTGATACCATTCTATATCTAGGACTCAATGTGCGGAGTTTCTTGTTGAGGAAGCTTTGTAATTTGATGGGATTATGGTTGATTGTTCAACAGGTTTAGAAATTAAATTTATTGAAAATATTAAAAAAATTACCTAATTTGACTTTTGGCTGTATCATAAATAGGTGTGAAGGTTTCCTTGCGCATAAAAAAGGGGAGTTTAGGAACTTGAAAGTGAAGGATATTGGGTTTACTGGATCTAGTTCTCAAGGAAACTCGTTTTCTGAATCTGTGTCAAGGATTGAACAATGTAAATGAATCAGTTAAAATTCATGTTACTTGTAAGAATTTAACTTACAAACTTAATTTTGTTTGCAACATTTTGTACATCCAATCTTTTCTTAATTATTTCTCAAAAAAAAAATCTTTTCTGAATTAGAATCAGTGTAAGAATCCAGCTTACGAAGTTAACATTACCAGAAATTTATGTATGTAAAGTGTTCTTATTGCAGGATTGACAGTTGAACTCCAGCGGAAAAGAGAAAGAAAAGACAAAAGTGTGAGCTAATTGGAGTTTCCTTTTCAAGATATGATGCGGGGTTAAATTAAAACTAAAGGGACAAAAGAGTTAAGAGAGCTTCCTAATAAGAGTGGAAACAATACTATGGATCTTCCCGTTTTGGAAAATCCCAGTAAATCGTAACAGGTTAACTTGTATCACCAGAAATTCAGATCTGAATTTCATGGTGAATCCTTTTGAACAAATCCAAACAGAAGCCATATTTTCCCCGGAATTCGAATCCAGGCAGCATTTAAAAGGAGTTAAATAGCAAAAGGAGAGGAATGCAAAACATACCCCGCTAGCGATGACGACGCCGCCGACAACCGGTACGAGAGCGGCATAAGTGACCCAAGCCTCCCGCTTGAAAGTCATCAAGTAGGCGAACAATGCGGTGAAGAAGGGGGTGGTGGCGCCGACGGCCTGATTGAAGGAGACGGGGAGGTACCTGAGAGAGATGTTGCCGCCGACGACGGAGGCGCAGAAGACGACGCTGAGGGTGGCGATCTTGAGCAGCTGAGGGCTGGATTTGAGAGGCTGGAGCGGGACGACCTTGAGGAAGACGATGGAGAGGTAGCTGAAGAGGGCAGAGGCGGTCATGTGGCACATTGTGAGGAAGATTGGGAAGCGGAAGCCATAGTTGGAGAGCAGGAACTTGTTGAGGAGGAGGACGCCGATGTTGGAGGAATACCATAGGAGAATGAGAGTCGCTATGAACAAGGTTTGTTTTCGTGACGATTGAGGTACTGCTGCTGCTGGGGACGACGACATTCTGCTTCTGCTTCGGCGGCCGGATCAAGATGACCAACAAAATGCTCTCATCTCATTTCAGCTCCCTCCCACACGACGGATCACTTTTCAATTCGTTTTTGTCATTATTTCTTTTCTTCTTCTTTTTATTTTCGTACTCAACCAGCTTTTATACATATGCGCTCTGTAGAGTTTCAAAAAATTCGAGAATCCGAAAATTCAAGCGGAATGGAATAATCGAAATCGAAGACCCGATAAACCGACTGTAAAACCGTGAATCGTACAAATAGTGTTTGTGCGGTTTGATTTCGGTTTATGATCAATAGAGCCCGCGAATAACTGATCCAAATCGTGCCTACTTATATTACTGTTATATGAGCCCTACCTAGGGGTGTAAGGATGACCCGGAACCCGAAGCCCGACCCGAAAATGTCGGGAGGGCCGGTTCGAGGGAGAATACTGTCATGGGTGGTCTGAACCCGATATTTTGAGTGTTTTTCGGGTTCGGATTGGGTCAACTCAAACCCGATCAGAACCCGAACCCGATATTAAAACACAACTTAAGCCCAACCCAACCCTAAAACTACCCAGCCCAGCCTGAGCCCAACCTAAAACTACCCAGCCCTCTAACTTAAGCCCAACCCAACCCAACAGCCAGCCCAGCAGCAGCAACCAACAGCCAGCAACCCGCCCAGCAGCCCGCCCAAAAGTTGGAAAACAGAATATTTCGGGTTTTTTGGGTCAACCCGACCCTAACCCGAAAATTTCCGGTTCGGGTTGACCCGATCCCGAAATTTATTATGGGCCGGGTTCGGGTGATATAATATGTATTGAGAATTTCGGGTTCGGGTTTACCCGAATTTACACCCCTAACCCTACCTACATCTTTCCACACCAATCTCAACCCATCCTCAATCATTATTCTAATTTCCATAATTCTATTTGAGAAGATTTTATAAAAATTTAGTTAATTTTTTAATAAGATCATTGAATAAACAAAAATGCAGATAACCGTAAACTGATCCGTTGAAAACCATCCTTCTACAGTTCGGTTCGGCTTTTCAAAGGTATGATTTGGTTCGATTTCTAAATTGAGGAGTCCGTTCTATATAGTATGAATTTTATTTTTCTAAAACCGTCTCACTCCATTTCGTGAACAGCTCTGGCGTTGTCCAACACCTTTTTTTTGTCCATAAGAATTGTCTATTAAATTTTTACCAACTGATTTTTACCTTTTATCATTATTTTTCTTACTTTTAATATTCTCTTCACATTTATGCATCATCAATTTTAACTCATCTTCTATTTTCTTCGTCTTCTTCATATCTGTACCAAGTAAATGTTACTCCCTCGGTCTCTTTTAAGGGCAGCGCACCCGAGTGCTTAACAATTCCATCTAATTACAGATTATGTCATTCTTAAACATCGATCATCATCCCAATTATGTTCTTTCTTTGTTCTCTCCTCTGTTCTATGTTTTCGAGCGCTTGGCGAGACATCTTCTCATGGTCACACCAAAGAGCTCTTCTCCTCTATATCTTCTCATCCCTTTCTAATACAAATGCATGATGCTGTTAAAAATTTAAAAAAAGAAGACCATCGCAGTTTCGTGTTATTATTTTCTATTATGTGATAAGAATGTAATTATTGAACAAATTAGTGATTCTGTTTTACATTATTCTTGATAAATGTAATGTTAACCAAGTGACCCATTATTATTCATCCATTAAATGTAACTCTTATACAAATTTAAGTAAAAAATTTATTTCTCAAGTCACCAAAGTTTGATCATCAAATATTTATAATGATCCACAAAAACAGAAATAATGATCCGTTCAAGCAAACAAAATGATCCATTGTCAACCGTACATTAACACACCTAATACTTTTTTGTGATCAACTAAATAAATTGGTGATCCACAAAAATATAAACAATGATTCGTTCAAGTAAACAAAGTGATTCATTGTCAACAGTACCTTACAACACCTTATACTTTTTTGTGATCCATTAATTAAACTATTGACCCACAAAAATAGAAATAATGATCTGTTCAAGCAAACAAAGTGATTCATTGTCAACCGTGCCTTAAAACACCTAATACCTTTTCATGGTCCACTAAATAAATCAGTGATCTACAAAAACATAAATAATGAATCGTTCAAGCAAACAAAGTGATTCACTGTCAATAGTACTTTAACACACCTAATATTTTTTGAGCTGCTTTATTAACCACGTATGTGTTATACCACATACCACCAGCCACTAACCCACCCACTAATCCACCTCGTAACTGGCAATATTGAAATTGACAAAACTGCTCTGCATTTTAAAATAGGTTGAAGCACAGTTTCAAGTTTCATGATTCCACCTCTCAACTTCCTGGTTAAGATAACATTTAGTCTGTCTTATATATATATATATATATATATATATATATATATATATATATATATATATATATATACAAGTCTTTGTCTTTTCTATAAACGAAAATTCTGATAAACAATAGAATTTTGTAGACAATTATCAATTAACGAAATTATATGCTACTAAATACTTATTTTTATGCCTCTCAACCTCTGCAAGCAGTAGTACTGTACGCATATACTCTATCCGTCCGCCATTAATTGAACAATTTATTTTCACTATTTTAGAGTATTTAATCTATAATTGTTTTCATGAATTTTAAACATTTTATTAGTAGACACAAACGGAAGGAGTATAAGTTTTGTAATGGTATAACTTTTTCTAGTTAATTAGTAAGGCTTGTTCTCCTCTAAGAAGGATTTACTCCATATTTTACTCCCTATGTGTATGTATATATTTCTTCCAATTTATTGTTTCTCTCTCAATATCTTCTCATTGTCGTATTTGAAATTGTCTACTAAAATATCAAAAATAGTCTGTCTTATATATATATATATATATATATATATATATATATATACAAGTCTTTGTCTTTTCTATAAACGAAAATTCTGATAAACAATAGAATTTTGTAGACAATTATCAATTAACGAAATTATATGCTACTAAATACTTATTTTTATGCCTCTCAACCTCTGCAAGCAGTAGTACTGTACGCATATACTCTATCCGTCCGCCATTAATTGAACAATTTATTTTCACTATTTTAGAGTATTTAATCTATAATTGTTTTCATGAATTTTAAACATTTTATTAGTAGACACAAACGGAAGGAGTATAAGTTTTGTAATGGTATAACTTTTTCTAGTTAATTAGTAAGGCTTGTTCTCCTCTAAGAAGGATTTACTCCATATTTTACTCCCTATGTGTATGTATATATTTCTTCCAATTTATTGTTTCTCTCTCAATATCTTCTCATTGTCGTATTTGAAACTGTCTACTAAAATATCAAAAATTGTCTACACTAAAATGCAAAATGTATAGAGAAATAATTTTTAAAAATAATTTATGCAACAAATTTCAAAAAAAAAAAATTGTAATGTGTAAAAGTGCATGCTTGCAATATAATATAAAACCTTTTCTTCATGTATTTGTAGTTAATTGTACAGTCTATATTGTAATGTGTAAAACTAACTACTATAAAATATCACAAATTGGCGACATCAAAGTACAAATATTACAAATAAAAGTGTTTGTAACAGAATATATAATACTTTGATTGTTTACTCGTATTTATTTTTATTCTCTCTACTGTGACTCTTAAAATTGTCTGCTACGAAAGTTTATATTGCCTAAATTGAAGTACAAAGAATAAAGTGATTTTCAGAAATTAATTTCTACGATAAATTTTAGAAATTTCTTTTGTGTTATGCTTGTATTCATTTTTATTGTGTCTATTGTAACTCTTAAATTGTCTACTATGAAAGTCTATATTATCTAAGCTGAAGTACAAAGTATATAAAGAGATTTTTAGAAATTAATTTTTATAATAAATTTTAAAAAATTCTTTTGTAATATGTAAAAGTGTTTGGATCATAATATATAATACTTTGATTGTTTAACTTGTATTTAATTTTATTGTATCTACTGTAACTCGTAAAATTCACTACGTAGAATGTACACGGATTTACCACGACGGAGGCTGCAGTAAACGTGTTTTTTCTGCGTAGTGATTGTCTACCATCAATCTATACCGTCTAAATTGAAGTACAAAGTGTATAAAAAAATTTAGAAATTAATTTCTACCATAAATCTTAAAAACTTATTATAAGCTAAAAATAGTAAAAAAATTATGATTTTAATCTGTAGAAGTCTTGTTTCATCAAATGTCCAATAAAAAGTGTCCACAACATTCAATCACTAAAATTATTTTCAATCACATATATGCCCCACAACATAAACTACACTCAGAACTTCAACTAGATCTCAAGTTTCATTCGTTGCTAACATAATAATCACACATGGCTTCTATACTAAGACCTATAGAGTAAAGCAAAATCTGAAATAGAAGGTAATGTACGATATTCTGGTTCGCATAATTTGAAACATACACTACGTGGGGAGGAGGGCGTTCACTGCGGCCGTCAACGCAGTTGGCCCGCAGTGCACGCCGCGGTAGAAATGGCGACAGTATCACGCTCACTGCGGCTGAGGCCGTGGTGCGTACTGCGGCCTCACCACGCACGAAGCCGCAGTAACCGTTTTCAGTAATTAAAAAAAAGGTGGATGAATCCGGATGAAATTCATCCGGATTCATCCACCTTTTCCCAGAAATACCCAGAAACCAGCGGTCAAGGAGGAGCAAGTGGCGGTGGCGACGACGTCAGTGGGGAAGAAGAAGGAGAAGGGAGAAACCCAGAATAAGAATAAGAAGAAGAAAGAAGAAAGAAGAAGAAGAAGAAGAAGAAGAAGAAGAAGAAGAAGAAGAAGAAGAAGAAGAAGAAGAAGAAGAAGAAGAAGAAGAAGAAGAAGAAGAAGAAGAAGAAGAAGAAGAAGAAGAAGAAAGAAAGAAGAAGAAGAAGAAGAAGAAGAAGAAGAAGAAGAAGAAGAAGAAGAAGAAGAAGAAAGAAAGAAAGAAAGAAAGAAAGAAAGAAAGAAGAAGAAGAAGAAGAAGAAGAAGAAGAAGAAAGAAAGAAAGAAAGAAAGAAAGAAAGAAAGAAGAAAACGGAAGAAGAAGAAGATGATGAAGAAGGAGAAAATGAAGAAGAAGAAGAAGAATATGAAGAAGGAGAAGAAGAAGAAGAAGAAGAAGAAGAAGAAGAAGAAGAAGAAGAAGGAGAAGAATAAGATGATGATGATGATGAAGAATTAGAAGAAGGATTGAAGAAGAAGATGAAAAAGAAGCAAAAAATGAAGGAAACGGCGGATGGAGAAACCCTAAAAAATGGCTTACTGCGGCCAAAGCCGCAGTAAAGCTTATTGCGTAGTTTACTGCGGTTTTCATCTTACTGCGGCCCAAATCGCAGTAAAGGCCGCAGTAAGATTTGTCTTCTCTACGTAGTGATAAGAGCTCTATTATAGCAATCAACCAAGGCCATCGGAGAAAACCTTGATAGAGAAGCGAGAAAGCACCGCTGGAGGTTGGCCAGTTTGGTCACGTAGAGGGAAGGATTCTCTCCAGATCTGGATCATTTTGATGATGCCAAGCAGATCATTGTAATAGCATATCCTGTCACTGAAGGTCGTGATGGTTGGAGTTCACTGATAGTTCTGAAGATCGGAGAAGGTTTTGATGGCTATAGGTCGAGACAGCAGGTGGAGATTGAAAAGATCCATGAACTGATATAGTGGAGGTCACCGAGATTGACATCGTGATCTCAGAGATCGCCGGAGATCGTGAACAAATCTGGACTTCACGGCGGGCTGACAAAAAATTGTTGCGCGTCGGAGAATGAGATCGCAGAGATTGCTAGGTCTCGATCATGTCTGTCCCAAGCTCAGATACTCTGTTTGGAAATCTGGTTGCTTCGTACCGAGAAGACAAAAGAAATCAGGGGAAAAGCTTTATATTAAGGAGCAACCTTGACATTTAACCAATAGGTGGAATACCACCTAAGTGATAAATAAACTCGGTGCAGAAAAACTTATCCTTCCGTTTCTGTCTGCCAACAAATATTTTTTATGATCCACTAAATAAATTAGTGATCTAATTACAAACCTAGACATGATGGTAAGCCGATTTTTTTCCCTTTTCAATGGAGAAAAACAAGATTTAATAATTAAAAGGATGGCAATTCTTGCGAAACAATGCCAGTAACAAATTTCGCTAGTTTGTTTCTTCCAACTTATACAAGATAAAAATTACTTAGTATTGGGTAACTAAGATTAGAACAGTCCCCGACAACCATTCTCCCTCATCTACTGACTACTTAATAAATATTTTCTCCCAAATTATGAAAATTCGTGATCTACGATTGACGTCAGATGAAGCAAGGAGAAAATCTGACGAAAACGAATTTGAAACTTGGGCACGACACTGAGAACAAACTAGGGAAAAAACGACACTAATATAAGATTGCGTATTTGTAATTAAACTGAAAACTTCAACATTTAGGATGCGCACTTTTAAATAACGCATCCTAACCTCGTGCTCATCTGTGTTATAGCAACATGGATTCACCTATGTTTTTGCAACCTGAGCTCGTCACGTCGTGACGGAGACCAGACAACAACAACGGCTCGGTATGGTGGCAAGTTTGGTAGGGAGATAGGAGATAAACAAAATGTTGGGGTTGAAGTGTTAGGGTAAGAAATATTGTTGACAATAAGCAATTAACCACAAAAATCTTAACAGTCAATTAACAACATAAACGGTCAAGGGGGTAACTAAAAATTTCACTAAATCTCAAGGGGGTAATTGTATATTTTTGAAAATAGAGGAGGCATACTGAAGATTTCATCAAATCTCAGGAGTTTTTTGTAATTTACCCTAAATATTACTCCCTCCTTGCATCAAAATTGTGGTATTTGATTTTAATGTTTGAAGTTACAGTAGTGTTTGAGTTAAAATTTTATTAAAATAAACAGTGAAAAAAGTTCTAAAAAATACTCCTTCCGTCCCCGAAAGATTGGTAGATTTGTTTGGACACAGAGATTAAGGTGAATGTAAGATGTTTGTATATGTTTACTTAATTGCCCCTTAGTTGAGAGTGCACAAAAAACGAGGTAGAAAAAGTAAAGATAAAGTGAGGATAGTTTAGTAACTTTGAGAGTGAGAAATTTCCTTTTAAGGAAAGTGATCAATTTTTCTGGGACATCCCAAAAAGGAAATGTGTACAATTTTTCAGGGACAGAGGGAGTATATCTAAAAAATATATATTATAAATTATGAGAAATATATGAATTATTTAACTTTATATATTTAAAAATTTATAAAAATAAATTATAAATACAATATTGTAAAACTGATAAAACAAAAATTGAAATTTATTTTATGTGAGAGAATGAGTATAATTGCTCCACGAGCAACGATGACTCTCCTCGAGTGAGTACGTATGTATGTTTTTTTAATTGATTTATTTATAGAGTACGTACTTCGAGGTGGACCCGTGAATGCTGAGCGCTGATCAATAATAAATGAACAAACCTCCAAATCAAACTTATCCTCCTACCCATTTAAATACGTAGTATTTTCTTTTTTGAAAGGCAATCCTACCCACCCATTTAAATATGATTAGTTTTATAAACTCTACAAAAATGTATAGCTAAAATCCACATAATTACCCAATGTTACTTGAACGTTAATTAAAACAAATTAGTATTTAGTGATAAATTTCATTTAATAAAATATTGGTAATATTATCGTTTCAAAATAAATTTCAATTACAAATTTAGGCTCCGTTTAGTTGTGAAATTTTTTTCAAATTTTTAACTCCAAATTTCCTTTGTTAATATTGGATCATATAACTAGCTATCAAGTGATGGAAAATTTTGTTTCCCAAACTTTAGAAAACTCTAGTATATTAAATTAAGGAACCTTGTTTGAAAGGTTTCCATGGTAATACTAGGGTCCGTTAGTTGTAGAGAAGTTTCCAAATTTTCATTTCCAAAACTTCTTTGTAAATATTTGATCATATACCTAGGTTTGAAGAGATGGAAAACAAGGTTTTTCAATCTTTGGAAAACTCTAGTATTAAATTAGGGAACCTTATTTGGAAGGTTTCCATTTTAATACTAAAGTTTTCTAATCATTGGAAACAAGGTTTTTCATCTCTTAAAAATTAGGGGGCTTCAATCCTTGAAGTGAGGGAGAAAATTTTTCACCAAATTTGTGATAAAATCACCCAATAAAATTCATCTCACTCCATTTGGTCTTTCAAACCTCACCAAAAAATAATTAAAACCTCATTGGTTGTGAGTGGTCATTGGGTGGGCCCCACCCCACTCCTTTTTTTCAAATTCCCTCAAGATTTTCACAAAAAGGTAATTAAAACTTCAAACATCAACTCAATCCAAAGAGCCGAGGTCACTCATTCTATGATGAACGCCTTGTTCACCCCTTGTTCACCCTCACTTTGCCGCTCTCGCTGCGTCGCTGCCCCGCCGCCGCCGTATCCTCTCCTCATTGGTTGTGAGTGGCTGTTGGGTGGTGAATATGAGCCCACCCCACGACAATGTGCCTCTCAGCCTTTTCTCACATATTCACCTCAGAAACACGCTTGGTGCGCACATTTGCACATGGTTGCGCATAACCGCGTGCAAGAACCTCTCGGGAGTCGACCTGTTGTACTATCATGCGTAGAATGCCATAGAGAAGTTGAGTACTTGTTCTAGGTTTATATTCCTCTGTAATAGTTGAACTGTGGTAACTTGTCTGTTGTGTTGAGCATGTTCGAGGTGCCATGTCTAGCCAGCCAACCCGCACGCACAAATGTAACGCCGATTCAATTCGAGCAAGATGCCACGATCCTAGCGTTTCTAGAGGATCCGGCTAATAAGATGAAAGTATTTGGTGTCAGCGGGAAGACAGAGGTTGGAGTGCCACCTCTGCGTAAGAACATGGCTTGGAAGGAGTTAGCGGCCATCATCAACAACAAATACAAGGGCAAGTTCAAGCTTGATGCGAAATCATGGTGACCGTTGGCGGAACTACTTGAGCAAGTATAAAGCCGCCCGTGAGAAAAGCAACAAGACTGGTTTTGGTGTGACCGAAGAAGACCGAAGCGGAATATCCACACCATCCAGCGAAGCTCGACTACTTGTGCCCGCATTTCACTAAATTTTATAACGCGAGTGTTAAGGTAGCGTGAGTTGCCGATTAGAACATAGGCATCGTATAGCTCCTCAAACTTATCGTCATCCTCATTTCCAATCGAGATTGCCATTTGTTGCTCAAGAACGGATAGAACGAGTCGACGATCGGATATTTTCGGCATCGCCGCTTTCACTTCACGAAGAGGAAGCCAACATGTTCATCACTTCCTGCATTTCATAGAAAAACACAAAGCATGAGTTGGTCTTAAATCGAACGACGTCGTGCGCGGCGCACAAGACGCCGCACAACCCAGCAGACAACGTCAGACACGTGACAACCATCTGCGCGTAGCACAAAGACCGCGCACGCCTATACGCACACGCAAACGACTTGTGCGCGGCGCGCCTGGCACACATAATAGCGCACACCTACCTCTGCGGTGACAACGGAGGGGGCCGAGACGCGAAACAGATGTGATCAAATATTTCTCTCCCAAACGCAAGGCGCATTTCTTCACGAGTCTCTGTTTCTCTCGTACTTCCTCACATGCGCGACCTCCAAGCTCGGCCTGTCCAGATTTTAGAAATGAAAAACTTGTAGTTCACGGGTGTAAAATTTCTCCATAACACTAAAATAACTTTTGTTCACTTCCCATGTTTGAAGCCCCTATTCACTAATTTTATGATTTTCACCTCCAAGATTTGGAAAATATTTACAAGTGAATTTTAGAAATTTTTTCTCCATCCAAGATTTGGAAAACAAGGTTTTCCATCACTTGAAAGCTAATTATATAATCAAATATTTACAAATAAAATTTAGAGATGAAAACTTGAAAAAATTTCAACAACTAAACGAACCCTTAGAGATTTTTAGTAGCAACATTATCGATTTTTCCTTCTAGTATAATTTCCTTCCAATATTATTATATTAATATCATTATTGTGGAGGCTGCATCACGCATGTACATTATTGCTATTCCTGAGCATATCATGTTCCATTTTTTAAGTATGTACAGTGATGATTTTTCAGATGAAGGCACAGAGCATCTTCTGTTTAATTAATAAAATAAATATCTCCAAACAATTGTCTTGTCCTTAGTAATTAGTATATTTTAAATCATTTTTTATATAGAAAAATATACTCCACATGCACCCACGAGAGCAAGGTTGTGTTCTTTGCAGTATATTTGGTAAAAAAATAACAACAAATTGAATTTTGGAGGAACAATGTAAAATTAAAAGTTTTTTGAATTGATGAAAGTTAGATTTTTTTTTTTGTGTGTGTGTGAAAGAACACAACCCAACTAATCCATTCTGACTTTTAGAAAAAAAAATCATAAATTAAATATTAAAAATCAAACGTATCAAATATTGAAAATCAAAAGAACAAGCATATGATGAAACAAAATTTAATGATTAAAAGGATGACAATTCTTGCGAAACAGTGCCAGTTTGTTTCTTCCAACTTATACAAGCTAAAAATTACTTAGTATTGGGTAACTAAGATTAGAACAGCCCCCGACAACCATTCTCCCTCATCTACTGACTACTTAATAAATATTTTCTCCCAAATTATGAAAATTCATGATCTACGATTGACGTCAGATGAAGAAATGAGAAAATCTGACAAAAACGAATTTGAAACTTGGGCACGACACTAAGAACAAACTAGGAAAAAAACGACACTAATATAAGATTGCGTATTTGTAATTAAACTGAAAACTTCAACATTTAGGATGCGCACTTTTAAATAAAAAATCTTAACCTCGCCGCTCTTTTAATAATTACGTTTTGAAAATTAAAAGTAACGATTAAATAGGAAAAACAATGCGGATAGTACATTGCTTGTTTACTTTTTTTCTCTTCTATCTTTTTTATGTATACATATCACTCCACTTCTTGCTTTTAGAAGTTCAAACACTATAGCATTTATCAATGTTTTGGTTGTTAATTGACAATCTTCAAAATGAGAAGCAGTGGTATAGATAGATATATTGTTTTTGAATAAATAGATGGATATATTTAATTTAAAGGTAAACCGATCAGCTGGAGAATTTGAGCCAATAAAGGGATGGTCAATTAGCAAAATTTATGAAACATGAGGTGTAAAATGTAGTTTAGGATAAGCCTAGGGAGTAATTGTGAGTTTTCCATTTCACGTAGAACTAATGTATTTTGAAAAATATCGTATATAAATTATAAATTAATGGACTATTTAATAAAATGGTCCTTTCATTTAAAAGAAAATGAAAATTTATTATACCTAAGAGAAAACTAAAACATTTTTAAAGCAAATTAAAGTAAACATCGACGCGGAACTCAAGTTAGCTACCAAATCCATCTCTCGTTAACAAAAAAATTTAACCAAAAACGTCATTTTGGGAATCCACGAGCCTCGCTGACACCTAACCTATTGCCTAAAGCTGGCAGGAGACATGCAGTCTTTCCCACGTCCGCCGAACTACCTCAAAAGGCACCTCCTCCTAACACGCAAAAGTTGATCGATCACCATGTTCGGACATGACATTATTTAAAAACATACCACCAAGGAGTCCCCCTATAAAGTCAGAGATATTCTTATCAGTTGACTATGTCTTCTCCCCACTTTCTCACCCTAAAATAGAGTTACTGACTTGAACATCAAAGGGCGGAGGCCCACAAATCAGAAAAACCTCGAGTGCGGCTTTATTTGCAGGTGAAACAACTTGTTCCACCATGATGATCTCACACATGACCCGGAACCGGAACCAGAAGAAGAACAACCCAATGGTTGACTCGACAGACGTTCGGCCACCACATCCTAAGCATCTAGTCTAGTGGTTAAGCTTTAAGGACATACAGTGGAAGTCTTGTATTCAAATCCTACTACCCGAATCCCCTACCCCAACATATCAACAAAAAAAGAAAGAAAGAAAGATAACGAAAAACATAAACAAACAACAAACATACAACAGGAAAAGCTCGTCACACAATTACTTGTTTTATGAGTACAACTGAACTGACCCTCCTTCCTTACTGAATTATTTGGAACCCTAGGATTTGGAAACATGCAGCAACAGATAAAGAAGAAGACGATTTAAAGAAATAGAACAACGCAAAAAGCAACGCAGCCTAGGATCGAAGGTGGATTTCTACTCGAGGCCAAGTACCTTCCTCATCTCCACAAAGAAATCGTTGATCTTGTCTTGATCTGGGAGGGACTTAGAGATGGTCTCTCTTTGCATGCACCTCTTGGCCCAGCCTGTAAGCTTGGGACACTGGGCCTCAACGTTGAAGTTGGCCCAATTCTCGTAGGCGTAGAACCAGGTGTAGTGCGAAATCAATGCCACGTCCAGGAACCCAAAAGCCTCCCCTCCAAAGTAAGGCTCGTCGCCCAGCTCTGCCTCCATCAGTTTCAGTGACTCCATCAACTCCTCCTTTGCCCTCTCCAGCTCCTCTCCTTTCCTTTGCCACATTTTCTGACCTGCCTTAAACACCTGACCCAAAACAAATTAATGGTCACAACTTCAAATTATGCACACAGTACTCGAGCTAGATAAAAACACATTCGAGCCAGCACACAGAAGTTCAATCTCGGTCGGCTCATTTACAAGTGGATGGATACCTTATTGTCGACAAAATCGGCCCAGAACCTGGCCCGAGCTCGTTGGTATGGATCAGAAGGAAGGAGAGGAGCTCTGTCGTGCCAGACCTCGTCAATGTACTGGAGCTGGATGAGGGACTCGGAGATGGGCTTACCGCCATGGATGAGCACAGGGACCTTCTTATGAACAGGGTTGGATTGAAGTAGAAGATCGCTCTTGTTCCTCAAGTCCTCCTCCTTGGACTTGTAGTCTATCCCTTTCTCAGCCAGGGCCAGTCTGGTCCTCATCCCAAACGGGCTGGCCCAGAAATCCAACAGAACCACCTCCTCCGCCATTGCCCACCACGGATCAGCTGCAAGTGCTAATTTGCCTAAGAGAAGAGAGATGTGAAGTGCTATAAATATAATTATTGCGGAGGCTGCATCACGCATGTACTTTATTGGTACTCGTGAGCATATCATGTTCCTTTTTTTAAGTATATACAGTGACGATTTTTCAGATGAAGGCACAGAGCATCTTCTGTTTAATTAATAAAATAAATATCTCCAATCAATTGTCTTGTCCTTACTAATTAGTACGCCTCCATCTCAAAAGATTCGATCATATTTTTTTTGGTTGTTCAAAAAAGATTTTATCATTTTCATTTAAGAAATTTTTTTTATATCATTTATTTTTATCTTTTAACCATCAACTTCCCTTCTCCACTCAAAAAGTTATTTTTGTATTTTTAACAGTTTTATTTTATTACTCTTTAATTTCCGTGTGTTACGTCAAATGCTTGAAACAAATTGGGGAGGAGTATATTTTAAATCATTTTTTATATAGAGATAAAAAAAATACTCCACATGCACCCACAAGAGCACCTAATCCACCTCATCAAATTGTATTGTCATTTTCAAGATTAATATTGATTTTCGAAATTGTTTTTGACAAAAAAAATTTATAAGTAAACTTTTGTAGTACTTTTTTTATTAGAAAAGTATATTTATAAACTTGGCACATCTATATAACATATTTTATCAATTAATTTGTTGAGAACCGAATGAGTAATAATAGTAGCCCCCGCTCCTTGAGTGAAGCTAGGGAAGGAGGCGATAGTTACAATTACAAAGAACAGCAGCAGAAGAAAGACATCCAACAGCATCCAAACACCATCGACAATAACCACTCCTGAAGCTGCCAACAACACAAGACTTAGGACCCAATTAAGTGGATTAAGAAACCGCTTAGACCAATCCAGACCCACACCAATGGACCTATTCCCAATCCAAAGTTGAGAAGTAGCTTGAATTTCTGATAAATTTGACAACGTACGAGCTCCGGCGGCTTCTTTGCATTACCAGTTTATAAACCAAGCCATAGCTGGGGCACTATGCCTCAACACTCAGGGTGTGTCTAGCCACATATAAACAAAACAAGCTAGCCAGAGGAGGAAACACCAGTTTGGCTTAACTGGGAACTGCAACCGCAACATCCAATTTACTTTTGTTAGTATTATTAGATAATTTGATTAGAATTACTCACAACCTATAAGTACATCAGATGTGGAATAGTTCCACACGATGTTACATGATGATCTCTACAGAAAACCCTAACTCTCTAGGAAACATCCGGTCCAATTCCGCTAGCACGGAATCATCGAAATAGTTCGTCGATCGTGTGGATCAACCTTAGAGGAGTCGCACTTGAGGCTCTACAATATGAACCAGGTTTCATCATTCTGATTATATACTTTATGCTTCCGCTGCATGCATGTGATGTTATGCAAATTGATCCGTATATTATCTTACAACTTTGTACTTGGGAATTCTTATTGGAGAAAGGAAAATGATCACCGAAGAGATTGCAGTAGTCGCATACCAGTCTATAGCTCTAGTTCATTTAAAACAAGACAAGCTACACCATAATCACAATCATAAAACAGAACAAGCAGGCACAACTGAGTGCATTTGGTTTTTAACACACTATTTGGGTTGTTACACAACTAAGTGCAACATTATTTATTGTATAAGTTCTACTGACTATACTGCAAGGGAAACAACAAGACCTCGAATTCTCAATTACAAACTAACATCATATCACAGCAAGAGATACCACCTATTCAATTCCCATTGCCTTCTTCATCTGAAGGATAAAGTCATAGACTTTCTCCTGGTCAGTTAGGGACTTGGCCACACTGTCCCTCTGCAAGCACCTCTTGGCCCATGCCACAAGCTTAGGGCACTCCGCCTCTATGCTGAAGTTGCCACATTTCTCGTAGGCATAGAACCAGCTATAGAACCCAATGAGGGATATGTCAACGTACCCAAATGTGTCCCCTCCGAAGTATGTCTTGTCACCTAGCTCAACCTCTAGCAGCTTTAGTGCCTCCATCAGCTCCTTCTTTGCTGCCTCCAGCTCCTCCCCCTTCTTCTGCCAAATTCTCCTACCAGCATCATACACCTGCGCCAACGTTAAGACATTACATCTTATCATGCAACAAGCACCCATCACAATTCCTTGAAGAAGAAAACAATCAATCAATCAACTAAGAGTTAACCCCGCCGGGTTGTGTTGGCACCCAATTTTGCCCCGAAGATTTCAAAAATATTTTATGAAAGGGCTCAAATAACTATTTACGAAGAGGCGGGTCATTGTGGATAAAATTGGAAATTGCGGGGTTAAATTGAACGTTTTATGAAGTTGTGGGCTAACTCAGTAATTTTCCACTTAATTTTTCTTGTTCCAGAGGCGCGATCGTGGATGGACGAGAACTTCACCAGGAGTAGTTGCAGACTTGCAGCTCCACCACCTTTGCACGATTAAGGAGCAATTCACAACATCATGGAGGAAGTGGAGCGGTTTGCAATTGGTTCCATAAAAACTGGTTTGTGGAACAACAAAAGAATGGATCCACAAGGCAAAAAAAAACTTGCGGTTCTTTGTGCACGATCGAGTCTCTAACTCAAACAACTTCAATCTCAAATTTCTGACTTTTGGCCACAAAACCCTAGCCCTTTGGATCCGACTCGCCGCCAGGATCCCGAATCTATACATTCGATTTCACCTAAAATCGCCGGAGGAAGAAAAATTTGAGCCGGACCCGTTACTTGACCCGCGCACGGCCCGATTCAATCAAACTGCTCAGGCCACTATTCGCGCTCCGATAACTGCCCTCATCCTCGCCGATCGCCGCCTGGAGGTTCCCCGCCGTCATTGCCGTCCGACGCCGCCTGAAACGACCGGCCTGAGCCTCTCTCTCTCTCTCTCTCTCCCTCCTTCACGCTCGCGACTTTGCTGCTGCAGGTACGCTTCTGTTTCTATCTTTCTTTCTTTTTTTTTTTCGTTTTTTCCCTTTTCTTAGCTAGTTAATTAAATTATAATTCAGTTAGTTGTTTGTTTGTTTATTTTATTTTATTTTATCTTATTTTATTTTTAAGTTGATATGATTTCTCACGTATTTTTGTTAAATTAAATCAAGAAAGAAAAAAATAGAGATTAACCTGTGGTATCGATTTTGGGCGTATGAAAATTATTATTTTTGTACGTAATCGATTGACGGACCTCCATCAAAACCCCGTCAGTACAGTTTGAGATCGCACTACGTAGTTGAAGGGCCGCTTAAAGCGGCCTGGCCGTTACAATGTCGTTTCTATCGTAACGGCACAGACCGTGGCTTTCACCGCTACGTACAAGCTCGCTTTGCGATTTGAAACCGTAAAAACGCCGCTTCAAAAATATTTTACAAATTAAAAAAAAACTCAGATCTGGAAACGAATTCCAGATATGAGTTTGCGAATTCATCAATTATTCATTCGATGATTTCACTAAAAAATGAATAAAGTCAGAAATCCACTTCAAATCAAACCCATAAATGCTTTAACTTTATATATGATTCAGACAATCAAGAAAAAAACAAGAGAAATTCATACAAAGTAAACTTCAAACCCATATCATAAAAGAACCTAGATCTCATCAAAAAATCACCACTATAAAAATCGCCAGATCTTGAATATTGCCAAATTAAAATCGCCAGATCTGAACGCTGGAGTAGATCTCGTCACTGCTGAACTTCGATCGGGACCTGATCTTGCCGCCATCTTGCTTTTGTTGAAGATAACTGATCTAATTTTTTTTAGAAAAGATGCAGATGAAGAAATCGTGAAAGAAAGAGATAAACAGAGAAAACGTGGATGATGAAAAAGGAGAGATAGAGAGAGAGACAGAGAGAGACGGATGAAGAGAGTGGGAAAAGGAAAGAATTAATGAGAGATGTGAAGAGAGAGAGAGAGCTAGACATGTGGACTAGCTTAAAACGGAAGAAAAGCGTATAAAAAAATAAAATAAAAAAGGAATAAAAATTGAAAATTACCTTTGAAGCGGTTTTGAAACGGAATGGTTGGGGAAGCGGCTATGTTTGCTTTGTAACGGCATGAGCCGTAACAACGCCGTTACAAAACAAAGATCAAATACGTAGTGTCGGCTACATGAATCCTGTGACTTCTTCAAATATTACTAATACTATTGTCAACAAAACCATCAGAAATAACCGGGCCTTGCAAATGTAGAAAGCAGCCAATTAGGGAGGGAGAGGCGATTTGACTTTAATCACAAACCATCAGCAGTTCTCATAACCACTTCACCTCTATAATTAGGACTAATCAAGCCCTAGTTTAAATTAACCGGCACCATGACTTTGCTTAAGCGCCCTATTTACCAACCTTATTAGAGTATTCTATACAGTAAGTAAGCTCTAGTATGGTAGTTGCAATATCTAATTGAAACAATTGATCACGTTCATAGTCTGTCATCACATTCCCAGGTTAAGTAGCAATAATTGTATTGTACTCAAAAGCAGAGAGGAGCAGTAAGTAATTAAGCAAAGTGGAGCGGCAGCTATATGTACCTTTTTATCGACAACATCGGCCCAAAACCTAGCTTGAGCTCTTTGGTAAGGATCAGAAGGAAGGAGAGGAGGCTTATCGTACCAGACGTCGTCGATGTACTGGAGCTGGATGAGCGACTCGCAGATGGGCTTGCCGCCATGGATGAGCACAGGGGTCTTCTTGTGGACAGGGTTCATCTGAAGAAGCAGAGGGCTCTTGTTCCTCAAGTCCTCCTCCCTGTACTCGCATTTGATCCCCTTCTCCGCCAGCGCAATTCTGGTCCTCATCCCGAACATGCTCGGCCAGAAGTCCAGAAGAATCAGCTCCGCCGCCATTGCCGATCGAAAGAGCAAAGCAGTAAGTGTGAAGATAGAGAAGAGAGATGTATGAATTGCAAGCGATTTAGGAATTAGGATTGATTGCTTTGCTCCTCCTTCTGGTCGTGTTAATTATATATGTGTATTTATAGCATGCAGGACAAGGATGGCGCTAATTAATCTTCTGCTACTCTCCACAAGACAACCAGCTCCTTAAATAATCTTCTACCGTGGTCCTCTTGGATTATTCCACAAAACTCACAAAACTCCATTTACATCCATGCAGGTTCCTCGAGGACATTGACATTCATGTCATGCCAAACTTACCATGCATATGATATGCCAGCGCTTACGTCGCTGGTGATTGTGGTTTTTTTTCCATAACCATTAGCTTAATAGTCCTGGTTGTGGTTTAGGGTATCCGCACCGCAGATAACCATTATTCGCAGTTTGACGGATAACCACTAATCCACCTCCTAATTAAAATCTCATGCCTAATTTTCAACTTAAATATCATATTCATCCCTCACTCATAACTCATAAGTCACTCACGGCCTCATGGGTGAAGCCCAAGTCCAACCCATTAACAATTTTTAACTCACACACTCAACTCAAGTCTCAGACTCTCAGCTCAGGAGGATCCACTTATCATCATTCATCAGTTCATCAGTTCATCAGTCATCACTCGTCCCACTCTCAAACTCACATCTCTCATTAACAATTTCGTAGGAGAAGTCATGCATATCAACAAAATGGAGATGACAGTCTTGCACGTTTAGATGTTTGGGTTGATATATATTTAGACTACCATGAATGTTTTTTTTATATTTATGTTGAATTTATGTATTTATGTTTAGATATTTAAAATATTTTTTGGATGTTTATGTTGAATTTATGAATTTATTTAGGATATTTAAATAATATTCAAGTTCTCATCTAAATAACCTCGAATGAACTGTTAACTGTGGATATCCGTGGTTAACGGTGTTGGATATAAACTTATAACTGAGACACGTAAAACCGTATACCGCGGATACTAAAAAAACCGTGGTTAGTGGTCGTGGTTTAAGGGTTATCGTGGTTTAACCAGCCCATTGTCATGCCTAGCCAGACTATATGAGTCTACCCCTTCATCACTTTTTACTTTTTAGCACATCATTGTTCTTCTTCTATTTTTACTCCATCCATCCCAAATATTTATAATTTAAAAATAATTTTTTAGATAGAGAAAAAAGGTTGAAATTAAAAGGTAATAGTGATATTAAAAAGTTTACGTTTTAGTAAATGATCAAATCACTTTGGGACAGGCAACAAGGAATACAATTCAATTTTTTTGGATGAAGGGAGTATTTATTTTTTGGTAAACTACATCCATGGTCTATAACTCTAATTCGTGTATTATCGTAGTCCTGTTTTAAAATTTTGTACAGTTAAAGTCTCGTTTTTTAGTTTGTTTTGCATTCACGGTCCTATTTGACATTTTGACCCTTTTGAACAGATTATAAAATATGAAAATTGATGGTCGTCAGGCTCAATCAACTAAAAAGCCTGTAAAAGGCGTCAAGAAATTTCAAAATAGGGCCTCATTAAAAACCCAAATAATAATAGCTAAACCCGTACGGAACAATGATATTCCCGGACCTGATAAGAACTAACCCGAACATACCACAAGGATATTCCCGGACAACACTCCCGAAGGTGTTAAGACACATGTCCACTAACACTATATTGAAATATTACGATTTTGCCACTATGGCAGTGGACTATATAAAGCATTTATGGCGGGAGTTAATGGATCTTTTTTCGACAACTTGGATCCAAAAGAACACGAACATAGGACACTTATCCTCATTCTCGAATTCCGAATTAAACGCATATTGCACAAACCCTCATGGCGTCCAGTAACGTCACAACTCGTCATTACCGAAAAACCGTGGCGGCAGCCCACATAGATCCGCTATAAAAAATCATCCTCAGGTTTAGATAAACTTTTAATTTTTATATAAACCCTAAAATTATACCTTAACTTTTATAAACCCTTACAATTCTACCCTAAACATTTTCTCTCCATCTTTATCTCACCACCCTCCTATCCACCACCACTGCAACATCGTCGACTCGGTGACAATCGCCAGACCACAGGCGACCATCGCTGTACTGCCCAGGGCCGCGAAACGCGAGCTTAGGGCAGCGGATCTGCAGCCCAGGGCCACGAATCGCGAATCGCGAGCCTAGGGTGACAGATCCGCAGCCTAGAAAACGAATCACAGACCAAAGACCGCGAATCACTGGCCCAGGGCCGTGCATCGCGACAACGAATCGCTCGCCCAGGGCCGCAAATCGCGAGCCTAAGGCGGCGGATCCACAACCCAGGGCCGTAAATCGCCTTCCAAAGTGGTTGGGTCGCCGGAGGCTGGCTTGGGAAGAATGATGAGGGGTGGGGAGTTTGTAAGTTTTTTAAAACTTTAGGGTTTGAATTGAATGATATGAAAAATGCAAACCATAAATGTTATTGTACCATTTGTTCAAAAGGGTAAACTTGTCAAAATTTCAAAAAATGATCATGGATAAAGAAAAAACTTAAAAATTGAACCTTAATGGTACAAAATCTTAAAACAATACTATCATATTAATGTTATATGACAATGGGTGCATTTTACCCATTTATTTTTGTTTAAACTTAAATTACTAGTCCAATGGGAAAAGGAAGTGAGGTTAATAAAATAAAATTAATGTGAAAATATTTTATACAAAGAAAACGTATCAATTTTGCTGAAATAATGGGAAAGGAAAAGATTTCTTCTTTTATAGGACAATTTAGTAATATTTGGGAGAAATTACAAATTTAAGTTATCATTTCTCACTTATACAAATTATATGACTTCTTACATTCTTTTCTTCCCACAAAAATTCCACACACACACACACACACTATATGTATATAACAAGGTTTAATTGCTCGCACTTCGTAGCGGTGTAAATTGCAATATTTTATAAGAATTTAATAAGGATGTAATATTAAGTGAAATAAATGTATATTTTTATGAAATAAATGACAAAGTATATAATTATTATGGGTGAAAAAATTAGGTCTAAGAATTTTTACATTTTATCATATGAAGTTTAAAACATTACGGACTAGGACTGATCATTCGGTTAATTCGGTTTTAACCAAACCGAATTACTCGAATAATTCGGTGTTCGGTTAATTTGGACAAAAACCGAAATAACCAAATGATACCTAAAACCGTATTAACCGTTAACAGTATTCGGTTCGGTTATTTCGGTTTTTGTCAAAATTAAACAAATTTTTTATGGTCTTAGCTTAATGTTAAGATATGTGTTGTGGATTGTTGTAGTTAATTCAACATTGGGTATATTATGTATTTTGGGTTGAGCTTAATTTTGTATTAATAATAAAAACATTAAATACCGAATATTTTGGTTAATTCGTTAACCGAATTAGTTAAAGCATAACCGAAAACCGAACCAAAACCGAATTTAAAGTTCGGTATAACCGATAACCGAACCGAAATACCGAAATAACCAAACCGAATTAACCAAACCGAAAAAAATTCGGTTAATTCGGTTTAACCGAGAAGTTGATCACCCCTATTAGGGACCAAACGCAAAATAATAAAAAATAAAAGTAAAATAGAGATTTAGTCTTTTAAACAATTTGAAACACAAATAAATAAAATCACTAAATTATGATGAGGTGACACAATCTTATTAGGTGGATACTATTCATACAAAATTTTATGTATATATAGAGTTTTAAATACAAATACTAATTACACATTATTACTTTTCGTTAAAATTATCAACACTTAAAGAAGGAAAGAAACCATGCCATAAGATTTGAAACTTTGATGACAATATGCTACTTTTTAAATAGTTATAAACTTTAATGGAATTTTCTTTCGTACAAAAAAACGACATTACACTTAATAATGTTTTGAAAATTTAGGACCGGGGGCCAATGCTCTACTAATGAAGGTTAAAGGACAAGCTGTTTATGAAGGCAAGTAATGGAGTTTGGATATATATATATATATATATAAGAGAATATATAATTGTATTTAATTACAAATTTTATATTCACTTTCAAAATCAACAAAACTTTTGATCTCTAAGGGGTATTATTCATCAATAAGAGAATTCACAAAATTGTATTTCCTACAAATTTTATATTCACTTTCAAAATTACCAAGACTTTCGTTCTTCATAAGAAGCATTAACTAACACACTTTAAAACAACCAAAATGAAGAAGAAAAAGTGAAAAATAAGATGGATGAGCTGCGTATTCATCAACTAAACTACCAAATATTTGTGATCTACTTTCATGAAATAAAAGAGAAAATAAGTAATAATGATTGTACGTATAAAATCTTTAGCGTAGTTAAAAACTCAAATTTTTAAATTTTCGAGGACCAATACACATAATAATCGAAATAAAAGTCAAAACAATGTTCTCTAAAAATGTTTTCTCTCGTAAATTTCACTTCATTTTTCAAATTTACAAACTTTTCTTCTATAAATAGTAAATGAACACGCTTTAAGGAAAAAAATACGGAAAAAATAGATGACGTGACACAACACAATTGATTTCACACTAATTTTTAAAATTACCAATTTCATACTAATTTTCAAAATTACCATTTTTTTCCTATTAGTAACATAATAAATATAATTAAAGAAATAATAAATATAATTAATTTTTTTTAAAAACTATTTTAACAATTTTTTAAAAAATAAAAATTAATATAATTTAAAAATTAATAAAAATTAATTTTAAAAAATTAATGAATGACGTGACACAACCCTATTGGTTGTGCCACTATTCATCAACTGTTTACCAGTAGTAGATTTTCCGTAAATGTATAGAGTAGTAATAAACTATGATAATTAATTGAAAACTTAAGATCGATGGAAATCTATCATCATGCTCAATATAATTTTAAATTTATTGTCAAATTAAGTAGTAAATAAATGATAGTTGAAATTATAAGAATACATTCAAGCTGTGTGAGAGTATGAGGATACTATTATATTTGAAGTTAAAAAAATTGAAAAAATTACTCTAAAAGTTACTAAACTATCATTATTTTAACTTTTGTTTTCCATATCTTTATTTTTATTCATTTTTTATTCATGGGTGATCATGTTATAATATATTCATACTTATTTTTGAAATTATAATAATACATTCAAGCTCGAGAGTATGAGGATACTATTATATTTGAAGTTAAAAAAATTGAAAAAATTACTCTAAAAGTTACTAAACTATCATTATTTTAACTTTTGTTTTCCATATCTTTATTTTTATTCATTTTTTATTCATGGGTGATCATGTTATAATATATTCATACTTATTTTTGAAATTATAAGAATACGTTCAAGCTCTGAGAGTATGAGGATACTATTATATTTGAAGTTAAAAAAAATTAAAAAATTACTCTAAAAGTTACTAAATTATCATTATATCATTATTTTAACTTTTGTTTTCCATATCTTTATTTTTATTCATTTTTTATTCATGGGTGATCATGTTATAATATATTCATACTTATTTTTTAAAAGTTGAAATTATAAGAATACATTCAAGCTCTGAGAGTACGAGGATACTATTATATTTGAAGTTAAAAAAAATTGAAAGAATAATTCTAAAAGTTACTAAACTATCATTATTTTAACTTTTGTTTTCCATATCTTTATTTGTTTTTATTTTTTATTCATGGGTGATCATGTTATAATATATTCATACTTACTGAAACCATTTAATTATTTAGATAATTAAGGATGAATGAAGTACTAAACAACATAATTTAAATATATGATTAAATAATCTTATAATTAGATGTGTTCAATACTTCATTCATTCATATAATTATGATTATTTATACGTTTTTCTTGTTAACGTGTTCAAGTTTAAAATGACAATTATATGAAAGGTTTAATGAAAGATAAAAAAAAGCGATCAACATTTATCATATATATATATATATATAACAGGACATGCTACATTATAATCGCAATCATAAAACAGAACAAGCAGGCACAACTGAGTGCATTTGATTTTTAACAAACTGTTTGGGTTGTTACACAACTAAGTGTAACATTATTTATTGTTAAGTCTACTGACTATACTGCAAGGGAAACAACAAGATCTCAAATTCCCAATTACAAACTAACAGCATATCACAGCAAGAGATACCACCTATTCAATTCCCATTGCCTTCTTCGCCTGAAGGATAAAGTCATAGACTTTCTCCTGGTCAGGGAGGGACTTGGCCACACTGTCCCTCTGCAAGCACCTCTTGGCCCATGCCACAAGCTTAGGGCACTCCGCCTCTATGCTGAAGTTGCCACATTTCTCGTAGGCGTAGAACCAGCTATAGAACCCAATGAGGGATATGTCAACGTACCCAAATGTGTCCCCTCCGAAGTATGTCTTGTCACCTAGCTCAACCTCTAGCAGCTTTAGTGCCTCCATCAGCTCCTTCTTTGCTGTCTCCTGCTCCTCCCCCTTCTTCTGCCAAACTCTCCTACCAGCATCATACACCTGCGCCGACGTTGAGAAGAAAACACTCAATCAATCAACTAAGGATTAATCCCAACTGGTTGAGATCGGTTCTTGAAGAAGAAAAACAATTACTGATAATATTGTCAACAAAACCATCAGAAGCAACCAGGCTTTGCATTTACAAAGCAGCCAATTAGGGAGGGAGAGGGCGATTTGACTTTAATCACAAACCATCACCAACCAATTAGGACTAATCAAGCCCATGTTTAAATTAACAGCTACCATATCCATACCTCTACTTAAGCACCCTATTTAACAACCTAATTAGAGCATTATATACAGTAATTACATTCCCAGGTTAGGTAGCAATAGTTGTATTGTACTCAAATCCAGAGAAGAGCAGTAAGTAAAGTGGAGCGGGCAGCTATACGTACCTTTTTATCGACAACATCGGCCCAGAACCTAGCTTGAGCTCTTCGGTAAGGATCAGAAGGAAGGAGAGGAGCCTTATCGTGCCAGACCTCGTCGATGTACTGGAGCTGGATGAGCGACTCGCAGATGGGCTTGCCGCCATGGATGAGCACAGGGATCTTCTTGTGGACAGGGTTCATTTGAAGAAGCAGAGGGCTCTTGTTCCACAAGTCCTCCTCCCTGTACTCGTATTTGATCCCCTTCTCCGCCAGCGCAATTCTGGTCCTCATCCCGAACATGCTCGGCCAGAAGTCCAGAAGAATCAGCTCCCCCGCCATTGCCGAAAGAGATTCGAAGCAATAAGTGTAAAGATACAGAAGAGAGATGTATGGATTGCGATTTAGGGGATTGATCGCTCCTGTGTTAATGTGTATTTATAGAAGGATAATGATGGCGGTAATCTTCTGCTCCACAAAACAACCAGCTCCTCAATTAATCTTATTCTACCGTGGTGGTGGTCCTCGATTATTCCACACAGGTTCTTCTAGGACATTCATGAGCTAGTTAGTACTCAGTGCTGCCAAACTTAGCATGCATACGCCAGCGCTTACGTCGCGAAAGTTCTTCTAGTCAAACAGAAGTAAAAAAAAGGTTTCATGACGAACAGAGTGAGTAATTCCTGTTAGGCGTGCTTTGCTTTCTATTTCGGCTCTATACAAATTGCGTGCCACAGCTAGGGAGTACGGTGGGTTGGTTAAAAAACCGCAATCCTAATGGTGCGGTTGCGGACCTTGCGGTTTAGGAGTATCCACAACATGGATATCTGCTAACCACGAGTAAGATACCTGCTAACCACAAAATCCAATTTATTAAACTCAATCTCTTACTAATCCACTAAAACTATCTACGTTTACTACTCTCGCCCATCAAAGCCCAACCCATCTAAACCAAATTCCCTTCTTAATCCTACTAATTAATAATTTAGTAATTATTGATGAATCAAAATCAAAACCACATGTACAAGAAGGATGTACGTGGAGAAATAAAATACTCAGTATGGTTTGTGGGAAGTAATACTATAAAAGAGTATTTTATACTCCCCTGTCCGCAAAAAATTGTGACGTTTGACTTTATTGTTTCAAAATTCAATATTTGACTCAAACTTTAACAAAGAAAAACATTAAAAAAATTAAGAAAAAATATATTTAGAAAATTTAGATTTCAAATTATGATACACATGAAAATTTTAATTTTCAATGTCTATACATTCATGGAAAAATATATATAGATTAAATACTATAAAACAGTCAAAACAAATGTTGCAATCTTTTGCGGACGGAGAGAGTATGTGCTAGCAGTTGATGTAGATTATAAGTATTTGAGGTTTTAAATTATATTACATAGTTAAATTTATGTTTAGTTATAAATAAATGTATGAAAATATTTGTGGTTATAACTATAAACTGTGAATAACTGCGTTTATGTGGTTATGAATGACAACTAAATACCTCTTAAGAAAATCCGCAAAACCGTGAATATAGAAAAAATCATGGTTGATGGTCGTGTTTATACCATATCCGCGGATAAACCTAGCCGTTGTTATAGCCACGAGTCTATGCCATTCATCACTTCTTACTTTTAGCACAATAGTCTTCTTCTCTTTTATTTTGGTTCTGTTCAGCTGGAAGAAGCTCAGAAATTTTTTCCAGCTTCTACTCATCCCCATGTAAAAAGTGGGAGGCAAATGATTGGGATACTACTGTGTTTACTATTTTACCCCATTACCACGATATCAACTATTTTGAGTAATTTGTATTAAGTGACATTGATGTAAATTAGACATTAGTTCATTTTTATACCCTAAGGTAACACTTTACACGATGAGTTCAGAGATTCGAATTCAAATTTGAAATATTTCTTGAAAAAAGTTTTTTCCAACCCTTTGCACTGAATGAACCCTTTTTATTTTTTCAATTTTTGTTTCAACTTAAATTACTAGTCCAATGGAAAAAGGAATTGAGGTTAATAAAATAAAATTAATGTGAAAATATTTCATAAAAAGAAAATCGTATCAATTTTACCGAAATAATGGAAAAGACAATGCAGGTCCTACAAATCATTCCCTTTCTTATGAGAGGAAAAAATTGTCAGCTTGGAATCTTGAATCACGGGAACTCCTGCAAAATTATCATCTAATTCATGAGTAGCAAGCTGGATTGTTACAAGTTTATAGGGGAACAACAAAGAGTTCCAAGCTAAATAATATGCCTTTTACAAGACTTCCAGTCTAAGCTAATAACTTTGTAGTTGAGGATATATAGATACAACAGATACATCTACAGACATAATTACAATGACTATAGCGAATCTCAATACTCCCTCCCTCTCAAGTTGGAGGATAAGACTTGATATGCCGCACTTGCTCACCGGATGAAGGAATTGATCACAACCTAGAGCCATCAGCAAGCTGCCATTTCCTATAAATGAGTTGTTTAGCAATATCTCCTGTCTGAATCTCCTCCGAACAAATGACAATTATTTCATTATCTTTAGTTCATTCATAAAAGACAGGCATAGAGGAAATGTGTACTGCGGCTGAATTGTCAGAGTAAATACACATGAATTGATATAGCAAAGAAGAGACGTGAGCCAAACCATCTCAGCAGTAGGCACAGCCAGAACTCCATATATGACTTCAGCTGAAGACCAGGACACATTTGTTGGTCTTTAGATTCCATGAAATAGAAGCTTGTCCCAACTTGGTGATAAAACCAGATGTGAATCTTATTATCCATGAATAGGAGCATACTGAACCATGAAATTTGATCCAAAGCAAACTGACATCGCAGCAGCTGATGTTGACAAACTATTCTGTTCAGCCCCATGTACCTACTTCATATGCAGTACTAAACTCTCATAGACCTTCTCCTGGTCAGGGAGGGATTTGGACACACTGTCCCTCTGCAAGCACCTCTTGGCCCATGCCATAAGCTTGGGGCACTCTGCCTCGATGCTGAAGTTGCCAAATTTCTCGTAGGTGTAGAACCAGCTATAGAACCCGATCAGCGACACATCCACAAAGCCAAAGGTGTCCGCTCCGAAGTAAGTCTTGTCACCCAGCTCTGCCTCTAGCAATTGGAGTGACTCGATGAAGTCCTTTTTTGCCACCTCCTGCTCTTCTCCTTTCTTCCCCCAGACTCTCCTACTAGCATCATACACCTACACCAACATCAATAGATCAAAACTGATGTATAACTAACAACCATGACAAAATCATAGCTCAGGGATACTTCATTTATTTTTGTTTCATAGGCAGAAACCAGAAACAAAATCGCTTCCTTCTTCTTTGAGACAACATATCTTCAGAGTTACAAGTTGACATGATCATCTATGGTAAGCAAAACCAGCACAGGTAACCTGATAACTTACCTGGCCTTGCTTGCAGAGGCAACTGGACAAGGGAGGGAGATGGTACTTTGACTTTGGATTTTGAAGTGACTAAGGCTAATACTTACCTAATCGCTTGCCCCATTACTGGAAGGGTTACAGATTAGTATGAATTACTAATACTTATTAATCAGGACCATGTAGAATTTAGTAAAAGTTGCAAAATCTAATCGAAGAAAAATATCACGTCGGTGTTTGAAATCCTAGCCCTAGGTAGCCCCAATCGCACTAGGAAACGCGAGACTAATTGGTACCAACCCAGATAATCGAGAGCAACCAAATCATCATTTCACAAGCAAATCGTTGGTAGCTACCTTCTTGTCGACAAAATCGGCCCAGAACCTGGCTTGAGCTCGTTGGTAAGGATCAGAAGGAAGGAGAGGTGCGTGATGCCAGACCTCGTCGATGTACTGGAGCTGGATGAGCGACTCGCAGATGGGTTTACCGCCATGAATGAGGACAGGGATCATTTTGTGAACAGGGTTCATCTGAAGAAGCAGAGCGCTTTTGTTCCACAAGTCCTCCTCCCTGGGCTCGTACTTGATCCCCTTCTCCGCCAGCGCCACTCTCGTCCTCGTTCCGAACATGCTCGCCCAGAAGTCCAGAAGAATCACCTCCTCCGCCATTGCGGATACTTGTGATGAGAATAATACAATTGCTATGCAGTGACGACGAGTGTTCCGAAACTTGCTCCTAGGGATCTACTCCCCCCCCCCCCCCCAGTCCCCACAGCAGTCGACCTGCATAATCATCTAACTAATATTTTACTTACTCATGGTTATAAGTAATATAAATAAATTGCATAATCATCTAACTAATATTGCACATTCATCTCTCATTTCTAAAGTGCTCTAAATAAATGAAAATTCACCCCGAATGATAAATAACATTGTTGAATGCGGTCTCTCTTTCTATACTGTGAAGTCCACCGTCGTTGTTCACCATTCAATTCAGTGACTCGGTTAACACTATCACATTGCTATGCTAGCTAACGATTCAATGACCTAAACGTATGATTTGCAAAATAGAGGTTATATATTGTGCAAATAAGTAACTTTGGATATTTGATAATAATTAATCACAACTCTTCCACACAATAGGGGGTTTCAAACATAAGAAGTGAACAAAAAACTTTTCACCTAATAGAGGAGCCAATTGGAGGTGAGTGAAAAAAGTGAAAAAAAGAGGGTTAAGTTTGAGGGCCCCGTGAACAAGGAGGAGCGCACATGTGAATTCACCACGAAGGGCGTTTCGCGCCTCAAATTTCCTTTCTTTTTGTTGCGCTCCTGTCTTTATGAAAACCAAAATTCATCTTTCCCTTCATCTCTCTTGCGCGTGGTCATCTTCTCTGGACTATGTCATCTTCAAGCTCGCACAACCTGTGCGCAAGCCTGGGCGATGTGCACAAGTCTGTGCACAACTTGTGCGCACAACTGCGCATGCGCAAACTCATGCGATGTGCACAATGCGTTGTGCACAAGTCAAGCAGCATGTGCTTGCTCGAACAAGCTGTGCACAACTGCGCGCTGCACAAGCATGTGCACAAGCATGCATGTGCACAAGCTGCGCAAGCTTGTGCGTTGTGCACATGCTTGTGCACAACCTGCACCGCGCAACCTTCAGTTCGGCGAAGTGGGAGCGACCTTGGTTCGAGGTGAGAGCGCCGTGCGTTGAAGAGAAGTGAATAAGGAGGGGCTCAGGTGAAAAACACAGCTCACTTTCGCGCTTCTCACCTGAGGTCCGCGTTTGGCGAGGTGAACGCACGGCTGTTGTTCGCGTGAAAAAGAAAAGATGAAAAGAAGCGCTATTCACGTGCTTTTGGTCATGTTTGAAACCCCCTAATGCCAATCATCATCCTCTAGCCCATCGCTGCCTCACCCAAGCCCCAGCATCTGACGGCTTCTCAGCCGCCCTCATCAACGAGCGACTAACAAAGGATTGAAGTTGCCAAATCCGATGCAAGGCCTCCCCATCCCTGCCAAAACCGTCGTACGAACTCCAGATTTTGTGCCAAACGAAGCTTGAGTTAGAGTCCTCTTTGGACCACCATCCCTACGCTTGAAGAGAAAGAACAAAGTGTTAATAACTCATTAGTAATTAATTTTTATTATTATAGAGAGGTTGTGTCCGTAATTATGGCTGTAGTTCAAGTTAAAACTTCAAATTTCATTTTTATAGAAAATAAAATTTAGAAAATTTAATTCCATACTAAAAATGGGAAACAATGAGACATAGATGAATAGTCTCATTGATCAATTTTTGTTAGATCAATATTGAAAATTGCCAATTTCAATTTGAGCCGTTGGATCATTTTATGGTTGAAGACTCATTGGTTAAAATCCACCAAAACAATCAAACTTTGTTTTTTAAAAAAAAAGCAAAAAAAACCCCTCGTCGTGAGCATTAACTAACAACCAAAAAAGTCATTATTTTTTGCAACCATTTACAATTCAACCCACCACATTCTTCCAAATTGCATATGCATCCACGAATTGCTCTTCATCTCTCCAGTGATCAAAATTCACATTAAGAGTCTACAAAGATTCAATTAATTAAACCTAAAAATTTCCAATCTCATTTTTCTATTTTACCATTATTTCATATCTCATGCAAAATTTAAAATCTCTTTCAATCTTGATCTTTCTTTTAATTAGTTCACACATCAAACCCCTAATTTTATGATTGTGACACATGAATATATTTTCCTACCTTTCTATATTGGTTTTTTTTAAAACTTAAACCTTTTAAGTGTTTTCAATATATTTTATATTTAAAATCCTTTCATATTAATATTTTTTATAACAAATTCATCTTACTATTTTTTAAAAAACATATTTTCCACCTTAATCCGTTAAATATTTTTTTACACTTTTTTATCCTTTAATTTTTTAATGTTAATAATTAAGACCCTTTTTCTTGGGTTTTTTGCTCATTCTTTTTTATACTAATATTTAAATTTTAGTAATTTTCTATTTGCAATCATATGCAGATGCCATTTTTTTCAATATTCCAATTTGGATGGTTAGCTAACCTAAATTTAATGTTTTTACTCATTTTCTTTAATACTTATAAATTAGTGGCTTGAAAATTTTAATCATATTACTAATATTTTTATTCTTCAATTCAATCAATTTGCTTTTGTGTTTTTTAATTAAGAGAAATTAGAATTTGCATGCTCAGTTCTTTGAATTATAACTTTTTTGCTTAGTCTAACTTCAAAATTAGTAAAATTTAAGTTAGCTACAGTTCAAATTGTATAGACCTTATAATAGTTCTAAAACATAACTTAAATTTAAATGTAATTATATTTATGTTTTATTAACAACTTCACTAGTTTTTTTTTAAACAAATATTGATTTTCGAATAAAAAGCCAGATTTAAAAATAAAAAAAGTAATTCAAGAATTTGTTGTTTTCATTTCAGTATAATCTTTGTTTTCACTTTTTTCATATTTAGTTAAACAGTTTTTAAAAATAAAAAATATGTAAAAAATTTCTCTTACATAGTAAACTAAAATTTTTTCCCAACTCTTCATTGTGGATTAATTTATATACAATATATGATAGTGAAAAATAAAAATGTTTACATAAAAAATGCGGTTTCGGAATGATGAAAAAAATATGAAACATGAAGTATTGAAGATGAGATTAAGAATATGAAATGAAAATACGGAAAACGGGTAATGTAAATTTGGAAAAAAAAGTTAAACAAAATATTACACCCAATTGGAAAGTGAAAAACGTCAAATGGAAAAAATAAATGAGTGAATAATATGAGTATGATCAGATATGAAACATGAAGTATCAAACATAATTATACTAATTTGTTATAGAGAATACTGCATGTGTGTGCATATATATACCGTAAAAGTATCAGATTCTAAATTTTTACATGGAGTACTTGGGTGATCACCTATTTGACTAAGAGAAAAAGAATGTAATAAACAAGTATTTACTAGCTACATACAAGAACTAAATATACTAATTAAAAGAATTAAAAAATGAATGAGGTAAATTAATTTTTTAAATTACAAACTGGGAGTCTGAAGAAATATAAACATGATAATTCTAACTGATCTCATTAGTCAACATCAGAAACTAATTTAAGTATGGAAAACAAATTTAAATAGCATGGATCTCAAATAAATTAATATATTATTTCTTTCTTTAACGTAATTAACATATTCCAAAATAATCGGTGAGAAGTTTTTATGAATCTTGTGATTTTGTATTTTTAAAAATAAAAAATATGTAAAAAATTTCTCTTACATAGTAAACTAAATTTTTTTCCCAACACTTCATTGTGGATTAATTTATATACAATATATGATAGTGAAAAATAAAAATGTTTACATAAAAAATGCGGTTTCGGAATGATGAAAAAAATATGAAACATGAAGTATTGAAGATGAGATTAAGAATATGAAATGAAAATAGGGAAAACGGGTAATGTAAATTTGGAAAAAAAAGTTAAACAAAATATTACACCCAATTGGAAAGTGAAAAAACATCAAATGGAAAAAAATAAATGAGTGAATAATATGAGTATGATCAGATATGAAACATGAAGTATCAAACATAATTATACTAATTTGTTAAAGAGAATATCCAACATTTATGTAGCATAAATACATAATCAAGAACAATTTCCAAAGTAATATCAAGTCCAAAATTTTCTTAAACTTTACCAAAAGAATTTTCAAAGCCTTTCGTTAAACTTTTATAATAATTATACGTGATTTAAGAAATTTATATATATATATATATATATATATATGCAATTTTTGTTGGTGATGTCATAAGTTAGTATATATGAAAGTAAGAAGTATATAATTATGACCGTTTTTATTACTTTAGGGTAAATCCGAAGAGAGTTAAAAATTAGGCGAGTAGATAAACCATTTTCTTTCTTTCTTCCATTAATCAAAAAACGGAAGTTAGATAAAGACCTTCAACTGCACCAAGTTCAATAGTTCAGGGCACTAGTCAGACAGATTTGAAATTCAAGTCCTTAAATCACCAAGTTACAATAGTTCAGGGTACTTACTAATCAATATTTTAGCCTACTTCCTATCATCCGGGGACTCAAGAACCATCATTGCTCGCTGCATGAAGATATTACTATTTAGAGTTGATATTACACAATGCGTCTCCCAACGTGGACACTACCCAACAGCTAATACTTATAGCTAATTGACGAAAATTATCACGTCGTCAGTGTTTGAAATCCTAGCCGGCCGTAAGTAGCCCCAATTGCAATAGGAAGCACGAGTAAAATTGGTACCAGCCCAGAAAGACAATCGCGAGCAACCAAGTCATCATTTCACGAGCAAATCGTGGAAAAAACAACAAAGAAAGAGATAAGGATGGAATTGAGAGTCGAACAAATTACGATGAGCGGGTAGCTACCTAGCTCCTTGCAGACGAGACGGCCATGGATGAGGACAAGGATCATTTTGTAAACAGGATTCGTTCATCTGAAGAAGCAGAGCGCTTTTCTAGTAGTACTTGATCGATCCCCTTCTCTGCCAGCGACCGCCCGATTCCGAACATTGAATTAAGAGAGGAGAGCCATTGATTATCTAAATTTGGAAGAAAAGAATTCGCAAAGAAAACTGAGAAGAAATGAAAAAGAAATCCAACAACCAAACACCATCAAGCTATTTTCCGACAACTAAAGATCAGCTAACCTTTTAGTGACAATCACAAATATTGATGTTAGAAGAATAAGGGTATCCCGGAACCGCATGGATGCCATCTGCGATCCGTGCCATGCTAATAATCTTGCATTGTAGAACAACAAGAGCTGCACTGTACCATCAATAGGGTGTTTAATGCAACTATAGAGCGAGGATTATTCTCAGTAGCAAGCTTGAATATTAATTACCTTTACAGAAATTTCCTACAAAATCAATTCACTTTCCTTCTCAGGGGAGAAGAAATGCCAGCTTGAATCATGGAAAGCTGCAAAATAGTCACCTAAATCGGTCTTGATTGGAAACTCCTTTGTGCAATTTCGAACAGTCAACATGTTCTGTACAGAAGCAGTGATGGACGAAGTCTTCAGTCCAGCTACATGTTCATAAGTCTCAAAGCTATTGCCAAACAAGATTATAAGATTCAGTGCATCCACGTTCCAGTTTGCCTGTAAGAGATTATTGTACAACTCTGCCTCACAGTGCGGCATGAAGAAAAGCGTTGGCTTTTCCACCTTGCGCCGACCTTCCTCATTGATTGACAAAATCGAACAGCCGAGTGATTCTAGAACACGAGAGTCCGTGGCTGATAGAACTGGATCAAACACCTCTATGTCTCCAATCCAGTTGAACCGTCTTTTCATCAGAACTGAAAGGCTCAGTTGAAATCTGGGATTTTCGTACGACTCTAAGCTGCCTATACCATATATCACCATCTGTACTTTTGATTCAGATCCCAAAACCTTTTGGAAGCAACTCAAGACTTCAGGTGCTTGCATCTGTTCCAGGAAATTTGCATAAAATTTTGATTTTTCAAGATCCTTCATACAGATCTCCATCTTTTGCATCAGCTTTAATTCACTATCTGGATCAATTCCAGTATCAGTCAAAATAAATGACTGCTTGATCACGCTTCTGCCAGACACTCTACTTTTGCGGCGGCCTTGGCGATGAGAGACAACAACCCAGTCCCCATCCTGACTATGATCATTGAGGCTAAGTACTTTAGCAGAAGATGTCATTGTCAATTCACAAGTTCCCCTTGCTTTTACAAGCCAACACCGATTAGCTGTTACTTTTTGTGGAGCTCCTTCACCTCTTCTCTTCCCAAATTTGAACTCAATCAGACCGATGCTGGTTCAAACCTACCACTATAGAGGAGAGAATTCAGTGAACTGTGCTAAAACCAGCTTCCCAACTTGAAAGAAGAAAGAACTTGGTCAAAAAGCGCAAACAATGTCCTGTGCAAGGGTATGAGAATCAGCACAAAGGACTATAGCACAGCAAATAACATGACCTCAGGCATATAAAGATATTCTAAAAAATAAAGTTCCTTGTTTGGTCCACTCTAACCACAAGTTCCTATATGTAACAAGCAATAATTTGCAACCATAGCATAAGCATTCTAATTTTCCAAAAGCTTTTCCAGAATTTGAAGGTGCTTTTAATCTGGTTGCAGACGTGTGTAAACCTACCATCTTTACCTTGCTAACATAACCGGAGATGGACACTCCAGTTCCAATATTACTTGATAAAACAGGAACTAAGCGACTGAAATTGAATGCAGCGACTTATGATTCTTTTCAAGCCATTGCATTTCACTCAATATCCGGCATCACTTAAGAGATAATCAGAACCCCGCCAAACCAACAGTGACTTCAGCCCTTTATCCTCCCTTCTCATAGAAAAAAATCAACAAAAGAGGCATCTTAACAATCAAATATGCGCCAGCCTCAACTAATAAAAATTATCCATAGTTTATAGGTTCCACAAAAGACAAGCAACTAGAAAATGGACATGCAAATATCCAACGTCGAAATCCTAATTCATTGCTGTCCACGGTTTTCAAGCAGTGTGATAACAAGAGACATCACAAAACCGACTTGCAAAACATTAACTGATATCTCTAATTACTGCTAGGGCAGATCAAAGCAACTGCAAAGGAAACAGAAGCACCTGTTGTGACGCCCTGACTAGAATTCCAAAGCAACTGCAACTGCAAAGTGCATACACAAGGACCAATTAAATTCAGGCCGCTATCAAAACCAGTTCCTGTACACTGACATCTCTCCTAGATATGCGAACCCCTAAACCCAGAAATTGAACGACCTCAATTAACAAAATTAACGAAATAGAGAAGACCCAAACGTGAGAAAAACAAATGATAGCAGACAGTGGTTGATCAGTACAGGATTTAATGATTTATAACTTCCAGTCTGCGACGGTGTAAACTTCCACAGGCGACCCGCCGCCGCCGCCGATTGGAGCATGAGATGCGCTGCCGTTGGATTGGATCTAATCCAAAAGGAGATGTCATGTCTCTGTTGTATGGTTTGTTCAGCGTTTCAGAAGAGCCGCCCCTAAGCATAATAAACTTCAATTTACTTGAAGCGGTCCTTCATCTTATTCTAATACGCTTCTCATGGTCTCCATATTTACAATTCACTCCCTCCGTTTTCATTCACTGGAATCGCTGCGCTGCCGTTACGATGACGTTCGTGAAAAAACGGTGAAACGGAATTCGGAGCCGTTTCGTTTTCTTCTGGCCGGGTCGGGGCCGGTCCAAATAAAAACGGTCATCGAAACTGCCGCCTGCCGGGTCCAATTTATAGTCATGTTTATTTACTATTTTACCCTCCATTGCAACACTGGGAACACTACTAACTTACTAAGTCACTCTACTGGTCCCTTTCAGTTTCAGTCCACCTTGCGGTCTGCAGAAGAAACATCTTCTTGTTCTTGTTCTCCTTAGTCTATAAGCCCTCCTCGAGGAATGTTGCAAATTTTGAAGGAGCTGCTCTGTTTCTGTCTCTTCTCTCCTTGATTCTCTCGCTCAAAGTTCAGGTAGCTTCTTCGATTCTTGTTCCATTTTTCTTCCGCTTTGTTTCTCCGAGAATCTCTTCACATTTCCGTTGCGGGGAATTAGTCCGCTGTGATTGAAAACGCCTCCATTTGCTTTGTGATGTGTGCGTGCCCTAGTTCTTGCATTCTGTTGTGTTCTTCTCGTGATTCGGCTGACTGCTTTTTGTTTCCTCGTTTGCCTTTAGTTATGTTCCTCGAATTCCCGACCGTTTTGAGTCTTCCTCGCGCTTTTTGTGTGGTTTTTTTTTTGTTGGAAAAACATGAAGCATTGTCTCGTCTTGTTTGCTTCCTTTTTGTGACAGTCTTCTCGTGGTTTTGAATCGTGAAGACATTTGCTCAACCTTATGCTGTTTCTCGCAATTTTTGTGCTCGTAAAGGCGTCTGATTTGTCGCTAGTCTCTCAGTTGCAGAGTCATGACTCAAAGCTTCACATTCGACGATCTTTGGGGACCATGCAACCAAGGTATCATTGCCTTCTGAGCTATTTTTAATTGTTGATTCTTGCTCACTGGTTTGCTCCTTTATCTGATATGATATTCCCTTTTGACGTTCAGAAGAAAGTGAGTGCGATTTGCAATCTGAATTGCTGTGGGACTTCTGCTTTGATCCTGGGCTTGGTATGGTCATTTCCTGACTGGAATTTAGTTCATGCAATCTGTGTTGCTCCCCGGCGAGCCACTTTGGTGTTGATAATGAATCCTCGTTTAGTTCTTCTGTGTTTCCTCTATTTTTGTAGACATTATTGAAGCGGATGCTTTACACGAAAGGTCCTGTGTGCAAATTCTGAAGCTGCTAATTGCAAAAGCGGATATTGAGATTGATGAACTTGAAAAAGAAATGGTGTCCCTTCTGGCTCAATTAGCATGGGCTGAATATGACGAGTGGTCTGACATGTGCACTAGTTTTTTGAGGGAAAAGGTTAAATGCCTTGATGTTTCGCTAAGTAATCTGAAAAACAAGGATGCGGACAGCACAGAGTTTTATTTGCTGATGCACACAGAACAAGTTAGCAAATTACAAGACCCGCTAAAAGCTCTTGTTGAGCTTTTCTGGAAGACGAGAGATAAGGTTTGATCTCCAGTTCTTTTTTTTTTTTTTTGAAATTTTTGCTATAAGGAATTCAGTTTGAAAATAAATATTCAGTTTCGGCACTGCTGGAGTTCTAATAAGCTTTTTGTTAATGAGGTATATATGCTGCTGTGTCACAACTTTTCACTCTGATTATTTAATATATAGGATAGAACAACACATGTTATAGTTTTTCTGGGTCTTTAATGTATTTGGGCATTTTCACTTCTCCAGGCTAGGTTAAGGTAAAAGTGAAAACGCCCAAGTACATTAAACATTATGAAACACTACTTTTACTGAATCTCCATCCCCCAAGTTTATCTCTGTGCGCGGAGATTATGAATGTGCTAAATCAAGACTATATGTAAAAGAAGAGAGTGAGTGTGTGTGTGTGTTAAAAAGAAAGGGAAAGTAGGGGTAATAAAGTAAAATAAGTATGTAAAAGTTTCCTAACGAGGAAACTTAACAATTTTCAGAGAAGTAGTTGTATTATTTGGAGCCAAACCTGACGGTAGAAAGTTAATCTCTTTCTTAGTTGTCTATTTTGAAGCCACTTGCCTTTATATAATTTTTTTGGAAAAGCAACACAATATTTTTGTTAAAAAATCATAAAAATACACCTATAAACCAAAAGATAATTTTGGGTTTATTCTCCAACCTAAACAATAATTGCCTTTATATAATTGACAACTGCAATGCTAGTTTTAAAGTTATATCAGTAGTCTGCTATTGCTCTCTATAATATTCATTCATTGCCTTGTTAGTCAAATCATACTAATGTTAATGGTGTTTGTTGATTCCTTTTAGTGCATATGCTTCACCTTTGCTTCATGGGTGTGTTTATGTAGCATATTATATGCATCATGTGTGATAGCTTCATATATGACCACAGGATGTTATCTTCTCACACGCAAGTTCTGATTTCCCAACACATGATGCTGAATGCTTACACAGAAACCAGAAATTGGGAATTTCAGAGAGAAATACTGCTATTCTAGAGGAGGAAAATGAAGGGCCAAGTGATACTCCAATGCAAAAGTACGCCTTCTCAAATACATTAAATGAGCTTCAAGTGAAAAAACCAAATGGTCCAAGAGCAGTTGAGGTCTGTACCTTGTAATTCTTATCCTCATGTACTTCTCTTCGTCTTGGCAACGGGTTTCTGCAAATTCAGGATAAAATAGTGCAATCTATTGACTTCATCCCTTAAGTAGGTTTGAGAAGCCATGGTGGTGGTAGTGAATATCATTAATTCAATAAGATCTCCAAGAGTAAACCAAAGGTCTAAACATAGTAGTTACTGCTATAACTTCTGAAATAGAGGCAAAGATATCTTCTGCTTCCTAATTCTTTTGTAGTGGTAAACAAATGGTTCTGCCTAGCTTTAGTTTCAGTGTTTTCTGTCCAGTTATTTGTTTTAATTTATTCTCCTGCTTCCTTTGGGGGTTGCAAGAGTCAGGTGAGATCTCATTTTTGTTTATATTATTTTCTCAGCTTCTTCTGGCTGTAGCTTCAGTGGTTTAGTACTTTAATTTCCCTTGTTGACTTACTCTGAACTTGATACCTTTTGCAATGGCTGTAGAGAGAGAAAAGGGTCGATAATGTGAGAATTGGATTTTCATTTTTTCTGGTCTTTCTAGATTTGCAAAGTTGTTGGATTTACTAAAATTTTTACTCAAAAAGTTTGTGTTGAGAATCATTTGGAGCTCATGATTTAAATTTCCTTGATGCTACCATGGTCGTAACAGCCAGCAAGTTCTGATGTGAAAGAGTTGAGTCCGAATAATCTTGTGCTGGCTGCCTGTAATCCTGATGCAGAAGCAAGCACTGATCAAGAGGGTACTGATAATGAAGGAGCTAAAGACAAGTCAGTTACTTCTGTACAAAAAGAAGCGGTTCAAAATGTAGTCTCAAAGTCTGCACCAAAGAGAGTTCGTGATGAAGAGGAGGTAATGGTAGCTGTGTCTACCTATTCAGAATTCTTAATTACTTGGAAGCAGTTATGCAATTTTCTCATTCATGTTTATACATGAACCGCCTTCTGACTAAGATGTTTATGCATTTACCTTGTTAATAACTGGACTCCCCATCTTGCTTCGTTAACCTTAGTCCTTAAATGGGAGGAAAAAGTTGGATGAATCCCACGTTATAGCATGGGTATTGTGTGGGTTCATTGGCGTATGATGCTTGGTCAGCAGCCTTCATTTAAAAAAGATAGAACTGTTGGCAAGTTTAGCTCTGATATCCTAGCACAAGACAACCATGCAACTTAAAATGAATTTTGTGCAGGAAGTAATACTTTTCTTTCATGTGCATTATATTTGCATTTTAACCTTTTAACTTCATCAAAATGAGATACTATAACATACTCTGTATCATGCTATCAATCGATCTTGAGCGTAACTTCAGTTATATGGATATATGATTGTATATCTCTTTTCCTTTCCTATAGCTTGAGCAGAACAGGAAGCTGGTTTTGTATAGCCCTGATGAAGACAATTTTGTCAGTCACCTGAACAAGAAGACAAGGCCAGCTGATCTTGATTTGAAAATTGTAAAGAAAGAAATGGAAGACATCAGAAAGATTCAACCTGAGGATGTCATTACCGTGAAGCAGCTGTCAGAACTAATGGAAAACACGGTGCCATTATCCAGTGAAATGAAGGTAGCGGTCGTTCTTGCATGCGTCGTTGCAATTACTTAATTGCATCAGTAGTAAATTGTACTCTCTCTGCTCCTATGTAATTGTTACATTTAATGTTTTAACTTGTGTTTGATTCAAATTATTAGGATAAATTTGTTAAATATTTCTTTGAAAACATTTGGAAACAACAAACATTCATTTACGTTTTGCATACAAATTATTTGACGTTATATGTTAAATTATTGACGGATAAAATCACAGTTAGATGCTGAAAAAAAAATGTACGTAGTAACAATTAAATTGTGATAGAGGGAGCAAAATTGTGATTACAGTGAAAAATACCATCCAATGTTGGACCCCAATCAATAGCGTCACTTGGTGTTTTGCGTGCTAACTTAAGTTTTTCTTTTGGAAAATAACAGCTTCAAGACGTGATTACCCAAAGACTAGTCCTTGTCCAAAGTACTCATAAACATGCAGCTAATAACTCTACAGAAAGAGGACAGCAAGGCAAGCCTGGGCCAACAGGCCAAACATGTACTGCAGCTGCTAATGGTGAAATTAGAACTCGAAATTTATCTGATATCTGCAAAAGTGGATTTTCCAAGTTATCTCTGGTTGCAGAGTACGGAAATATTTCTCTGAAGGAAGACAAGGTATTGTTAGCCATGATCTATCTATTGTTTCTTAAAAAATGAGTTGGTTTTCCATGCAGACAGTAGCAAAAGTGCAGTTGCTTTGACACCTTTTTCTCTTCGCTCCTTAAGTTGAGCTTGTGTCTCCAGATTTTCATTAAATTACTCTAGATTGTCTTTTTGTGCAGCCTACAAATCATAATATGTTGAGCAGTCACAGTCCTGATACTGTAAGAAATGGAGTTGGACTTGGTGGAGGAGGTAGAAAAGATCAATATTCCAACAGACAAGACGCCTGTCTTGACAATTATATGAATAAACCACTATCTGATTTTTTATCGAAAAGTATGCATAAGAAACCATCAAGGAGCAGAGTTACCAGTAAGTGTTTCTCAAATCCATTATGGATGGAAGGTGGGAAGATGAAGGAGGCTCATGTCAGAGAAGGTCCACTGGCGAGCATGGAACAATCTGCTGTAGGTTTGCTCTTACCTCAACAAGAACAGAAAGATAATGATAGCATCATCCAACTGCTGGAGCATGGAAAACTGATGAAAGTTGAACCTGCTGAAAGTATAGCTGCCTGTGACAATCCGGCTGTGGACTTGCTGACTGGGACACCAATAGAAAACAAAAAGATGACCGCTGGAGAATTTACAGGGCGTATTCTGAAACCATCATCTGTTCCATTTACAGAGAAATATGCGAAAAATATGAATCACATTCCTTCTTTGATTCGGAAGATACTGGATGGCCAAACTTCAATATCAGCCCTACTACGGAAGGTAAGTAATAAAGTCTATTTTCCAAGATCAAAAGTTCAAATTTTCTCACCGAGTTGTTAAAATCATGGGAAAGGCCAGTGGATATAACTGGCAAGGCAGTTTTCTTTTTTTCATTTCAAAGTTTCATTCCAATGAATCCTTTGTGCAGCTTATGGTGCCTGGGCAGACAGAAGACTTGACGGAATGGAAAGTTTGTGATCTTAAGACAATTGCAAAAGAACTGAATTTGACAGGATGTTCTAAGCTTAAAAAGAGCCTTCTGATCGACAAGATAATGCGTCAACTCAGTAGCCAAGTTCCCTAGCACAGATGCATATTCAGCATGCTGTTGTTTTGTTCTAGACCATGATTACCCAAGTAGCTTCTTGTTTTAGGATAGACAGATCTGTAGGACTAGAGAAGCGCCCCCATATAGTAAGTATAGTATATTTGAGGTTGACAGGGTCAGGGGTGTGCAAGAGAACTCATGACCATATAACAGAAACACAGTGGAAGGAAGAAAGTTTTAGTGATGGATTGATATAGTTCTGTTGATCATATGACCCACGTTAGTTGCTCTGTACATGACCTGTTTGTTTGTTGAATCACTAATGATCTCGCAAGTGTATCATTTTCATATATGAATCGGTGGCAAACCCCTACAACTTGTGGTTAACTGTCTCTCAAGTTTTTGCTTAATTTTATTTACAACGGTTTTAAGAGTGGGTGAATGCAACACGGCTGCTTGCATAAAGTAAAACATTGCATTAATGCGAAGTGGAACAATTCATCACAAGAATATGATTTCTGCTCACAACATATTAGGTGCCTTTTTATATTATGACAAATTATTGCATTTTGTGTACTCTTCATTTCCGTTGCTAGCCAGCAGACTCTAAGGCTGGCCAAGCAATGAAGGTCTGTAGAAGGCATGGCTCTGTGCAATCTCAATTCGTTCTCGGGGATCATTCATCGTCTCATCACGCAGTGCTTCCAGAATTGCGTTTGATGACTCCTCCCTAACAACATAATCCCAAAGTTACCGTTTTGATCATGTGATTGAACCAACTATGAACTACTAAAATCTCTCATGAAGTTGGAAGCTAACCTTAGTAGTCCTTGTCATAAGGTAAAATAAAGACGGTCAAGAACTCACCTTGTTATAAGTATTTTATAGAGTGTTTTCAAGATGGGGCACAGCTCAGCTGGAGCTACTGGCTTCTTTTCTTCAGGATGCATCACACTTAGGCTTGATTGACTCAGGAGTTCATAAAATGCTCCAACAGCAGAAACTCCCTAGAACAAGAGTGTACTTCTACTCATTAGCAAAAGAAAAAAAATTGGGCAAAAGTTGAAACTGCAGCAGGGTTATTAACACAACATGAATTAGGCCCAGAGCATCCAACTCTTAAGAACTGATTCATTCAGGTTGGTAACAATAACATTAACCATAACCCTCTCCAGTGTAATTGCTCTAGTTCAACATGTCCTAATGATTCTCTCTGAAAATCCTGTCTTACACTGATAACTTACAAAATTTGACTAAATTCTTAGCATCAAGAGAAGGCATTGAGAAACAGATCCAAAGGCACAAACTTTGGTGTTTTAAAAGAGTTAATAACCAAATTACCTGAATCATTCCTTTACCACTGATGCTATCACCCATATCCCGGCTTAGTTCACCTTTGGCCAACATTTGCCCATACCACGCATTACGACCTTTTAACAAGGTCACATAAGTATCAGCTAGCAACGGTCCAGCCAGCTTCTCAGGTTCTTCAGCCAACAAATGAGTAATAAAAATCATTTCTGATGTACAATGCGCAAAATATACCGATTTACTGGTAGCGCTCTCATTTGTTAGGGCTGCAACCATTCCTGGTGGAAAAAAAAACACTCAGATTAAGAAGCTATTGTATATTTCATGTCCCGCTTTGTAATTATATCAGCACCTTTATGGAAGCATAATCTACAATGCGATATGCTGTTGTATATAATCAACCACAAAGAAAGTGATGCTTACCAGCACCAATGGCATACACATTTTTCAGCCCACCCATGACTTCATGAGTCACAAGGTCGCTATTGTCCCAAACAACAAAATGAGGCTGCCTTAAGAATTTAGCAATTGGCTTCCTCCACTTTGTTGATCCACATATCCGGGCATTGGCATATTCTTTGTTGTAGATCTCGGAGGCAATGTTCGGTCCTCCAAGATAGAGTATGTTCTCAATAGGCACTCCAGCTGCAAGACAAAGATACTACAGCTCAGAAAAACGTCAGAATAAGTCTGAAGTCGTGAAGAATATATATATATATATATATATATATATATATATATATATATATAAGATATATATATATATATATATATATATATATATATATATATATATATATATATATATATATATAAAAGAGCAACCTTTAATAGACCCATGGTGAAAAGATACTTACTTGCCCTATTAATCATTTGTGTTGGGGTGATTATATGGGGTTCAGGTTTGAGTGCAGCCTCTATACCCTTTGACAGAGATATGATGACTGGCATAGTGATTCTCTCCTTCCAGTAATTCCTGATCTCTTCAAATGCTTCACGTGTTTCAGTTGAAGGCAATCCATTCACCACGATATCAGCATCCCACACAGCCTCCTGCAGATTAGTCACAACCTTCAAAGGGCAAAGCGGTGTATCGATCATGTTCAAGCAAAACCCATCTTTCAATATCTCATCTGCGAAGAGTGTCCGGTCACCTAGCCTTGCCTCAACATACTTGAGATAGGCGCAGCGCCTTATCAACCTCCTTAAAACATCTTCCCTGGAATTGATCACCTCGAAGAGATGCTCCGCGGTGGCCCTGTCCACAGCTCTCCCAGACCTTCTCCAGATCCTGATCTGAATCTTCTCCCTGAACTGGCCATAGCTATCTTGCAGCAATGCTGCGAAAACACTACCCCACGCACCCGCCCCAACGCTGACAATCCTCAGTGGATCACCATCAGCTTTACCAAAGAGGCGTCTAAAATCGTCAAGTTTCTCCTCCAACCCATTGCAGTTATGAAGAGACCCATTTGAGAATGAGTTCCGGGGTAAGCTCTCAACACTAGCCACCATCTTCTTGCAAGCCAGAGCTAATCAGGAAACTGACCAATCAACCAATTAAGCACTTAGAAGACAACCTGAGTAGCTAATGTAATAATCAAATTAATGCAATTAAATAGGGACTTGAGGTAACAGTTTATGATGAAAATTTTCTCAACCACAGCAGATTTTTAATACCACATCCGACCTATAGGTTATTGCCCCCAAGTCCCAACAAAGAATGACAAGCAAATCTACTCACTTGGAACAAGAATGTTGAACTTGTCAAGCTGCACAGAGCTCCAAAGCAACTTATTGGTGGATTATGTTACCTAAAACCCGGCCAATTCTTCATCTTTCTATAAAAAATAAAAAAAAAAATCATACCAACCAATGAATCCTTCCTTACCTTCTACCCGGATTTCAGTGAAACCAGGCCCCAAATATGTAGAATGAAGCAGAGGACGGAAGCTTAAAAAGGAGAGAACTTTACTAATGCCTGCTAGAGAAGACCATCCATAAAATTCAAAAAAAATAAAACTTCGCTATCTCCGCCCGAGTTCGTTCATCTACCCAACCATAATCCTTCAAAATAAAAAAGGATTAAGAAACCAAGTCAAAAACAATACCGATCTTTGTCGTGTCCCCGTCAACAAAATCTGGGCGACAATAAAGATGTCAACTTTTCTTCCTGCACATAACAAGACCCCCCCTCCTGTCTGTGGAGAAAGCAAAGCAAACTTCATAAATGGGTGCGAAGCGATTTCAGTTGCATCAATTGGAGGGAAAATAAGATGCACGTAGTACGGCACACAAAACAACAACGGGTCATGGAAAAAGAGATTTGATTTAACATGAAAAAAGAAAGAAAAAAAAAGCACGGGAATAAAATGATCTTGAACTAAGAAGTGGTGTGATGTTAGATTAGAGTTGGGATTAAAGAGTGGCATTGATTGTGGAAATTGAAAGCGATTGGAGGCTGCCAACTTCCCCAACGGTCATTAATACCGGATGACTTGTGTGCCCACTTCATGTGCCGCCACCCCCTCCTCTCTTGTGCTTTGTTTTTTCTCTCTTTGTTTTTTGAATTCTTTGTTCCATACTTCCCTCCCTCCCCATCTCTCTTTAATTATTTATCTACTCCTAAAATCTTTAATAATAATAATAATAATTTATCTAGCTTAAGTGAGAGTCTTGAGTTCAAAGTGCCCGTCAATCTTTATCTTATGCCCCATGTACAAAAAAAGAATAAGGTTGTGTTTGTTGTTTGAAAAAATAGCAAAAAATGACACCTTTTTAAATTTGAGAGTTGAGAGAGAAAGTAATTTAGGCTGGAATTTTCAAATAATTGTTAGTTTGTTGTTAGTTTTTTTTTTTGTAAAAGGGACAAAGAACATGTTGAAGAATCAGAAGATCAACAATGTGAACGTGTGCAGGTTACTTGCTGTACAAGTTCTGCAGTTAGTTAGTCGCACAACTAGTCGCACAACTAGTCGCACAACTAGTCGCACAACTAGTCGCACAACTAAGGAGTCCTAGTGTTATCCAATGTGTTAGTGAACAAGTTAGAATAGAAGTTCTTTTCCTTATTGGACTAGGTTAGCACTAGAACGTATCTCGTTGTATAAATACTTACAAAGAACTAATGAATGATGCAACAAGGAGAAATTAAACTCCTAAACCTAAAGTTTTTACATGGTATCGTGAGCAGTTACAATAACCACGCACCAATGTCCTAAACAACATTAAAGATTGGAGATCCTTCATCTCCATACTACTTGAACTCGTGAGATAATCCAGTTCGAATATCACTGGTTATCTCCTTACAAAGCATAATTATCCAACATGGCGTAAGTCCATGTCCAATGCACTCAACGCCAAGAACAAACCGGGTTTTGCGGATGGAACACTTTCAAAGCCAAAACAAGATCCGGCATTCCAACAGGCATGGGAAAAGAACAATTCTATGGTGATATCATGGATATTCCATGCTCTAGCACCGTAACTACAAAGAAGCGTGGCATATGCAAGCACTACTGCAGTAAACTGGAGTGATTTGAAGGAAAGATTTGGACAAGGGAATGTGCCAAGAATCCATGAACTTAAAAGAGAGATATCTCTTTTACAAAGAAGAAAACCTATCCGTAGCCGCATATTACACAAAGTTAAAGGAATTGTGGGATGAGCTTGGTAACTATGTTACTCAACCAACTCGCATATGTGGAGGCTGCACTTGTGGAGCATCAAAAGAACTATCGGATGAAAGGGAAAAGGAGAAGGTACACAATTTCCTCATGGGGCTCAATGAAAATTTGGGTATCATCGGATCTCGTATACTTAATATGGAGCCTTTCCTTCATTAAACAAGGCCTATGCCATGGTCTCAAAGGAAGAAAAGCGAAAAAATATAGCTAGTGGCGAATCGTACACATGATGCAACCGCCTAGTCTCCAAATTCAGAAAAACAAGGAAGAAAAGAGAAAGCATAAGTGTACTCATTGTGGTAAGATGGGGCACTTCTCGGAAGAGTGCTTCACGGTGAAGGGCTATCCGGATTGGTGGCGAAGGATAGGCAAACAGGAGGAGAAAAGACTTCGTGCCTAAACTTCAAGCCTAAGAAGGCCAATCTCGGCACTACAGATGCAAGTCACGAGAGAAGGAGGAGCTCCAGGACTCACAGCTTACTCGTGCTCAACTTGATCAACTTCTCTCTCTTTGTCAAGTCGAGAAAATTGACAAGCAAGTGAACTTTCTTTGGTAATGTTTCTCACATAGACACCGGTTGGATAATTGACGGTGGGGCTACGGATCATATGACAAAGACATAAGGAATTGTTTGTCAAATATCCAATCACTTTCTCTTAAGCCTTGATTAGACTTCCGGATGGTAAAAATGTTCGATTCACTCCTTGGGACTGTAAACTTGACAACAAATATCAGTTCTACGTAATGTATTATATGTGCCTAGCTTTACCTGCAATTTGTTGTCGATAAGCAAACTCACAAAGGATCTAAATTGCTCTCGACATTTTCTTCTAACTCTTGTACTATGCAGACCTACACTCGAAGAGAATGATTGGCGGGGGTGAAATGAGGAATGGTCTCTACTACTTCAAGCAATCTTCCACTTCAATGGCAGCAGTCAAGAAGAGAGGTCCCAAATCTTGTGGCATAGGCGATTAGGTCATATTTCTTTTAAAAAGTTGTTTAGTCTCTCTCAATTATCGAATTAGGTACCAAAAGGAATGATATCTGTTGTGACTCTTGTCACAGAGCAAAACAAACCGAAATGTCTTTCCCTTAAACTCCAAAATCTCGAATAAAGTGTTTGAATTAATTCATATGGATGTTTGGGGTCCATATAAAACTCCTTCCTTATCTCGGCTCATTACTTCCTAACCCTTGTTGATGATCATAGTAGATGCACTTGGGTTTATCTATTAAAGCATAAGTCTGATGCATTACATTGTTTTAAAATTTTCTGTGCTATGGTCAATACTTAGTTTCAAACCAAGGTCCTCATGGTAAGAACAGACAATGGCCCTGAACTAAGTTATGGGTTCATGCTAGCTTTCTTTCAACAAAATGGGATAAACCTTCAAACTTCTTGTCCTAAGACACCTCAGCAAAATGGTATAGCTGAAAGAAAGCATAGACACCTATTAGAGGTAGCCAGAGCCATCCGTTTCCAAGCTAACCTTCCTATAAAATTCTGGGGGGAATGCATCTTAACTGCAGCATATCTAATAAATCTTATGCCCTCACAAAAGCTTGAAGGTAAAAGCCCTTATGAGAGACTGCTCAAAAGACCACCAACCTTGAGTCATTTAAAAACCTTTGGTTGTCTTTGTTATGTACACAACAAAAGCTCGATAAGTTTGAACATAGAGCCAGACCTTGTATTTTCATAGGATATCCAGCTGGGCAAAAGGGGTATAAGGTCTATGACAAAGAGACTCAGAAAATCATGATCACTAGAGACATAGTGTTTTATGAAAACAGCTTCCCCTTTCCTTCACAACAGAGAGAACATGAGAATATTATACAACCAGTCAATACACCTCACCAAATTCTCGAAAATGACTCCCAAACAGAACCTCTCGAGACCTTAGACAATGGAAACAACCATTTAGCTGAAAATAATGAAGAACATGGAACTCTAAATAACAATGATCAAAATTCTCGCCACAAAGATCACAAAGAGAAAGAAGACCTCCTTCTTACCTGTCTCGACTATGAAGTGAATTTGCCACAAGTAGGAATGACATCTTCAACCTCTGCAGTCATCCCTCTTCTCGGTAAGGTCTATGATTTGGCATATCATGTTGCATATACAAGTTTTAGTACGACTCATAAGGTTTTTCTCTCATCTATTGGAAAAGAATCAGAACCAACCACTTATGAGCAGGCCATTAAAGATGAGAGATGGCAGTTAGCCATGGAACAAGAGCTATCTGCATTAGAATCAAATGATACCTGGACTTTTGAGCACTACCACTGTAAAGACCTATACATTGTAAATGGGTTTACAAAATAAAGTACAGATCAGATGGGAGTGTAGAACGCTTCAAAGCAAGACTTGTAGCCAAAGGTTACAGCCAAATAGAAGGGTTGATTTTACAGAGACTTTTGCGCTGTTGTAAAGCTCACAACAAGAAGATGTCTATTATCTATTGCAATGCTAAAAATCGGGAATTACACCGGTTCGATGTGCATAATGCATTCCTACAAGGTGATCTAAACAAAGTGATCTATATGGTGCCACCACCAGGTTTAAAGGTGCAAAATGGAACATTTTGCAAACTCAAGAAATCTCTTTATGGGCTAAAGCAGGCTCCAAGACAATGGTTTCAAAAATTCTCATCAAGACCGATGAAATATGGATTTGTACAATCAAGGGCAGACTACTCATTATTTACCAAGAAGGAAGGGCGAAGCTTTATGGCACTTTTAGTGTATGTTGATGACATTATATTGGCTGGCAATGACACAAAACAGATTGAAGAAGTCAAGAAATATCTCCACAGCACATTCAAAATCAAAGACTTGGGAAAACTCAAGTATTTCTTGGGCCTTGAGGCAGCACGATCATCTACAGGTATCTTTCTTTCACAAAGAAAATATGTGTTGGACTTATTACAAGAAACAGGAATGGAATGGTATAAACCAACTACATTTCCCATTCAACAGCAACACAAACTTGGAGAGGCATCAGGAAAGTGTTGTGAAGATCCTGGTCAATATAGAAGATTAATCGGGAGATTGTTGTATTTAACCATAACGAGGCCTGATATTACTTATGTAGTGAACTTACTCGGTCAATTTATGAAAGAACCACTTTGGAAGAACATCTAGCGTGAATAAGAGTCCCGAGGTACTTGAAGAACTCTCTGGACAAGGTTTGTTGTTTCGATTAACAACAATTTGGAACTAACGAGTTTTTGTGATGCTGATTGGGCAAGTTGTCCAAACACTAGAAGATCAACGATCGCTATGTTACAAAGCTAGGTGATTCTCCTATATCCTGGAAGTCAAAGAAGCAACCAACTGTCTCGCATCATCTCAAGCGCATACAGATCAATGGCCAGCCTAACCAAAGTGAACTAGTCTGGCCAAGGCACTTTTGAAGGATCTAACCGTGTTTCAAACACGACCAATGAAGCTATATTGCGACAACCAAGCTGCAATTCACATTGCTTCCAACCCTGTGTTCCATGAAAGGACAAAACACATTGAGCTTGACTGTCATTTTGTTAGAGAAAGGATGCATAGTCAAGATATCAAGCCTATACATGTCAGTTCTCAGCTACAACTTGCTGACATGCTCACAAAAGCCTTGGGACGAGATCAATTCCATTTTCTGACAAGCAAGTTAGGAGTGATTAATCCTCACGCTCCAACTTGAGGAGGAGTGTTGAAGAATCAGAAGATCAACAATGTGAACGTGTGCAGGTTACTTGCTGTACAAGTTCTGCAGTTAGTTAGTCGCACAACTAGTCGCACAACTAGTCGCACAACTAGTCGCACAACTAGTCGCACAACTAGTCGCACAACTAAGGAGTCCTAGTGTTATCCAATGTGTTAGTGAACAAGTTAGAATAGAAGTTCTTTTCCTTATTGGACTAGGTTAGCACTAGAACGTATCTGTTGTATAAATACTTACAGCAACTAATGAATGATGCAACAAGGAGAAATTAAACTCCTAAACCTAAAGTTTTTACACAACCTAAGAAAATAAGTGCTCCTTTTATAAAGTTGAGAGCTTGATAAACCTATCCCTAGTTGTGAGTTGTATTGTTCTTTTGCCAATAGTTGGCAAAAAAAAAATACTCCCTCCGTCCTCGAATAATTCTACAATTTGGTTTTGTTGTTTTAAAGTATTTAATCTATGTTTTTTTTATAAATATTTAGGCATTTAAAGTTAATAATTTATATGGATATCATAATTTGAAGTATAAAATTTCTAAATATATTTTGTCTGAATTTTTTTAAAACTTGTTATCTTTGTTAAAATTTAAGTCAAATATTGAATTTTAAAACGATAAAGTCAAAGTGTATAATTTTTTTTGCATGAGCGAGTAACACCTTAAAATTTCTTAAATTTCCCTCCAAGAATTGAGAGGGTTTTTTAGAGGGAAAATAAAAAATAAAATAAAATAAATAGCTGTTTTTTTACCAATTATTGGTAAAAGAAACACACTCATGCTCTGGTCCTCGTTTCATTTTTTCCCCCTAAAATCATTTTACTTTTTGAGATTCTATATTACTTTTATTTACGTCTCTCTCCATCGGTTATGCACAATCAACAAAAAATTAATGTTATTTTCCATCCACCTAGACATATTTCAAAAAAAAAATTATGGCTTTTAAATTGTATTTGAATGGGTATAAATAAAACAATTAAACAAATTATAGACATTTTAATCTTCTTACACAAATATTTCATAAAATGTGATGGAGGGAGTATTAGAAATCCAAATCAGCCTTTTGAGTACTTCATACGTCAATGGCGATATTATTTATCGATAAAAATCCATAAAAATTGAAATTGATCCCTTATATTCTATGATATTATTCTATATTTTATATTTCATTCGTCCTAAAAATTTTACAGCACTAAAGCACTAAATGATGTCTTTAAATTACTGAAATATAATCAACATTGGTCCATTTTTTTTCCCGAAATATGTCTTTTATCTTCAATTTTCTAATTGTTTGATTTTTTTTTCTTGACAATTCATTCTTATGTTGATTTTAGTATTTGTTTTTCGATTTAAGTGTGATAACATCGTGCAATATAATGAAAGGAAATTTTCTCACTTTAAACCCCGTGCTAAGTCAAATGTTGCAAAATTTATGGGACGATAAAGTTAGATACATTGAAAAATATAAATGAACCCTGCTTTTAAAAAACTCCGAGTCCACCACTAAGGAAATAGGTACAATTATACTCCCTCCATCCCCAAAAGATTGAAGGATTTGATTGAGCGCGGAGATTCTGGTGAATGTAAGACTTTTGTATATGTTTACCTCTTAATCTTTTTGTTGAAAGTTCACAAAAAACAAGGTAGAAAATATAAATATAAAGTGGAGATACTTTAGTAACTTCTAGAGTGAGAAGTTTCTTTATAAAGAAAGTAATCAATTTTTCCGAGATAACCAAAAAAAGGAAATGTGTTCAATATTTAATGGACAACTGGAGTAGAAGAATTCGAGGTGATGGTAAAGCTTGTTGAGAATGAGAGGGGGAAAAAAGATTTTGTTCCAATCACTTAAGCTATGCATCCATGTTCACATTGGTGTTATGGTGTTCTGAATTACATAGAGTATGCATGGCTTCATTATAGGACTAGAGCATCTACAACAATACTAGCTAATTTTAAGTTAAATTGTAGCTAAAATGACAAAAAAGTTATATTGGCTAGTAAGTTTAACATTGTTATTGCACCAATGCTAGCTATTTTAGCTCATGTCATTTATTATTGATTTGAAATCAACCATATTTATCATATAGGTAGCAATAAAATCTCTCTTCTCACTCCCAAATTTGGAGAGCCAAATAGCTAAAGCTATTATGGCTAGCTTGATAGCTAATGTTGTTGGATAAGAGATTTGTCTACTTTTCCTATTTTTGATAGTTATATTTGATTTAGGAGTCTCGTAACTAGCATTGTTGTAGATGCTCTAAATAGGGGTGTTCAAACTTACAAATTATGAAGTGAACTTCCCTCAAATTCACCTTGCAACTTTTAGGGCCCGTTTAGTTGATGAAAATAATTTTCATTTTCATTTCTTGTATCAGTTTTCATTTTCAATGTATAATTTTCGAAAATAATTTTTGAAAATGCGTTTCATTACAACACGTTGAAAACAATATTTTGAAAAGAGTAAAGTGCACTGGTGGTCTCTACACTTCCACCAACCACCTTCAAACTACCGCCGCAACACCAACCGTTATCGGACCATCGTCAGACCGCCGCCGGGCCACCGCCAAACCACCACCGGACCGCCGCTCCAGTGGCGAGCGGTCGTCGAAGGTTCGGCGATGGTCTGGTGGTGGTCCGGAGAGTTCCGGCGGTGGTCCGGCGAAGGTCCGACGGTGGTCCGGCGTGGCCCGGCAGTGGTCCGGCGAAGGTCCGACGGTGGTCCGGCATGGTCCGGAAGTGGTCCGGCGGTGGTCCGGCGTGGTCCGGCAGTGGTCCGGCATGGGTCCGGCGGTGGTCCGGTGAGGTCCGGCGAGTTCCGGCGGTGGTCCGGCGAGGTCCGGTGGTGGTCCGGCGAAGGTCCGGCAATGTCTGGGGGTGGTCCGGCGAAGGTCCAGGGGTGGTCAGGCGAAGGTCCGACGGTGGTCCGGTGACGGTCCAACGGTGGTCCGGCTCCGTATTTTATTTTCAAATGAAAACATCAAAAAATGTTTTCAAAATCATGTACAAAAGTATTTTCATTTTCATATAAAAATGAAAATGAAAATGAATAACTAAACACATTCTCGTTTTATTTCTTATTTTCGCAGAATTTTCACAAAATTTTCACAAAATTCTACCAACTAAACGGGCCCTTAGTGACTCACTTCAAAAGAATTCGGACCTAGCATGAGATTGGCGGATGTGAAAAATGAATACCGTATTGTGAATCACGTATATGTGGGGCCCTCTAGCAGGCGTCGAAGTTTTTTGCTGCCCGAAACTCTCCTGGTGCTCTCTTGGTTTTTGCACCTCACCCCACATCCATGCGGGCCCCTCCACTTGTTTGATAGTTGAGGTTTGAGGAGTTGCACCTTTGCAGTGAATTTTGGTGAGTGAAAGAGCCGAATTACCGGTGAATTATTTTTATCCTCATCCCCAACTTTGAAGCCCCCTAATGAGTTTTTTTTTTTTGAAGACAGAGGTGTCCCCTAATGAGTTTAGTTGTCATGTTCTTCCTTTGGCTAGATGAGAAACGAGCCGAGCCGGCTCGAGCTCGACTTACGAGCCTAACGAGCCAAGCTTCACGAGCCTCGAGCTCGAGCCTATTTTTAAGCTCATATATTATACGAGCCGAGTCCGAGCTTTAGATGCTCGGCTTGATGAGGCTCGCGAGCCTCACGAGTTTGGTTCGAGCCTTATCGAGCCGAGCTAAAACGAGCTTACCTAACAATCATATCGAGCCTCACGAGCTTTCGAGCCGAGCTCGAGCCAACAAACCTCATGGAAATACCGATAATACCCTCATATTGTACAGGTGAGGAATTTTCGAGCCTCGCGAGTTTGGTTGGAGCCTAATCGAGTCGAGCTGAAACGAGCTCACTTCAACCATATCAAGCCTTATGAGCTTTTGAACCGAGCTCGAGCCCGATTTTAGGCTCCGACCTCAAGCCGAACCTAAACTTCACGAGTTCGAGCTCGAGTCTGCAGGGCTCGTTCTCGCCCCTATTTGGCTATCACACTACTGTTATGGGCAACTGGTTTTATCTGCAATGGGTATTAGTTGCTTAAGGGACCGCTGTCATTTATAAGTTGCATGGTGGCAAATAAAAACGGAATTATTATTTACTCCACTATATTTTTTTCTTCATAATGGCTATTTGGAATGACAGTTAAGTTTGACACAATAACTTGTGCCCGAAGAAATGATAGCAAATTGAAGACGTCCACCACAATTAAGCTCATAACTACCATTCATTCATTCTGCTCATTTGAGAAGAATTTCTAGAGAGAGTTCTATACATTAAATAATTTATTATCTTAATCGCCTTCAATGAAAAATCAGAACATATAACATTAGCATGTTATAGCTAGTTTTTACAATGGCTCCCCAAAATTGGCCAATGTCTCCTCCATTCACCATCTAATTTTTGGTACAGAAAACATTATACCAGACGCCATAAGGAATATTTATCTCACTTTATTCTATAAATAAATAAATAAATATTCACTAAAACATTATGTTGATTGCCTTCAACGGAAAATCAGCACAGCGTTATCTGTTTTTGAAATTACTGAACACTACATGCTAAGAGTTGGACCTTTTTGCCTGCAATCAATTATACTAGTATTAAATAAATTTACTAGCTACTTGAATTATGCACTCCTGTGACTATACATTAACAATGTACTATGTACAAGCGATAATACAACTAAGGGAATTTTACATTCACAGCTGATGCCCCAAGAACCGATCCCTCCATACTTACAAACCCTTGACTAAATGTGCAAAATGGAATTAGATCGATGAACCATCCATCAGCATTTTGCTGGTTGTTCGATAGGACTCTGGATCCTCAACCCAACAATCACCCCCAGGTATCACAGCAGATAAAGAGTAATTTACTTAGCTGTATTCTGAGAGGCGGCGGGGCCAAATTCATGAGCTGTGGTTCGTGGAGTTTGCTCTAAACCTGCAGAAGTAAATGCTGGTTCAAGGTTTTCGTTTACACTCTTCTTTGGCCTCTTTGGTCTCTTGGGTTTTTGAGAATAGGAGTCCTCATCTAAAAGGACGTCATCCAATTCATAATCCAGAGAGTCAGTTTCGCTGGACTTCTGATTCCTAGTCGTTGCAGCAGTCTGCTTATTATCTGAAGCACCTTTTCTCTGCACCAACATTTTTAGTAAAAAAACAGAGACAAGCATAAGCAGAAGAAAGAACATTGAGTGCATATCAGACCCTACTGACATTTATACCATTTTAGGAGGTCAACTCTGGCCAATCCTACCCTAAGTTGCAAACCCTATTAGGCCCTAGGTGGATTAAGATATGGTGGAAGACTTCAAACATAAACACTGATACGTTAGTAACAGTACCTTCTTATTACTGGATTTGCTATTATTCGGATCAGGAGAAAGCTCCGGAACTGCAGCCTGTGCAGCAGAGTTAGACAAGTCTTCCAAAGTTGCATCACCTTCTGCATCCAGCAGAATACCTTTGGTTGGTTGTTTCTTCTTGATTTTATCTTTTATCTGAATGCCAAATGAAAGAATGGTGTCGTAAGAAACTGGTAAACAAAACTCCGACTCAAAGGAATGGATTCAGAAGAAAGAACGTGTTGCTCTGTACTTGAAATATGTCAAAGGCAATTAGGCTAAATCACACCTGCAGAGGAATTTCCTTCAGCTTTTGCTCCAACTGGGCATCATCTAGAAGCAGAGACACAACATCTTCGGGAGCTAAGATATCTCCCTGAACATGGCCTCCTGTCATGACAAGTTGCTGGACCGTATTTTTCTGACCCGCCCTTTGCAGAATCTTCTCTTCCACCGTCTCTTTACAAATGAGCCGGTAGACAGTGACCTACAAAACATAACAGTACCAGGTTAAAAAAACAAAGATCTATCGAAAAATTTAGTCCCTTTCCGTTCTTTTTTTTTAAAACTCTTTTTTCCCTTTTGTACACATGGGAGAGCTAAAAATAGAGCACATGTAGTGTAGGTTTAGCATGCATAGAAATAGAGAGGAAAGTAGAATTGCACTTTAGCACCAAGAACTGCATTAATGTAATTCCTTTAAGTACTTAAGCACTATTGTCTATAATGAAGGGAACATTGAGGAGGATGTCAACTATCCAATCAAAGCATGTTGGAAAAAGTGGAGACGTGCCACTAAAGTGCTACTAGATAATAGTGTTCTACTAAAGCTGAAAGGGAAATTACATAGGGCAGCTATTCAATTAGCCACATTACATTGTGAAAAGTGTGTTGGGTAGTGAAAATGCAACACACGACCAAGATGCATATTGCAGAGATGTGAACAATTCGACGAATGAGTAGGAACACAATAAGATATACTCCATATAGAATAAGAAACCAAGATGCACCAGTGCACATAAGTGATAGGCATTTTCAAAAGAAGACAAATTAGAGAGGGTCGACTTAGAAGGTTTGGGCATATTCAAAGAAAACCTTTAGATGCGACAATGCACGTAAGTGATAGGCTTGATTTAGACGATGTTAAATGGGGTAAGGGTAAGCCTAAACTTAAATGGGCAAGCCTAGTGAACAGAGACTTTCCTCTTTTGGGGCTACCAGAGGAGCTTGCACTTACAAAGCGGAGTGGAGCCGCGAGATTCAAGTAGCCAACCCAAATTAGTTGGGCAGGTGTATCGGTGAACCATTCAATGCAGGTTTCACAAACTAAACTAAAAACTGTCATTTGGTTTTCAATAGCAACCTCAGATGCAAGAACTGATATATGCAACATCTTACATCTTTTGTCTGACCAAGCCGATGGGCTCTATCCATTGCTTGCAGGTCCAGGGTTGGGTTCCAGTCACTTTCATAAAATATTACAGTATCTGCAGCAGTCAAGTTAATACCCAGACCACCAGCTCTTGTGCTCAACAAAAAGACAAAAATATCAGACCTGCAATCATAAGCAGCAAAATTCAAGTTACTTTGAATCATATCTAAGACGACAAGGAAAGATTGTGTCAAACAAGAGGTTTGAAGATAGTTGCGATCCATAACCTACTTGTTCTGAAAATCTCTGACCATGTCGCGTCGATCCATGATAGTGGACGATCCATCAAGTCTTAGGTACTTATATTTTCGATAATTCATGTAATCCTGTAAATGTAAACCGGCAGGAACATGAACAAAAAGCACAGGTAAAAGAAATTAATTAAGTCCATACAGGCTGGACTTTTCTAACTCGATAAGATCTAAGTTCTGTAATTCTGTCCATTTTACACATAAAATTTGATACTTAAAAGTGACCAATTCAAAGATTCCATCAATGAATTAACTCTTCTTCATATGACAGTTTTAATGCTGGATAAACACAACCTCAGTTGCTGCACCAGTATACTAATTAAGCAATTACCAGTATGACAAAAACTGGATAGTGTCTATCAATGGCAATACTACTTTAGAATAGGTTCAAACTTGATTTAAAAAATAAATAAGTAAATAAATAAAAGCCTACACTCGGTTGGCTTATGTTATATATTGATGGGAAATCAAAAAATTACCTCAAGAATGTTTAGCATTTTTGTCATTTGTGCAAACAAGAGAACACGATGATTTTCTGCTCGGAGACGTTTCAACAAAATATCAAGTGTTTGAAGCTTTCCAGAGTCCTGAGAGATGAATTTAAAGAAATCAGATTCGAAAACAACTTGAAGACCCAACTGGTAGGATGCATTAAACAGCCACATTCAACTCTCTACCGTAAGCAACTTCGCTGGATCAAAACTCTGCACGGGCGGACAAGAGCCAAATATTTTATGAGTTAATTCGAGAGCAGGTTGTGTAACTGAGAGTTCACAATCGAGTTCCTGAATTAAAGGGTGAGGAGCATCTGGCTTTCTGGGTCCATTGAAATCAGAAGTTCGTGCAAACCCAAGCAGGAGCCTCTTCACCCATGGATGATTGAACTCCTCTGTCAATCTATAGGCAAATGTCCGATCTGAGCAGTGAACATTTATCTATCAAGACAAGTGAGCTTCCATCAATCTATAGAATTCATAATAGAAACTAGAAACTGAGAGCAAGAAATGGACAAAGGGGAAAACATACTGGGGGAGCTCTAGTTCGTGGAATGAAGGTATATGTTGAACGAAGAAGTTTGACATTGGATGAAAGCAAATCTTGATGAGATACAGCTAAAGCCTCAAATGGAGCAGGGCAAAGACCTTCTGAGAATCTGGTCCAGTGAAAAATAAGTTGAGCTTTCGATGGTGTCAACAACATTCTTGTTATGGCTCTAACTGTTCCCTTCTGGATAAAGTTGCAGCCAAGGTCATCATATGTTGCGTCAAAAAGTCCACCTAAAACTTCATCCAACTCTTGTCTATCCCATCTCAACATAGAATATAAAAGTTTCTCCATATAAGAAGCAGTTGCCATAAAAGTAACCTCTGCAGGTGACAAATCCATTAAACGGGTAAATCCAAAAGCCCCGCTTAGTATGGACAACCCATCAGATCCACGATCTTGTGGAAATATAGATTGATATACATTCTCGGGCGAGAAAATGTTGAAGTGCTTTTGAAACAACTCATCATAAACACCACGTGCAATTGATGTGCAGAGTGTTTCAGAACTCTGGAGAACCTCTTGCTGGATAAGCTTAGGTATCTGAAGAAAAAAAGAGTGGGTAGGAGTTAGCTACAGTCTGAAATAGGTGAGATATTTCACAATCAAATCTATCGGAAAAGTTACCAGGTACCTTATATGTTATGGGATTCCGACCTCCTGAATAACGTATATCCTCCAACTCTCCAAATGGAGGTGGCAAAGGGGAATTTGAGACCTCTCCAAAATAAAGGTAGGAGCTTCCTTCATTTCTTTCAAATAGCTCCGGGTGGTTGCAGACCTGCAATTCAATGGACAGCAAACTCAGTTATATAAAATTCATAGAATGCAGAGGTTTAGCTGTTCCATACATTTTGTTTTATAATAGTAATACAAAGAACAGAGAATCTACCTTCCTGAGCTGAATAACAATATTCATCAAGTTCAGAATCTTTTTTTCATTAAGGTGTCCTCGGCTGTTATCAAACAGCTCCGCAAGAGATATCTTATTCTTAATTGCTTGGTAAAAAGCCTGCTGCCGAGAACTCAACTTGCAGTGTACTGTAATCTCTGTTTTCTTTGTCAGCTCAGAAATCACATCTTTTTTAACTCGTCGAAGCATGAACGGCTTCAAAATGGCATGCTGCAAAGAGAACAAAAAGTCCATAACAATCTCTCATGTTTATAAACACATACAGAGAGAGAGAGAGAGAGAGAGAGAGGTCTTTCAAACTCCATCTGGCTATGCCAAGAGCCACAGAAACAGATTGATCAAAAGTGCCCCTCAAGATAACAAATTGACACAGTTACCAGAACTACATTGCTACAAAACAAATCTTTCAAAGGGCACAAGGACCAGAACCTCAAGACCATCATATACCCTGACACCATAAGCAATCAGTTTTAAGTATTTAAAACCTATTTAAAACTTATTCAACTCTGGGGAAAAGAATGAGGCGGGCCAATATTACCTGTACACACTCCACAGGGACTAAAAAACTGTGTTGACACCTATAAAGACTAATAACATTATATCTACATAGAGCATTACCAACAAATGATATCTAATGGAACAAGAGAATGAGAATTTAAAGTTTCTTGGACGATACCCAGAAAAACCCAGGAACATATCGAACACATGCAATATTCTTCAATGAAATACTAAGACGACATTACACACTCTTTTTGTCCTATTATGATGTAAATACAAGTAAATTAAGAGGAACATCACATCATAATGTACATTTTGCTATCATCTACCGAAACCAATGAGCATTTTTCCGGCAAACAGTACGAATCCATACTAAGAAGCGTGGAAGAAAAGACCATGATATGTGGTTTGACATATCAGCAAAACCACCACGGGTGCCTCAAACAAGCGATTGTTTCTAGAGTAAGCTAGGATCTACATTCCATCAAGTGAGGGGTACATGACAAGATAAAGTGAAGAACACTCACCAATCTGTTAAGCTGGTGCTCATTCAGAGTTCCTCCATGTTCAGCATGGTTCTCAATCCTATTAATTTTAAAGTGAAACTTAGCAACAAGTATTTTGTTTACTTCTATCATTGAAATTGTACACAAGTGGATACAAGGTACACATACCCTTTAGAAAACCACTCATTAAATTGTTCATGGCTGTCAAATAAAGTAGGCATGATAAAATGGAGAAGTGCCCATAATTCTGCCATGTTATTCTGAATAGGGGTACCGGTCAGAAGCAAACGGTTGCGACAATTGAAACTAAGCAGAGTCTTCCATCTTATACTGCAAGCAACAGATGTGATGTGAGAACAGAACAAATTAGAAGAGAAGCTAAAACAACCAAAATAACTTCCAAAAATGATGTTTACACAGCTAGTGCTTTCACAGCGTGGCAGTTAACAGCATTGTCGAAATTAAAGTTTACACACACTGATGAATTGAAGCGGTCACGAGTAAGACGTCTTCTAATAATTATGCAATTTCATGTCACTGCTTTCTAAACCAAAATCAAAATACAAATGAACCCTCATCCATTCTCAATATGGTCAAAAACGTTTAGCAAGGGTGTGAGCAGCCCTCCTACAATTTCATTACTCAAAAAAATCAAGAAAGAAAGAATACACTACATGGGGGGTTCAAAGATACAAGAAGAATGCAAATTCTTTGACAAATTTTACCTTCAATGTCAATGTGATGAAGTTTGAAAATAGCATTAACTAGTAGGCAACCAACAAGAGAACAAATAAGAGCTGCCATTAAGATTAAGAAAGTTGCATATTCTTTTTCCTTTTCAAAAGAGGGAGAAAACAAAAAAAGAAACGAGGAACCCTGCAAGATCTCTTCAACCATTTTGGTTGGGCATACTTGCCCAAGGGCATTTCAACTTGAGACATCAATTAATCAACCGAGCCTTATTCCCAACTCGTTGGGGTCGGCTACATGAATCCTGCGTTTCCATTCCGCTCTATTTGTTACGAGGTCCTCCGGAAGTTCTAGTAGCCTAAGATCTCTCTCAAGTCTCAACTAGACTTACCCATGTAAGTTTAGGTCTTCCCTTACCTCGTTTAAATTCCTTAAATCTAACCTATCGGTTTTACGCACTAGCGCATCTAATGGTCTTCTTCGTACATGCCCAAACCATCTAAGTCGGCATTCTCTAATTTTATCTTCAATTGGTGCGACTCCCACTAAGCCAACCGATTTGGGTACAAATAAAGACCAGTATGCATGAGTGATGCAACGTGCATGTGTGAGGCCCTGCTCTTTTTATATTTCAATATAGGAGTAACATATTATCAAATTTTACACTTCCCTCCACTTTTCTCTTTCTACTTTTTCCACTTTCTCCCAATATGTCTAATATCACCTTTATCCTCTCAAAAGAACACAGCCACAGCACACACATGGAAAGGAGGGGGGTTAGTTAACCTGTTTGCGCTTTTAATTGCTTGAGCCTCGTCCAATACCATGTATTGCCATTTTACACGCCGAAAGTATTTTTCATCCGACACAAGCAGTTGATAGCTAGTGATTAGAATATGAAACCCAGCTTCTCTGTTAAGAAAAGAAAACAACCAGTTAGACAAGATTCGAGAGAAACCATGATCACTAATACGCCCAAAAAGCAGCTCCTAAAATGTATCTTGTACAGAGAAACTAATAGCCCTTGACCTTCAAAACTTTAAAGGTACCTCAAAAAGTACCAAGAGAACCTAAAAGCATTAAGAAACTTGATTGTGTTTATAGGAACAAAACTGCTATATCTAGTATAGTTCAGGAAACAAACTCTGAAGTACATTGGCAACGGAGCAAAGTTTGAACTTCTTGTGAGAAATGAAATAATTACTTTCAAAGAAAAACATACTCCCTCCCCGTCCCTGAAAGAATATAGCGTTTTTGCCACTTTCAGAAATTAATCTATGAATTTTTTCCAACATTTTGATATCTAAAGTTATAATTCATTTATTTATATGTTTTTTAATACAAATTCATAAATATAAGCAAATGACAAATAGATGTTGCAGTTTCTAAATATATACTCCTCCGTCCCTAATTGATTGCAATGTTTTGTTTTGGCGCAGAGATTAAAATGGGTAGAAATATGTGGAAGTTTGATAAAATTACCCGTAAAAAGGAGAGTTAAGTGGGTGAAGTGAGTGGAGTTAGTGGGGTCAAATTAGATAATAACAAGTAAGATGAGTTGAGTCAGCAGAATTTGTGGGGTCAAATCAGAGAATAAAACATTTTTAAAAAATTGAAATGATAAATTGGTAAACTTACTTGAAAAAGTTTACTAAATTAGGAAACGTTGCAAACATTTAGGGACGTCCGAAAATGAAAATTTTGCAATAAAAAAAGGATGAAGGGGGCATTTATAGAAACCTTTTAACAAATTTGCTCTAACAACAGTTTAAGTCAAACACAACCTAGAATGTCACTCACGAGATTCTTTTTAAGACGGAGGGAGTATATAACTGTTGGAGAATTAAAGGCGAGCAACAGCAAACCATTGAAAAAAAATCAGGAACCTAAGAATAGCTCACAAATCTACAACTTCCAAATGTTTACAAAATTACTTCCCTGTTATCCAAAATCTGAGAATATATACAGACTATGAGATCAGCATTACAGCTGTGTGTTGTCCCATTTGTGATAAAAAAACTTATAACTAGTACCCCCTCGGTCACAAGTGTGATGTCACTTTTAGCTTTCTTGTATAAATTAAGATTGTCTTTGGTCATTAACTCATTTTACTTAAAACTTTCATCACTACCCCTCCCAAACCCATTCTCACCCCTCCCAACCCACTCCCTAGCCAACTCCCAAGACTCTTCGAGTGAGTCACTGAGTGTATTTGCAAGGGTAAAAGTAGACTAAAATAAAACAAAAGTGGAAAATGGCATTTCATTTGGAACAATTTTTTTTGATGTTGTGACAATACGTTTGGGACGGAGGGAGTGTAATTTTATCACCTGAAATGCCTATAAAAATGCATGTTACCTTCGATATAGACGTTTTGGATTGATGTTCTTCCGAAGAATTGTCCGCTCTTGAATTCCACCCCAATATGGAAGAGTTTTAAGGTCAGGGCAGAATCGACCAATTTCATCTGACCAATTATTCAAAACAGAAGCAGGTGCCACAACTAGGAAAGGACCCCATATATTTTTCTCCTGTGGAAGCAAACCAATATAAACTGCTACATAAAAGGCATTCAGGTAATTAACACAATAAAATATTTACCTCAGCCAAATGGGCTAGGAATGCCATTGCTTGAATAGTCTTCCCAAGCCCCATCTCATCAGCAAGTATACCATTTAGACCCTGGAAGCCAAAAACACAAAACTTCATTACTGTATCTACATCTCCTGAAAGTAACAAAACACAGATCAAGAACCAACTGACTACCTGCTCATAGCAATTAACAAGCCATTGGAGACCCTTCAACTGGTACTCTTTCAGAGAACCTTTAAACATCTCTGGTGTCCGAACAGTTGAAGCAGCAGGCATAGTGGAACTGCATTTAAGTGACAAGAACTCTCAGTGCTGAAAAGTCACTAAGAAGAAGAAATGGAAAGAAAAGAGAAGATAATCCTCAACTGCTTGAAGACAGTTTTTTTGCTAAGAGAAATTAAAACTGTAAAAAGAATCTCACGGATTATCAAGGTCTATGTTACTGGATCCCGCCACAGAAATATCTTGAGAGGCCTCAATATCAGCAGCCTGACGCAGCTTCAAACATTCAGTGTCAAATTCTGTAGTCAACTTCTTCTGCTTAGACACGGCATCCTGAGCAGCTCGAAGTGCCTCTTTGTTCATTTCCGCATCCTCAGGATCTTCTTCTTCGACAGGACCAGCACCCAACTGCAATTCTGCATTATCATCAGTTTCACCATCTTCCACTGGCAAGGACTCAGAGGCTTGGGCAGCCTTTTTCTGCATAAAATGGCTGAATATTTCTGTTTGTTTTATAAGATAGTTAAGCTGTCTCTCCTTCCTTCTTTCATCTCGAATCTCTTGTTCCCGTTTTAAAGCTTCTGCAGCCTCTTTCTCCTCCTTTTTTCTCACTTCTGCCTACATAAACAAATAATCTCACAGTATATTAATTTTCTTCTAGTTGACATCTGGTCCTTAAAATGTAATAAGTGGAGATATCTACATGCCTACCCAATGACTTAGATAAATCCCAAGGAATCTAGCTACAATCATCATATTGCACCTTCATCCCAACAACGGATGGTATCATTTGAAGTTACATTGAAACTAGTAAAGACATGCAAAAAAACAGAATGGCAATGCTTTTAAAGCAGATGCTCCGTCTAATGCACCCTCTTATAACAAAAAATCTGACTACTGTTACATGTTTTCTTTGCTTTAATCGAAATTAACATGCTAACGTGAGTGACTGGATGCACTAGCTATAATGAGGTGGCTCTTATATGAACACACAGCCAAAAGGGAAGGTAAAACAGGGCTATCAAAAACACTCAATTAAATAGCACCTTACAAGTTCTAAAGAAGATTAAATCACACAAAAGTTGGAACAAGTTAAGAAAATAAGACAGATACCATCTCCTTGTCAACTCGTTTCCAGTAGAGCAGCATATCCCTAGCCAACTTCCGAGTTCGTGTGGAAGCACCTCTCATATACCTGAGTGATCTACTCATTTTCATTTTCACCTGGGACAAAGATATAATTATCACTAACACTTGAAACTACAGAGCTACAAGTCCATGAAGTTTTTTAGATCCTATAAGAGATGAAAGATGAAAAACTTCCCAAAATAAAGACTTACCTCTCTTTGACAATTCTCTGAGAACCTCTTGGCATCAATTAATTGCTTCCGATGTAACGTTGAGAATACCCGATGATGCTTGGGAACATCTCTTCTGGAAATAGTCACCCAAACTTTTCCAATTTTCTCCATTTCCTCCTTTTCGATGACTGAAGGGTCCTTCTTCACCTTCGGTTTTTTGGGTAGGCTTCTTTCGATGATCTTAAAACGGTCACAAACAAGCACAAAAAATAAGTGCAACTAGAATGAAGAAAAAAGACCAAGATCAAGGTTCCGGACACACATACCTCATATGTATCACCTTTCTCCAAAACCTTCACATAGAAAACTTGCAAAACACCACCCTCTGACAAAATTTGTCGGGGTATGCTTCCAGCAGCTCCTTCGGGAATTGATGAACTTAATGAACTTTCAGAAACCTTGAGACTGAATCCCTGAGTTGAGTTAGAAGACACCAGAGACATTAATCTTGCTTGAAGCGACTCATATTGTGGTTGTGACTCTCCCATCCCAGCTCGGTTTCTAGAACCAAACATTTTATCATTGGCCATCATTGCTGCTAGAGACGCCAAATCTAAGGTACCCTTCAAGTAAAATTCCTCAACCCGTATATCTGAGAAGCTCGGCAACTTCAAGGATGCAGCCAGCTTATCATAAGTTGGAGGGATTTTATAAGTGATACCCTCCCCAATATCCAGATATGCTGGCTCATACGTAGTTCTGCACCATTTAAAGGAAAACAGCTTATGATTTGCATAAACTGCAACTTAAATGCTAATAACAGCAAAAGCAACATATTTGCCACAAAACCAACAATGCCGGCAAAGAAACCTTACCTAGGAACAAAATCTGCCTCCACATAATGTGCAAGTCCTGGTGGACTAACATCATGTGCCCACTTAGACGACGTTTCCAAGTCATAATGTCCTCCTGGATGCTCATGTCCAGATTTCCTACCTTTTGCGCTACTCAAATTGTTTTTGGGAATTTGAGTGGCCAACCTAGGAGGAACTTGACTCACTGTGGAGTCTTTAAGCCTCCTCCTGTATTTCCGAATATGTTCCCCAAGCATGGAACGATACTGCTCCTCTGTAATCCTCGGCCTATGGTACTCCTCGTCCTCCTCACTGTTGCAAGACCTCCTTGCTCTCTTACCCAGGTTTAAGCCCCTACCAGACATCGTCCCATTGCCATAGTTTGCCCTTGCCCTGCCTGCCCAAAGAGAATGGATCAAGGTAATCAACAAAAGAAGATATCCACATTCACACTCTTGCGAGATATAAAACATACATACAACTGAAAATTGATCAGTGAGTGGCCTTATAAGGGGTAAAACCACACAAGTTGTGAGTATTGAAATAAAAAGGTTCAAAACAAATGCTACCTTGGCTACTTCTGCTCTCATCCTGACTACTATTCCCGTAATAATCAAAATCATCATCCGGTTGTGGAACTTTGAAATTCATCAGGGACTACAATAGAAACTCAACAAACAAATAAACAAATAAATAGTTCGTAGATAACCATTACTACAGAAGAGTAACAAACCACAAAGGTAACATAACGAGTCGCAAAACTTGCTTCCTCCAGTTTAACTAAGTGAAAAACGATAATGCAGAATAGAAGAACCGAATTAGGAAGCGTCTTGTACATGACTAACGGATCAAGATTCACTCAATAAGAAAAACAGAATGAATAGCAAAAATATACTACGGAAAATTATCAGTAATTCCGCAAGACCAACCAACCTCGAGATTGAAGAGATTAGAGTAAGAAAGCGAGTCTCTCGAATGCCTCCTGGGGTCCATGAAGCAAAAGAGAAGAGAAGCAAAATCCTAAGTACGAGGGATAAGCATGAAGCGCTGATGTCCACAGAGCCAAAACCTAGACCAAAGCCATAGAAAGCGAGGAAGGAGACGGAAAACGGCGAGTGTGCGCAGGATAAGGTCGGTATACAGGCAAAAAGAACCATCGGTAGCAATGGTCATTGCTAAAGTGAACTTCTGCCTAAGCCTTTCTTTCGTTGTGCATTTTTTTTCTTTGGAAAAAATCCTATTAGAGCTAGAGCAAATTCTTCTTTGTGTATACCTGACATACTACTATTGGTTAAAGTTATCACTATTAATTATGGATTATCACCTCTTATAATAAATAGTAGCAACCCCATAATTAATGGTGATGGCACGAACCAATACTGATATGTCATGTATGTAGAAAGGATGACTTTCCTCTCTCTAGAACAAAATTTTGTTCTTTTTCTTTTGCAATAACCCCTTAGGTTTAGGTAAACATGCACTTTTTTTCCTTACCCGTTAACTTTGTCAATTGGATAGTATTTTGGTCCAACCCGAGTTGGATGAGTTTCCGCTAACCCCCTATATGTGTCATTTTTTTACTAGAACCGATCAATTATATTAATGATCAAACGCAAAAAAAAAAGCCAAAAGCCAAAACAGCTTAATGTCCATAGAACCACCAAAGTAGAAGCAAACGAAAAACAAGTATAAACAACAACATGAATCAAAAGACTAAGTCCAACGCAATTGAAAGCTAGAGGATAGAGAGGTAATGCAGTCGAAATTTCATCGTACCACTCAATAGCTTCCTCACACAAACCACCCAAATCTCGAAATGGCTTGAAACAGCATATGTCGTCATGGCGATGTGTGTATAGACAATCATGTCAGGCTCAATCGGACCCAAATGTCATCCTACCATGAACATGAGAGGAAGTGTTGACGCCCGAAAAGAATTATCTGTCACAAAAGTTCCACACCAACTCATCCATACACCTATAAAAAAAGACGCCAACAAAAGGTAAAAAATGACCAAAAAACACTGGAAGGAGAGGACCCATATGGTCTAAAATCGAGTCCGCTCCTGAGCCTCCAAATCACTGCTCCAAGTGAGGCAAGTGAGGCAAGAAGTCCCCCTGCCCCACCAAACCGAGTCTCACTGCCTCTGCCACATCCTCATAATCGGTAGAGAGAGCGACGGTGGCCAAACGGGTGTTGAGTCTTTCCATGGCGGTAGCCCGAGCCGACATGGTGACTTGAGGGAGGATGAGAGAGCAACATAGGAGAAAACCACAACAAACCAAAACTACTATTGCTTCAAGGAGACCACGGAAACCGAGAGCATTTTGGGTGAGACGGAGATGGAGGCTAGGCTGGGTTGCACGGTTGGCGTGCCAACAAAGGAGGTAGTAGCGCCGCACAAAGAGTTGCAGAGCACTAGGGTTTTTGTCCTTTGATCATGCTTGCTAGGTACTCTAGGTACGGAGTGTACCCCTATATGTGTCATCTTATTATTTGTTGGTGCACTACTGTTTATTAAGAAACTGCCACTATTAATTACGAAGAGTGACAATCCTGTAATTAACAGCGATGTCATCAACCAATAATAAGCATGACACGTTTAGGTGTCGGAGGAAACGGGTTGGAGAAGTTTCCTCCAACCCGGGTTGGAGGAAAATATTTTCCTTGTCAATTTGATTGTCTGATTATAGCGTTTAATTGACATTCACAAAACATTTTTCATTAAGAAATTTATACAGCTCATTGAAGCCTTTTAGTTTAGGGTTAGAGATCGATAAGCTTTAGGATTAGGAATGTTAAAAAAAAATCGGAAATCCGGATCGGACCGAGTGATCCGATACCAAAAAATTTGAGACCCGTTAAACTGAAGAAAAAAACGTACTTCTACGGTTCGATTTTTTATTCATCGAAATCGTGGGTAACCGACCCGAACCGTACCTTTTACTTATTTGAGTTTATGTACCTACCCACACACAATTTATATATATATATATATATATATATATATATATATATATATATATATAAAACGGGGAATAGAGTTAGAGGTGTTTACGACTTTTCCTTACTCTAATTTCTCAGTATTAATTGCAACGAAAGGATTTGAATAGATTGTTGTTTAACCGCACCTCAAACAAACCTAACAACACTTAAAACAGAAAAGATTACGTTGATCTTAATGTATTTACATTTTTCACCTTAAATAATATCATATTTGACCCTTGAGAAGAGCACACAATTGACTTTTTCTTAATGTTGCTGCAGAATGTTCACGTTTTAAGCAACCATATGTACGAGGCAGTCAACAAAACTTGACCAAGTCTACAACTCCAGCATCCAACCTAAACTGCAATTTAAAACTTAAATGTTACATGAGTATATCCAAAGAATGATAAAAGAAACGAAACATACAACTAAGAAATTAACAGCACCTAATATAAGTTACAATCCAAATTTTAAAAACTATTGAAATTTAAAAGTTAATCAGGTAATATTAAAAAAATAAAATTTGAAGGATAATTAGTTCAAGAGCTGGATCATATCAAGTTCAAACAGAAATTGCAGTCGATTTTAAAAATAATGATATTTGAATTAAATTTCAAAATTATTATATAATGAAGAAGAATATAAAAAACAAACTTTAAATTCAAACTATTAAAATTTAATAAACTATTGAAATTAACATCACATAAGATAAGTATCAATCCAAAGTTAACAAACTATTGAATTTTAAAAGTTAAATTGGAGCAGAGTTTATCTCACAACCTGTATAATCTTAGCTCAACATAATCGAATCATTCCATCCAAAACTTCTTTATAAACCTATCACACTCGGTTTTCCGCAGATGCTCAGATTATTAAACCTGCAGAGCTGCTGCAAGTTCTGCAATCAAATTCTAAAAACTGCTGCAATTTCGATTTAACCGGCAAAGGTAAGGTTAATTTTAAACTCTCAAACAACTATTCATATACATATATTTCTAATTCTTGTTCATTTTACAAATTGTCTCTAGCTAGGTCAGACTTTAAAAGCAACATTAAAGTAAAGTTCAATCATCATAGCTAGATCAAGGTAAAGTTCAATCTCTATTTTATACTACTATCAAACGATTATTCATAACCAGTACTACTATTTTTGTTAACAAGAATTAGTACTACTATTTTTCTCCAATGGCTCTAACATTTAATTGCCTCTAGCTAGAATGATGACTATTAAATGTTAGAGCCATTGGAGAAAAATAGTAGTACTAAACCTGAAGCCAAATACAGCACTGACTCGATGCTATCAGAAGATGAACATATATGTATATACATTAAAAATTGATGGCATAAGTAACTTAATAAAACGATAAGATAATTCTCAACTTTAACCTGTCAAGTTCATAATTTTTCTCTATGTTCTTCCCAATTATGACCACACCGCACTAGCCATTTCCACTATCTTACACTTCCTCACGTTTTTTTACCCACCAATACCTTTTCTTGAAAAAGCATCATGCATTAGATTTAAGAGAACCTACGCTCCTACATGGTGGAGGAGACAAAGTTCCAACGTTACATCACAAATTACACAGAAGAACCTTTTGATTATACAAAATGGTTTAATAAAAAAAAATACAAAATGGTAGTAACATTTGTTTCAATAGTTTTTCACTCTTTCGTTAGAATCATGTCACATGGTTACTTTTTAACACAATAATGAGTTACCTATTTAAACCAATCATGTTTGATTATTAATATATATATATATATATATAATGAGTTTTTTTTAAATGGCTCCCAATAAATGCGAAATTTAATGCTAGAAAAAAACCCTCCAGATGTGGCAGTGACGTAGAGCTGAGGTGACTTCACCAAATCAGTTTATTCATTTTTTTCTGACTATTTTTAGAAAGAGTTCCTATTAGCATTATATATATTAGATTAGATTATAATATAACTATAATTGGATCAAAATTTTGGAGCACAAAATAGAGGTACATCTACCAAATACCCAATAAAAACTCAACTATGAATAAATAGTATTAAATCCCCTTACAAATGTATAAGTGTAACTGTTTTTTTATATATATAGAAGTGTATAAATATAGTAACTTAAAAAGGAAAGGGAAGGAAAAAAAACAAAGCGGCATACAAGAGCCGGGGATAGCTGTTACATGATGTGCGGGAAAAATAAGACGTGGGCGAGAAGTAAGCCGCAGTTTGGGCATTGACGTCATGGGATTAACAGGGGCTCCAGAATTAGCCATATTAACCGACGGTGACAAACGGGAATTGTAATCGTAAAAATCCGGACGGTAGTTAACGGCGTGGTCCAGTTACCGATACGATATATAGCCATCAAAACAGCCTGACACCGACGATCCACCTAATCCGCGTTTCATACTTTCCGTTTCAAATCTCGACACCATGAGCAGCGGTAGCGGATACCCTCAGCCTCCCCCCGGCTATGGCTACGGCGGCTACGGCCAAGGCCAAGGCCAAGGCCCGCCCTCGTCTCAGCCCCACCCAACCCCTCCATACGGCGGCGCTCCTCCGTCTGCTCCATATGCCTCTGCCCCGCCTGGGCCACACGGCTCTTCTCCATACAGCTCTTCTCCCTACGGAAATCCTAGTCCCTACGGCGGACCTTCCGCTCCCTATGCTCCTGCACCGGGCGAGAAGCCGCACAAGGACAACAAGCCGGGTGTGGCCGGACCTATTCCTCCGGGCAGTGGCTACCCGCCGGCGTCTCCTTATGGGAGCCCTTTCGCTTCTCTTCTTCCATCCACGTTTCCGCCTGGCACTGATCCCAGCATCGTAGCCTGCTTTCAGCTGGCGGATCAGGATAGGAGCGGTTTTATTGACGATAAGGAGTTGCAGGGCGCTCTTTCTTCGTACAACCAGAGTTTCAGCGTCAGGACGGTTCATTTGCTCATGTATCTCTTTACCAGTTCCAACGTTAGGAAGATCGGTGAGTTGCTCTCCTTGTCTTCTTTCACTATCTGTACCAAATGCCGCGGAATTGTCATGAGATTTGTGTCCCAAGTTGTTTGATGTATGCTAGGGTTTAGAATTATCTGGGAGACTGGGACATCTATTTGCCGCATTAAATTGTTCTTGGTAAGGTTATTAACTGCGAATGGTCACATTTATCTGTAAACTTTATACCCTGCCTTCATAAATACACTCTGCTTCCAGTGGTGGTTTTGTGGAAGCTGTGTACCTTGGATGGTTCCATCACCAATGATTATCTGGCGCCAGTGCTGTAAGGAGTGGTGAATGATCTCACCTTCTGTAAAGAGGTTCCTAGATAAGGAGTCTCTCGTACCCCTGCGATTAACTTAGTGATGCACCAAGGTCCAGAACAGTGTCTTTGATTAGGGATAGTATTGATATCCACCCATCTTGTAACTGGAGAACATAGAAGGGCTTAGAAACTTCAGTAATAGTAGAATGTTGATATGTTTGCTCGATCCTTTCTCTCACCACCTGGAATCTTTTCCCCTCTGATTAGACAATTATATGATTGTATTATGGAATTTATAACATCCGCTATACTTCAAGGTTAGGGAACTTGTAGTTTTATCATTAGTTATATAGTCACTTGATACAATTCTGAGTTTTACCTCCTTAATTATCAAGGGGTTCATTGTTTCCCGTTGTGAGTTTTATGTTGACAACCTCTTATGCGTGTTATTATTATACTTCAAACAGGCCCAAACAATATAAATGCCTGTTGGAATAAGGTTACATCTTAGCTTTATCACTACAACTTAAATTACTACACAAACAGAAATTTTTTAGCTGTTCGCTCTGGCGAGTAGGGTTTATGTGCTTTCTTAGCGCTGTCGGCCTTGTGCCGACGGCGCCAAGCCTTTCTCACTGCTTCCCAGTCGTCGACAATCTATGTCCTCTCTAAGCGGCGTGCTCGCCGCCAGTTAGGGGGCGTCTCCATCTCGGGCTTCTTGGAGTATTGGGTGGCTGTTTCGTTTTGTTCGACTCTGTCAGATCTGGGCGCTATCGGAGCGCCCCGACGCACATGGTTGGTCGCGGCGTCTCAGGGCTCCGGCCTAGCCTCGCCTTGGTGGTGCAGCTCGTCGCCTGGGCTGCTCCGTTGCGGTTGGGCGACGTTCTACCGTTTAGGCAGTGGCTCCCAACTCTGGTCTGTGGGTGGGCAGTTTGGGTGGGCGGTTTGGCGATGTTGCTCCCGTCCTCTGCAAGGGGCTGGAGCAGTAGAAAGTTTCGAGGGAGGTGGCTCATCATGGGCTGATGTGTGTGTGGATGGCTTCAAGAGAGTGTGGTTGTGCCGCCGGTGTTGATGGATGGGTTTCATGGGGCGGAGATCCGCCTTGGCAACTCTTGGCACAGATTGTTGGGCAAGAGTTTTTTCGAGGAAGGGTGGATGTTTGGTGTTCAGTGGGAAGAGACGCAGGGAGCGATGGTACCGCTCCCTGCCTGGCTCCATGAGGACGTTGGTTTCGGATGGTTGGGATGCAAAGTCCGGCCTAACCATTTGTAGCTTGCTCGGGACTTGGGATTTTTAGTGGATAGTGTCATTTAGTTGGTTTTGGATATGTTTCTTCCAGGTGTGGCTTGATATTTTAGGGTGCTTTCCGGGATACCTTGCAGGAAATAGGCTCTTTCGGGCACGCTTTGCGTTACTTCAGGGGAGGGGGACGGTAGCCTCAATCTCTATTGTAGATGCTGCAGACGGATCCTTGAATCAAGCCGAAGGGCAGTTTGAGAGCGCTTGCGAAGATCAGCTTCACCTGGGGATCTTTTTCCTTTGTCCACTTCATATGTTGTTATCAACCTGATTGTCCTGTTATCTTCTCGTTTTTACTTATCTAGTTTGGGACGTTGTCGAGTTTGGTTATTTTCTTAAGTTTTGGCTCCCTTGTTGGTGACCTGGTAAATGCTCACCACATGCTTAGAGCAAGTTTAGTTTATGGGATCCAATCCTCATTTAGTTTGTTTATCCAGCTTTCAGTTGTTTGCAATTGAATGATTAGTCATTCCTTCTCAAAAAAAAAGGTTACATCTTAGCTTTTCTGGTCTTATTATTAGACAGGACCAGATTTAATATGTAAACCGGAGATTGATGAAGGTTCAGTTAAAGTTACCATTAGGTCTTTAAATTGTGTGAAGGAGTTTTAGGGTTCAAATTTTGAGATGCAAAATTATGCAAGTTGCACACATAATTTTATTGTGAAAGGTAGGTCTATTGCAGCCACTTATTTATACATGCATTGTCTGCCAACATATTCCCAGTGAATGACTACTTAGGCTTTATCTCAGATAGTAGGTTGTAAGTATTGCTGTAGATTTTAGTATGACTGATATAACATATTGAATGAACTTTTATGCAGGACCAAAAGAATTCACTTCTCTGTTTTACAGCCTTCAGAACTGGAGAGTAAGTCTGGTGTTTTGTAGACCATCTGCTGCTTTCTGTTCCATAGAGTTGCATTGATTTTGGAATACTTGCAGCAAATATTTGAGAGATTTGACCGAGACAGGAGTGGCAAAATTGATACCAATGAGTTGAGAGAGGCACTCTTGAGTCTAGGATTTGCTGTGCCCCCGGTTGTGTTGGATTTGCTGGTGACTAAGTTTGACAAAACTGGAGGAAGAAACAAAGCCATAGAATATGATAACTTCATTGAGTAAGTAATGCTTCTTCGGCTTTGTCTTGTTTGTGTTCCTTTGATGTACTCCTATGTCTAATTAACTGCGGTTTCTTTTGTCCATTTCTTTTCTTGGTACAGGTGCTGCCTCATAGTTCAGGTAAGGAATTTAAATACCAGTTGAGTATTCATTTGAAGGAATACTAAGGAATTTTTTTGTTTTTGCAAGGAAATTTCTCAATACTCTGTACATATTTGCAGGGACTAACTGAGAAATTCAAGGAGAAGGACACCTCTTACTCTGGTTCTGCAACTTTCACTTATGAAGCATTCATGCTGGCTGTTTTGCCTTTCGTTGTAGCCTAGCGTGTTTACAGGCGTTCTGAATGTAAATCTTTCTGGAGTATTCTACTAGCAACTTTGGCTAGGCTGTGATGCAACTAGCAAGTAATCGTGTGTTTGTTTCCTGTATACTACTATAAGAATAGGAGGAAAAACCAAGGGGAAAAAAACAATCTCCAGATCCGTCGCGGAGTTGTTTTGTTAGCATACGTGTGCATGCGCGTGAAGTGATCGATTTGGATAATTTTTTCCAACCTTTTTCCATACTATGCATTGGTGGCTAGTTTAATTGGTCATGCAAGTTAATTTTATACTCCAATAATGTTTATAATTTTATAATGAGATGACGATTTAGTAGCTAAATCAATATTTTTCATATAACTGGAGAATCCGCTCCTGCTAAAATATACGTGGCTACATATTTAATTGCGACGGTTAGATCCTATAAACTTTATTTCGAGCAGAATAGTTGATCCAGACTTTGTGATTTGATTCCTCAAGTCATTGGGGTAAAACTAAAAAAGTAACCAGCAAGGCATCCAGTAACATGAGGGTAAAAATGTATAAGCTTGTCCACACTTGCATCTTAATTAGGTTATGCAGCTTCTGGGACGTAAAGAGTAACTGTTCTACCATTAAGTGCTTGAACGGGCCTTGCATTTGCTCCAAATCCCTGAAACAAAGTTTCTTCTAAAATTTAACAGTACATGTGAAAACCTTAAATCAGGAATATATACACAGAATCATAGAAACTTACATCATGAACAGCATCTCTCAGTGCTCTTACTTGCTCAATGGACACAGTCCTCACCTTTTTCGATATTGTCCAGATGACACCCTCTGTGCATGGAGGAACTGTGAGCGAACCGATGTATCTATAGTACTTCCTGCTTCCAAATTTTATGTCTCCTGGGTTAACAATTCCCATCTCCTTTCCTTCAGTTCCTGCTGTTTTTAAATGAGGCACCAGCTGCCAGAGATATAGATGAAATCATCAAGCTGCTATAATTTCTTCTATTAGGTGGGAAAAGTTACTGCCAATAATGCAAGTTGAAGATTGATGCAAAGGTAGTAGAGCAGTACCTTGGAGAGGAAGGAATCAGGACGACCGTATTTGTATACAACTCCAACAACTGCTGTCTTCTCCTTTGCATTTTTATGAACCAAATGAACCTCTAAGTGGTACCTAGAGCCATTGAATGTGTGCTCAGAGGGTGAATGCCAATGGCACTGAACAAGGCTGTAGTCAGTCCCATTGATATGAAGCTTTCCAGCATCACCAGTCCATTCCACCTGATTTATTGAACCAACACATCATCACACACAACAATTGCATACAGAAGACCTTTGTATATCATTGTTCGATAATCCACAACAGGAACTCTAGATAGATTGGGGGACAGACAAGTAATCGATTACCATAATGTCATGACCCCTATTCTTGAGAACAGCAGGGGCAGGTTGATAGTCCCTCCTCAGTTTCCCAGGAGTAGGTAGGATTTGAACCCTTTGAAGAAGAAGATCAATAGGGGACTGCAGTTTTCCAGAAGAACAAATTTTCCAGTGGGGGTTAAGTTGACCCCACATCTCTGGCCCTTTATCTGTCCCTTGTTTGTATGTAAATGGAGTTTCATTTCCTGAAAGCATGCTCAAATTACCCAGAACAGAATACTAATTGGATCTCTCTATATATATACATATCGCTAGCAGTAGCATATACTCATATGAATATTGATTGCATAACGTAGTGTCAAGAAATCAGTATGGCACTACATACCCACTTCAGATTCAGAAGCTTGGAGAAGAGGCAAAGAAGAGATGATTATGGTGGTAAGGCAAAAGAGTTGCAGGAGGTTGCTCTTCATGTTGGTTTACTTTTGCTCCAAGGGAAGGCTATTGATCAGTCTTAACTTGTTAGTCTTGTTTGGATTCCTTCCTTTCTTCCTTCTGCTCTATATATACTAACTGTTGTAGCCTGCATGCAGCAAACAGTACTGACCCATTTCTCTTCACAGAGCCACACAACACTGCACACTGGAAAAGGGAAAATTAGGTGGCAGCTCCCTGGATATTCCTCCAAACAATCCAAAGACAAATAAAATTACTGAATCAATAAACAGATTTTTAGGTGAGAGTTACAGTTCATTTCCTATATTTACATTTATGCTTCTTAACGTTTCATAGTTAGCTTGCATTGCAACGGCTGGTTTCAAAGGAGGGTGGAAAGTAACTGAATGATAGTCACAATGACCTCTGCCATTTCTTGGAATTCCTTTTATTTATTTCAAGTCTGCTTTCTCTCTCTTGAACTTTAGGGTCATTTGATTGAATTTAACGTGCATTAATTAATTCACATCCATGTGCATTTATCCAAGAATGCCTACTTAATGTGTTAATTTTCCTACATACATCTGATTTAGGGATAAGTACCTAAAAGGCTACACTTGTACTATTATATTAACCAGGTAGTCCTAGATTTCCAATCATTCTACCCTCAGTGCACTGTATACCAAAAGTGATAAACATAAAAACGTGACTTCGATGCTGGTACATATGGGCCAAAAGGATCAGAGCTTTTGGACATCTTCCAAAAACATCCAGTGTATCCTCTCCACTCTATGCTACTTTGACCTAGCCTCTCCTTGCTCCTCACCACTGACTTGAGCGTCGAAGTGGGTCCGGACACACAACCCCGACCCATTTCTTCTTTGTTGCATCTGCAGACATTGAAGTCCCAGCCTCCACAACCCAGAACTATCAGATGTCATAAATGATAAGCTCACCAAGTACCCGCTCTATGCTTACATTGGAGTCCGTTTATTTACCACATATGTGGAAAAACACATACCTAAGTGTACTACTAATTAACTAACTTAACTAACTAACCTAATAAATTGAAAGACTAAAACACCCTTCATAGAGATTTATTAAATAGGTAAATTTGACATTTTCATGGTGTGTGTTTTTCCACATATGTGGTAAATAGACACCAACCTTAAATTGTTCACTTCATACTTTAAATATTCCATAAATGTTGTATTATTCCACAAAATGAAATTTTCAGCAATAAAGTTAGTTAAATACCCCCAAATTTTCATCAATCTATAACTCCCTCTCACAAATGAGTTCCATAAGATGTATACACCTCCTTTTCACTAATGTGGAAAATTGGGAAAACACTTACAATCTATCATTACCCTTAATCTCTACAACTTCTTTCTCTTTATAATCTCTCGAAGTCGAAGAGAGTACTCCATGAAAAACATATATGGAAATGAATTTAAATAGTATTGAAGATTTCTAACATAAAACTTGTACTAATATTCTAAGCGAATGCAAAAAATATGGAAGTGCATCAACTCATTTGTAATATTTTAGAGACTCATTCCAAAGTTCTGATTTGGGTCATAGGTGTATTTATTTAAGGTTTCAAACAACCAGGTGAGTATATGTGTGTGTGAATTAAACAGGACTAAAGCATAATAGACATTAGACAAAAACTTTAGGAGCATTTGGGTAAAAGGGAAATGAAAACCAAATAATAGAATTAGCTCCTTTAACCAAAGATGGGTTGTGAACTTATCTTCGATAAAACTTTTCAGACAAAATTTACTTTATTATTTTTTATTTTCTTTTCATTAAAAAAATACATATCTTAGTATGTACATTTTACTTTATTACTCTCGAATCAATAATAATCCTCAATCGTTCCAATCCAATATTATAAATTGTTTTATGTTTTTTAACGATTATAATAGTTCTGATTAATAAAATTAAAAATTATACTAGAAATATTCTAAAAAGGAAATTTGAGAAAATCTCCAAACAAAACACCTCATTAAAACCACACACACCTTCACAGACGAAAACCAAACGTTGAGGATTCGTTTGTCCAAAGGTATAAACAACAATGAGATTTAGGGTATTTTTCGCAAAAGAAAGGACAGAACGGCAGCAACTTGGAGTCCGAGTTTCACCAGGTCTGTTCATAAACCCTAAATAAAAAGGCCGCAACTTTGCGAAGTCGGAGGATAACCATGGCGAAGTACGATCTGACGCAGCGCATTGCTCCGAACCTCGACCGTCATCTGGTCTTCCCTCTTCTGGAGTTTCTTCAGGAGCGTCAGCTTTATCCCGATGATCAGATTCTCAAGTCGAAGATCGAGCTCCTCAACAAAACCAACATGGTCGACTACGCCATGGACATCCACAAGAGTCTTTATCACTCCGAAGAGGTCCCCCAAGACATGACCGACCGCCGTGCCGAGGTTGTCGCCCGCCTCCAGTCTCTCCAGGAGGCCGCCGCTGACTTGGTCTCCTTCCTCCAGAGCCCCGAGAAACTCCAGGAACTCAGGGCCGACAAACACTACAACCTTCAGATGCTGAACGATCGCCACAAGGTTTTACTTTTTCTGTTTGCATATTTCTTGCTTCGACGATGGAGTTGATCTTATTTTTTATATTTACATCCGATTTGATCTTATTTTTTATATTTACATCCGAATCGTCTTTCGTTCTTTCTCGTTTCTTACTAATTTTACCCCGAATTATCTGTTTCCAGATTGGTCCGGCTCACATCGAGGCATTGTATCAATATGCCAAGTTTCAGTTCGAGTGTGGGAATTATTCCGGTGCTGCTGACTACCTGCTCCAGTACCGGAGTTTATGCACAAACAGTGACAGGAACTTGAGCGCACTCTGGGGAAAGTTGGCAGCCGAGATTTTGATGCAAAACTGGGATATTGCTCTCGAAGAACTTAATCGGTTGAAGGAAATAATTGATTCCAAGGTTTTCATCCTATTCATGTGATGTATTTTTGACCGGCTAATCTGGTTATTGGCTAATAAGTTTCTCTGTCGTTGTTCCCAGAACTTCTCATCGCCTTTGAACCAGATGCAGAGTAGGATATGGTTGATGCATTGGAGCTTGTTCATTTTTTTCAATCATGACAACGGGAGAACTCTGATTATTGACCTTTTTAACCAGGACAAGTAAGGAATGCAGCAACTAGTTTACTTCCGCTGTTATCTTTTTCCAATTGCCCCTTAAGGTTATAAATTAATTTGCTACCCTGGCCTTTGTTTCAGCTGTTTTATGCACTTAGTTTATGAGTTGAGTGCATTTCCCCCCTGACTTCTGTTGATTGCTGCATTAATCTTACATTTAGAAATCAAGATAAAGAGGTTTTGCTGGTGTAGGATTACTGTAGTGGAACAGTCTCGTTTCAGCAAACACATGTCTTCAGGCTCGTTAACTTGTATGAGCCACTCTTTTATGGGTGGTTGCTTCATAAAACTCCATTCCATGCTTTTTTTCCCATGAAAGGGGACCGCGCCCCTGTAACTTTGTTGATATAAAGCCAAACTGCACTTACAAATTTGGAGTGCAGGGCCTGACATAAAAAACGGCAAACCTGCGCTCAAACTAAAATCAGAGAAAATGCCTAACTCCCTGCTGCACAGCACAATAGGAGCAGTACAAACTATGTAAAAGTCTCATGCATATCAACAGAATTCCTAACCTGTACAGTGTAAACTATAGTATCAACAATATTTTACCAAGGTTGAGCGCCCTTACGATGCACCCTGCTATTCCTTTCCAGCCGCACATAGTACACAGTAGCTGCAAACAAAGCCCTTCTGATCTTAGATTTGAGACTTTTACCTCTTACCACTCGTAGCAGCCAATCACACAAAGCATTCCATGCTTTTGTTTTTCAAGGACACTGCTTTTTTTTTTTTTGGTCAAATGCAGTATAATTATGTTTATGTACTGATTTCTTGCAATGCCAGATATTTGAATGCCATTCAAACCAGTGCTCCCCATCTTCTGCGCTACCTTGCCACTGCATTTATTGTCAACAAAAGGAGGAGACCTCAGTTTAAGGATTTTATCAAGGTTATCCAGCAAGAACAATATGCTTATAAAGATCCGATCATTGAATTTCTGGCATGTGTATTTGTCAACTATGACTTTGATGGAGCACAGCAGAAGATGAGTGAGTGTGTAGAGGTAAGTTTCCATTCTTTTCTCGCTAAGAATACCTTCTTCTGTCTCTCAATATTTCTCTCCCTGGGATCGAATTATTTCTTTTTTATGTTTTACAGAACTATAATGTTCTTTTATATTTATGCCTCTTTTCTTAAAAGGAATTTTGGGCTGCTGGCATCAGTGTAATCTTTAGGGTTTGAATTTCATTAGCTTATCACATTTTGCAGGCAATACTGAATGATCCCTTCCTTGGCAAGAAAGTTGAAGAGGGGAGCTTTACGACTATTCCAATAAGAGATGAATTTCTTGAGAATGCCCGCTTATTTATTTTTGAAACATATTGCAGAATTCATCAGCGCATTGATATGAGGTAAGGGTCTTGTATATTTGCTCCATGTATCAAAATGGATGATAACAACCAACCTGCAGTTGAATAAGGCTTTTTTGGTATATTGGTGTCCATATCAAGCTAACTTTTTTGGTATTCCAGCGTTCCAAAGTAAGAACCCTATTGTAATCCTTTGTATACCAAGTGAGGTAAGTGTGCTTTTAGGGTGTCAGGACAAGAACTGGGTTTACAAAAGATCTGCAAACTTGTATCCAGACTGTTTGATTTAGTGGCCATGAGGTGCTTTTAAGGTTCAAGTGTGGTACAGATCTGCTGTCTCCAACTGAAATATAAAACAGTTCACAGTTTACTGTTTGCACTCCTTATTAAACCCTAATTGTACCTTGCATCAGTTGCTGCATACAGTCGCATGGAGCAAGCAGTGCAACACGTGAACCTTAGTGTAAAACTATTTCCTTGCCTAATTTCACAGGGAAGTTGAATATGGAAAGGGTTCAAACATGGGATTCCTGGAATAAAAGATGAACATATATGTTTGGTGTTACATTAACAGGCATCCATGATTTCCTATGATTAGTTGTTGATTAGTTCTAAGCTGTATTTAGAAAGTTCAATTATCATTTTAGTTGTGGTTTGCCAATTTCTGCAGTGTCCTGGCGGAGAAACTCAATCTGAATTATGAAGAAGCTGAGAGATGGATTGTGAATCTTGTTCGCAGCTCCAAGCTTGATGCCAAAATCGATTCAGAGGCGGGAACTTTGATAATGGAGTCTAACCATCCGAATGTGTAAGATTTCATGCTCAGTCAGTTTTGCATATAGGAGGGAGGTATTTTGAGTTTTTACAGTAGTTGAAACTATTTCTTCTCTTGTTTCAGCTATGAGCAGTTAGTAGATCACACAAAGGCACTTCAGGGGCGTACTTATAAGCTGGTCGGCCAGATCCTTTCACATGCACAGGCTCAGGTTGCCCTAGTTTAAGACCAAGGAGAGATTTGAGATCTTCTAAAAGAAGTTTGCCATGTTTTAATCTTATGGCTTTATGCTTAAGATAATTGTGATTTCATACTTGTGGTATTTTGGAGCTGTAATGTTAGTTTAATTTTCTGTTTAGCATCGGCATTTTTTTATTATGAGACGCACCAGTTGTTGAGGAATGTGTTGGACAAGGTAAATGTTGATAAGCTGTAATGACCCTGTGCGGTAAAATTTAATCTCGTAGTCATTTTCACTTTGAATTGAGGAGTAATGGCTTTGGCAAATTAATTTAGAGGGTGGTGGGTTGTCCTGTATTAAATGGAATTCAGTTTGTCCAGGTGAGAGCAGCTGACCAAGAGAGGTAGGTGCACATGAGCTGGGTGGGAGGATAGCAAAGGGAGAGAGGAGAGGCCTAGAGGGAATATTGTTGTAGTAGAATTGTGGGGTTGAAATGGATGTTATTTACCAATTAGTTGGAAAAATCACTAGTTGTGTTATGTGTCTAAATGCTCAGTTAAAAATGTATTTTAGTCTTTAAAATTGTTAAATATTAAAGGATAAATAGAAGAGCCAGGTTGACATTGTTAAGATACAATATATATAAAGTAGAGATTATAAAACCTTATGATTTTCATGAGGTGGGCATATTTGGCATTACAACTTGTTTGTCATGTGCTCTATGAAATGGTAAAATAACACTTGATTTTTATATTATTTTATGAAAAGCAATTAGGTTACTAATTTTTTAAAAGTTCCAGTTCGGTCATTCTTTTTTAAGAAACTCAATTTTAACTAATTTTTTTATAAATGCTAAAAAATATCACAATTTTTTACGTTAGAAATATCTAAATTTCTCAAATGTTGAAAATAAAGAACGAGAATTTTTAGTGTATAAATAGTTTGTCACATGAAGTTGTTACATGTCCATTTTTAGTATAGAAATACTTATACCTAAAATTACACTTGGTCCTCACCTTATTTCATGAAAAGTAATTATGTTCTTGGCTTTTAAAAATACAACAGTGGTAGTTTATTATACCACAATAATTTTCTAAAAGTTGCAGTACAATCCTTATTTGTTCTTTAGATAAATTATATTTGCTCTTCACCTTATCTTATGAAAAACAATTAGGTTTATACTAATTTTTAAAATAAAACACCAATAGTTTAATTTAACCCGACAATCCCTAAAATTTACAATTTAGTCTATATTATTTCTCAAAAATAATACCTTTTACTCTATTGTTTTTCAAAATGCTAAAAAAACTTGCACAACATTTTTACTTTATAAATGTCACTTTCTAACTTACCTTCCGTCCACTTTCATAAACGCTATAAAACTCCTGCAGATCGTTTAAAAAACTAAATAAACCATCATTCTCCACCAAAAGAGAAGACACGACTTGTGTCCTTGGCTGCCAATCGTTCTCAAGCAGAAATAGAAAACAAGAATCGAGCAATGTGGAAGAGTAACCACTTATACGATCAACAGCTAAGGCAAAGAAAGAAAAATTCCCAAAAATGCAACAAAACATTGATTAAAAAAAGTAGATAAAGAAGAAGTTAAAGACAGAACCTCCTTTAGCATAGGAAGAGAGCTTTACATCCAGATTGCCTTCAAGTTTTCTAGCCTCCCTCCGTAGTTCCTCCTAATCCGACTCCTGCAGATCCAGATTTGGATCCGCCATCGGATTCTGCTTCACGACACAGATCTTTTCTCTTTAACCGTAGCTTTCCCGATTCGGATGAACGACGACAGCAAAAGTAGGTTTGTGGGATTTTTTGTATGAGTTAAACTTTCGAGGCTAAAAGTTTGAGAATATATAAGTTAAGGACTAAAACAATTTTTTTTTAAAGGGTAAAACAATAATTTCAGTTAGATCAGTCAAAACTAACAGTGAAAATGAACGGAAATGACTAAAATGGAACATACCATAAGATGAGACAAAAATATGACAATTTTTTTAAATAAGACATGCATGGCACAAACCAAACGGATATTGAATGGTTGACTGAAAAACAAAATAACGAAGGAAAAAAAAGGGTTCAAGAAACGAAAGGGAACTGAGCAGTCCACTTCACAAGTTCACAGAAAATAATTTACATCTCCAAATATTCACTTTGTGTGTCAACTGTCAATACAACAGGGGTACCTATCCTCTACACCATATTAATTCTGTATCACAGAGAAGAAATACTTCTGCATAACACACAGGGTGACAGGGACACCTATTCTCTACACCATGATCTTATTTTGCTCAATTGTCCTACGGAACGCTGGGGGAAACAATGCAGCATAAAAGTTATTGCAATGGTTAGTATAAAAAAATGATCACTGACCTTAAATATCTCACTTATGACGTGCTTATTATGCATGAATCAGTGTGCTTCCTCATAAATTGTATATGTAAATTATTACTCTCCTCCATAACCCTTCTGCGTCTTATCGATATGGGCCTTACCACTGAGAATATGAACTTCCATTTGCCTTGCTATTCCCATGCCAACTTCTGCCTGTGCTCTCCTGGTAGGGCGATGATGTTTTGCGAAAGGATTTGCTTTGGCTTTCCTTTGATGCCTTTCTGATCTCCTCTTCAATATCATACTCCTCACGCTGCAAAAATAACAACGGTACATTAGACATGGAAAATATAATGGTGATTGTGAAAAAGGTAAAAGTTTCAAGAATTGCATAGCTAGTAGCTACAGAAGCTCTCACAAATTGAAGCATAAGTTCATAATTTGATCACACACGTAGGCTATATAAAGTTTCCAAATATAGTAGCAAACTACTTTAACAGATGACCCTGTTTTCTAGAGAACAAGAATTAAGAGATTAAATTTCCAAAGGATGTGTTTTAACATTCTACATTTTGCAACTGTTAACTGGTGAGGAAACTTGTTGTCGGTACAAAACCTACTAGAAGGAAGGAATCAGCTACAGAGGAGACACAATGAACTTAGAACCCCTGGATGTTGTAAAAGGGCATAGAGCTACTGGTGTCATTCACAAGAATTGCAAAGACAAACCTTTGTTGGATCAGAAAGAACAGCATACGCCTCTCCTATCACTTTAAATAGTCTATCAGCATCCTTGTGAACATCCTCGGCAATTTCCTTCCACAGTTGCCACTCATATCCACTTTCACTCCTTGCAATGAACTGACCGGCCTAACAATCCAACTACAATTAGGTATCTGATAATCACAAGGAAATGAAATTACTGACTGTACAGAGGCAAATACCTTGTCTGGATGATGTTTCAGAGCAGCTTTCCGGTAAGCCTTTTTTATATCAGAAATGCCATCAGATGGTTTGACTCCCCTGAAGTTGAAAAAGAGACTATTAGATCGAGTACTAGATAGTACTTAAATCTTTAAGACATGCCTAATGAAACATCGACCAGATATCAGTCAAACTGCCCTATTCTTGATGAAGCAATATTGATAGATCTAGTTGTACTTCCGTTCTTAATGCGTCTTGGTTTTGTAATCAGAATGGTGCCATCCCCCAGTATTTTTCAACTACAGAGTATTTAAATAAATACGCAAGGCATATTCATGAAACCGAGTACCAATGGTCGACTTTCTTTTTAACAATCTTCTTTTTCAAATAATTCCACTGCAAACTCCCTCTAAATGAACTAATGCTTCATTTAAGAATCTAGACCACACGTGATGGAACATATTTGTTGTAGCCGTAATGGAAAGTTTTCCTGGACAATGCCAATGTGGCAAGCTACAACTAGAGTTGTGCTGCAAAACATGTTCTGATTTCTCCTATAGCAAAAGAAACAAATGCTAGCTTTAAAGCATGCGCTAAGAAATGAAAAATAAAGATCATAAACATTGTGGGCAACTCTTCAGGACCTACGAGCATTTCTTTCCATGGAGACATAAAGTAAATCATTGATCACAAAGGCTCCAGAAAATGGACTTACAAAATCACATAAAGGTCCAATGGCAGACCCTTCTTAGCTGCTTCATGCATTTTAGACACTTTTTGACATGCTTGCTTTAGCTCATTTCCTTTGCATGCACTCCCAGGAGTACCAAGCTGCTGAGAGTTCTCATCACCTTGATTCTCAAGAAGGGCAATAACTCTCTGAAGGTCATTAGATGCTTGTCGGTAGTCTCTTACAATTTCGTGTAAGGCTGCTCTCCTAGAAACTGCCTGTTAAACCCTCAGGTTCATCCAAGTATAAATTATGTGCCAAATATATCATTATAAATTCAGAAGATGAAGGGAAGCAGTTTTCTCCAACCTCAATACTAATTATTTATTTACATTATACCGCTTCTAGTCCACCTATTAAAAACAAAATATAGATTTTCAGCTATATAGGAATGAAAGTACTCCCTCTATCTCAGTAACATATAGAAACTTGAATCAAAGAAACTGTGTAAATAGGTTATACAGGTTATACCGTTACAAGAGAACCAAAGATCTTAAGTTCCTTTTTCAGTATAACCAGCTAAGGTTTATACAAATCCATCTCCAGTTTGCATAACTACGGTTCTCTTAGCATGTATTGTAATAAACCGATACATGAGATTTCTTCAAATAATGTCGACATGGCTCTAATAAGCTAACTGACATTGTGAAGTCATGCTACAAGCCTCACCTGGGCTGGGGATTAAGTTAAGTGCAGAGAGAAGGGGTCTCATCTTTGACATGGGGTGAAAATATGAAGTTGGATAAAAGGTACTTAATACATATCCCGGTGCTTGTTACAGAGAGACCCAGGAAAGTCACAAACTACAAATGCATATAGTTGAGTCTGCTCCCAACTACAAATTGATTTCATATCTCTCAGAACAGGAGCAACAAATGAACAAAACAAAAACCAAAAGCAGCATAATATTCTCTATAAAGTTAAAAAGTCAACCGAACCTAAAATTTAGAGCAAAAATCAAGACTGCAATCAAAGAACATACGGAATACAAGATACACTAAAAACATTCTAATGAGTCACATGCAGAAAGACATTGAAGAGGAGAGATGGAGTTAATATCCCACCTTCATGTAAGTTTCATCAAGAGCCATAGCCATACTGCAGTCTGCAATAGCATCTGCAATTTGGCCTAAAGCTTGGTAAGCAGCAGCCCGGTTGCAAAAGCATACTGCTGCAAAGGGGCGTGACTCTACATTGCTTGACAAGGCAACAGTATAATGTTCCACTGCTTCTGTAAACCTCGCAGAACGAAAAGCTGCATTCCCTGCATTCTAAGATTCATATTTTCTAGTCACCAATGTATTTTTACGGGTAAAATGCACTCATGGTCCGGTAATTTTAATTATTATACCACTAGAGTCTTGTTTTAACTTTTTGTACTAATAAAGTCCCGTTTTCAAGTTTTTTTTCATCCATGGTCCTTTTTACGATTATTTTACTATTTTATCCATTCACATAAATGATACAATAACGAACATAAACTGAATTTTTCTTATTATACCATTTACACCCTCAAATTTTAAAATTCTGCAAACAAACCCTCCAATCTACCTTAAACTTTTCAACTCACCTATCTCAACCACCATCCGACCCACCACTGCCGGAAAACCACGGAACCGCGATTCTCCCTTCGGCCGCCGATCGCCGCCCTGGGAACGCTATCCGCTGCCTTGGGCGCGCGCTTCGCGGCCTTAGGCTCGCGATCCACAACCCTGGGCGCCCGATCCGCGGCCTTGGGCCCTGTGCCGGAGATTCGCGGGCCCTGGGCTGCGGATCTACCGCCTAGACTTGCGTTTCGTAGCTTAGAGGGCATTCCGACAAAGGCTTTCCGGTGGTGGTGGATAGGAGGGTGGTGAGATAAAGTGGAGAGAAAATTTTTAGTTGTAAATATTTGTAAAAGTTAGGGTAGAATTTTAGGGTTTATAAAAATTGAGGGTAAATTGAAAGTTTCGTTAAACGTTGGGGTGATTTTTATATTTTACAATTGTTTAAAAGGGTAATATTTTAAAAATTGAGGGCAAAAATGTCAAATAGGACCATGGAAGAAGAAAAAACTTGAAAATAGGACTTTATTAGACAAAAAGTTAAAACAGGACCTTAGTGGTACAATAATTAAAGTTACAGGACCATGAGTGCACTTTACCCGTATTTTTACCAATGCAGAAGTCAAAAAACATACCATCTGATATTGTACCTCAAACCAAACACAAGAAATAATGTCAGCATTGACCTACCTTACGCCGCAAAAGTTCACGAATGATGACTGCTAATGAAATGGACGATTCCAATATCTCCTTGCTGCAATTGTCCAGTAACAAGAAAAAACAAAAAACACCATTTAGAACAACACTAACAAAATAGGAGATAAACAAAGCAGAACATGAAAATATTTAGAGATCGGACAATTACTTCTCCTTCAAGGATCCTACTTGCTCGAGCTGATCAAGTAAATCCAATGCAAGCTCAAGCTTCCCCATGTAAAAGTACGACTTTGACATCAAATGACACCTCCAAATATTTGCAGACGAGTACTCTTGTGAGGAATCCACATTGCCAAACTGCTTTCTAGCTTCTAAATCGGAGACATTTTTCTCTGCAAAATTAAGTGTTTGCTCACACAATCGAATCGCCTCTTCATATTTCCTCAACTGCACAATTTCAGAAAAATATGTAAATTCAGATTAATAATCAGGCTTATATTGCAATTCTTGGGTCGACCAGAATGAACCAACAACTTGTAAGGATAAGTTAACTAGAACTGTGCGTAGCTAGTAGTTGAAAAACAACAGACCATAATTAGAGCCTCCGCTTTCATTCTAAAAAGCTTTTCTGAACGTGAACTAGTTGTTAAGGCTTGATTAATATGGTCTAGTGCAGAAGATGCAGCATCAGATGTCTTCATCTCCAAAAGTTGTGCTGAATATCTTGCAAGCTCATCCACATTCTGAGCACAAAGGAAAATTTAAAGATAAGTCACTGAAACCATATGTGCTTATAATTTTATATGTGTGAGAGCGAGGACAACAAGGACAAAGTCCCAAATGAATGTCTTGTAGTAAAAAGCAGTGTTTTGAATATCCAAAAGCGCACTAAAGCACTGAGCGCATAGCACAAAGCGAAAGCACAGCTTTGATGAAATAAAGGGCTGCATTGTAGGAGTATACGGTATAGTACAAGTAGCACAACTAATTCTACTTAGGAAGAGTGGGTCAATGGAAAAGGGAAAGAAAAACATAGCATCAGGGAGAGAAATGGAAATAAGCAAAAGATTTGACTAAAAATAAATGCCTACACTTTATTGTTCTAAGCACAAAGAAAATGGCAAGAAGAAAGAGACAAAAATAGGAAGAGTGAACAAAAAGCAATTAAAATCGAGTAGAAAGAAGAGAGTTTTCAAGTGACCCAGGTGACCCTATCAGTGTATAAGCTACAATGTTTATAAGTATGAGTGGGACCCCTGACAGTTTGGTTTTGGAGAAGTGAGAAAAGCAGCATCTAACATCTTGCACTTCAACCAAAGCCTGTGCATCAGGCGCCTTACCGATGCTTCTTTAAACTCCCTTCACTTCTGAAGTGATTAGTGTCAGCTCCTATCACTGTGCACTTCATACTTGAAACGTGCTTTCCACAGCATTGGTGAACACTGATCTTTTAATACGTGCAATGGTGTATATAAACACGTTTAATCACAAGCCAAAAAACGCATTCAAAATCCAGTACTCTGCTCTTTGAAGCATCAAAAACATTTCAAAACCCCATTATGCCAAAAAATTGTCCTCTCCGTACCATAAGCATGGAAAAAAGTATAGAATTTAAAAAATAAAATAAGGCAAGTCCGCATCAAGTCAGCGACTGATGAGTGTGTGTGTGTGTGTATATATATAATTGTAAACACAACCTTGAGGTTTTAAAACAAGTAACTTAATTGATGTTAATGTTAAGTTTGGCCAATGTAGGAGTCGAGGAGTCATAATGAAACTATGCCTGATGGACAAGATCAACCTTAAAGTGAGTCTTAGATGTTCAGGCCCACCAATTCATGGGAATGCACATCTCGATAAAGAGCTCAATTATCAAAAGTAATATGAAAATAATAGAGAAGTGCCTACGGAGTATTAAATAGGAAAAATGTCACTTAAGCATTCAAAATTTTACAATAATAATTGAGTATTACAAACTGAAGAGACAACTGGCAAACGAAAAACGAGCATGGTGGAGAGGAGAATATGATTTTCATAACTTGGCTTACTCGAGAGAAAAAAAAGGGACATGAAGATGTAACTTGTAAGGAAAATGCAGATATGTAAATGTGTCATGTGAATCCATGCCTTGACATTGAGAGCATGGCATGCACAAGCCTATTCTGTATATTTGAGTATACCACCGCAATACTTAGCAGTTAGCACAATCATAAAATGTATCTTAAGAAGCATGTCTTGGGACACATGTGGTCTACTAGTGAACATTTATTGTATTTGATATTTTAAATGGCATCAATTGAAGGTAATTGAGGCACACTGTCAAGCGGAGACACATCATTTCCATACCTTAGCTTTTTGTAGGCCATCAGCAGCATCTATTGTAACTCTGCGATCCAAGCACACATCAGCTGTGGAACCAAGACACTTACTGAAGTAAGTGATTGCATTCTCAGTCTCACCCAGAACAAGATGGCAGCTGCATAAGCAACACCAGGGTTTTAAGAATTACAGTGTTGTTAACGGCAGCTAATAGAAAGATGCTAAACATAAGGCTCTACTTTACAAAGGGACTGAAAAAGCAACTTACTTTGCCGCTCTTAAATAGACTTTAAAAAACATTGAATCAAGAGCAGCAGCAACCAAACAGTCTGATAAAGCTTCCCTCAACTTCTCAAGAGATATTCGTGTGGCTGCACGATTGCTATAACAAAGGACAAGAGGCATCAAGGAGCACCCTGAAGCAACATTTTCAGGGACAGAATTGATACCCTTCGTGTAAAAGTCCTCAGCTCTGGTCAGATTGCCATTTCTATAAGCTTGATTTCCCCTGAAGCAAAATCCAATTTTAGGTTGAGTAAATAAAACCAACATTACACACACACACACACACACAAGAACACACACGAGACTCATGTAAATGATAATATACCTGAGCCGCCACATGTCACAAACTTCCTTTAGTGCAGCAGTTGAGAAGTCAGGGTCCTGCTTAAATTGTTCCTCTGGATCTGATACATTTTTGTTTTGTTGAGCATTCTTTTTCCCCTTGTCCACCAAGTCATTAGATGGATCGATTGAAAAATTAGAAGACTGCCCAATGGAAAGCTTCATTGCGATCTCTGGTCTTTGACCAATAACACTGCCAGGTTTGGTCCCACTTTTCTTTCTCGACCTTCTATTTCTCATACTAATATTTTCTTTTTCTTTAAGTACAGAAGAAGGTGAGGCAGAGAAAACAAAATTTCTCCCATTTCTCATGTCTGTAGTAACACAAAGCTCTCTTGCAAGGGCATTCTCTTGGACCACTGCCTCAGAGTGATTTCCACTTTCAGATGTAATGTTGCCACAGGCTTCCTCACATTTAAAACAAGAATGAGCTCTTTCAGCTTGTTGGACAAAACAGTTGGAAGAAGAATCGCCGACAAAAAATCCCTTAGAATCATGCCCATGGCCGTTTTCCTTTAGTCCCATGGATTTATGATGACTCATCATAGGTTCAGTTCCCGGATTATCCACTCTAGCACTGAAACAAATCGAGGGATTAAATGCAGGTGCAACAAAATTCTTGTCGATACATGTGGCCTCATAAGTGTTTACGTAAGTCTCACATGAAGATTTATCAGGTGCAACATCTTCAGTGTAAGGAGAGAAATCCATAGGGGAACAGCATTCGGAAAAGCTTGTATTTTCATGCAACACATCCTCTTTGCATGCCATCTCTTGTTTTGGTAACTGTTTGCGCATGCCGAATTGCTTCGACTTTCCCTTTGTTTTCTTGGATCTTTTGTCTTTCCCAAAGGCGCCTTTCAAACCAAATTTCATCTTCATGACTGCTTCAGGAAAAAGATTCTCTTTAGAAGATGAGGGGTCCCACTGAAAAGTCTTAAAATCACAAGGCGAAACGCCAGTTGGAGCACTGGCATCACCATTTTCTTTATTGATTCCAAAGCCAACTGCATCTGGGCATTTTGGAGAGACACCATTCTGTTTGGACCCAAAACCATAGTGTGAAAATGATTGTGGAGCAGTTCCAGTTAGCTCAACATCATCTTTCTTTGGAAATTGAGATGATGCTGTTCTCCCAACAGCAGAAGGAGCATGCTCAGACATCAGATCCTGAGGAATACTTTTCTGATCTGGCTTTAAAGGGAAAGAATTCTTATTGCTGATATGAAACAGAAATTCATCTGAAGAATTTGCTTTCCTTTGGAAATACTTGGTTGCTTCAGGATCACTAGTGTTTCTAGAACCATTGATGTCAAGTTTCTGCATATCATTCTGAAGTCCAATCACGGAGTTCAAGCTACATCTGAATGTGTCGTCAGTTTTATTCTTATTTTTGAGGGTGCTATCCACGTTCTGAAACTGGGACTTGGCTTCATCCTCCACATTTTGTCTGAGATAGTTTGAAACTGACTGACCAATAAAGTCTGTGGATCGCCTCCCTTCCACTTTGAGATCCGCACTGGACCTATACCAACTTTTACCAAATACGAAACTTGTGCTGCCGACATTTACAGAAGATTCACTTTGGTTACAATCTGATTTTGACATTGAACAAACTTGGTTCCTACCAAATACCAATTCCGGCTTCAAGTTTGATTCACTGTTATTTACAGCATACTGACATTTTATTGGATTATTAAAATTGCGGGCTTCAGTTTCTGTTTCCTTGTAATCGTGGCCTAATCTACTCTTTTGATCGGCAAGACTCTTTTCTGAATGGTTCTGCGTTTTAGCAGTATTCTGAACACCATTATCCGTAACGAACTCTCGGTCCGAACGAAAACGCCTGGCACCATCAATTGTATTCTCGCACGCCTCCGTAAACCCATCCGAAACGGGAACATGATTATCACTACTAGCATCACAAGCATCGGTACTTACCAGAGAAGAAGCCTGATTGAATTGCTTGAAGGGGTTGAAGTCCGACCAGCAATCGCCCGACCCGTTTCCCGTCATCCGATGCAGCTGCTTCCTCAAATTCACTTGCCTAGGACGGGACCGACCCGACGCAGCAGTCCCCCGCCGTGATCCATTAGGAGCAGCGAACCCACTGCCCAAGTTGAACTCACCTCCGTTCTTAAAATTCGAAGAAAGTGGGGTAGAGCAGCTAGCCGCCGGTTGTGGAGCTTTTGGATGGTTGCCAGAAGCGTATCCAGTGCAATCGGCTTTAGAATTTTGAAGAATGTTCTTGGCATGGGTGGAAATGAAGGTGCTCTGAAAAGGAGTTTCTGTGGCCGCCGGAGACATTCAGCAGAGCAGTTCTGATTTCTCAGAAAATCAAGCGGCGAATATTATGCTGCCGTCAATTGGTAGAATTAGGGTTTAAGTGGTTTTAAAGTTTGAGGAGGGAGAATTAGGAAGGTTTGTACTGGCAAGTGTAGTAGCACCAGCTGATTTTGAATTTTTGAAACTTGGCCACAACGTCGATGGCACCGATCCGGTAATCCAGTGTCGCTTCCTCTTCCACTCCACTTTCCCGTTCTCTTCCGGTTAATTCAGTTTCTGAGTTTTTTTAAAAAATAATTATATAAACAAAAAAGTGTTTTTAAAAATGTAGATAAAACTAGTTTGGTGGGATAGAATAATCTTACTAAATATATATACTCCATATAGTTAAAAGTTTAATTTTGTGGATATATAGTTAAAAAGTTAATTTAATCTCAATGCTATATTGCTATGACAAATCATTTTGATTAAAAAAACTTAAAAATCTAAAACTTTCAATTTGTAACATTCATATATTATGAGATTTATATGAAAAGAACAAAATTAATAGCAATCTTTAATGAATTTTACCAGTAAAAATTGTGACAATGTGAGGTCTTATGTGCAATACATTATATATATTTAAGGTGTCACACTCTCAGTATCTCTCTTCACGAAGACCCTAGTAATTTTGGAGTTAATTGATTAATTTAACATAAAAAAATTAGAGATATTTTTGAGAAATAAAAAATTAGAGTTATGAAATCAAATAAAATAATGGGTAAATTCAGAGACATAGAAATTGTTTTGTCAAAGATAATTTATTGAAGTTTATTGGCCAAGTTTTGTGAGGGTTAAATTGAAAGAATAGTAGATTTTGGAATTCAGTTTAACAAGAGAAAAAAATTAAGAAGTGTGGGTATAATTGAAATAATTAGAAAATATAGGGTAAACTTGTACAATTAAAATAAACCTACAGACCTAGTTTGTAAATTACCTAAACTAAAACAAATCCTAGAGCTACAGGTTTGGGACACGGGTTAAAGCTGGACACGGGAAGACACAAAAGTAGAACCCGAATTGGGGATTTTGGCAATTTGGGTTCGATCGAGAGGAGAGGGGGAGGAGGCTGTTTTATTTGACGAAGCTCGATTTGGGTTAAAGCCGGTATCTCCAGCAGTCGCATGTTGGACTGAGCATGAGCGAATGAGACGAACTCGTTTCATGGGTTGTGATCGAATCGCGTTTGAGGTGTTTACGGAAAGATGAACTGGTGAGCCGGAAGTTGATGAAAACTTCAGTTCCGGCGATGGAGATGACCCGATTCCGGTGGCAGCGAGCAGCCCTTGAGCAGCGGCGGTGAAGTCCGAGAAATTTGGTAAGACCGACCCTCTTTCTATTTCTCCTTGTTTAATTAGACGTGCATGCTCTACCTTGTTGATCGATTGATTTTATATGGTCAGTTTGAGTAGTAAGATTTCTTAATTTATTGTACTTGCTATTCAGTAAAGTTAGAATAGATAATTGATGTTCTTCTTGAGCTTAAACCTGAATCCCTTCATTTGTGCTTGCTTAATGTTCTTTAATTTGCTGCTTGGGTTAGAAGTGAACGTATCAGCTATTTTTTAAACATCTTTAAGGTATATCTCCTTGGGAGTTTCAGCCGAGAGTAATGGGATAAGATTTCTACCTAATGCATGTTTCTTGTAGTGTTAATGCATTTCATGACTAGTTTGTGATAAAGAAAAGTTAAAATCACTAATTTGGTTTATAAAAGTTCAGAAATAGCATCTTGCAAGTAGATCAAGAATAGAAACGTTTGTATGACTTCTCAACCTACGTTTGGTAAGGAAATCTATTTTACTCTCTAGTTATCACACTAACTTATAGAACTATTGATGCTTGATTTGGGTGTTTGAATCTGTAATTTACTCAAATGATTGAATGACTTGATGATGGGGTAGTATCCAACCCTCTGCCGATGCTGTCGATTAAAGGCAGGAAGGCCAGTTTGAGTTCTGATGGCTTAAAACGAATGTTGAACTACTGGTTGTGAATGGCCCTTACCTTAAGACCCTTCTAAAAGGAAGACTCCCTTGGGTGCCATTTCTTTCTATTTGCGACAAATGGGAATTTGAAGTACTTTAAAACAAAGCTATTCCATGTGGAGATTTCGGATATAAAAGGATTCCACGAAGTTGGTGGCGAACTCGCTTTGGGCAAAAACATATCTGAACAAGAGAGGTTTGATGCTTTTGAATTCATTGTATTAATTCCACTTCCTACTTGCAGTAATGCGCGAACGCGCGAGGGACTATCCTTTCTATCGCTTGCGCTTGATTTTCACTCTCAAGACAACGGTCTCTCTCTTCTATAACGCGAAGCAAAGCGCATGGCGCTGAAGTGAAGACAGCTCAATAACCACACACGAACACAAAAGCGAGAAAACGGAAGGGCGCTAGCTGCAATAAAAAAGAAAATCCCTTTTTTGCCGCACTTACCGATAGCTAGAAAATAGATTACGAGGATCGGATCTAGAGTGCCTAAAGCTATTGATAGCGGATATCGGGACTCTTAGAAGTTTCATTTCACCACCCCTGGCTAGTGGACAATTAAATTTAGTATTCAGACAAAGTGCATCTGTAATCTCTTAACTTTAATTATTATCTTATTTGGGTCATATGTTAAGTTTTTATCCTCCTAAAGTCTCGTTTCAAAACTTATCATGCATCTATGGTCCTTTTTGTCATTTTAACCCTTAGAACAAATGGTACAATGATTATTATGGATTGAGCTTTTTATAGTCACTCTTTTTGGACACCAAAGTTTTACTTTTACCATTTTGGTCACCCATTTAGCCTCGCCACCAACACAGCTCTGACCACCAAACACCGACCCGGTCAACATCACCCACCACCCCAGCCGGCCAGAGATCGATCACGACTTGATGACGATGATGGGACTCCTAGACCATGGAGATGACCAGACTCCCTTCTGGCGAATCGAACCTTCACCGGGCAACGAACCAACGAAGGTCTTCAAGACGAGCACTTCGGCCAAGCTCTGTCGGGGACCAATCCTTGCCTATCGATAGAAAAGGTAGCCCAGATTGGGCTCGAAATCGCCGAAACTGGAGAAGAAATAGACCGTCGACGCCGGAATCACATCCACCTGAAGGGACAAGCGTCGAATGTTCAATACTTGCCCAAAATTTTCTTCATCATCGTTGACTACTTATGTTGCTGTCACCGGACTTTCTTCGTAAATTGCTCCTAGTAGCTCGCACATTTCAGATTTACTTGCAAATAGAAGGAGAAAAGATAAGGTTTAGAACCTAGAATTGGTTTGTTAATTATGCTTCAAAATAGAAACAGAAGCTAACCTTAATGACAAAAAAGTAAAAATTCTTGCCTACTAATACCCTTATCTTCATAAGCAATATTCACTTCGTTTGCCAACACCTTCAGGAACAAAAAATCAAGGAAAGTAAATGTTGAAGTTCATGAGTGCTATAGTCTTATTATAGTAAAGCTATTTCATCAGTGAAGGAGTTATTAATTGTTAATTATTTAAGTTTTACTCGTAAGATTCGAACCCAACCCGATCCAATAAGCTTCACACACTCTTAGGTGTTACTTGCTTGATTAGTTTTGATTTGTTGAGGCTAGGCGGTGGCGCCATTAATGAATGGCACCAGAAAGTTTTGGAGAAGATGGTCAGGTGGTCGATCAGAGATGGGTTGGGTGGTCAAAATGGTACAACTAAAACTTTAGGGTATTGAAGAGAGTATAAAAATAGCTCAATCTATAATAATTGTTGTACCATTTGTGGAAAAAGGGTAAAATTGTCAAATATTTGTGAAAATGACCATGAACGCATCATAACATTTAAAACGAGACTTTAAGATGACATAAACTAAAAATATGACCTAAATATGACAATAATTAAAGGGATTGCGGGTGCATTTTACCATTTAGTATTCTCATGTATCATTTACTGTGAGTAGTTAGAATGATCATTTTTTTATAAGTATTGTGTGAGTAATTAGTGTGCTCTTTATTGAAGTCTCTTAAGGGGTCAATTGGTACCAAGGAAGTTTTGAGATTGCTTGCAATCTTAGATTCACAACTTTCAATTCCACGTTTGGTAGCGTTTTTCATTTTCATTCCCAGGAATATCATTTACTCGGGAAAGTAATACACCCAGTTTTCAGGGGAAAGTCATTCCCCTCATAAACGAGAGGAATCTTACATTCCCAAGTTTCTTCTGATGAAACCACAGTTGTCTATCGTTAAACAATGGACCTCACTTTATCCTCTATCCTCTATTATAATACTATAAAACAGGATACACTCACACGTGTGAATAAAAAAACTAAACCCTGCAATTCTAGCAGCCCACATCATCGCCATGTCATACAACCAATTTTTATTTCCTGCCATGTCATCTCACACATGTGACGTTTAAATCACCTTACTTCCTATATATAATGACCATAATTCACGTAATAAATTACTATAATTATGATAAGCGTTTCCACCGACTATGGCAATACTGGCTATATGGATGGCTCTTTATTGCTATAAATTCATTGCAGTCTGAATTTAACATGTTTTTTGTTCGATATGGAAAAGTGCGTCAATTTATTATTGGAAATTAATTTCAAATCGGAAATTTGACTAATGTATCAGAAAACTCTAAGTAATTGCCAAAAATAATTTCAGATTTGAAAATGTGTTCGCATTTATTGGATTCCTTGCAATTGAAAAAGGAAACTTCATTCTAAAATTGCGCAATTAGCTGATGGTGTAAAAACTGAAGCATTATTAATAGGAGTTTTGGTATCTCTGACGATTTAGAAAGACAATTAATTTAAAATATACTGTTAGCATAAATCAAGCACAGTTTACATAAAAAATCAAAAATATCTACTCACGATATATTACCAGTTGCACATTCTTTGTCTATATATATATAGCAGAACCTTTCATATGTACTCTCCACTCCCTGCCAACATTCTAAAGCATTTTACTCACTGAGCCTCTCTCATCCATTCTATTCCGATAAAATATCAACATCATTTGATACACAGAAGTGACAGGATCATATTCTCATCATATAAGGTTGGGAAGTTAGCCATATTATCATTTCAATTTTTTTTATTTACCCTACTAATTAATTTTTTTAAATTCATACAAGTTATTAAAGCTTATATATCTCAGCATAATTTTTTTAAAAACTTATATATTGGTGATCAAATTATTCAGAAGGGGGCACATCACCAGCTTGATCGGTTCATATCAATTTAACACGCATCAGACAAATTTCAAAGGTAATTTGTTCAAATAAATGATTATGGTAATATTTTACTTTATATGAATTTGTTTAACTATTTGCAAGTTAACTGACATGGTAAGCGCATTACACACACACACACACACACACACACATATATATATATATATATATATATATATATATATATATATATATATATATATATTCAGGTGATGCATTTGGGATCATCAGGCCAGCTTGGCAAGCGCGGTGCTCGTATTGAAAATGAATCAAGTGGACCACCAAATAAACGGTTAGTGGATTGGTTACCCATATTATTGTATTAAAAAACTGCAAAAAAATACAATATAAACTTGAGTTTACCTATTTTCAACACATGAAACATGTTTGTACATGTCCTAATGTATTTCTAACACAATATGTTATTTTCATACACACAGTCATTCACATGAAGCTTCATCACAGTCTTCAATTCCGGAACTGTTTGAGACACAATCGAATAATAACATCATCAATCAAACTGACAAGTGAGCCTATCATCAAACAAAAATAACACGACTGTGTGAGTAATATCCTTAACACATATAGTTGATAATTAATACATTTATGACGTTGCAGGTTGATCATCGAAGACCATCCAATCACAGAACTTCAGATGTAATGGGTTGTGGCTGTTTTTTGGAACATTTGTGGAAATGTGTAATACATTGGTGTTATTATGGAGTTTTTATCATTAAACTTACACATTATATTACATTTTATTTACATTCGGTAATCGTTAACAAATATAATGTTAAAACAATAATCCCCGTGTCTTAGGTTAATGAATGGATAAATTTGTCATTGGACGTTAATTTATCTCGGTTAGAGCTCACGTGGCGTGCCACTGGATGATTACGTGGACATTGAATGTACATTTTGTAGAGTTAATATTGAATTTTACTTTAAAATTTGTCACAATTTAAGGTTGAATAGTTAGTTTTACATTTTAAGTGAAAAAATATTAACCATACAAAAATGCACAATCAATGTCCACGTAATTAGCCAGTGGCACGGCACATAAGCGCCAACTGGGACAAATTAATGTTCAGTGGCAAATTTACCCTTCAATAAAACGTTGGTGGCATTCTCGCTTCAAAATGAACTTCGATGACAAATTTAGAGATTTCGTAAACTTCAATGACAAAATGACCCTTTACCCATTTTGATTTATATGATAAATAACTTATATCCATTAGGCAAATCAATTTGTCTAATCTCTTAAAGAAACATGTTTTTATTTCTAGGGAATATTAAAGTCAAATACATGTGAAACTAAATTTAAGCGAAACGCATGATCGAAAATGTGCAAGTTTTCAAACACTATTTCATCAACTGAATTTCTTGATCTTGAACCATTATCATCTTCTACAACGCTCCAACATCTTATTTTCTTTCTGTCGATCCTCAACCATGTTCGCATACATGCTCGATCGTTATGAATACTTAATCTTGAAAAATCAAACCAACATGAGGAAACTTCAATGATAACTTCAACTGGTTTGATTGAAACATAAATGTTAAAAACAAGGTTTAGGTGTAAATTGCAATATTTTATAAGAATTTAATAAGGATGTAATATTAAGTGAAATAAATGTACATTTTTATGAATTAAATGATAAAGTATATAATTATTATGGGTGAAAAAATTAGGTCTAAGAATTTTTACATTTTATCATATGAAGTTTAAACATTAGGGAGCAAACGCAAAATAATAAGAAATAAAAGTAAAATAGAGATTTAGTTTTTTTAAACAATTTGAAACACAAATAAATAAAATCACTAAATTATGATGAGGTGACACAATCTTATTAGGTGGATACTATTCATACAAAATTTTATGTTTATGTATAGAGTTTCTGTCGCCGGCCGTCTCCACCGCCATCTATAGGTATTTTTTGGGTATTTTATGAATTTTAGTATTTTAGGAATTATTTTAGTATTTTAGGAATTTATTTAGGTATTTTATGTATTATTTACGAATTTGTTGGTATTTTATGGAATTTTAGTATATACTTTACGTATTTTAGGAAAATAAGAATATTTTATGAATTTTAGTATTTTTTAAATTATTTTAGTATTTTAGGAAATATTTCCGTGTATAATGAATTCTTTTAGTATTTTAGGAATTATTTTAGTATTTTGGAATTTATTTAGGTATTATTTACGAATTTATTGGTATTTTATTGAATTTTAGTATATATTTTATGTATTTTAGGAAAACATGAATATTATATGAATTTTATGAATTAAGTTAATTTTATAGAATTGTGTAGATCAACATGAATACCTTGTTAGATCAGCTTGAATAACTTTTAGATCAGCGTCCATACCTTGTTAGATCAGCATGAATACCTTGTTAGATAAGCGTTTATATCTTGTTAGATCGGCGTCCATACCTTGGTAGATCAGCGTCAATACCTTGTTAGATCGGCGTCAATTATACTTTGGTAGATCGATGTCAATATCTTGTTAGATCGACATCTATTATTAGATTGGCGTCCACACCATGTTAGATCGGTAGATCGGCGTCCATACTTTGTTAGATCGGTAGATCGGCGTCCATACCTTGTTAGATCGACGTACATACCTTGTTAGATCGGCGTCCATACCTTGTTATATCCGCATCCATACCTTCTTAGATCTGCGTCCATACCTTGTTAGATCCGCGTCTCCGCGTCCATACCTTGTTAAATCGCGTCAATACCTTGTTAGATCGGCGTCAATACCTTGTTAGATCGGCGTCCATACCTTGGTAGGTCGGCGTCCATACTGTTAGATCAGTGTTTAGATTTATATTTAATTTTATAATTTTAATTTATGTATACGAACTTTATTGAATTAATTTTTTTACTTTTAATTTCTGTAACCTTGGATCGACGTTTCATAATATCTACACAACACAATTCATTCCATACTAATTTCATACCAATTTTCAAAATTACCATTTTTTCCTATTAGTAACATAATAAATTTAATTTAAAAAATAAATAATAAACATAATTAAAAGAATGAAAAAAACTTAATTTAATTTTTTTTTAAAAAATAAAAAAATTAATGAAATAAATAATAAATATAATTAAAAAAATTAATGAAATAAATAATAAATATAAAAAAATGTAAAAATGCATTTAAAAAAATTAAAAAAATTATGGATGACATGGCACAACCCTATTGGTCGTGCCACTATTCACCAGCAGTATTTTTTCCGTAAATAGAGCAGAGAGTAATAAAAGGTACGAACAGAGGTAAAAAAAATGACTCTGAATATGGAGATGCACGACCGGAGTCACACTATAGTATGTTCAAAATATTGGCCGAAGGGTTGAGCTTGTTGAAAAGACAGACATAATGACAAAATAATATGAAATAAAAAGTGTATTTTTCTAACTTGGCTGGAGGATTTACTTCGTAACTTCGACAATATTGGTCGTAGATTTAGAATCACAACAGAGCCAACGTTGTAGCTAAGTACTCAAACTTCGCCGATCACGCGTCACACAGTGAAGGGCTAGACGAGGCTAAGTTGTGAGTTTGAGTTGTAGATTGGGAGAGGAGTGGAATGTCTCGATTCTTCAAATTGAATCAATACAAACAACTGACCATTAATCCCAATTCATTTGATTATATGAATCTCGCGTATTGATTTTACTCTATTTGTAACAAGCTTTTTCAGGTAGCTTATTATCCATTTCAACTGAACTTACCCATGTAAGTTTAAATCGTATTCAAATTGAATCATCAAGATTCAAATTAAATAAACAATTAAAAAATTGGTAACAAATTGATACTTATGTGTTAGACTAACAACAAAAAAATAACGATTTAAATTTACACAAATTTCAAAAACTTTTCCTCTCACAACTTTCTTTCCAATATTCAAATCGTTGTGGTCTTGTTGCAAAAGTTATTGAAATTTCTTTAACATGTGTAACTGTCTACGTTTTTAAGTAGTACTCCATTAACTGATTTTTTGATTTTTATATTTCAAGATTTATTACAGTTAATTTTTTATAAAAATAAATAGTGAAAAAAAGAAATTAAAAAAATATATTTATAAATTTTATATTTCAAGAGCAGCAAGCTTTCCAAGTGCCAAAGCCTATCTCTGATACTGCTTACTCTTTACGACGTTTACAGTTTCTACAAGTAATCGCTAAGAAATCCAGAGAATTAGAGCTCCTCAGGGCAAACTAGGAAGAAGAATCCTGGATTCTCCGTGAACTTCTTCCAAGTTCACTGAAAGAAGGTGGTTTTATCACTTGTTCTATATTCATTTACTTTCTGCTGGACCAGTAGCGAACTTGCGAGTCTCGGAGCTCTGTTTCAGTTTTCTACGTGGGATCATTTAGGGTTATTATGATCCGTCTCGGAATTGCACTTTTCTTCTTCAATTTTGTTTCATTTCATAGATATAATGATGCAGAAGTGAGAATGGGGATTATTGGAAAAACGATGGGTGAAACATGTTTCAATGGATTACTGAATTTCAAGTTCCTCCTCTAGTCAATTGCCTTATCTTGCGGAGCGTGGGTGGCTCTGATTCTGATTTCTAGAGCCACTAACTATGAGTAGTTATCTTCCAGGTTATTAGGATTTTACCCCCGTCAAGTTCAAGTTCTCGTTCTGGCTGCCTTGGTATTGTTAGTTCTGCATCCCAATGGAGTCTAAAGTTTCTCAAGGTACTCATTTTTTCACCATCAATGGGCATGTCAGTATGTTGCCATCGTTCCTCCTTACTCGGTTGTTTACAATTGCATCAGTGTTAATGAAGTTATGGTGTTTCGTTCTGTGGTGTTAGCGTGGTGCCAAGTGGACATATTAGTGCTGTGCTAATATGAGTTTGCTGTGTGGTGCTAAACAAAGAGTCATCACCAACTTTGGTAGAAAGACTCTAGATAGTGCGGCAGCTTGCAACCAGCATACTAGAAACACCTAAGAAAAGATTTGTCCTACAAATATCTAGCTAAGCGGCATTCTAGAGAAATTGAAGAGATACTCAAACATCTAGCCCAGGAACCGTTTTTGTTATTCGTATAAATAGGCAGTTCATTTCTGTTGGTGTGTGTAAGTGATGAGTGCAAGGAGTGACTGGAGTAAGTGAAGAGTGCAAGAAGTGAGGTGCGAGTGAAGTGAACAAGTGTGTGAGTGAATAGTGCTGCAAGAAAGGTGAGTGGAAAAGAGAGTGACTGTTGTATAAGTGTACGTTTAAAAATTAGTGTGTAATATATTTGGCCTAAAAGTAATAGAAGGTTAATTTTTCAAGGATTGATTCCCAACAAGTGGTATTAGAGCGTGTATGATCAAGTGCTTCTTTGTATATGTGATCGCTTCTACAAACTCCCTGCATAGCTCGGCTTGTAACATTAAGAAAACCTCGCGTGTGACACTTGATCGTACCCGTTCTGATACCGCTTGTTGAGGATCAAGCTTGAAAAATTGGCTTTTATTATTTTTAGCCAAATATGTTACACTCACTATTTGTACACAAAAACTCACACAACTCTCCCACTTTTCAATTTTCTTTCTCACTCACACACTTGCAACACTTTCACTTGTTGCGCTCTTCTCTCTCTCTCTCACATATGCTTGGTTCACTGGCACACTTCTTGCACTCATCTCTTGCTCACATCACTCACACATCAATAGAAGCTAGCTGCCTATTTATACTACTAACAAAGTCGGCTCCTAGGCTGGATACTTGTCCTTGATTTTTTCCTAGATCTTTTAGGATGTCGGTTAGCCTAGATATTTCTAGGACAAATCTTTACTTAGATGTTTTTGGTATGTCAGTTGCAAGTTTGCTTATTAGCAAATAGCAAGTTAATGCCACACTTTCTCGAGTCTTCTACGAAAGCCAATGATGACTCTTTCTTTAACACTTTATACGTTTTCACTTCACAGATATCCATGTAAATAGATGTCTATCAAATATGATGACAGTCTAAATCTGAGAATAAAGTGAAGCATTTTTTTTGGGAATTAAATAATACAACAACCCGAATCTTTGACTGTTCACTTTGTACACTACATAGCTGATACATGGTCTTTATTCTCCCACGATAGATTCATGGATATAATGAAAATAAGATCACCTAGTTGTTGACTGAAATTTATAGTTCAGGGTATGTCTCTCCCTTTATCTGAAAACCCATATTTACAACTCTGTTTTTTCCCTCCATAATGTCCACTCCAGACTTAAAGAGTTCCCCTAACAATTTTTTCTGATCTGAAAAGGCAAGGGTTTGAACTAAATGTTGCGACTGATATGTGTAGATTTTGGCTCACTTCTTACTGTTACCATTGTTGCTACGGTTTGTTGTTGATGTTATTTATGTTTTCATGAGCTAATGGTTCTCAGACAAGCATGTGGATCAGAAACAGAACGAGGCAAGTGAATCCACTCATGCAATGAGAAAAGAGGAAACCCCAATACCAGCACCAAGTTTCAGGAACCTTCAAGATGACATGGTTGAAAGAGGCCACTGGACGGAGACCACATTTCAAAGAGATGGTGAGACCTCTGGTGAAGTGAACATGGAGGCTTCTATAACACCTGATGATGTGGTGCTGGCAGGAGGTTTAGGGGCAAGAGATGACATCAATAGCTTTCTTCCAGTGGCTGTTGACTCAACTGATTTTGAAGCTTCAATCCGTGATGCCAGGGATTATGAAGAGCCACAGGTTAAGATATGTAGACCAGGTCTTGGATGGAAAGAAGATTCCGAGAAAAAGTGACTCCCTGTTCATGCTGCACTCAGTGAGTTGCTGATTTTTTTGCTGGTTCTGAAATTTTGTTTTATTTAACTTGTTTGAATTGATTATGAGAATGCTTCTTTTCCATGAGATATTATGTTTTGAACCTGTTATGAACAATTTCATTATATATATATATATATATATATATATATATATATATATATATCTGAATTACTGAGTGACTTTTGCTATAGCTTATCAGCACAGTATTGTGTTCAGATAACTAATTAAGGATCTGAAATGTCAGAAATATTTTTGTAATCCTTCACGTTTTTAGCTTATTATATTTATTTAATATGGGGGTTATGGGGATATGAAGTTGGTTAATGTTTACAGGTTTAGCAATCACTGTATGAACTAGAATGCTCCCCTCGTAGTAAGTGGTTATAAACCACTCTTCTGATAAGGAGACTGTCACTACATGAACTAGAATGCTCCCCATGTATGGATAAAGGAGACTATCTTTCGAATATCCTCTGCCCTGGTGCTAGTATGGATAAAGGATCATAAGTTGATTTGCGGCGTAAAAAAGTTCCCCACTCACGGCCAAAATGAGCTTTCCATTCTTGTTGCCTGCTGTATTGGGGCAAATATTGCTTGACCTTCAGACTTGCCTTGGCACAGAAGTCTAGTATTTGTTTGTTTTGCGAGAGCATATGATCTAACCCATTTACTCCCGTAGACGATGGAAGTGCAGAAGACAGAAATGCTACTAAGTAGAATATATCTTCATCTGGAGTAACAATTGACGTTTTGTTGGTCCATCTGCAAAGAAGGGAAAATGGATTGAGAGGAGGAAACATGAAAGATGTTAAAGTGGACAAATCTGAGAATGAAGTACTTTGACTTGTTGACTGGATAGATGAGAATGGGACCATTGTTACTGTCTTTGAGAATTTTTCCAAAGACTCCTTGGGCGAATTTGAATATATTGCTTTTTGGTATAAGAAGATTTAACCATGGATGAGGAACGTCCCATAGCCCTTTTTCTCGAAGTTTAATTTCTGAAAGATGCACTCTGTCCAGGAACTCCACATAAGAAACTTCCGTCAGGAAGAGGGTGGATGGGATAAAATTCAGTGCGGATAATAGCTGTTCAGCTTTCTGAAAAGTATGGTAAGGAAAACTCAGTCTTGGCTGTCAAGTTGTTTGAGGAACTGATAAGATATTTTCCTTGACAAGTACTATTACCTGGTCTGTGTAGTTATCTGCCTCGCCTGGGTTAAAGTACAAGGCAACTTCTAGGCAGTAAAGAGTTTTCCCATCTGAGCTGAACTTGCTTGCAAGAGTTGGGTCCCTGGGCTTGAAGGAGGATCTCCAGTTATTGAGGAGGCCACTTCTGTTTATTATCACGAAGCCTTCAATGTAATCAAATGAGTCCTCAGATTCTATCAAGTGTTCTTGATCCATTGAAAATGTGCTGAACTCCAAGTATAGGACCCTAATCCATTTCACCTGTCAAAGGTAGTGTTCGTAAAAAAAGGCTTTTTAGGGTGATAACCCCTCTTACAGTTTCAGACACTGGTTTAGCATAGAGATTTCTCTTACCATCTTTGGTGCCGGTTCCAGTTGAATGCTGGCTCGAGTGATGATACCAAATTGCCCTAGTCCACCAAGGACACCGTAGAACAGGTCAGGATTCTGCTCCTTTGAACAGCTGAACACTTGGCCCTTCCCTGCATTAAGGTGTGTGTCATCATTTCTTGTAAGCTTTTTCGATTAAATATGGTATGTTTGTTGCTGATACCAGCCAACCTTAGTTTATGTAAAGTTTATCAATTACAACGACAAAACTATAAGCTTTTGCATATGACCACATTGGTTGTTTGTGAAAACATGCCTGTTACAACCTCCAGCTGATAGACGTTATTGACCTGGGGTCCATGTCGGAATGCCTGGCCACTGATACCACCGTTGGACAAAGTGCCTCCAACGGTCAGATGAAGGTAGTCTGTCCAGGACTTTGGTGCGAGACCAAACTTGAGAGTCTCTTGGAGGATGTTAATCCATAGCTCGCCCCCTGAAACTTCCACATACGGCACTTCCTCAGTGTTGATGTGCATGGCTGGTTGTTTGAGAGATTGCATGGCGATGACTATGCCATGAGGGGCTAGTGCTTGACCATGTAGGGAGTGGCCATTGCCTCTCGCTGCAACTGTAAGGTTAGATGTAGGACCCATTTCAAAGATGTGTTTTATGGTTGAAGAGATATCAGAAACAGACTTGGGGTGGAGTACTGCTAATGGGAGGTTGTGGAATCTGTTTCCAAAGTCACTAGCAGCATAGCTTATGTTATCAAAGCTGAAAAAGCCATCCAGAACAAGTTTTTCTAGTGACAGAAGCGTGTCTTGAAGACCCGACTGGGTTGCGTTTGAATACGGGTATGGGTCGGTTCTATGTGTGCTGATTAAGATGGAGATAATAACAAGCTCAGAGACTAAAATGATCTTCTGTACAGGAAACCTTGTTGTTGGTAAACCCATTTCGATGAGATGTTTGTATGTGTGATGAGTGAAGTTCCAAGACTCTAAGGACAATTTAAAGGGAGTGGCATATATGGTATGGGGCGGGAGGGTGCCTGAAGTAGTAGTTGCAACTTGCATGTGACTTGTGAGAGTTGCAAATACTGCTGGGAATGTGGGCTCAGTTTTTCGTCATGGTGTTGTCCTTGGGGGTTTACAAGCCAAGATGGAAGCATATTGCAGCGTGTTGCCACTTTCATGACATCAACTGCTGGGCTCTCACTAGGAACCACATGATCTACCTTTTTATGGCATCCCATCTTAGTCTGAAATGCTGGTCTATATATAAAGAAAGCACTAGTACTTTGTACCAGATTTGACCGGCTTACGAGTGAATATCTTTCTTGTTTCTCTTGCTGATGCCCGCAAGCATGATAGCAGGAGCTGCTGAAGTGGTGTTCTGCGGCATCAACAGGCCGGCCCCTACTACTAGCTTCAATGGCATCGCAGCAAAGTGAGATGTCCAGACTCGAACCTGGGCCCGGACCACATGGGCGCTCGTGCAGCAGCACCCAGCCCATGAGACTTGGCCCTTCTACCTCATGAAAGGTACTTGTGATGATTTTACATTAACCTTACCTTTCTTTGTTGTATACTATGGTAAGTAATCAGTTAACTCATCATAAATCCATGGCTTGTTACTGAATCAGTCAGATGGATTTATATGAATGAGCATGCACCTAGTTAATTAGGGTTGACAAGGGATCAGGGATGTTGGAGTGTTAGTCAGACTTCATTATATGGCATTAGGGGAAGTTTAGTTACTAATCAGTATCTGTTTGTTGTTTAAAGTAGATAAAATGGTGGAACCTCCTTTGGTACTAACGGCTGTTAACAATTGGCCCATCTCTTTCCAACTAACTGATAGGAGTACTTTATATTATAAAGGAGTATGTACTATTCACCAAGTGTCAATATGTGATTACCTTATTTTCTTTGGGGTTATTATGCTATGTAGGCCCAATATAAAATCACTAATTGATTCTAACACTATCTACTTAATTTAACTATTAACTAATAATTTTTTAAAGATTAAAATATTTTTTCTAATTAGGTCTTTAGACCCTTTACACAACTAGTGGTTTTACCAATTAGCTGGTAAATATAATCTGCGTATTGGGATGCACCCTCTCTAGATCTATAGGTTTCTGTAGGGGTGTGCACGGGGCGGGGCGGATAATGAGAAAAATAGTATTCGTCCCACCGAGTGCGGGTACCCTAAATGCGGGTATCCGATTTTCATGGTTTTTTGCGGTTCGGATCGCGGGTATCCGCGGGTATTACTAAGTATACTTATTCTATAAAAATTTTCAATTTACTTGGAGATATTCTAAAATTTTGCATCATAAATGTACATATCTAAAGCATCAAAATGAAGAAAAGTAGTTTGCACAAATAGAACAGTAATATAATATTACAAATCATGTATTATTGTTGTATGAAATGAGTTTTCACACATAATATAAAATAAATTTAAAGGAAAATTGAAATGAAGTAAGTAATTTTAGATAATTTATTTGTAAATAGGCATATGCAGATCGATTCGGGTATCCGCGGGTATCTAAAATTAGAACCCGCGGGTAATCGGTTTCTTCGGTTCACGGGTTTTTTCGGTTTCGGATCATGTGGTTCGGTTCGATTTCTCGATTTTGCGGGTTTTTTGAACACCCATAGGTTTCTAAACAAGGACGTCCATAAATGGGCTCTTTTCTTTGTTGCCCAGAACTAGCAAATTTGGTATCTATAGTGGGAAAATTATGTTTGCCCCATGCGGTTTTGTGAAAGTCACAATTTCCCCGCTCTATTTTTGAAATCTACATTAGTATGTTGAAATTTACAAAACCTCTCTTGATAATTAGATGAGTGATCGGGGTCTCGACTTTAAAATTTTTAGGATTAATGTTCTAATTTAAAACCTCCCTTGATAGTTGGAATTTTGCTATACTTCCACACATTTTAATCTTCATATATACATACAAACCTTTCAAAAAGAAAAGGAATTGGATGGATATTGTATTAACAGCTGCAATTTGTTTGTTGGGTTATGTTTTCAAATAATGGTTAGACCACAAATCAACTCCTAAAAGTGCAAGGGGAGAAACATTGGAAAAGGTACAAACAGTGTAGGAATCTAGGTGCACTAATAGGCTAATAGCTGGCAACGGATCTCTCAAGCTGCAGCTGAGATACACTGCAAGCAAGTTGGCATCATAGGTACAATGCTCCTCACACCTCTAACTCTAATAAGTAATTATTCTATAGATACATACTTTCATACTCTTTTTAATTTTATTTTTTTTATCATTCTAAAATATAAATTCAATCTTCTTGTTTACAAATTATGACTTAATGTGACTACTTTATGAATATATTTTCTATAACTTTTTCACTAAAAATCTAACGATGTAGAGAAATTAAAGTCAAATGAATATCAAAAGTCAAAATTTACATAAATTTAAGTATGGTTGGAGTACAAAAGGCAACTATCCACTACAGTCATATTTGCTTCAACGTTAAGCATGAATTTCACTGTCATCTTCCTTTTACCCTCACTTCCATCACTCGTAGCTAGCTAGCTAGCGTGTCTCTTTTAGCCAAGTAGGCTTAGTTCAGTTGCAAAGAGTGGAAAACAAATTTCACACTTTTTCATTTTTTAATATATAAAATAATTTTAAATCAATCAATTTATCATCAATTATTTATAAAATAATATTTTTTTCAAATTTCTCTATTCATATATACTCTATCCATCAATCAAAAATACATCCTCAAATTTCTCAAAATTATTTTCCTATTTAAACGAACACACCCTTAGGGTCTCCAGTAAATTTGCTCATAGCTTCCAAATACTTGTGTGTTTACTAAATTATTTTCCCATTATTTTTCCTATTTTTCCAAATGTTTATACACATGTTTTTAAATATATCATTCCTCCATCACATCAGTTTTTCCTCATATTTACCTACCTACAAGTATCACATCTAACTTTTAAAACTAAAATAAGATCCCGAAGTTTTTTTTCCCTAGACACACCAAGGGTTTTTTTTTTTACCATAACATCATTGTTTTAATTCTCTTTCCTCTAATACAGTTTAATCAATTTTAGACTTAGAAATATATGCCGTTTCCCTCTGTCTTTCTACTCCCTATCATCATTAATTAAAATGTCGTGAAATTACCTTCTTCTTTTTTGAACGGGATGAAATTACATGTTAACCTTACTATATTTTAATTTAAAGGGTTTATTTTTTTGAATGGGATGAAATTACATGTTAACATCACTGTATTTTAATTTAAAGGATATATCTTGTATCCATCGGATTAGTTTCTGGAAATAAATCTATAGGCCTTAACCTCTTATATTTTTATTGGTTTGGACCCTACAACCTTATTGCTAAAAACATGTGATGATGATGGAAAACTACTCTCTTTCTCCTTCATATATATTTTTTTATCAACAATTTTATTAATGCCACCAAAAAGTACAAAAGCTGCAACGAAATATAAGAACAGATATCATACAAAATAAAAACCAATACCTAAAAAACGCCCTAAAATAAGCCGAAAAATACAACAAAATCGCTACATCGCCGAGAATCTAAAGTTCAGAAACTTGTACTACATCCCTTATACTCGTTGACCTTTCGCTCAATCAAGATCGCCACCAACACAAAGATTAATCCAAAATCCCTTGCCATGTTTACTTGGTTCTCTAGTTTTTAAGCTCTATTTCAATCTTCATAATTCAATTTCACACGAGATCCAGAATTTGAAGTCTCATTCTTGACAACTTTAAAAACCTTATCATAAATCTTAAAAATGACTCATTCACAATCCTCAACGATCACATAAAAATTACTAATTTATTAACACGTCTCTTAACCCATGTTGTTTTTGTCTACTTGACTGACAAGAATCTTTTCTACTAGGTATTCTTTCTTTTTCTTTTTTATGAATGGCAATTTTTTTCTTCTATTTTTATTTTTACTTAGATCGAGTTTTATTGAGTTTCTTCAAGGGGTAACTCTCCCAACGGAATATACACGAGACCCAAACTCGACCTAAAGAAGAATGAGGTCCTTACTACTTAGTCTCAATAACTGTTGTTTACTAGGTATCTGTAATCCAACCAATCCACAAATTACCTCTCTAACAAAAATTGTTTCCTCTTTAAGCCCGATCCAATGAAGGTGTATGAAAAAGTTAAAGATGCGGTGTTACATAGATATCCGATCTCTAATGGTGTAACTAAGCTCACACTTTTGTGAAGAATTATCTCCGCCTTGTTTTAATTCTGAATTGCATTCTTCCATGGAATTTTAAAAAAGAGAGAAAGAAATACTGAGTGGCAGCGAATATTTTAATGTTTTTGTCGAGACGTGATTCATTGCAATATTTTCATTTTTTTCTTTAAAAAAACAATTTATTTGATCATGTCATTCTTTATCCGTAAGACAGAACATTATTGGAATGGGATTAATTGGAGGGTGTTGTGTTGATGTTTCCATTTAAAAGCGACAAGAGTCAGAGTCATTATTCTTTAAAAACTTGTGATGGGCTTCATCATAATCTTTTTGCAATGAAAACCTCTACTGTTAAACTAATAAATTTATCCTATACTTGAAGACTTGTGTGCATGTTTACCAAAAGGAAAGCAAACAAAATATATTGTGGTGATCACATAGCACCAAAAGTTAGGCACAAACGCATCATTAACATTAATATTCTTCTAAATGTTCATTATTGCAGACCAGAGATATTGGGGCAAAAAGGAGAAGAAAAAAAAACAATTGTATATATGACTAATTTCAGAATTCTTGATTAGAATGAGTTTAATAATATATATACTTTGATTGAGCACGAATTAAATGGAGTATCATAAGATTTATCGGGTTTTTCTGTCATTTACTCGCCATTGAGTTTCCAATAACAAGTACTATGTGACAATTTTCTTTAACATGATCAATCATAGTCGTGTGTATCAAATGGTTAGATTCTTGCTACAAAAACTCAGGCGGAATTCTTTCCAAATACTTCATTCGTCCTTAAAATTTGTTACAATTTTCCTTTTGGATTGTTCTAAAAAAACGTGTTACATTTCATTTTAAGGTAATCTTTTTATACCAATTTCTCCATATTATTCTTACACTTTTCTCACTCAAAAATTTACTTTTGTTTTATATGCATAGTTTACTTGTGAACCCTAAAACTGACACACATTCTTAATCGACGTGTAAATCAAATTGATTCAACTAATAAGGGACTGATACCGATGGAGTATTAATCAATACCTCCTTTTTATATATGGAGTCCCTTGAAAGTTTGCAGATTCATGGTTGTTCCACGAAAATGATTGATTAATAGTTGTCTCTGTAATTAAGTTTTAAATTATCATCAATATATTTTCTTACCTTCACATGGCTTTCATTTAGTGGTATATGTATAGAGTATATATGCAAAATATTGCATCAACTTTAATATCTGTTCACAATCAAACCATTTAATATCTTATAGATTGAGAGAGCAATCTCCATCTTCTGTGTGTGTCATGGATTATTGTGGTTAAATGTTGACGAAAACTGCATAGAGAACATGAAGCGTACCACGTGAAAACATACATGTCCCTTCGGGGACATCGATCCGATAATAAAAAAAACGTGAAAAACTTGAAAACGTGAGAAAATATGATTTTTTAAACTTTAATTTGAAGTTTGTGAAAGAAATAGATTGATTGTCAATCTCTAATCTATCTCAAATGTCCGAAATTATTTATGGAAAACTCTATGCATTGCTGAAACAATGTTCTTTTTAATGCTTCACAATAAGATCATTTTTATATTGTGTATATAAAAAAATTGTTAGTTCTAAAAAAATAGTCGTATATATTTTTTAAAAATATTAAAATATTAAAAAATATTGTTAAATTTATAAAAGAAAAAGATTGATTTGAAAGATTAAAAAAATCTATAAACTAAACACACCCTCAAAATTTATGAGTTATAAAACTAAAGAGAAATATCATATTTACATTAACGTGCATTTTTTAGAAGATTATATCTAAAATTTTATTTTGAGTAAAAGATGTAAATTTTATAGTGTTTTTAATAAAAATATACTATATTTTATTTCCTTTAAAAAAAGAGACTAGAATATTGTTTTAGTTTGGTAGTAAACAAATGATTTGGTAAATTAAAATGAAAACGGATTTACTAAAATGAAATATTGTATAATTTTTTGACGTAAAGAAAAGGAAAGTACTGCAAAACTTTTTGGATGGATGCAGTATAAATTTAAATGCCGAGAATAACATTTGTGATAAAATTTAAGAAGGTAAATAAGGATATTGAAAATGTTTGATATTGATGCGCAAAAATAATGAAAATAAGAGGAAATAAAGGAATTATCCAATTAATATATACTCCATCCGTCCCAAAAGTATTGCACTTTCCTTATTGGGAAATCCCAAAAGTAATGCAATATTTCTTTTTTTGGTAATTTTTTACATGTTAATTTACCAAATTATCCTTACCTTTAAAGTTTAAGAAATAAATCGCAAAAAATAGTCAATTATCTCTTTCTTCCATAAATATAATTTTCTATTCAGTAATATAATTATTTAATTTTTATTCTTGTAATATTTATTGTTATAACTTGATTTTGTTTTACTGTTCTACCTCGGTTCATGTGTTTTATTACATCTTTCAATATAGAGAAAATGGAAAAATGGAAAAGTTAACACCAAATTTTTTTCACATTAATCTCCATATCAAGTCAAAGTGTTGCATTATATATAGGT